>CM060257.1:13605000-14805000 GCA_030684275.1 Acipenser oxyrinchus oxyrinchus | reverse complement strand
GGAATCCTTATGAAATATATTGTATACCAGTAATAAAAAAACTTAACTTATGCAATATAGTATACAAGTAATACACCTGCTTCCCCCAACAAACAAACTTAAAGTTAGAAGAAAAAATTGTGAAGGCAGATTCTAGATTTTTAGTTAGAGCATTTTTGCCATATCAGTTTCTTTCACAGACCCTCTTCAAGTCGATATAGCAATGCTTGATTCAATTCAGAACTGCAGACAGTCTGGGTTATGGAACAATAATGTAGATGTTTGCAACCCAGTGTTATATATATATATATATATATATATATATATATATATATATATATATATATACAGTACTGTGCAAAAGTTTTAGGCAGGTGTGAAAAATGCTGTAAAGTAAGAATGCTTTCAAAATAGACATGTTAATAGATTATATTTATCAATTAACTAAATGCAAAGTGAGTGAACAGAAGAAAAATCTAAATCAAATCCATATTTGGTGTGACCACCCTTTGCCTTCAAAACAGCATCAATTCTTCTAGGTACACTTGCACAAAGTCAGGGATTTTGTAGGCATATAGTCAGGTGTATGATTAAACAATTATACCAAACAGGTGCTAATGATCATCAATTCAATATGTAGGTTGAAACACAATCATTAACTGAAACAGAAACAGCTGTGTAGGAGGAATAAAACTGGGTGAGGAACAGCCAAACTCAGCTAACAAGGTGAGGTTGCTGAAGACAGTTTACTGTCAAAAGTCATACACCATGGCAAGACTGAGCACAGCAACAAGACACAAGGTAGTTATACTGCATCAGCAAGGTCTCTCCCAGGCAGAAATTTCAAGGCAGACAGGGGTTTCCAGATGTGCTGTCCAAGCTCTTTTGAAGAAGCACAAAGAAACGGGCAACGTTGAGGACCGTGAGACGCAGTGGTCGGCCAAGGAAACTTACTGCAGCAGATGAAAGACACATCATGCTTACTTCCCTTCACA
The DNA here is from genome assembly GCA_030684275.1 of Acipenser oxyrinchus oxyrinchus. NCBI lineage: Eukaryota > Metazoa > Chordata > Actinopteri > Acipenseriformes > Acipenseridae > Acipenser > Acipenser oxyrinchus. The sequence goes on along the minus strand of CM060257.1, from coordinate 14,804,026 downwards.
ATCGGAAGATGTCCAGCAGTGCCATCAGCTCAGAATTGGCAGAAAACAGTGGGACCCTGGTACACCCATCTACTGTCCAGAGAAGTCTGGTCAGAAGTGGCCTTCATGGAAGACTTGCGGCCAAAAGCCATACCTCCGACGTGGAAACAAGGCCAAGCGACTCAACTATGCACGAAAACACAGGAACTGGGGTGCAGAAAAATGGCAGCAGGTGCTCTGGACTGATGAGTCAAAATTTGAAATATTTGGCTGTAGCAGAAGGCAGTTTGTTCGCGAAGGGCTGGAGAGCGGTACACGAATGAGTGTCTGCAGGCAACAGTGAAGCATGGTGGAGGTTCCTTGCAAGTTTGGGGCTGCATTTCTGCAAATGGAGTTGGGGATTTGGTCAGAATTAATGGTCTCCTCAATGCTGAGAAGTACAGGCAGATACTTATCCATCATGCAATACCATCAGGGAGGCATCTGATTGGCCCCAAATTTATTCTGCAGCATGACAACGACCCCAAACATACAGCGAAAGTCATTAAGAACTATCTTCAGCGTAAAGAAGAACAAGGAGTCCTGGAAGTGATGGTATGGCCCCCACAGAGCCCCTGATCTCAACATCATCGAGTCTGTCTGGGATTACATGAAGAGAGAGAAGCAACTGAGGCTGCCTAAATCCACAGAAGAACTGTGGTTAGTTCTCCAAGATGTTTGGGCCAACCTACCTGCCGAGTTCCTTCAAAAACTGTGTGCAAGTGTACCTAGAAGAATTGATGCTGGCTGTTTGAAGGCAAAGGGTGGTCACACCAAATATTGATTTGATGTAGATTTTTCTTCTGTTCACTCACTTTGCATTTAGTTAATTGACAAATATAATCTATTAACATGTCTATTTTTGAAAGCGTTCTTACTTTACAGCATTTTTTCACACCTGCCTAAAACTTTTGCACAGTACTGTATATATATATATATATATATATATATATATATATATATATTACAAATCAACATTTATTGCATGCTACTCAAGAGGATAATACTGAAATGAACAGAGGGGCCAATATGTATGGGCACACTATAAGATTTCACTTACTATGACGAAGCTGATAAAGTAAAAGAAGGTCAAGCAAATAAAAATAAAATTTAAAAAATCAGAATTGGGTAACAGTACTTGTGAACGTTTTTTTTTTTTTTTTTTTTACTGTATATCAACATCTGATTATTCTAAAGTTTATTACAGGCTATTTCCATGTCTTCTTCTTCTTCTTCTTCTTCTTCTTCTTCTTCTTCTTCTTCTTCTTCTTCTTGAAAAGGTAAATAATTGAATAGATTCCAGAAATATCTGAGCTAAGATGATATATTCCTTAAAACTTAATATTAAAATGGCCTTGAAGCAAATGCCACTTTTGAATGATTTCTTCCTGTTGTACAGAATTGGTAGCCTAGCCTTTATATTTACGTTTAACTGGAAAGTGATGGGGTTAGATTATAATTTGTTATTTAATGGTTGAAAATATATATTAAAAAATACACATTTTCTAAAGTCATTAACATAAATCCACCCCCAATCAGACCCATGTAACTATGTAGTGTATAATACTATATTGTAATTTATTTAGCCTTACTATAAAAACATAAACAAATATATAATGTAATAATTCTAAAAAAAAAAATAGACTTGTTTATTTACAGTAGCCTGTATATTTCTAGGTCATTAAAACGAAAGCTTTGAAAACTACGAGAAATGTCAACAGCAATATAATCTACAATACACTTCAATTTGAAAGCACTGTGTTACAGAATTACAACCTGAGTTAAAAATATACAATTGATCAAAACAACTACTTATAAAAATATATTTGCAGTTTAGAAATACGCTGATACGTATAAACTACTGAAGATAAAACTGTTTTTCTTCACCAATAAGGCAAAATAAAAATCGACTTTCTTGTCTGCTTTTCAAACACTAGTCCTATATGATCCCTCCTTCACCAGCTAGTCACTTTCAACCCACCAATCAACACAATGCAAAGTACACGTGACTTTTTACACAAGCGGGCCTTCTGTCGTCTGGTAAGTCAGCTTGGATTGTGCCTGATTTAAACACTGTGGCTGCTTATATATATGTTTTATATAACTGTTCCGGGTTCATGTTTTCATTTATGTCATAGGAAACCGTCAAAGTCTTAAAACGTAATAGTGAGACTTTTAATGTCACACTGGATTAGAAGAAAAGTAGTTTAAAAGATCTTACTGTGATCGGTTAAAGCGAAAAACATCTTCCAGAATTACTTCGTACTTCCTTGATTGCTACATTGTAGTTCAGTATTCAATTACAAAACGCTTTTCATAGGATACCGGCTATAGTGTTGACAGAGCTTCCGTGTGCAACTTGGATGTACCGCTTGTGAAATTCAGTAGCTGTGTAAATCGGTTGTTAGTGTAATGTATGCAGCCGTTTTAATAAACTTACACTATTTTTTAATATAATGCATTTGCAGGTGGTAGCCTACTTGTTTTGAACATTACTGACTACGACTTGCCGGTTGAGAACCAGATTTTCTTTACCTTTACTTTAGGCCGTTTCTGTTTGTCACGCAAATAGGCTACTGTAAAACAGCCTTTGTATTGTGCTTATTGTCACAGCTGACCCAACAGCTTTGATAACTTTTCTTTTAAACAAAATAAAGAACATCCTTTATGAAGTTTGCAAATCATATTTACAGTTGTATTGGATTCAATTATTCTATTTAGACATGTCTGCTAAGAAATAAATAATAATAATAATAAATTAACAAGTTTTTTTTAAAAAATCAACAAAAAGGTTTATGTCTTTATAGAAATAAACTTGGCATACTGATTTGAAAATTATATTATTCGTTAATTTACAAAACCTACCCTTTTGTGTGTCAACATAAACCGTTATAAATCTCAACATTCTTTTTTTTAGGTTAAGCTGTCTTCAGTTTTAGAGTAAATCACATTTATTGCAAAGTGACAGGTGGTAAATCAGGTAATTGAAAAGGTTAGTTGTGATATGACAAAGTTTTAGAAATAGACATTAGATACTAAAGAGAATACATCTGCAGAACATGTTCTTGACATTGGTGTTGGTTCTGTGGTATTTTTTTTCCCATCAGATAAAAGTCCTGTGTTATGCAGAGTGCATTCATGCATAAACAAAATCATTTTCATAAATTAAAACCTACCCTGCAAAAGGAACATCTGTGACTGCCTTGGTTTGAATATAAGATGGTGGCATTTGAGCTGCCCCTTGACAGACTAAAGAAATGCCTTATGTTATTTTACAGTGGCTTAGCCCTTCTGTTAGTTTTTGAGTAATACATTGACTGAAATGTGCTTGTTATTTTTTTTTTTTTTTAAAGTACTAATACAGGCTTTGTAGTATTTTCATATAGGCTGTTGTTACATTTGAACTAATTACTTATTATTATTATTATTATTATTATTATTATTATTATTATTATTATTATTATTATATATATTTTTAGTTTATCATAAGAACATAAGAAAGTTTACAAATGAGAGGAGGCCATTTGGCCCATCTTGCTTGTTTGGTTGTTAGTAGCTTATTGATCCCAGAATCTCATCAAGCAGCTTCTTGAAGGATCCCAGGGTGTCAGCTTCAACAACATTACAGGGGAGTTGGTTCCAGACCCTCACAATTCTCTGTGTAAAAAAGTGCCTCCTATTTTCTGTTCTGAATGCCCTTTATCTAATCTCCATTTGTGACCCCTGGTCCTTGTTTATTTTTTCAGGTGGAAAAAGTCCCCTGGGTCGACATTGTCAATACCTTTTAGAATTTTGAATGCCAGGTGATTGCAAACCAGACAAATGGAACACATTCAACTTCAGCTTCATGAAATTGAGTTGCTGCAATGCATGTACCCATCTAAAGATGAATTTAGGATTCAAGATGTGACAGTGCTTGCAGATATGTACCAGTACGTAAATGGTGAAGTTGACACCCCTCCTAGAAACTTGGCGTTTACAGTGCAGTTTGTTTTAGAAAGGGAATGTGGTGGTAATTTGGTCTTTCATGTAGATGCCTTTTTCCCCATAGATTATCCAAAATGCCGTCCAGTTCTGTCTGTAAAATGTGGGCAGCTATTAAGAGAGCAAAATAAAGAACTAAACAGAGACTTGAGAGAATATGTTTGCACTCTGGAAAATGGGGAGATTTGCATGATAAATGTTCTACAATGGTTCCAGGACTATGGCCTTAAATATACACAGAAAACAGAATACACTAATATGGATGAAACAACTGCCAAGGGGAAAATAAATGCTGCCAAGTACATATTCTCAAGATACGTAATTCACAGCCACCACATATATGGCAAAGACAAGCGCCGTAACATTTTAGAGTGGGCAGGAGAATTGTCTCTTAGTGGCTTCTGCCTTCCAGGGAAACCGGGCTGTATCTGTGTCGAGGGTTTGAGAGCTGACTGTGAGGAATTCTGGTCAAGAACGAGGTAAGACAATTGTACAAAATGATTTTACTGTACGTGGTTCCTAATATAGATTTGAAAAATGGAATTAAAACGTCTAACATTTTTACAATCTAGATGTCAAATTGCAATGACTTCTTAATGAATAAAGGGCTACTGTCATACATAGACATCTATTTTAATGTATTATCATTACTGTTGTAATTTTGTTTATTTTACATTACAGACTGCTAAACTGGCGCAAAATTACTCTCCGTCATCAAGAAGAATTCCAGGTGGAAGGTGAAGCAGAAATAGAAAAGCTACGATGCTTTTCAAAGTTTGAAGAAATGAACTTTGATCCTCACACCTGCCATGGTGGAAGAGAAAATATCATGAACAAAGGGAAATTTTACCAGTTTCTCGTAGCCCACGCATGCCAACATATATTTTCTTACTTTTTCAATATTGAAGGACAAATTTCCAAACAGGAGGTTTAAGAAACAAAGCTTGAGAAATGCCATTTCTCTGTAACCAAGTGTAGTGATGAAATACAAACTTTAAAATACACACACACACACACACACGTTAATAACAAATTGTGATCATTTCCTTTATTCTACAAATAATACATTTTGCACCTTTTATGAGCTATCAAAATAAAACAATAATCCCATAGTAATTACATACACTAAGAAAATCACAATAAAGGAGAAATACAACATTTTACCAAATGTTCAATACTATTTGAATATAAATGGTTCAGAGATGTATATTATAAGTCCCCAATGCGTTGTGGCAATACATCGTAATAATATACAGGATTGCAAATCAAATTACAGTACAAATTGATTCAAGTTGAACCAGCATTATACACTTCAAACATCACGTTATGTGGACTGCATTGTACATGCAATATATCTATTGATCTATATTTATGGAATAAGTAGTATGAATATTGTATCTACTGCACTAATTACCTACTACAGGAATACATCTGAATATTGATAACCTGATCAACTGCAGGCTCCATGTGACAAGCCATTTATAGAATCAATGAGTGAAATTTACGGGGCAAGATCTTCCTAGACTTTTAAAAAAATGACTAAATAGAGCATTAAGAAGGAAAAAAAACTGCACATTTTATGTGATAGTCAAGCAACATCTTGATATGCTTTTAAAAGACATGTTTATATTGTACACCAACTCAAGTATTTTGCTTCTGAATATCGTCAAAATAAATTGTCAAGATTGTGCAACCTTGCATGATTACTTCTTAAAGAAGTGCTAAGATAACAGAATAAATGTCTAAGCACTTGTCTGCTGGTTAAATCATTAAAATGACTTATTTTGTATAAATCAGAGACAATTCTATTTAGCTTATTTTTATTTGTTTTTTTATAAAATATTGATGGAGTTGTATGGGTTAAAATATGAAATCGACCTTATAAAAGTTCATTACAAATTCTGTACAAAATAATTCAGTATGGGAAAGATAAGTAGTAAAATGTTGGTTGAAAAATATATATATATAGAGAGAGAGAGAGAGTTTAAATTGGCCCATTATTAGTTTAAAAATTGCATAGATTCCTAATTATTGCTTGTGATTTTGTCAAATGGATCAGATGATTAACACAATCTGAATATAGCCATGGCAATTCTTAGCGTGGCTTTTTTTTTCAAATAGAAGCGCTATAGAATATAATACAAGGTGAACGGGAATTTGCATCCTCATTTCTCCTAAAGGCAGTAATAACAATAAATACATACATTATTTTAAACATGTAATATTTGCACTTTGCAGTGATATAGCAACCCAATGTGTTGACACCTTAAACAAGACATTCATTGAGTACATTTGATTGGATTCTGCAATGCATTTTGACTTTTTGTCTAGTTAGTCATGAAAAATAGCATTCAGTTGGGCACTCATGACTCTTTCGTGGTGGGAATGTCCATCATATGACATGATGTTGTCAATGGGGATTTATGGCGAGGTGCAGTGTTTGAGTAAAGGGAAGCATGACCTTGTGGTCCCGCCAGACTTGCTGCTGGATAGTGCATGGTAAAGGCATAATTCTTTTCAAACTCTGAAGAAGGCTCATGTTTAAAGGAGAAGTTTCCATTAACGCTCAGTGGTGGGCTCAAGGGTCCATCAAATGAAGGGCTAGCACAGTCTGTAAGAGTGCTTTCAAAAAATGGCTCCAATGCGCTTCCATATGAATGCGGTTTAACATGAAAAATGTGGGAGCTGTCCATGGTACCATATGGTGGACTGGGCAGACCAGGGGAATGATATGTGTATGGATGAACAGGGAAGGAAGAACTTGCTGTTTGCATATGTGAGGGTATTTCCTGGCTCTGCTCTGGAAGGAAGGTTCTGGGGTTCAGCTGAAGGCAGCCTGCTACCAGATTAGTGGTGGGCTGGGACAAGCCTTTGCAGAGGGCCTGTACGAAGGACATCAAATCTGGGCTTTTGCCCGATCGTAGGGTTTCAGAAAGAGCCCAGATATAATTTTTTGCCAGCCTAAGGGTTTCAATCTTGGATAACTTTTGAGTTTTTGAGTAGCATGGCACAACTTTACGCAAGCTGTCAAGTGCATCGTTGAGCCCATGCATGCGGTTCCTTTCCCGGGTATTGGCTTTTGTGCGTCTCATTTTAAACCTCTGCAGTCTCGCTTTTGTCATTTTCTTTTTCTTGGGTCCCCGCCTTTTAGGTTTCTGATCGTCGCCTTCCTCTTCTTCCTCGTCTTCGTCATCATCGTCGCCTTCTAGTCTGTTAAATTCATCATCGTCTTCATAATCCTCTCCCTTGCTCATCCTATCATGCTCCCTGTTGTTCTTCTCCAAGTCATGTTCGTCTTGGGAACTTAGACATTCATCAGTCCAGTTTGAAGTGCTTTGGGACCCTGGCATCATGCTATTCTCTGTGAATGATTTTGTCATATCCCTGAATTAAAGAGAATTAACACAACATATTAAAAGGCGTTTCCAAAAATCAACACTATAAAAATATAAAAGGATCAATTTAAATAAATTGGTTTACAAACTGTAAATACAACAGAAATACTCATTACTTAGCATCAACCATAACCATGTTCTGTACCTGTGAAATTTTAATGAAATGCATGTAATTGTAGGATATAATGCAACATAAATATGAGTTAAATAGATAAATTAAGAAATATAAATTGTTAGAGTAATTCATATTTTAAACAAAAATATATTTATATGACTTTCTTAAAACCGTAGCAACATATAGATTGAACTATAGTGTTGAAAAAATAAAATAAAAACACATTAAGATTATTTCTCTAATAAACAGCCTGTAAGCAAATTGATTGGTTTGAATTATTAATATATGTTTGTTTATTTTATTTTAATTTTTTTACTTCTGTTTTTTTAAGTAATGCAATAATGAATTCTATTGATAAATTACTGTTTGTCTTTTCTGTTGTCTCCCGTTCTGTAACAGGTAGCATATGTTCCTATGTTTCATGCTGCTGTACGTTACTCACATATTAATAATTTATACTTCAATATGTTTCATGCAAATTGTTGCAGCATTCCATAATTCATACAAAACGGCTTATATGTCTATATAGAAAAGTAGCCATTTATAACAAAAAAAAATTACACTTGAACAGAGTTTTCACACTTTAAAAGATGTTACAATGCTTAAAATTTGTAGATTTCCATTGTCATTGAACATATGTATTTTAGTTGTGTAAGAATATATAAAATACTATTTTGTAAACCATATGATAATTCGTTCATAATTACCTTTGCAATAATTCCCCGTTATGACAGTCTCATAACCCTTCCAGCAGTTTGAGCGTTTCTCGTATATTCTGGTTGCCTGTGCAGCGGATGCTCAGTGTTATATAGCAGTGCTGCTGATGCTGAGAGATGAGCATGTATATTTATCGCTGCTGTTAATACCCTTGCACCAACGACTGGCGGCAGCAGGCTCCACCTCTTTTCCAGGCACGCGCCATATGGTCAATCACGTCAGGCAAACGGCCCCTATAATCACGTGACATCTTCCATTCGTGTTCAACAGAGCTCTCTTTTCCATCCCTTTGTGGCCAAAAGAAAGTGGCCATCTGTCGCCAGTTAGAGACCACGGACCTGTTTGTACCCGCAGGAAGAAATAACGCTTTCTAATAATAATAGATATGTATATATTTTAGAAAATACCAATTGCAACTAATAATAATAATAATAATAATAATAATAATAATAATAATAATAATAATAATAATAATATTTGCTCTACACATACTGGGTTAGTAGCTGGACTTTCAATTCAATTAGTTAAAGAACAAAAATGAGAAAATAACATGTTTCTTATAATGCTAATAATATTATATTGAAATACTAATATATGCAGTGCATTGTTTGATCTATGTATGCAGTGGTGTTAATTTTTTTTTTTTATAAAAACGCCGACATTTCCTGCTAAACTTTAAATTTCAATTTGCTTGTGTAATTGGGTTGAGATTGTTCATCTGCTATATGACTTCTAATTAAATTTGATATTTCAGAGTCATGAGTGCCCAACTGAATGCTATTTTCATATATATATATATATATATATATATATATATATATATATATATATATATATATATATATATATATATATATGGCTCTTTGGCAGTAATCGGGTGATGTCTGAATTGAATCCCTAAATAATGAGTCTCTTATTTTTCTGACTAAAGGGTCGGCACGCGAGCAGCACGCGTACTAACAAAAGCTTGTTTCATGGCTCACTAACCTTATCCAACGTCCAAAATCTGCTCTTTTCTATTCAATATAATATAATCCGCCAGAAATCGACATACTGACCGTTGGGCAGACATGGAAGCAAGTGGAAAAAACACCAGACACACGGAATGAAAAGAAATTGATTTCAGATTAGTATTTCTAAAGGGACATTTGTGTTTAATTGCTGAACATTGATTGCGTTTTGCCTCTTAAATGAGTATCTTAAAATTAAATATGAAAAAAAATATCTTGCAACACAATTTATGTCACCTTATTTTAATCGAAAAATAAACTGCTCAGTGACAATATTAAATAACGTGTTAGATAAACTTACCACATTAAACAGTGGAAGCAGTCCGATTTATTAAACACAGTTGTCCACATTAGAAAATCCGTCCGATTTAAATCCCTCTTGGACACGCGGAATTATCTTAATTAAGATAATTAATTTATATAACACCAGTGAGAAAGGGGTAAAACAGAATCTACCCCAAATTGCTGTCAGCAGCCTATTTCTAAACAGCACAGAACACTAGCCAACTGGATGTATGCAACGCGTTTTTATGAAATATGAATATTGTAATAACTGCACTGACACTATCCTATACCTGTATATTTTTAAATATTTTTATAATCATGTCTCTTTTTCTCTGTCTTTAAAGACGTCTGCAAGTCAAATTTAAATGGAATTTAATAGGGCATTTACTTAAGTATATGCACTGTATTTATTCTACGCTGAACTGAAAGAGCTTTTATTCGGGTCTGGCCAGGCTTGTAAAATTCTGCACATTTGCGATGTTTGACTAGCACTGACATATCTGTATTTAAACATCTGTTTATGGCCGAGGTTTAGGCACAGGATGTAAAACCAAATATAAAAATCCAGGCAACCGTGGAGTGCCCACAGAAACGCGGGGTCTAATAGCAGAGTTGAAGGAAAGACTAATCTCTGGCGTTTTCGAAATTGTCAGATTAGCTGGTCAAACTCGGTGTTCCTAGTCCAACAGAAAAGTTTAAGCTATTTGTCTACCTTTGTCTGACTGTTTCTAAGCAAATCAATACGCAGCGTCTAAATTGAACAGATGTCGCTGGAAATTCAGCACCACTGACAGCTCAGTCCTAAGTTACCGATATGAAATCGTGTGTTGATGTGACTCAGTCGTTTAACTTTAAATTGTGTTTAAGGTATTTCCTGATCAACACCCCAACACATAACCTATATGACATTACATGAGATATTAAATGCGTGTTTAAAATGGAGGCTGTTATGAATTGACATGTTAGTCCCGCCGACTAAATATTGAGAGTCTTCATGGGTTGGTTTTAGGCATGATAAACCATAAAGAGTACAAACATGAGTGATGCACAGATACAAAAAGTCACATACACTTCAATTGGTATGAAGTGGCATTTGAATGTTACTCAACATTTTATTAAATGCATTACTGAGTCGTTGCTTTTTAGTAGCCTACCATTTCTATTTCTAAAAGGGCAAAAAATCAGATTACGATTTAAACATGCATATTGATACAGGTTTTAATATATATATATATATATATATATATATATATATATATATATATATATATATATATATATATATATATATATATATATATATATATATATATATATATGGTGACCTAAATAATGATTGCAAAATAAATAAATAAAAATACATATTTTGTGTGCAACTATCAACTGTCATTTTATTTATGTTTGAGGTTTGCATTTTGGCTCGGGAATGGGGAATGTTATAATATTGAAATATTGAGAACTTAAAACGCATAGATAATTTTCCAACAAAGACACACACACACGCACGCACGCACACACACACAAAGGCTACAGGTAAAAGTTGCCTGGTAATTAAATCACCGTCTTGAAAATAATAATTAGGAATTACAATCAATGTATCGAATTGTTTTTGATAAAGTTAAATCAAGTTACTAATTTAAATCAAGTTATATCAACTTGCTAATTTAAATCAAGTTAAATACTAATTTAAACTAATATCTCTTGACTAGAGGTCACAAAAAAGTTCAGAACGTAAACTTGCATTAAAAGGCTACTGCGTGACACTTTAACATTTAAAGACAACAGATAATTAAAAACAAAAACAGCAAATATACACCACAGTCTCGTGGTAGCAGGGGATGCGCCTCAATTGCAGCAACGGCCTCGTCTATTTCTAACATTTCTTATGTTCTTATAAATTACTCCGAGTTTTGAAGCTCCAGGCACATTATTGTGCATATTCTGTCAAAATGAAGCAGCTGCGTTAAATTGCATTTCCTTATTTATTTCAATATCACGCGTCTTAAGGTTAATGTATGTATGTAGTTGTATTAACTGGATAACTTAGGAAGCACTTGTTTTATGTTAGCTTCAACAACAGTGATTCAGGCTTCCTCCTCTTTTTTGTTCTTTGTTGTTTTTTTGTGTGTTATTCATGGATTACTTCTACTACATTGCATTGGAAATTAGAGTGTTTTATTATCAACTGAAATACCTTTTGATGCGATTTAAATATTGATAATCTGACCTTTTCTTTGCACTACCTAATCAAAAGGCTTTTCCCCAAACGTAGCTCCTGTGCCTCGCCCCAGTGTCTTTCCGCTTGACTAGGCAGCTAGATTAAACGAATCCAACTTCCCATTTCATTGCACTTTCCTCGCACTAATTGCTTATGCAAAATGCAGATTCGTATTAATTAGTTACTCTGCTGATTAGTTCTTTGGTATTTTCGCGCAATAAATCATGCTGGAAGAGAGGTGCAGACATGCATTTTTGGCTCATCACACAACTGCGGCACAGGATGGAATACGGATTCCATAAGAAAATATCAGACTATACTTTCCACTGCAGGTATATGCCACCTGCTGCATACACCTGTCTCGTTTCTTTGTTTTCCTGTGTCAGCAACTGTACACATATTTCACACAAATACTGAAACGATATGTAATGGAAGAAAAATATCAGGTCATAAAATATCAAGACATATTTATAAAATATCAACCTTACTTTCCTTTATCACAGACACAACTAAGGCACATAACATAATTTGTTTATATAGAGGTAGAAATGAATATTAAACATTTTGACAAGTGTTCCACATATCGTTCTTGTCATATCATAATTATGAAAGATCTAAAAAAAAAAAACAACCTACAAATACTAAAAACATACTAATAGTTAAAAACTGTACATACTCAAATTATTTTTAATGCTTTAAATATTGTAAATGAAAGTACACGTAAAATAACTGTCAACGTAATCTGAAATCTGCATATTATTATTATTATTATTATTATTATTATTATTATTATTATTATTATTATCGTTGTTGTTGTTTTACTTTTGTCATACACGGAAAAGGGATATTAAGCTTCAGTTTTTGTAGCCGTTGCGTAGTGCCCCCTTGTGGCAATATTGTAGTTTTTTACATTAAATAATTATACCACAAGGGTACAGAGGGCTCGACAAATGTTTTACTGCCACACAAGAAAAACAAGTATATCTTTCTTCTTGAGTAATACATGTGTACAAACGTCTGTACATACTGCTACCCACCTCAGCCACTGACTCATTGTGTGACCCTGAGCAAGTCACTTAACCTCCTTGTGCTCCGTCTTTCGGGTGAGACATAGTTGTAAGTGACTCTGCAGCTGATGCATAGTTCACACACCCTAGTCTCTGTAAGTCGCCTTAGATAAAGGTGTCTGCTAAATAAACAAATAATAATAGTAATAATACCATAATTAAAAAAGAAGAAATGAGTACATAAAAAGATAAACTATTTGAAGATAAGCTAGTTGATTTTAAGTAAACTTAAAAATAAAGTAAAACTAGGTAAAACAGAGCTTCCATTATATATATCAAGTACATGTAACAGTTAGGTTATAAAACTTATAGCTGTATGTGTATGTGCATAGTAAATCAAAATACATTTGGGGAAAAAACACCTTTCAACTGTATGTGTTGTCACTATGTGTTGTATAATTATGACAACCAGTCATATATTTTAAAACAAGCCTTCTTAAGGGGAAATAACAGAATAAATGTTATGTTCCTTGTAAAACCATGTGCAACCCTATCTGCTTTGAGTGTGAACCTTTTCCTGTAAATGTATTACACAAAAAAATACATTAAGAAACCATGCGGTATTTGATACATTTTGTTACCTGGCATTGTAATGGGAAGATAATTAAGTATTGCACATTCAGACATCAAAATGATTTATTTAGTTTGTGAAATCAAAAGGCACCATTAATCAGTAAGTATATTACTGATATAAATGTCATGTTCAACATTTATTGTATATTGGCTGTCACATTTCTAGAAACCACTGCTTCTCTGTTATTACAGAACCACTCCTTGGTCGGGTGCATTTTTTATTCATACCAACACAGTATAGGGTTATTCACTTATTTTTTACATATTCAGGCTAAGAAAAAATCTATGCAATGTCGCCTCCTACTAGTGAAACAAAATGATGTATTAACAGGATTTATAATTCATGTTTGTGTTTGTTTTTATGGGTTGTTGATTGACAGATTCATTACAGACAGTGGGTCTTTATGTTTGCAAATAAAAATTAATTATTAAACAACCTGTACTGGTTTTCAAATTGCAAAGACAGCAACGCTTGCTCATGTAGGTGTGAGTGCACATTCAAAAATGTAACTGAAGAAATAAAATCATATTAACATTTTGAGGATGCAGAATGGGGCAGGTATGGAGGATGGAAAGAACCCCCTTTCCCAGAATAGACTCTACTGCTGGATATTTGAATATTACCATTAACTTGCAACACTTGCATTACAATAGATGGGGTGTTGGCATTGTTTTAGTATAGATTTGTGGATTTATAATGTTTAATACTGCACAGCATCTCTTACCTGCCTTAAATGCAGCAGTACATATAGAACCATTGATTCCTTTGGGCTGAATTATTCTAAATAGAACCATGAGGGTTCCACAATGCAATTTAGTTGTTCTATACATCACTGTGTAGTTCCTTATTATACAGAACCCTCTGTTGTTCAGTATATAAAAATAATGTGTATATATATATATATATATATATATATATATATATATATATATATATATATATATATATATATATATATATATATAAATAATAGATACATTATGGATTCATAAAAAACCATTAGCAACACTTTAATCAATGAGCTGACCTATTCTAAGTGTCTGTTTGTTAAGCTACAGGTTACTTTCTCGGTGGTAAGATTATTCTGTTTCCATTTCACCAGGTGGAGCTCTGATACAATGTATTTTAAGAAATGGAAATAATAACATCAGACATCAAATGTATTCTGCATTAAAACATCAATCGGTCAAAAAAAATGAACATAACATTTATCCGGAATAGAAATATTACATTGATACTGTCTATTCAGGGAGAAAACAAAATCATACTGGCTTAAAAATACTGGAGAAAAATATCAGTGAGCACAAATGCTAATTGATACCAGGAATTAGTTCTCATGGCCACATCATCCATTTTGAACCAGTCCCGTATTAGACATAATACAGTATCATAATACAATATGCAGTATCAGTAATGCATTGTCACACACCAAGCTATGTTCTTCCCAATTAGGATGTTATTGTTCATTTGTTTTACTGTCATATTTTCTCCAATTGGGTGTAAATGGGGCAATAAAAGTGCTTTTCTTAAAGGGATACCTTGCCCACCATACCTTGTTTAATGGAAAAGGTGTTGTGGTTTTAAGTGTACAGGGAGAAAACATGCAGACTGTGCAACAGCTGAGTAAAGATTTATCAGATCTGGGGAATCCAAAGTGATGAGGCTCATGGGGCACCACAAACCGAAACCCACTGAGAATGGGTAACCAGGCAACAACCATAATGTATGTCTTGAAATGCCAATATCAATGAATATTTAAACCTGCAGAGACAAAGAGAAAGAGATGCTCAATTGATATTGATATAACTGTAGATCCCTGTTTAGTATTTCTGTCATATTCAGTTGCATTTTGACTGTACCTTTTATGGAATAACCACCACCTTGTAGTCTTATCAAACCAATTGACAGCCTTATGATATTGCACCTCAAAGTCAAAAGAGAAATATACTGTGGAGCTCAATGAACCATGTAGCGTGGGCAGCCCAGAGGTAAACTGTCTGACTCAAAACTAAAAGCAAGTATATTCAACTGTTATGTTCTAAAAATTATAGATTTCTTTGTATGTACATAGTAATAGTAAATTGAATTAGAGTCAAGGCAATATAATAAATTATGCTGAAACTATGAAAACGCCTAAATAAAAATATAGGTAGGAAGTAATGCTAAAAGTAAAGGCCAGTTTTGCTCTCAGTAAAATATATTAATACTCATAGCTCTTCAACTCCATGATTAAAAAACACATATAAAAGTAGATGTACCAAGGTTTAATTACTTTTTAGTGAGGTCACTCTTAAAGATAAGGTAAGCTTAACATACATGTAGTAATCTAGCAAGTAACTTTAAATTACATGTACCTTTATATTCTTCACCACATTTTTTTTTAAATTATATTTTTAGATATAAGATTTTTTTTATGTGAACCCTATGGAGTATGAGAAGTTTCCCTTCTATAACATACATGCATTTTAAAGTTTAGCATAGATAGGAAACGTCATTTTGCACACAGTGAGCGAAGGAGATATAGACCAACATGTCAGTGTCTGCTAATCTGAAACAAAAACACATTGGAAATGGGAGAAATGGGAAAAAAAGTTATCAAAAGTGCCCAGCCATTTAAAGTGGAGATATCAAAAACACAAGTCAAGTTTCAAGAAACCATTGGGGCAACCTTGCCCAGCACAAAGCAAATATGCACAACTGTAAAAGCGCTGGGGGTCAAGGTTGCCCCAATTGTTTCTACTAACTTGGCATGTGTTTTTGATGCAAGTTCAATCCGCTTTTATTGTGCCTGAAAAACAAAAGCCAAGTTGCATATGAGTGTGACTAGTCCAATTTAAAATATCAATAAATTGTTTAATATAAATGATACAGATGTCAAAATAAATGTGTTCCCTAGTATATTTCCATTTGACAAAACAAGTTAATTGTAATATACATACAGTATATGTGGAAAAAATGCCTGGAATCTGCAAAAATCTGCAAAAACAGGAGAAAAAGAAGGACATTTTTACCTTACTTTGAAGATGTATTTCTCTTACTGTTTGACCGGTATTGACTTTTTTTCTACATTTCAGCTAAGAATGTCGGGAACTACAAATTAAAAGTGAAATGGTGCTTTTGGCAGATTTACTTTTGCTGTGCCAATACCCTGAAAACACGTAAACTATCCTTGCTGTATAGCGAGTCTGGCAGTTCTCGCTGATAACTTGGCACATGGAACTACCGTTCCTCTCAATAGATGTTACAATTCAGCATGGTCAAATTGACTAGTGACCATCAAAAATCTAAATAAAACAGACTGATTAGGTGAAGACTAATAAGAGCTTTGAAAAGAGACCCTTTGCGCTACCGCCATCCTGCTACAATGGGACTGCATATATACAAGTTTACTATAGTACAAGTATAGTAAAGTGTAGTAAAGCATAGATAAAGCTTAGTAAAGCATAGGTAATGTGGCGCGGTAGTGTCACAGCTCAGATGGTAATGGCAGGGAGAGAGACTGCAAGGTTAAATGCGCTCTTTTAATTAAGAAATACACAAAAATAACATTGACAAAACATTTACAAAAACACACCTGTCAAAATAATAGGCACAAGGGCCAAAACAAAAGGTTTTACAAAAACTCATGAATGCAAACAAGACCGGACAGCACTGAACACGAAACACAGACCTCCACCTCCACCTCTATCACCAACATCAATTCTAATCATTCTTACCAACACCCGTGAACAAAATTTTATACACCTGTGGCAGGAGCCTAATTAATAATGTATTCAATTGTCAGCTTGTGACAGAGAGCAAATGAATCCTAATCAGCAAACTCCCTCCCGACCTGTGAGGGCATTGTATAACCGGAGCAGAGTGCCCTGTAATGGATGGTTCGGCAGTTCATTACAGGGTCAGTCAGAAGCCGGCCATCCAGTAAGGGGGTGGGGCCACAATACAAGAAGTGGCCCCAGTGATCTGATCCTCCATTATGGTTACAGACGGACTGTGAGGAATAAAGAGAAACCGTGAGTGTTTAGTGTTGTACTGTCTGTCTATTTAACTGTGTCTTGTTTGTCACTGTAGACGGCTATAGATCTGGGAGCTGTCGCTGTCAAGCCAGCATTAAACCCGGACTGCACTGTGCCACTGTAAAGCACTCGTTTCACATTCACAACACCACTTGCACCCGGAGCACTCACTGTTGGACTGGTGAACGTGTAGGTGTCTTAAAGTGTGTTATTATTATTTCGGGACTGAACCCTATGGTTTTGATGACTATACACATCATTGTGTATAGTCAGTGTTATTATTTAAAAGCATTAATAAAGCTTCATTATTTACCCTTGGAACTGTTGTTAAGCACTGCATCACCTCTACACCTGTCAACTACTAACCACTTTGCTTGAGCCACATTCCCACGTGTTTTGACAGGGAGAAATTTAACCCCCTCCCTGCCAACCCAATTCCCCACAACAAAACATATATTAAACAGGCAGGGCTTTTGCACTGCCACAGTAAGCATTGTAAAGAATAGAGGTATGGTAGAACATATTAATTAACCTGGCAAGCCAGGGTAAACTATGGCAAATGAGTAGTATAACTATGGGAGAAGCATGGTAAAGGTGAAAAAATACCATGCAAAAATACTGCGGTAAACTGAAGATAAAACTAGAGAAGTAATTTGCATTTAAATTGTAGCTTAAACACAGTTACTTCTGCTGCAATGTCCTCATAGCATCAATGGGAGAATAAAAATATGTCAGTAACATACCCATATGCATAGTTTCGAAAGACACATGATAAATTCACACCATACATTTGCTTTAATTGACCTTAGCCCTATCTTTACACAATGGCTTTGCTCTAATTAAAGGCTGATGAGTAAAATAGGTGTGAAGTTTGCATACAACTCTGTGACAGGATGTTACCAGCAGGAATTACAGACTCAGGCAGAAGCTGCAGTGAAGCGCTGTTGCACACGTTATTAAAAAAAAACAAACACAGGACAAACAGGCACAAGGGCCAAAATAAAAGGTTAAACAAAACAATTTTGTTGTTGGGCATTCGCATATGCACTGCACTACACTGCACAGCAGACAAAGGATTTATCCTTCCTTATATACATGTTCTCACTTCCCAATTAGCACTAATTACCTAACTGGGGAATGGCCACACCTGTGATTGCTGGCAGGGATAGCTTTAACCCCATCCTTGCCAACCTTACATTCTCACACACACATTACTTACAGAGGCAGGGTGTCTGCCCTGCCACAAAACCCTAAAGGTTATTATAGCTGCAGGTTTGCAAGCCTCCTCATTCTTTGTAGTAATAAGACATGGTCGTTCAGCTTCATGCAGCAGCAGCAGGTTATATCTCCATTGATCAGGGAACAGAACAGTCTTACATGAGCCCTTCATTCTGGTTAACAAATAAAAACAACCACAAGCTCCACTTTAATCAGGCAAGCAAAACAAAAATGTAACAAAGGAAACGTGACCATTTCCTTTTTTTTATTGGCATTTTATTTTATACTCGTAAACATTTTAGAGGGAATGCCTGGAGAGATTCAATGGTATAGCTAATTTAAAAATATATATATATATATATATATATATATATATATATATATATATATATATATATATATATATATATATATATTGTGGAACACTAGACCCTGAAAAGTAAGGGTCCAGGTTAGCTTGAATACTGGCTATCATTTAACTTGTTTAACCACATGTTTTGGCTTGCTCTAACCCTCACTTATGAAATGAAGTACCTCTTTTGCTAATTGTACGATTTGCCTTGTTGTATTACTAACATTTCCATTGAACTAAACTGGAATCGGCAGTTACACATTATGGAATGCAGTTCATGTTTATCTGGCTGGAATGGCATGGCCTTCCAAACTCCTGAATGTATGGAACCCTATTGGATATCACCAGAGTAAACTACACCCCAGGCCTACATATTCCCTTTGTGTGGTCATTAAAGAGGCTTTTTTGACTAGATTTAGAGACTTGTGTTGTTCTCTTTGTACCTCTAGGCCGTGTCTGTCTTTCACTGAAACTGGATTAAGACACTATGTACTCCCAACAGTTGTTTCAAATCAAGTCACTGGGGCTCCTTCTGGGGCTACTGGCTGTTCACTGCAGTAAACAGATGCATATAAATTCTGCCACCCTTAAAGTGATTAAAACAGTTCCATAAATTTTCTAACAAAACAGTTCCATACATTTCTTCTGCCATGCACGTCTTTTGTCAATGTGCAGTTTTAAAAGAAACACATGTTTTAAGAAGTATTTTCATTTTCATGATATCTGGTACTACACTGGGTTAAAGATGTATCTTATTGCAAGGCATGTTTTCAGGCTGTCTCACACTTCCTGATTAATTTAACCTAGACAATGAAATTGTCCCCACCAGTAAGATGCTTTTACCTGGAAGACACACTGCTGGGGTGAAATGACCTAGGGAGTAAAGCAATATAGACTGTCTGGTAAGATTTATAATATCATTTTGTCAGCTACAAGCACTTTAATCAAAGTAAATTTACCTAATAAAATAGTTCCATGAAATTTCTCTACCATTCGTTTTATAGGTCTCACTCTCAAATGTGCAGTTTTGAAAGAAACACAAGTTTTTAGCAAACATGTCACAAAATGATTTCTGGTACTATTACGAGGTTAACGAAATCTCTGTTTTGCAAGCCTTCATTTTATGTTGTCTTACACTTCATTGGTCATTTCACCCAGAGAGAGAAACTGTGCCCAACCAGCTGCCCCATTAACAGACATGCTTTGTAACAAGTAACATGCTTTCAACAACAAGTCATTGCTGAGGATAACTGAAGTGAAAAAGCAACACACTCTGTTAAAGCAAGATAAAAAAAACAAAACAAGAACCTTCTTTAACCTTGCACTGTTCTAGATATGTAATAGCCTTCAGTGTGTCTTAGCTTGTTTAGTATTTAGGCTTCAGTCTACACAGAGGCAATTGTACACTGTCAAGTTTCCATGTGAAGACATTTGATGCTGAAACACACCTGACACCGCAATTAATTATTAAAATGTTGATATATTTGGCATTTATTACAGGAACAATCATTTCCACAATATACCAGACCATTAAACATCAGACTAATTTAACCCTGCAGGAAACTATTTTAGATCTAATAATAGCTTGTCTACACTGCTGTAAGGTCATACAGTTTGCATTGGTAATAGTCTGATACAGCTTAACACATCTCAGCACTGCTTGAATAGGGATTGAATGAACCGGAGTTGGCTAGTAGCTCACAAAATGCACTACCACACAGGATAGTCACTACCTGGAGTGCTTTGCATACCCATAGGATTATTGACAAGTGTTTTAAGTACTTTTAATTGAAAGAGAAAATGTTGTGACTGATATGTTTTGAAAATGGTAACATCATTTTCTGTAGCCATAAATTCATTGAATGCTTTTTCTGCCTTGTTTATGGTTTGTGCTGTAAGTGGTGGGGCATTTGTTGCCCACTTTGAACCGCTTGCATACAATTGACTAGGTTAGTTTCCTAATTTTTTGTAATATCTTAGTAACTGAATCGATAAGTCTGATCTTGCAATATTTGCTAATAATTTTAACGAGCAAGCCATCTCACAGGAGTAGTGGTACCCCAAAATGTTACAAAGGTTTGAGTAGGACATTAAATGCCCAACCCTCAGTCATTCGTCATTACACATAACGGTTTCCCACAGTATTCTTGCACTGTATTTTTGCAGTTTTACCATGTGGTTATACTGTGCATTTTAAATAGTTTACCCTGTTTTTTTACAGTACCTCACAGTTCTTCACAATGCTTGCGAATGCTTTGCCATGCTTTCACTCTGATGTATTTGCTATGCTTTTACTGTGGGAAGCTTTTATAAGGGGACTAGAGAATGGATAACATTTATTAAGCAAGACAATTCGCTTAATAAAAAAATGTGCATACATTTATAGAGTGGACAATATTACGAATATAGGAATATATTAGCAAGGTATTTGGTAAGCAGGTCTTAGTGAGGTAAAAGAGTTCTACAGACCAGCAAGGGTGGTCGAACACGTTTTCCAAGCGCCTGTATTATTTTTTTCATTATTTCTGTTATCAAGTGTAACTTGCTGGGAACTGCTTTACATACACTGCAAATGCTGATGAGTTTAACAATAGAAGAACTGTAACACATTCAGTGCTCAGACCTTAATATGTTGCAAGAAAACATTACCCCATTATAAGAAAATGAACTTACAAATACTTGGTACATCCATCTGTCTCAGTGGTATTTCATGTACAGAAGCCTGCAATCTCAAGCCACAGTAGGTAGAAAGCCTCGTGAATCTACCTTGACACCAGTTTTTAGCTTCCTTTGTAGTTGATGTGAAGACCATCAGTCACAGGTGGGTGTACACACACACACACACACACACACACACACACACACACGGAAACTAACATTAGCTGATTTCACAACAAAGTCACTGTTATGGCCATTGCACACTCGATCTCTTCTGTCATTTAGCATCCATCATCCGAAAAAGTCGTGCGTCAGTTGTTTAGACGCACGTTAAATTAGGATGTGTTATTGGATCCCGTGTGCAAAGGCCTTTAGAGTATTCATTTGGGATTATATCAAACCAGTCATTTGCCTAAAGCAAGCATTTAGAATGTATTAATAGGTTCACATCCAAGGATTGGATAGATAGTCTATTTATTACGCATCTTATATGGCAAAGCAGAGTAGTTGGCTGTCAAAATTATTTACATTTCCCAAAGGTTGTTTTATCTGAAGGGAATTTTCCATAACTTGAGAAATAATCGCAGATTGTATGGTAAAACATTGAAGACACTAAAGTCAAGTAGACAAACGTTTTGGTTAGTGCCTTTTATTACGGCGACACAAGCTCTAATCGAAATGCTTGCCTACTTGTCTAAGGTTTCATTTAGGGTTTTCCCCAGATAAAGGGACATTAACGTATCCCCACCTCAAGCTGCATGTTTTTTTTGTCACATAAAGTTGTGATGTGTTGAACATGGGTTAAGGTAACAACAATTTCCTTTTAGGACCGTATTGCGCGCAACGTGTTATGTACTACCATATAAACCAAGGCGATGTTTTGCAAACAGGAGATAAACTAGGGCATAGCAACTATGAAGGCAGTGAAATAACGTTCAGATGAAAAGGAAACATTGAAAGATGGCATTCGATAGAGTAAACAAAAACAATTTTCTCGATGCTGTGCATTCATATCTCGGGAAGACAACATCCTTTAACTTCATTTTATTTGTTATTTTAAACAGCAACACAACGTCGCTGCTTGGTGGGCAGTACGGCAAAACGCAGACATAACTGTCGAAATCGGGTACAATACTCTGTACGCTGACTTTTAAATAGTGAAGCACTCGCCCTTGTCTGAACAACAGTCCTGCTCCAGCTGCAGCGACTCGCCCTTGTTATGTAGTTACTTTGTATTCCAGCCGGAAGCGGAAACTCAGTTTCTTTATAAAAGTTTTGTGAAGTTTGGCAAATCCAGCCGAGCTGCATCTGTTTCAGAAAGAAAAACACACACACAAGTTAGTGTCTGATGATGGTAAGTTGATTTTTCTTGTTTTTATATAGCTGTCAATACATTTTCATTACCGACACTAGGCTATACGCACATTGACTGCATATGATTGGGTTTTGTGGTAGTTGTGTAATGTTACTGTGACTGTGCATTGGTGGTACTAAACGTAATAAGCGTTGTATTTTTACATTGTCACGCAGGACCGGTTTATTAAAAAAAAAACTTGTGTTCATAAGAACACGATAAGTCTTGGGGCTTTGTTGTTGTATGCAGTAGAGTTTGGTTCACGACTGAGCTATTTCACGCTTACATGCAGTGTGGTGTGGAATAATAATTTTTGCGCAACTTTGTAACTAGATCAGGAGTAAAAGTTGTATTTTAACGATTGAACACGTGGGTCAAAGTAATTCCATAAAACAAACGTATTGTGCAAGTTATCGTTATTGCACGTCACGGAAATAAGTATGCTTAATTATCACCGCAAAATAAACTGTCATGGTGATGAACGATCAACTCCTCCACATTTTCATTTTCTCATGTGGGGAATCCTCATTGTCTTAGTAGTGCTGGTTTTTACTAGACTTAGTACGTATATTGATTCTGGACAGTTTATTGCATGGGGAGACCTACTTCTGAATAAGGAAGGTGCAGCGGGACAGCGGCTCACCTGTTGGTTTAAGGTTTGAGTTAATCTGATTAGTGATGAACGGAATTAAACTAGTTTATTTGATTTAAACAGTTTATTAAACGTTCATTTTATTTTCAAAGTGAGTCTTGAGGATAGCAGTTAAGACAAAATTGGGAGCATTTTGATAATTCTAAGCTGTACAGTAGACTCGTTTTTAAACCACACAAAAATAACCCTGTTGCTGTTTTGCTTGTTATACACCTACATATAGGTAGCTACAACCTTTCTGTTTAACTTGTACTTGCCCTAAATTGTTTAACCAATTATTATTATTATTATTATTATTATTATTATTATTATTATTATTATTATTATTATTATTATTATTTCTGTATATCTCCAAGCTATTTCACATGGGTTTCCCTGGTGTCAGTTTACCAAGATGTGCGTTGCACTGTAGTTACTAACTGAGTATTGTCGGATGTATGTTGGCAACATTTCTAAAATTGCATATTTAACAATTTTTTTCCCCCTAAACGGGAGGGTGTTTTATTAAAGACGCTCCTCTATTCAAATGTTTCAGGTAAAGCGATTGTGCCTTTGTACTGTGTAATAAATATGTGACCTTTTCTGAGACAACCTTGGCAGTGTGGTGTGTGGGAAGTTACTTGTTATGCAACCAGCAACCTATCTTGCTGAAATGTTTTACTAAAATGAATGCTATTCATAATTTCACAGTGAAATATTCAGATTTAGTTTGCATTTTCAGTGTAACTCTGCAAATGCATTCTATTAAGATTTAGGCACATACCTATGTTTAGGGAAAATATTTTTAACTATTGCATCAATCGGCAGTGCTATCTTTAAAAAAAAAATGCTGATCTGTCCCTGCATGACCCCGAATGTCAGGCAGATAAGATGTAGTGGATAAAACTAATCTTTTAACAGTACAGTATACATTTTGTGTGAAAGAAACGTCATACTTCTGTGTTAGCATGTACTGGCTGCTTCCCAGCACCATATTAAAGTCAGGGGTGAGCCAATGACAATTTCTAAGACACTTAACAAATGTCTTTAGTTTTTTTCAGTAGACATTGATCTTATCTAAAACAATAACCAGGAAATCTCAATGCACCATTGAAGTTCGCTGCAATTGTACCCTATTAACACCTAATCAAAGTGAAATATGACATTGTGATGCAGATCTCATGCATTTTTAATCTTTGTCAATAACAGTATTTTGTGGATTGTTTCACTTCTTCAGGTCTAAAGTAACTCAGGCAGAAAATGTAATGTTTATATCTTCATCAACAGCAAAAAAGACTTCTTACACAGCTAGTAATACAAAAATAAATACCACAAAGACTAGATTCTGTTACATGCAAATCAAGAAATATGTTTTCAAACAGGGTTACATAAGCACATTCCAATAGGGGACATGAAGAAACAAGAAAGTAGAAATGGAACATTAAGAGACATACTCAAGTTTCATTGAGGAATATTGCAGGGCAAAAGGTTTATGGTAATAATTTTGCTTATGATACAGAATCTATTTTCTTCAATCAAGTTAGTGAGGCAACAGGAGGTATACTTTACATAACTCTATACCCATTTTTTAAATCAGAAAGCTATTTCTCTTGATATGAATTGATTAGATAAGCAAAGTTGCTTGTAAAATGTCTAGGGTTAAACATTGAGTGTCTTGTTTTTACAACATGAAACATATTCATTAACTATCTTGCCAATTAAGAATAAATAGCCCCTTTCAGCCAGTAACCTATATGCTCTAACACCTTTCACATCCTTTTATATTAATCTAAGAGTCTACATTTGAAACACTACTCAATCGTGTCTCTCACCCTTATGTAAGGTTATGTAAGCCACTAGATATTTATTTTTCCATTAGGTATCTTCTACCGACTAGATAAGTGTGTGCCTAAATCAATATTTTCAGTTTCTTGGTTGCCCTCTACATGCATTTGTTTTAAAAGCTTTGCAATTTTGTCTGGCATGAGCCAATTGTGTTTGCAGAATCTAAAATTAATATAAAGCCAGTCAGGAATTTCTTTGTCAGGAAATCTAAGTTACATATCCAGGGGATCATGACTTCAGGCAAACCATAACTTTCTCCTAGATGTCTGACAGCTTGATGCCAGAGTGGATTAGCAACACCAGAAAATGCAATTTGACCTACAAACAAAATACCCTGTGTTCCTGAGGTTAATGTAATAAATGTAGTTTCAGATTTGTGTTCTGTTTTTTCATTGGATGCTTTATATTAGAACCAAATAGTTTTCAGATTTTATGAATGAGACTAGTGGCATATGTGCCAAGCCCCCTTGAGCACACTAAGGGAATGGGGTTCCAAACCCTGTGCATATTGGAGTATATGGCACCTAGGGGTGCCTGTATATTTGGGTAGGTAAATATCTGCCTTGTAAACTTACAGGTCCTTAGACATCAATTGCATGTTTTTAAATACTGTATGTGTAGAAGGGAACAGAAGACATGATGATGATGATGAATGAAAGGGTTCTACTGTAGCTAATGGAATAATTTCACTTCCATTTGATATGCAAGTCTATAGGCAGTTGTGCAAGAAGCACATTTTGTGTTAACATGTGCAATATATAGTACCGGATTCTGCCGAGTCAACGCCCATCCCCACTTTTAGCTGACTGTCAGTTTTTCCCTGTTTTTATAATAACCATGAATAAAAAAATAACCGTGTGCAAATAATGCCAGAGATTTCAAATCTTGCACTTCAAGTGAGTAGAACAAGCTGTGCAGTACAGTAGTAGTTGATTGATTGAATAAATTGTAAGCACTTTGTTTTTGATCCAACCATACAGACTCTGAGTCAGATTGATTACACTTTCCATCCACAATCCACAATCCATTTTATTTTATAATTTTTTGTTACAATAGACTTCAGCTTTAAAGGTTAATGTGTGTTTTATGAACATTCAAAATGACATTACAGTGCTCTTGCGCAGCACCCTTTTTTCAGGCAAACCCTTTACTTTGTATTTCCCCATTTAACACTAGAACCGCCGCGGTTATACTCCTACCTAAAACCGCTGCCGGCAGTCATTATGATGGTTACATTTTAAGCAACATCAATATTAAAATGAAAAACAAACTATCGAATACAAAGTTTTATTCAAGCACATCATTTCAAACATCTGCACCATTGAAATGCCGTATTTAAATGAACAATTAAACATAAAAGGGGTTATTTTCTAACTTATCACATATAAAGCACTACTTCAAAAACTATAATAAAATAAACATTTCAAAAGAAACTTGTGTGTAAACAGGTATATGTACATGCAAAACTGTAAAAAGAAAGTCGTTTTCTAATTAAAATGAATGTAACATATTTTCTCTTGTGTGTGTGTGTCACTCGGTACAGCACAGAATCCAGGTTGAGCTGCTGCAGCCTGCTGCTGTTTTGTAGTTTTCTGATCGAAATGTTTCTGCCGAAGCGCTGTATCTTGATTCTTTAGCGTAACCGTGTGCTGTGCTTTTACCTTTTCAATTTTAAACATGCCTAATTCTAAACGTAGAATTGGTGGCGGTTCCTTGGGGTAGGCAAGGGAGGCACTGCCGTCTCAAATTTGCATATATATTTCTTATTTTGCACGCAAGTTGCTCCACGTGGTTGACCGCAGTATCAGTTGATGGAAAATCTTGCTTCTCTGTGCTGTACTGCTTCCGTTACGGTCGCTGGAGGAGTGGAGGCAAGAGATTCTGCAGTGTGATTAGCCAATCATATTCCTCCTACTTTCACTTTAAGGGCAGGAGGCGGATCTCCTTCTGCTGTGTCTGCCAATCATTGGTCTTGCCTAAACTCTTAAAAAACAAAAGCCATAACCAAACATACAAATGCGTAAAGTGCTTTATTTCAAATGTTCACCACCTGTTTTTCCGGCATAATTTAGTCTGATAGATAATGCAATGGTGTTATTTATGACAAGTAAGCTTATTGGTTGGCAGTGAATTAGACTGATTTTTTTTATCATAATCGTCCTCTTGGGGATTAATTTTTTTTTTATAATAGGCATAGTACTGTCTGCTTATTATTATTATTATTATTATTATTATTATTATTATTATTATTATTATTATTATATGGTGTTGGTATTATTGTCTGGTTTCACAATTGCATTTTCAGTATTAGCACTTTGCTTTCTTAGTGTATTGTATAGTAAAGAAAATTAAGTGTTTGGGTAAATTGCAGCATTTGTATTGAATAGCATCTTTTCAAATGTAATAGTGAAAAAGTCGAACCCACTGCCAATATTTTATGCCTCCCCAATTTTTGTAGCCACCAGCCGCTACTGCGTAGAATGACATTACAGTGGACTTACACAGCACCCTCTTTTCAGGCAAGCAGTTTACTTTGTATTTCACCATTTAATAAATGTTAACTGCATTTCTTGATTATTTAACATAACTGTGTGCTGTGACTTTTGAATTTTAAACATGCCTAATTCTAAATGTAATCTATCTAGATAATGTTAAATATATTACAGTAATATTGCTTGTTATTTCGTCCGTCTTGAGTAAATGCCCCTCCCCCCACTTTTGCCTTAACTCCAACTCTACACACCCGGGGCGTTGACTCGGCAGAATCCGGTACTATAAAGACAATTAGTTAAATAACTCACAGTTGCTAGCCTGTTATACAAACAGGTTAAATATGAATAATATGCAAGCAGTTCAGTAACTGCATTGAAGAAAGAAAACAAAAAAAACTTTTATAATGGTCAAGTCAAATTTGAGGCAGGAATGGTAATATCTGCTCCACACATTGCAGTGCAAAAAGCTAATCAAATATGACAAGGAACTAAAAATGTAATTAACAATATTAAACACAGACCTGCGTCAGTTTGTGTAAGCTTTGCCCTATTGGCAGTATAAATTGTGTTTACATTGTCAGGAAAACATCTGGCTAGCTGTACTGCCCTAATCTTCAACATACTCTGCAGCAAGAAATCAGTCTAAAGGCATGACCAGAAATCTTCAGATCCCTGTAGATAAACAATTGCAGTGGTAAGAAAATAAAACCAATTACTAAGATTGTATTAATGTAAGTCTTGTAGGATTTACTTGGCTGGTCTGCTTCAATTTTTCTTTTGAGTCTGGAAACTGTTTTGTTGGGTCATTCAGGGTAAGTGTGATCTTCAAGATGGAATTCAGGGCTGAGTGAAACGTCTATGAGAGAGAATAATATTTGAATCACTACTTAACACCTTCTCTATATGACCTTCATTGTAAATAAGAGGCATTTAAAAATAAATCTTAATTTTAAATACCTTACGGGTATGTATGATTTTTAAACTCTATTGCCATACTGCAGGGTGTCATGATCTTTCATGATTTGAAAAAGGTGATCTGGTTCATGTTGTGAAATGTTTTAAAAATGAGGAGAATGTTTGGCTTGTTCTGTATTTTAAATAAATCATCTGACAATAACATGGCAGACTGTAGAATAACAGGGAAATGTGAAATACATTGGCAGTAAAAAAAAAAAAAAATGTATTACACACACACACACACACAAATGTTTGTTCATGTATTTATATAAACATATTTATTTTTTTCTGAGTTCAGGCACTGCTCTTCATTTCGAGTGTAGGCTATGTCTGGGCTACATTGCATGTCTATAGCAGGCAACTAAGAAGTAACTTTTGAAATCAATTAAAAGCAACTTAACACAGACCAAAGTCAAATAACACAATATTTAAGTTAACTTGTAACAAGAACCACTCCAAAATGGTAAACAGTAGAAACAGTAATTCAAGCTGCTTGCTTCGACTTTTTTCAGCATTGTGCTGTTCTTGGTGTACATACTGTAATGCCTTGTTGTCCTACTTGAATGCAGACCTCTACTCCTGAAAAGAAATCAGAATATGCTTGCGAGTTAATGACATGTATTTACTTTTGTATTTTTTTTTAAATTGGTAGGATAGATAAAGCTAAACTTAAAGCCAGAACATTTAAATTGTGTTTGAACTGTTCTGGTATTATTATTATTATTATTATTATTATTATTATTATTATTATTATTATTATTATTATTATTATTTCCTGCTCTTGTAGTCTAAAGGCTGAACAACTGCAATAGCAAACCAGTGAAAAACGATCATGGCCTGCCATTCACAGTATCTCAAGCATCCACATTTGGAAGAAACAAAGAATAGGGCTATTTTTATAACTGTATATTAAATGTGATTTCAATAAGGTTTCACAGTGCTTTCGAAAAGGAAGGTGCTGTATGTCTCTGTGCAAAGTTCCTCATATTGAGGTTTAAAGTTTCTGTTTTGATGTTGAAATATGTTGGTGGTAAAATATTACATTTACACTGCTTGTTGATGCAAGTAACTTGAAAATTCATCGCCAAGAAGACTGCGTTCTGTTTCTCTGGTTTATTTCTTGAGCTTTATCTGCAAGTACACAAGCATACCAGATTTTTTTGAAGGAAGTTTAATGTGTTGCAGTTGTTTTTCATAAATGCAGTAAGTAGAACCGGTTTTTGGTTTTGATTTGTATGGGCCCTTCAGAATCAAATGTTAAATGTAGTTCTCTTATTCCATGCCAATGGCTGTGTTTTCTTTAAAGGTATTTGGTTAACAGTTTAGCACTGCAGTTGATCTTGATAAACTCAATTAAACTTTAAACTGAGAGCAGGTGTTTGATTCCTGAGGCGGCCTATTACTTGACAGTACTGCTCTGCTGGGAAACCTGTTTAAAAATCCTCACTTTGAAACCGACTTTGAAGCCAATAACCATAGCAGCCAAAGTTCTGCTTTTCATGTCTGTAGCTACTGTAGAATGAAACATGCTCTGTTTATGTCCTCTTTCATTTAATCTATACCTTTTCAATTTTGCCTCTTTTCATTTCTTCAGTGTAATTTTAGGCAACAGATTATATAAAAAATATGGAAGCAGTTATGAGGAGCTTGACTTGAAACTACTTAAGATTTGTATTGTGTTATGCTTTTCCCTCCAGAATGAAATCCTTTATCAGCCACAATCTGATTTCTAGAATGTCTGTTTTGTGAGATACCTATCAAACAATTATATTTACTGGGTGACTGTGACAGAGGGGTTAGTTATGTGTGTGGATCACGTCACTGAACAATACTGAGGCAGACACAGAGCATTAGGTGTTGACATGGCGCACAGGTGCGCAGATTTAATTAACACAAGAGGTGACACTAGGGTACCAGCAATGGAGTCCCGGCACCCTCACAGCGACTCTTGCCTCTGCCTCAGCTGGGCAATGCCTACACGAGCACTGTCTTGCAGTTGAAGGGTTCCATAGTAGTTAATCCTCCGGAGCGGACATTCTTCTCCTTGATGTCAGCAAGCACAAGGGGCGGAGGGTCACAGTGAGCACCATTTGTACACATGCATTTTTTTTAGAACTAGATGACAAATGTGTTTTTTTCTGGCTTTCAGTTCTAAAATGGATATGTACAGGTACTATTTTTAAACTATTCTATGAACAGCATTATCAAGGCACTAATCCAAGTTTGCCATATGGTGGCTTCTCAGAACTTCTATGTGGACAGCGCTGACTTCCCTTTTGGTTAATGATTAAAACGGTTTTTATAAATGCTTCCTGAACCAGGCACAAAACTCACATAATGTACCTCGACCTTAAAAGTACAAAGACATGGCTTTATGAAAAGGTATTTACTATTCCTCCTTCTGTTATGAGAACTTTGTGCACTAGATATGAATAGTGCTTTTTAATGTAAAGCTGTATTTGGCCTGCAAACCATTTTCTGTTAACATGACTGTTATGTGCAGGGATTCAAATTGATGGATTTTTATGGGATTTGAATCTGGTTGTGAGTGACCTGCTTTCCGAAAGAGACTGCATGTGTTCTAATTGGTAAACCCTTGAAAGATACCCTTAAGCAGTTTACAGTACACAGTTGCTTTCTTTAGTATTTATGAACATGAATGTAGCTACTATATATGAAGCATTTCTCCCATTTTGAGCAAACTGCTAATTATATCGCTTCACACCAGCCTGGGGAATTCTAGAACTGTACTCTCAGTTTTTTGTTTAATCCTTTGGCTCCATGAACAAATGTAAAGCAAAACTTAACACGAGACATTTGTTCAGAGACAGTTGTTGTATTTGAGAATTGCACTGGTATTATTTGTTTGCATGTGTTAAAGTATTGCCCATGCAAACTACTGTCCTGTATGTCTGTTTCATGTAAAGCAGTAATGCAAAACAGTGTTTAAAAATACAATTCCTGTGGGAAGCAATGTTAAAATATATGCAGGTATCTAGATATTGTAAGTCCAGACAGTATTATGAATAGACTCCCGTTCACTCTAAGAACCCAGTTTATGACTGTGTTCTTTTTGA
This sequence comes from Acipenser oxyrinchus oxyrinchus, assembly GCA_030684275.1. NCBI lineage: Eukaryota > Metazoa > Chordata > Actinopteri > Acipenseriformes > Acipenseridae > Acipenser > Acipenser oxyrinchus. The sequence continues at coordinate 14,772,043 of CM060257.1, read as the reverse complement.
AAGCCCATGGGCTTAAAATGAATGCCACCATTAGGTGTTCCCACCAGAGAGCTGCTGGACAGTATCCAGTATAGTTGTTGCAAACAATGTTACAATGAAACATTTGCGTCACTGACGTCTTCACTTTGCAAGTAGTCTGCAGATGGTCTTTTTAGATATATTTCTAAATTCATTCAAAAGGTCGGCTGTTGGTTAAATGTTACTTTTACTGCTGTACTATTTATTGAAGTTACGTTTTGGAACTGTTTGAATCAATCTGCATAATTTAGCAATTACGTTAATGTGATTTTGCAGCAGAATATTGTGGTGTTGGAAATGTTCATGCTTGGACACATCAGCTGGATGGGAGACTTGAGTTCTAAATGTCTTAAACAGAACAATCCTTTTGTGACGCTTATACAGCTTTTTTTTCTCTCATGGATGTTTCCCTTTTAAGAAAAAAAAATGTAAATGCAGTGTTGCTTGAGAGCAGTTTTCCTGCCCTTCCTTTTGAAACCCTATAAATTCAAACCATGCATGGTACACATTTCTACAGATTCAGACTCCAGTTAGGTTTTAAAACTGCAAGTTTGTTCTATTCTCAGCTAATCTTTTATCCAGTTGTTGTACAGATTGCTTGTTTATTTACTGTACTTGTTGGCAATATACTTTTATCTTTTTGTAATTGTTTAGTTTGTGTGTTAAACCTTTTACTATGCTCTAAGAATGTCTTCTTGTAAGTTGGTGGATCCTGAGAGGTGTAAGCAAGAAGATGGGCTTGATGTCATAGACTATAAACTTATTATCCCTTGTATACTGTATTGAAACTGATGAAATTCCTGGTGGTGGGAATATACAGTAGTTAAGGTGGTTGTCTGTCAGTCCATTTGTACATATTTTATGTCGCAAGTTTCAAAATGTTTTCTGTATCGGTACTTGGAAAACCACCCATACCTGGGGATAAAAACACTCTATTGCTACATTATATTAAATGACAGATGTTTTGACTTTTGCTGTGTTCAGTCGTGAATGTATCGAGTTTCTTTTAGTATTTCTATATCTGGAAACCATTATTTATCAAGTTGATAGTATTTGATTCCATGACAGGTGTCTGTACATCTGTCCACTCTGTCACACTGACATTTTTTGCATGTTTGGAAAACTGCTTATTAAATTGTGCAGAAACATTAAATACATTCCTGGTTTTTGTAATCCTGTAACATTTATGGATACCTATAAAGTGAACTATACTGCATTTTAGTGTGTGTGTTGTGGGGGGGGGGGGGTATTGATACAGAAAAAAGTGACCCATTTAGTGGTGTTTACTTACCTGCATGTGAATAATGAACCATGTTTGAACCTGTAGCCTTGGCATCCAGGTACGGTTTCATTGGTCCATGCATCCAAAGCAGTGGATTGTGATTTCCATGTTCAATCTGTAGACAATTTTCACATTTTTCATATCCACCCAAAAAAAAAGAAAGCAAATGGCCCTGTACAATGCGATGACTGTGTCATTTTTAGCACAAGGGGATTTACTGTACTAACATACTGTTGCACTTTTTACGCATATAGGCTATACTGTGTTTATGTACAATAGGTCATTGTAGCCTGTCATAATACAGGTTTATTTTATTCCAGTTGTAGTGGTCGTATTTTGCACAGTTTAATTTTAAGGAAGAAAAAATTAACACTAACTTAAAAAAAAAAAAGTAATCCTTGTGAAGTCAAAGGTTTCTACTGGATGTTCATGCTGTGTGAGGACATTCTTTACATTTCTCAGACTGAGGTCTTCCCTGCTTTCCCCTGTAGCTTCCTGTTGCCAGATGAGCTGTGATTTCACCATTGCCCTTGATCACTCTGGTATTTTTAGGCACTGTCTGAGCAAATGGCTGGTCAACATATTAGAAACAGTGCATATGATGATTAATTTAGGGAAGTTGGGTGTGGAAGTCTCTTCTCCAGAATAGCCAATGTTCAACACTAATAAAAGTACAATGGTGCTCCCATCGTAATGCCTATGTACTCCATAGTAATAAATCAGTGTGACCCTGATCGGTGTTTTGCTGCCTATAAAACATGTTTTTAATTGCCACCAGCCACAGTACTTTTCCCATTAATATTGAAGCAAACCCTAGACCCATTTACTTTTGAGTCCATGCCATTTCTGCTCAGTATTGCACCCTTTTAAAGTAGGAAATGCCTAGGGGCTTTTGTTTACATATATTAGCAGGGACTAAAATGGAATTGGAAAGCATGGGATTCTGTAATGGCACTGTACTTCTTCATATTTGTCAGTACTGGAATGGGTATCCTGCCAGGAAAAAAAAAAAGCAGACAATTATGCATGGGTCATTCCATAGTAATTGGGTACATTCTGCCCTAATGATACCACAGATAAAATATATAGATGTCCCTGTGTAAATAAATATATGCAATAGTGGATAACTGTATTTGTTTAGTGTTTGTTGTCCAACATTTGTTTTATTTTTCTGTAAAAAATGATGTCCTGAAAATGTGCATTTCATAGGTAACCATGTCTGTCAGAAATGTTACCAGACAATGTAATATTTATTTACAGACATTAATGAATTTGATTTTGGTATCGTATGAAAGGCTGTCTCTCTAGTTTTGCAGTGTTGAGTTGCATTGTGTATCCCTGTTCCCCCTTTTTTTTTTTTTTTTTTTTTTAAACTAGTCAAACTTTTCAATAGCAATGTCTGTCCAAAACAAATAACGTATGTAACATTTAGAACCTGTGCATTTATTGAACAAATAGTTGAGATTAAAAAAGCCACATGTATTACTTCTACAGTAGGATGTGTGACACCATAAAACAAGGATTTAGTCTTTCACATAGCACTAAGAAGCTGGAAGGTATGTTGTCTGTCTAAGAATTTACATAAGTTATATATGTTAGTTTTGATTTATAACATACCTAAAAGAGTGATATTTGGGACATTAGGTGGCAGTGTGGTCCAGGGCTTGCAACCAGAAAGTCACTGGTTCAAATCCCACCTCTCACAATCACTGACTCGCTGTGTGACCCTGAGCAAGTCACTAAACCTCCATGTGCTCCATCCTGCGGATGAGATGTTAAATCAATGTCCTATTGTAACTGACTCTGCATATAATGCACAGTTCACAGCCTACCTCTGTAAAGTGCTTTGTGATGTGGTCCACAATGAAAGGTGCTATATAAAAATAGATATTATTATTAGTTGTTGTTGTTAGTCCATTATATTTCCCATGCTTGAGCTGTCCTAGCTTCACTGATCACTTTGGCAGACTTGCTTAAGTCACGTATTTAATGAAGACCGACACTATGGAGCTGATGTAAGGATAGGCGCTGTGCAAACAATTGCCACTGCAAAATCCAAATTGCCTAGCAGCCAGGCAATTATTTTACACTGCGGCCTATGTAAGCTTAAGAGCAATGCAAATTGCTGAACACGCACAAATAACGAGCCGCAATTGTGATAATGAGGGTCGCAATGAGTGCTGCTTGTGTGTCAGGATATTTAGCGTCTGCACTTGCAGCCCAGAGGTGAGGTGAGTTAGGAGTACAGAGAACAGTGCTGTATGAGATTTGTGGAGCACGAAAATCAAACCAAACAAAAAAATGGCAAAGGAAGGGAAGCAAAGTCCTCTTGGTGCATGGAAAAGAATCATTTTCTGAGAAGGAGCTGAGAGCCCTTAAGGCCGAGTGCACTAAGCATGAAATGGAGTTATTTGGAAAAGCCTCGGCTAGCAAAGAGGCCATATGGTCCTCTATAGTGGAGAAAGTCAATGCTGTCAGTGTTACCAGCAGGTCAGTCAACCAGGTGATGTAAAGGTGAAATTGCGCTATTGGGTCTAGGATGACCTGCAGAGTGAGAACACCGTACCACTCCATCCTCCGGCCCAAACAGAGTGACCCTGGGTTTGTATGCAGTTTTCTCCGTCTTGCCTTTCACATTTTTAGTGGCCGCTAAAGTCACTTTATGGAGGCTAAACACAGTTTGTCCGTGCAAACACTGATTTTAGCCGCAATATGGGTGTTTTGCAGCCACAAATCCCTTTGCACATATCCTTACATCAGCCCCTATATATCCGTCTAAAGTTACAAATGTAGTTTTATTTATTTTACTAGATAAATGCAGTTATTAATACTAGGCTTAATAATACATACCTTGGTTTATATTATTTTATGGAAGGTTTTGTTTGTTACTGGGACAAAGTTTAAGGACTGCAATAATGACCTGCTCAAAATAACCATCATTAGTTATAACTAGACTTTAAACAACCCGTCTAGATTTTAAATTATCAATTTTATGGATTAATATCCAATATACAGTAATAAATATTGTGTATAGGTATTATAAATATGTAATTAACAAAATGTCTGATTGACATCATTGAGGTCCCAGTACTTGTCAAATGTGTATTGTAATGTAGCTGACATTTCTTATTGTCCTGCTCTTCAAAATGAAAATAATTAGTTTAACCCATATTGATTATAAAACCATTAGAAACTTTAAAAAACTTTGGGATTTTGTCTGTCCATGTTGCATACGTTTTTATAAAATGATCATGGCGTTCAACCAGCTCTGATGATGAAATGCAGGAAGCTGTTAAATACAGAAAACAGACACTAGATTACTATGATAATTTCAAAAACAGGGACAATAAAACTTTGTTTGTTGATCTTGGCCCACTTTTTATACCCCATTACCAGGGAATGACCCATAATCTGTTTTTATTCTATCCTCTTGTCAATAAATTGGATAGCAGGCATTCTTTTTGCTACTTTATGTGAACATTTTAACTTAGAATGTCGACTTGTTGTCTTTTGGTGTGTAGCCTAAATGTTGGAGTGTTTCCTCTGTCCCTTCCTCTCCTCTGAGGTGTGATATTGCATGCTTCTAGTGTGCAGAAATGTAGCTTTCCTGAAAGTGGAAGGGGGAAGCTGCAGCAAAGGTCATTTTACCCATCCGATTCTGATCTCAAAATGGAATGTGGTATTGTACACTGTCAAAGAGCTGCGCACCTGTGGCCTGTTGGCCTGCTGGACTTAGTGCTCAAAAGCATATTTTCAGGAATGATACAAAACGGCAGTGTTTGAGTTTGAAATTCGATCCCTGTTGTGTGTGTGTGTGTGTGTGTGGGGTTGGGTGTTTTGTAGTGTGTTGCATTTCAACTATGTGAGTCATCTATGTGGTGGTTTTTTTTTCTCCTTTTTTCCAAGCTTTAAAGTAAAGTTGATTTAATGCGCAGGGGATGGTGCAGAAGGGCGGTGACGACATTTTGAACTTATCCGCTATTGAGCAAGAATGGTCTTGATCTTAAATGATCTTTAACTCCCATTATCTGTGGCTTCCGTCCCCCTCCAAGATAATACAGTAGTTAAAAATACTTTCGCTTTCTCTCTTTCACACACACTTGTTTGTTTTATTCTTGATCTCTCTATATCTCTGCTATATCCCTGTATCCCTGCTCTCTCCAATGACACTATTTTTTATTGCTCAATTAGATTGTGTAATTTAACCCACCCACCCACCCCCCCGGTATATATTTATGGACAAATCCGGGACATGTACAGTAGGTTGTGTAAAAGATTGTGAGAACTGATTATTGTTCCTACCCAATAATATTGTACATGTTTTGCTGAAGAATGCATGCTTAAAAATTGGTCCTGGGTTTGTACTGTAAGTAAATTTTGGATAGGGGTTTCAAGATTAAAAGTTCAACTGTATTAGACATGAAATAATGGAATATTCCACTTTCAAGTAAACCAGAATTCAATATTCAGAATATTGATATTAGTCATAGTGAGGTACTGTACCACCTCCACTATAGAGTGTTGCTATAGGTTCCAATGCCATTGATTCTCTATGCTTTAGCTTGGATGTCTAAATGTATTTTCCTTGCCTGTGAGGGGGCTGAAATGGATTGTAGCTCTGTGTACATACACCATGTGCATTTCACGACAAGTGTCTTGCATAACTGTCCAGAAAAACATTGGCAGTGCATTAGTTGTCTGTTTTCTGTCCTATTTGCCTAACTGCAACTTTAATCTATTTCAGTTCAACTACTGTATTGTATACAGTCAGCAATTACATATCGGACCCAAAAAAAATTGACTTCAGTGACGGTTAAAAGCGTGTGACGCATGTCTGATTATTTCATTTTGGCCCCTTCCAACCCTTGTCCAGTTTTCAGGGAACACAAAAAAGATGCAGTATCAAAAATACATATCTGAAAAGACTGTTTTAAAATAGGCAGACTTCCATTTAGATGTACTGTATTGGTTTTGTTGGTAGAGTACTATATTTTCAACAGAAGTATTTTAATTCAGAACAATCTGATTCTGAAAATATCACTTTCCAAAAGAGTCGGCACGAGGATTGTAATACAGTGCATACTTTTAAATCCGATACGTATTGTAGCAGTATATAAAATTCCCTGTTAACGACCCAACAGCAAAATGAAATCAAAGTGTTACCCATGCACAGAACTGCGTACTACAAAAGGTAAAGGTAAGGCGGTGGTGTGGTCCAGCCTATGGTTAAAGAAAAGGGTTTATAACCAGTTCAAGTCCTGGCTCAGCCACTGACTCATTGTGTGACTCTGAGCAAGTCACTTAACCTCGTTGTGCTCCGTCTTTCGGGTGAGACGTAATTGTAAGTGACTCTGCAACTGATGCATAGTTCACAGACCCTAGTCTCTGTAAGTCGACTTGGATAAAGGCATCATCCAAAGTCAGTGTTCAAATTTGCAGAATATAGCTCGACAGACCTTTTTAATGTCACAGTTCACTGGCAAATGAAGATGCACAAAAACAACTAAAGATCACAGATTTTGTAAAAAATATATCGCAGTATCTAAAACGGTTTTAATTATTAACTGTTACATTACCGTAGCTCGTCTCATTCGCTTTGTTTTGGCTGCTTTTTCGTCTGGTGAAACTGGAGGAAGCGCTGTGTAACTGCAGAATAAAATCAGACTGATTTGGCATGCGACAGAGTGAGAAAAAAAACACGGGCTGTGACGGATATTCAAATAAATTGTAACATTGAAGGAATGAGCTTTGTACCAAAAAACTGGTGACGGAATCACAAATCGTGTGTGACGGGTAAGTGCCTTAATTTGTTATATATATATATATATATATATATATATATATATATATATATATATATATATATAGGGGTGGGCATCTATCGATATTTTGATATGATATCGTTCGATATCAATAATAATTTCCATATCGTGGGATTAAAAAAAAAGAAAAATCATGTACGCTTGCAGAGACATACTTTTTATTGCTATTATTGCTAGAAATACAAACGCAGTATAATTTATTTTATATTAAGATGCAACAAACCCTATACATACCAATCATTGTTAGTCTCGTAGGCAAACGTCACATAAAGTATTACTTAACCATTTTATTCCATTGATTGATTAACAAATGTATTTAAAACATTCAATAGCTGTAAATCAAGAAAAACAACAAATCCATAACCTGTGTACCCTCTCTCAGAGCTCTACTCCCGTTTCTTCAACTGTTTCCTCTCACTGGCCAATTCCTTACTGGAAACTATATCCTGTTTTCAAAAAGTGCGCGCATCAAGTAATTGAAAAAAAAAAACAGGATTGTCTTTTTTTTAAAGGGGTACACACCTAAAAACAAACAACACAATAAACAGGAACATCGGCTTAAATTAATTTTGATATATATTATTTTTTCTTCCATTCAGAACTTGCTCACAAGGTACCAAGCGCTATATGTGTGCTGCATTAAGCACTATTGGGATTATTTTGAGATATATGCGCATGCGTCAGTGGTTCATTGCATTTTTTCCATGTGACACCCTACTTAATACTTTTAGATGTGTCATGCATTAGAGAAGATTAAATTTCTTCCGGATTGGCTAGTTTGCGCAGTGAAGTACTGTATATAAATATTTCAGTTTTGAGGTAGCTGATGATGGCATGGAATAGTAAAACAATATAATAAGACCTTGTTTTTCTCCATGGATATTAAGATACTACGTTAAAGTAAGTTGTTATTGCTTTTCTTATGTAAATATCTGTTAACATCTATGTATATGTTTCATATTGCAATTGTGTTATTATAGTTTTCTGTATTTTGGAAGACTTTGATATTATCTATCGTAATATGTGCACGATATCGATATACAATTTTCATATCGTTGCCCACCCTATATATATATATATATATATATATATATATATATATATATATATATATATATATATATATATATATATATATATATATATATATATATATATATAAAAATTGATTTTATTCTTAATACATGGTAAAACGTGACTGACGTGTATCTGGGTAATGGATAGCCGAGTGCTGACTGTAAATTGGTATCTGTGTTTTTATTTTTTTAAATCATGGACTTTTATTACATGCCTCTGGAGGGTACATTTTATAAAGTGAATAAATGTTCTTGAGGTTTATTTGTCATGTAGATGAGTGTTCATTGTAAAAGTATATCAATACTGCATTCTTAAAAAAAAAAAAAAAAAAAAAACTGCTTTACACCGACTTTCTCCTGCTACTTTCCAACGTTCATACTGGAGGTGCTATTTGCTAAATTTTATTTTTATTATAATTTTAGAAAAAACCTTAGGCAACAAATAAATAGTGTTATGAAATGCCATTTATCAGTTGCTGGATGCAGTGTGGAACTGTTTTTATAACACTGAGAGGAGTGTACTTGTTTTGAATAACAATTCTAGAAACCATATAAAGTTTAACTAAAATTGTGTTTAAGAATATTTAATCTATCCAGTTTTCTTGGGATTTTAAATATTTTCCTATGTATTGTAATTCCTTTGAAATTTGTAGATCCAAAACAGGAAATGACTATGCGCCAGCTTGTAATCTTTTAACTAAACAGACATTTCCTGTTAAACCATGTATTCTTAGTGTTACGATATCTTGCCTTCTACATTTTTATATATATATATATATATATATATATATATATATATATATATATATATATATATATATATATATATAATTTATTTATTTTTACTGACGGCTTGGAAGAGGATTGGGTATTTGGTATGAGGGAGGTGGGGCATACTGACTAATGCGGGATATTGGTTTGTACAGTAGGTGATTTTTCAATGTGTATTTAGGCAACAAATATACAAAATACAGAAAATTTGCAAGTAGGTTATGTATTTTAGTATCATATTTAAAAAAAAAATTAGAACTCTTGTACCAACTTCCCAGGTTAACATAGCTGTGCAGTAGTGAGACAGCAGCAGTCACTATGGAGGAATCTATGGCAGACAGTCATTCACATCCCTGGAAAGTTGCCACAGAAAAGAGGAAGGCTTGGGCTAGAAGCAGAGACTCCTGGCAGGCCTCCGAGTCGGTAGATGTGGCTACAGAGGAGCAGCGTTCTCCAGGCTCCAGAGAAGAAAAACTTCCAGTCTCTGTAGATCCAGGTAAATAACTAGTACATAAGAGCTTAAACTTTGGACCACGATAGTACTAGATATATGAAAGTTGGCTGTATATAAATACCTTTCTTGATAGCTAGAAAGATACATCTGTAGAATTGTGCACTCTCTACGTGTTTGACTGACTGGGGTGCATTGGTTGACAAGAAGAATGTGGGTGTAATCCAGCTCTATTCAGGTTTGCTCTCCTTTTTTTCAGGAGGAATACCTAACGAGAATATTGCAATATGGCTTAAAGATTGCAGGTATGATGAGTTGCGTTTGCTGACTTCTCAAGAAAATGGTTTGACTTTTGAGTTTCACTACAAAAAACAAAACTAAATAACTATTTTTTTCATTTGGAATATTGGACTTTTTTTGTGGTGTTTTTTTTTTTGCTTTTGTGTTTTTTTTTGTTCATAAATAAAAGTGGATTTCTGAACTATCATTTCTGTGGTTTCAGGACACCACTAGGGGCTTCTCTGGATGATCAAAATAATCCAGCACTAAAAGGTAAATTGCAAAAGTTATCAATTTGAAGATGTCATGCTGGAGATACTGTAGACATTACTGTACAGTGTGTGTGTCAGAATAGTATGTGGTTATGTCTGCACTGTTTTTATGAGAAGGCTCTGTTCTGTGTTTTAGTTTTGAAAGTGTTTTGACTTGTTTTTAATAGTGTCTGCTGTAGCTTGGAACTCATACTAGGTTTAAAGGCTCAGGTCTAGATGAATATGTAGGTGTGCATTATGGCTTGCTAGTTAGGATTGAGGTCATCTGTTCCCACAGCACACCGTTTACGGAAACTACCACACCTTAAAGTGTATTGAACTTTGGAGTCCTGACTGCCAGCTAGCTGCTGAGCACAGTAAGAAAGTGAATTGCAAAGGCAGCACACCAGAAACCTGTGTCAATAGTGTTCTTTGTGTGGTGCTCAATAAGTTGCGTTGTGTGTTGGGTTGCTACACAAAACCAGGACCTCATGACAGCCAGCCACAGCAACATACTGCACTAGTTAGAATCTACAGCTACATGAGTTGTTATCAGACCAGTGATTGCATAGGTAAGAAGTACACAAGAAAGTGCTTGTGTTTTTAGATCTTTTCTAAATTCTTTCCACAAAGTTGTTCAGTAATTGTCAGGAGTGTGTGTGTTTTTTTTTTTTTTTTTTTAAACACACATACATGTACAATACTAGGAACAGTCTGTGTTTAAATTAATGTTGCAGTAATCTTGGTTTTAAGCAGGCTTGGTAAAAAAAAAAATTGTACTCAATCATAACTGGTTCATCAGTTGTATATATTTGGTTAATGTCAGCAAATGGCTAAATGGCTTTTTTAACAATTCCTAGTCAATTTTGAACTGAATACATTTTAGCTAATGTTTGTTTTATATTTTATATTTTATTTGTTTGTTTATTTTTTGCATTATCCAGTCTAAATACTATAATGTCTCTTGGCAGGAATAATAAAAAATGGGGGTAGCTTTGAAGATGACCTGTCGCTGGGAGCAGAAGGTAAGTAACTATTAAACTGTATCATTTTGTGTGTGTGTGTGTGTGTGTGTGTGTGTATATATGTATATGTGTAAATATATATATATATATATATATATATATATATATATATATATATATATATATATATATATATATATATATATATATATATATATACACACACAGTGGTTTGCAGAAGTATTCACCCCCTACAAATGTCACATTTTGTTGAATTACAAATAAGGTATGCACAGTTTTTCAAATTAACTCTTTTTATTCAAAGCTGTAGTGGTTAAGCTGAACACTGTTATATGAGGAAGAGGTTAAGTGTCAGCAAAACTTGGTAGAAGCACCTTTTGCAGCAATTACTGCTATGAGTTTTTGTGGATAGGTCTCTACTATTTATGCCCATTCTTCACGGGAAAATTGCTCCAGTTCTGATAAGTTTGTTGGGGATTGTTGATGGACTGCAATCTTCAAGTCTCGCCATAAATTTTCAATTGGATTCAAGTCAGGACTTTGACTGGGCCACTCAAGAACTTTAATTCTCTTCAACCACTCCAGTGTGGCTTTGGCTTTGTGCTTCGGGTCATTGTCTTGCTGAAATGTGAATTTCCTCCCCAGTCTTGCCTGACTCAAACAGGTTTTCCTCAAGGATTCGCCTGTACTTTGCACCATCCATTCTCCCCTCTATCCTGACCAGCTTCCCAGTCCCTGCTGAAGAGAACCATCCCCACAACATGATGCTGCCACCACCATGTTTGACAGTTGGGATGGTGTTGACTGGGTGATGTGCATTGTTGGGCATGCGCAAGACATAATGCTTGGAATTTAGACCAAAAAGTTCAATTTTTTGTCTCGTCTGACCACAAAACCTTTTTCCACATGTCTGCAGTATGATGTACATGCCTTTTTGTAAACTCCATATGTGCTTTTAAGATGAGGCTTTTTGAGTAATGGCTTCTTTCTTGCCACCTGTCAATACAGGCCAGCTTTGTGTAGGGATCAGTTTATTGTTAATGTGTGAACACTGACTCCCATCTCAGACTCAGAACTTTGCCGATCTCTCAAGGTCATTGTTGGCTGCAGAGTGACATCCCAAACCAGTTTCATGCTTGCCCGACTGCTCAGTTTGGGAGGGCAACCTGATCTGGGTAGTGTCTGGGTGGTATGATGCATCTTCCACTTCTTAATGATGGACCTTTGACATTTTCTTGTACTCTTCTCCTGCTCTGTTCCTCTCTACCACTTTATCCCTGACTTATTTCGAAAGCTCCTTGGTCATCATGGTTGCTTTGTTGGATCATTATGTGAGTTGCAGCTTGAAAAATCTTTATATACCTGAGGGAAATTATCTACACGTTAAACCACTTTGAGTACACGCAAGCTGAAACCATTTCACTAATTTTGTGACCTTTCAAACAAATCATTTGCACCTGAGCTGATTTAGGGCTGCAGTAGCAAAGGGGTTGAATACTTATGCAACTGAGATTAATTTGGTTTTCTCTGTAAATCTTACTTCTATTCTATATGCATTTTTTAACTTTATCAATGTGGAGTAGTTTGTGTAGATTCTACATGTAAAGTCTAATTTGAAAGTGTCGTGGAGTATGCTCAGGTGCCAACAAAATGTGAAAACTTTGCAGGGGGGTGAATACTTCTGCAAACCACTGCATGTATATATTAGTTCAGTGTTGACATTCTGCCATCACTGGAATGTTCTCTTGCTTTTAAAATTCAATCCTAATCCCTGTCCTTGTTAATACAGTACCTGCCTTTTACTTTGTTTCCATGTTAGCCAATTTTAAACAAACACAGTATAAACCTGTTTAAACTATTGAAGGTATCCAGCCTCCATTGTGTTAGTCTTCACAGGAACTGAAGTGGTGTTTTATTTAAATGTTCTGTAGACATCTGTCGACATGCTGGAACAAGTTAGCTCAGTCTGCAGTGGCTTGGGATTTTCAAGTTCAGGAGTACTGTAGGTTGATTTGTCATCTTTTGATTTTGAGATAATAGGATTTAGACAGGCATGTAAGTGAAGATGTATTTTCCAGTTGCAGGAAAAGTAAAAGCACAAGTAGTTGCATTTATCAGTGTTCTACTAATTGCCAGATCTTAGTACAGTTATTCTGCTAATGTTCAAAGTGACAACTCGCATTCTTTTGAGAAACCAAGTACAGTATGCTTTGTACCATGTATCAGTTTCTTAATATATAAGAAAATGCAAGTCTCCTTGTTTGTAAAATTTGAAACCCATTCTTGTAGTTTTTTATAAAAGTGTCTTCATTCCTAATAAAATTATGTGATTGTCATCGGTTCAGCTTAATGTTTGCAGTACGTTCGGTAAATTTTGAATAATAGATAAGTTGACAACCACTCAAGGATTTCCTGGTAACTGAACTAAAACTTGCTTTACTGACAAGTTACAAACACGTAAAACAATATATTTTATTGTGTAATAATATCCACAATTGTTGAAATTTTCTTTTTTTTCAGATATCTCTAAAATCGCTTGTAACAAAATATGATGGCTTAAATCAGAGTAGAAATGAAATAGGTTGTGGTGGGAACAATGTAGGTTAGCTGATGAAAGAAAGTCGATTTTGAATAAGACAAACATGGGTGGATTCTCTTGGAATCTTCCTGCAGAAAAGTGTTCTCAACTTCCATTGTGTTCAGTGGATTGTGACCATAGTTTTTACTAACATGTAGTGCACGCAAACAGCATTGTATTTAACACACATGGATACAGATACCCTCAAGTAATACAAGTGGCCAGCTCACCATGAAGACAAATCTGTCACTGCCTTTCAGTCTTGGAGATTCCCTTCATTGGGTTCCTTCTCCATTTACTGTGGTTGTCATAATGGTGGGATTCAATTGAATTAGATTGTTTGCGCAGTGGTCAGTGCTAGAATTTTTCAAAAATGTGAATGGCATCAGACTGCAATATACAAAGTAAACAAAACCACTTGCAGTACACAGTACTGAAAGCAGCTCATGGGTGGGAAGCAAACACTATTGATCAAGGGATTAGGGCGCCTTGAACGGGTGACGTTCACAATTACGATCCTGAAGAGACTTGCATATACATGGGGTGTTTCACAGGGCTCAGCTATTCTAACATCTACTGCATGCTCCTTTTTACTGACCTTGTGTAATTTCATACATTCAATCCTTTCTTCTTTCCCACAGCTAATCATCTTCGTCCAACCAGTAATGAGACAGGGACAACATGGTCAGTAAGATTATTATTTTTTTTATTATTATTCCCATCATATGTGTGCACGCATTTTACATTATTTGACCTTTTTATAGTGGTGTTTTTAACATTGACTTTTCATTGTAGTTTTGGAATGCTGGCCAAAGACAAACGGAATCAGTTTCATCAGAAGGGAAGAAGTATGAACTCCACTGGCTCTGGGAAGAGTAGCACAACGTTATCGAGGTAAGGTGATTCAAACACATGTTTCCAACCTTATATCCATTTACATTATACAGTCAGCACTGGCTTATATATATATATAGGGGAGGTAGGTATTCTAGGTATTCTACTTTTTTAAAATGTTTATGCAGTTCTTTTTTAAAACTAGAGTACCTGAAACTCATGAATGGTTTTCTCAGTTTGCCAAAATGTTTGTTCTTGTCTGTTTTGAACCATGATCATAGCAACATATTTAAACATAGCCACACTGTCTTATACAATGTTATCATAACTTACTCCATGAACAGCTTATATGACTGCTTTTAACTGAATTCTGCAGTGTGTCCGAATTGTTGGATCTTTACGAAGAAGATCCGGAGGAAGTCCTGTATAATCTTGGGTTTGGCACTGAAGAGCCAGACATTGCTTCAAAGATTCCATCCAGATTTTTTAATTCTGCCTCCAGTGCCAGCGGGATAGATATCAAGGTGTATTTGGATGCTCAAATACAGCGTATGGAGGTGGAGAATCCAAATTATGCTTTGACAAGTAAGTGTGCTTCTTTTTGTAAGTCAAGAAAACAAACATTTATAACCATTTTGGATTGTTTTATTTTTGTATGCTCTGCTAAACTCTTGCTAAGAAACCAGATTCAAACAAATGGGTGCTATGGTATAATACCATGTGTTGCTTGAAACTGGTTTAGTTTTGCTTTTGGCTTCTAGAAAGTATACTTTGTAGGTGTGTTTTTGGTTTTTATAAGGTGTTTGTTTTTATAAACCGCTACGTTGGGATCTTCTGTTATGGGTAGTGGTGGAATATCTGTGGTCGGTCTGCACTTTCAACCTCTTTCTTGCCTTTTGGAGCTGTGCAGTCTGGGTGATTTGAGTGAAGATTTGTCATCAAAGCTATTAAATATTGAGTTAATTTAAACATATTGACATTCATCTGGATTGTGTTGCGGCTGAGAGTCATGGTGACTTATTAACTTGTAGCCACCTACCGCCCTCCACCCTCCTCAGGTGAATTAGCTAGGATATTTTATTTTATCTAGACTTAATGTTGAAATGGTTGGAGGTTTGTTAGTTTTAAGTCCACTTTTTATGTCTCCACACATTTGTTTGTCCCCAGTACCATTCACAATTGGTTGTCAGGACCAGGGACAAACGATAATTATTTGCTGAGAAAAGAATTCCGACCAAGGATACTTTTTGATAAATTGTGACTCAGGTGTGAGCTTCAGTTTTAGCAACCTACTCTCATCAAGTTACTTGCCAATTGAGGTTTATTTTGAAAGTACAATCTGGATTCTGAATCTGTATTTAAACTTCCTCTGAGGATTTTATATCTGTCTGTCTGTCTGTCTGTCTGTCTGTCTGTCTGTCTGTCTGTCTGTCTGTCTGTCTGTCTGTCTGTCTGTCTATCTATCTATCTATCTATCTATCTATCTATCTATCTATCTATCTTTTCTGTCTGTTGGTGCATGCTGGGAGAGTGAGGAGTGAGTGTGTGCTGCTGCGGGAGAGTGAGAGGAGTGTAGAGTGAGTAGGTGAGCGTTTGTTTTTTCTTTCTTTTCACTTTATGGTTATTTACTTTTTTTGATATAGGTGTTATATTGGGTTTTGTTTTCTGAGGTGTTTGTCAACAAATAAGCTGACTTTTTGTCAGCTTAAAAGGCCAGTATGGCCAATTCAAAGGGGAGGAATCTCTCCCAAATGTTGTATTTGAAAAGCTAAGCCGCCGCCATGGGGTAAAAATGGTGACGGAGGGGTTTACCTCATTGGAACAGTGTGTGCTAGCTTTAGGTAATGTGGTTGGGTGTGAGCGTATTGTGTCTGCGTCTCGAATGAATGGAGCAATTGTTGCTTTTTATGTGATATTAGTCTTGTTGCAAAGGCTGTTGAAAAAGGCATTGTTGTCAATGATACTTTTGTTGCGGTTACACCGCTGTCTGTACCGTCCGAAGAGTCATTCTTTCGAATGTTCCTCCATTTCTAAAAATGATTTAATTGAGCGGCGCTTTCCGGTATGGTAAAATTGTATCCAGCCCCAAGAGAATACCGATTGGCTGCAAATCCCGCAGCTAAAGCATATAGTGTCGTTCGAAGACATGTCAATATGATTTTTAATGACGTGAATCAGGAACTAAACGTTGCACTTAAATTCAAGGCAGATGATGTTGAATATGTCATTTTGCCAGTACCGATGTAATGAGATGTTTTCACTGTAAAAAGGAGGGACACATTGTTAAGAACTGTCCTGAGAAAGGAAGTAATGCGGGCGAGAAGAATGAGGGTGAGCAAGGGAGAGCGAAGAAGCTGGGCAGCCGGAGGCGCGTGGAGCTGAGAGCGGTTCCGTGGTTTCTGAAACCCGGCTAAAGAGGGTAGCAAGGCGCAGGACACAATGCAGGCTAGCGGGAGTGTGAGTGAGTCGGCGGGGTTGAAAAAACGGGCAGTGGGCTTACTGACACTAATACTGGTGAGACTTCCACACTGGCTGCAGCTGCTGCAGCAAGCGTCAGTGTGGAACAGAAAAGTAGCGACCAGATTGAGAAAGGAGGTGTCTCTGCTGAGCCAGAAATGGAGACTCAGATAGAGACAGAAACTGAGAGAGACGATAAGAGTCTGAGAACGGAGCTTAGTGAGGAGCAGGAAGCGAGTGGCGGGCGTTTCATTTTAAAGTCCCGAGAAAAAGAGGCAGAGAAAAGTGACTGCAGATGTCGTCACTAAGAAAAAAGCAAGTTACACGGATGATGGTTCAAGTGTTTCCGATAACTCTCAACCTGAAAAAGCCGCGAGAGCACACCGTGGAGTGTTAGCATTGCCTGTAAGGATCCCGAGGAGAGCTCAGAGTTTGACAGTGAGGAGGAGGGAGTCAGACTGATTGTTCGCTGACGGCAGAGCCCCCTTGCACTGAGGCTGGTTACAGCGTGGGCAGCGTTAAAACGTTTTAGAACTTACTAAAGGTAGGAGGGGTCAGCGTTGAAGACCATTTTCCTAACATTAAAATGTTTTACTGTCGGCACGCTTTTTGCTACAGAAAGTTTCAGGCTCTGGTCTTTCTGAGCAGGAGCGCTGGCGTCTAAAGAACCTAATTGCAAGGTGAATAAGCAGTCTAAGACTGCTTAAAATAATTGACAGTTTTTTCAATTTTTCTTCTCCCATGGATAAGTGGTTTCTTTCCTTCTTTCTTGTTTGTATCTTTCTATCTCTCCCTAACATGAGCTCTCTTAAGATCGGGTCATTAAATATAAATGGGTGCAGGGATGATTTAAAGAGAGCAGCGTTGTTTGAGTATCTGGGGCAGAAAGATTTGAAAGTAATTTTGTTGCAAGAAACACACACTGATTCTAGGAATCAAATAGACTGGGCCAGGGATTGGAAGGGGAGACTTTTTTAGTCACGGATCTAGTGTGAGTGCTGGGGTGGCAGTCCTTTTTCAAAAGACTTTAAACCAGTTTCTTATGATGTCACTGAGGTAGTGAAGGGCGGTTACTTAAAGTGCAAGCGAAAGTCGGTGAAATCTCGCTTGTCTTTATTAATATTTACGCACCAAATGAGGGCAGAGAACGGATTGCTTTCTTTCAGATTTTAGATACAGTTCTGAACGGTTGTGGAAGTGAGGAAGTCCTGTTTTTAGCCGGTGATTTTAACTGCACTGTACATTGTTTAGATGATCGAAATCACCCTGAGCCGCACCCACAGTCTGCCAAGGAGCTTTTAATGATTTTAAATAAGCACGACTTGTCTGACGTGTGGAAAGCATTCAATGGCACAAGTAGACAGTACACATGGGTCAAAGTGTGTGAAAAACGGTCTCTTTAGCGAGATTAGACCGTTTTTATACTTTTAAGCAGCATTTTAGCCTGTTTACCAAGTGTTTTATTTCTCCCACTGGTCTTTCCGATCACAGTCTTTTAACAGTTCATGTTTTATTGCCTTCCCAAATGACAAAACGTTCTTACTGGCATTTTAACATTCAGCTGCTGAAAGATACACATTTTAAGGAATGCCTAACCTTTTATGGAACAGGTGGAGAGAGCAAAAATCTGCTTTTACTTCTCTGGCTCAGTGGTGGGATGTGGGGAAGGTGCAGGTCAGGTTGTTCTGTCAGCAGTACACTGCTAATGCCACAAAGAGGATGACTGAGACTCTGGAAGAGCTGGAGAGAGACATGTTAGAGCTTCAGGGAGCTCTACAGTCTAATCCCAATAGTAGGACGATTCAAGACCTCAAAAGTAAAAACAGCAGCTGGCTGAGCTGCTGAATGTCAAAGTGCAGGGGCGCTGGTGAGGTCTAGAGTGCAATACCTTGCAGAGGTGGATGCGCCAACACAGTTTTTCTTTGGCATGGAGAAAAGAGTGCACAGCGCAAAGTAATTCACTGCCTGAAGACACTGTCAGGGGACGAGTTGAGGGAGCCCAGAGAGATCCGGCGATGTGCTGTGGACTTCTACACAAAGCTGTTCACAGCGGAAGCTGAAGGACAGCCGGAGGAGACACAGCGCTTCTTGGAGACTCTGCCGAAGATCTCTGAAGAGGAGAAAGGTTTTTAGACAGACCTCTGACAGTACAGGAGCTCTCTGACGCTCTCATGGGGCTGAAGGGAGGAAAAACTCCAGGACTGGACGGACTACCTGTCGAGTTTTTCAAGTCTTTCTGGACTTTGCTTGGGAAAGATCTACATGCAGTCTACACAGAAAGTCTGGAGAAAGGGAGCTGCCGTTGAGTTGTAGAAGGGCAGTGATAACTTTGCTGCCAAAAAGGGGACTTGTGCCATATCAAAAACTGGAGGCCTGTGTCGTTGTTGGCCTCTGATTACAAAATAATATCGAAAGCCCTCGCTAATCGGTTGAGCACTGTAATGGGAAATATTATTCATCCCGACCAAACCTACTGCGTGCCCAGTAGAAGCATTTTTGACAGTATTTTTTTAATTCGAGACACATTGGCTGCCTCTGAGCTCTTCGGTTTCCCTGCTGGGCTTATCTCTCTTGATCAGGAGAAAGCCTTTGACAGAGTCGATCACAAGTACTTATGGAAGGTATTTGAAGCCTTTGGATTTGGCCTGGGATTTCTATCCCACATACAGTTCCTGTACTGTGACATTTTCAGTCTGCTGAAGATCAATGGGGAGCTGAGTGCACCTTTCCCAGTTCACAGGGGTATCAGACAAGGCTGCCCTCTCTCGGGAATGCTCTATTCCCTGTCCATCGAACCCCTTATTTGCAGGCTCAGGCATGTTCTAACAGGGCTCTCTATCCCAGGTAGTCCGGCCCAGCCCATAAAAGTATCTGCCTATGCAGATGACATCTCAGTTTTATAACCAGCCAAGCAGATGTTGATAAACTCTGTGAAAGTCAGCAGCTTTTGAAAGAGTCTCATCTGCTAGAATTAATTGGTTGAAGAGTGGGGCTTTCTTACTTGGGAAATGGATGAAGCCTGGGCCTCCAGTGTTGCCCGGTGGATTGCTCTGGAGCCGGGAAGAGTTTAGACACCTAGGGGTTTTTGGGAGGTGCGAGAGCAGCTGAGAGGAATTGGGAGGGAGTGTTGGAGGCAATACGGGCGTTTGCAGAGGTGGCGCTGGGTTTTGCCACAGCTCTCGTATAGGGGCAGAGTTTTAATAGTAAACAACTTGGCTGCTTCCATGCTCTGGCACAAGTGCATATGTGTAGAACCTGATCAGGCTTTTTAAAAAAATCCAGAGTGAATTTTTAAGTTTTTCTGGGATGGACTGCATTGGTTAAGGCAAAGCATACTGTACCTACCTCTGGAAGAAGGGGGTCAGGGATTGATGGACCTGTCCAGCAGGATTGCTGCTTTTAGACTGCAGGCTGTCCAAAAATGCTTTATAGCAGTGAGAAGCCTCCCTGGGTTGACGTGGCTTTACTCTTCTTGCGTCAAGTTGGAGGGCTGGGTCTTGGGACGATATTTTCTTTTTAGACACTACTCTGTTTGTTTGTTCCAAACTACCAGCCTACTATCAGAGTGTGTTGAAAGCGTGGCAGAGTCTGAGGGTGGGTTTGGATGAAGAGGCTTTAGATTTTTACTGGCTTTTGGAGAGACCTCTGGTTTTAATCCTCTTTTTAAAGTGGAAATGTTAAAATCACAGGCTTTTACTAATGTAATGATAAAGGCGGGGTCATCAAGTTACGACATGTTTTAGATCTGGAGAGTTTTAATTGGAAAAGTCCACAGAGCTTGTCTTTAACTTTGGGGTTGCGGTCTGTGAGGGTAGCTGGGTTGTTGCTTTCCCAGATTCATGCAGTGTTATCAAATGCACAGAATGAGACTCTAAGAAAGGGCTTTACTAACTGTATCTCTTCCCCCTGTGAAACACCTTTCCCTCTCATACAGATCTCCCCAGCTATCAGCCGAGACACGGGAGACAAAGGGCATTTGTTTAAAATCGAGAACTTGACAGATCTCCCCTGTCAAGTGTGAAGGGGGACACATTGTATGAATTATGTGTAAAGCTAAGACACGAGAAGCAATTACAGGGCCTTCCAGATACATCTTGGAGAGAGCGGTTGGAGGTGGAAGAGCAGGTCAGGCCGGCGTGGAGAAGCCTCTATAAACCTCCCCTGTCAAAGAGGCTGGGAGATCTACAGTGGAGACTCTTGCACACGATTCTTGCTGTTAATGCCTACCTCTGCATACTAGACCCAATGGTATCTGATAAATGTCCTTTTTGTTCACAAAGAGAGACTGTCTTTCATAGTTTTATCTTTTGTAAAAGATTAGCCTCTCTTTTTACTGTACTGAATTAATGTATTTGTGAAACTGAATGTGGTCTTTTCGAATGTGTTTTTGTTTTGGTGTGCCTTATATTAAGGAAAAGAAGCATCTGTGCCAGTTGCTTAACTTTCTTTTGGGGCAGGCCAAGCTCTCCATTTTAAAATCTAGGAAAGCTCAAATTGCCCAGGTTGGGGAAACAGATGCCGTTACTGTTTTAGAATGCTGGTGATTAGTAGAATCAAGCTGGATTTCAGTTATCACCGCATGATCCATGATCTCGATTCTTTTCAGTTAAATTGGTGTATTGGGGTGTGCTCAGTGAGACTGAAGGAGAAATCCTTAATATATATTTATAATATTTATTTATTTATTTATTTATTTATTTATTTATAATGACTTAATGCTTTAATTTTGTGTCTTGTAAATATTTAAAGAAAAAATAATGTAATTATTGTTCCTATTGTGTTTTGTACCAAAAGTCAATAAAGTCTTTTGAAAAAGTAAAAAAGTATCTATCTATCTATCTATCTATCTATCTATCTATCTATCTATCTATCTATCTATCTATCTATCTATCTATCTATCTATCTATCTATCTATCTATCTATCTATCTATCTATCTATCTATCTATCTATAATATATATATAGTCGCACATTAAACTCGCAATCCTTTTTTTTTCTTTTAATCTAGGTCGTTTTCGTCAGATTGAAGTACTCACGACTGTGGCCAATGCCTTCTCTTCACTTTATTCTCAAGTGTCTGGACTACCCCTTCAAAAGATTGGGAATGGAGCTACGCTGCCTTCTGAAAATGAGGGCAAAGATGTACCTCCTTTCAAAAGAAGTAGTTCTGCATTGAATGCTGCTAGCAAATTAAAGAAAACCATATCAAGGCTTAATCTACATGGAGCTCCGCAACCGGGTACTGAAGTTAATTCTTCAACCACTCCTGCAAGTACAGGTAAAGAAAACACAGCTGTTTTAGGAACAGAGGCCAATACAGAGAAGTCTGAAGAGAGGAATGAACAAAAAGCACAGAAACCATTGAGAAAAAAAGATTCCCCTTCACTAGAGACAGTAAAGGAAGAGGTGCCTGTTGGCCTGTGTTCCACTTCAGAAAATGGCTGCCTGGAATTGAACAACGTGTCTCGGATAGAGGGTCACGGGAAAGTAGGACTGTCTGACGAATCTGGTTTTACTGATTCGTCACTTCTAAACAAGGACATAAATGCATCCACTGAAGGCGATCTTGAGACTAACTGTGAGCACAAACAGGCAGTGACATCCACACCTGATAAAGAGCCTTCATCACAGTTTCAGAATCCCTTGCTTGCACATGTGTTTTCACTTCAGAAGGATTCCTTTGAGATGGAAGAGGTAGGAGGCTGACTTCTTTTTTTTATCATTGTGGTGTACAGTGTGTGTTTTACAATGAATGCAACAGCTCCCTGTGACCTTCGGTAGAGATGTAGTAATGGCAGTAAATAAGTTGCAGAATGACCTTCCACTATGTGTGTGGAATCTAAAAATAGATTTGTTCCAAGCATTGGAACCTGTTTTAACATCACCACCTGTGAACTTTGCCCTCTGCTTATTATCACCATGTTGAAATGTCACTGTCAGAATATAATGGGGACAAACTCCTAATAATATCACTTATCACACTCCTGTTAATATCACTCACATTTTACAGCAGTGGTTCCCAAACTTTTTTTGCTGCGCCTCTCCTTAAGAGATATTTTCTTTGCTGTGCCCCCTTTCTAATGCACAGTACAATATTTAGAAATATGATTTTTCTAAAATAGCATACTATATCGTCGCATGTAAAATGAAAGCAGGCTCCACACAGGCATTAGCTTCGTGCTCGAATTCAGCAGTTTTTATTAGTACAGGACAAATAAACAATTAAGGACCACACCAAAGCAAAACAAAATACTAAAAACCTGCTGTGACGCAACTAATGGGCTTTTAAATTCTCCAAGTTCTTACTTTCGCAGAATAAAGAACGAGAAAATGAGGTTGCAACATTTTAATAAGTGACTAGTCTTTATTGATTTGAATGCAAGTATGAATAATTGTAATATTTGTCCAGCTTAATTTTTTTTTATTATAACTTTCTAAAATATTTATTTAATAAAATGTCGCACCCTCGCTTGTCCGTTTTCTACATTCTGCATGCAGCAAAACCCGTAAATTTAAACTAAAATAGGGCAGCAGTGAGGAGTAGTGGTTAGGGCTCGGGACTCTTGACCAGGGGGTCGTGGGTTCAATCCCAGAGGGGGGACACTGCTGCTGTACTTTTGAGCAAGGTACTTTACCTAGATTGCTCCAGTAAAAACCCAACTGTATAAATGGGTAATTGTATGTAAAAACCTTTTAAAAACAAAGATTGTTGTATTAATGCTGTTTTGAACACATATTTTACCAGATTATTGGTAAACTAATAGTCAGCTCTGCTTATTGTTATCATTTATGCTCAGTTTGAAGTACTATTAACAGGGTTTGGCTGTAGTTACTTTTTTGTGTTTTCGTTTATATATAAAAGTTTGTAGATTTGACGAACTGAGATATGAAATGCCATTCTTGAATACTAATAATGGGATAAATATGGTTAGATTCAATTTTAAAATACATTTTGAAACGTGTGTTTATAAAACATTTATCTCGCTTCTATTTCAAAATGTTACTAAATATTATCATTTTAATATTTTAACAGATTCAAAGCAATGAAGGAGAAGCTACATCTGGAACTCGCACTACTAATTCTAGAACTGGTAAGTTGGAAATACTTATTCCAGTTAGGTGTTTACATTGCCTAGTTTAAAGGAATATAAAACCTGTTTTACAGTAGTGTCCCTTTTATCTGAACTTCCCTGTACTAACTGGTCCTCAACATTTTCCACCAGTATAATCTATGTGGGCATGTGACCAGGTACCCCCGCCCCTGGTTATATTTTTTTTTTTTAAAATTTTGTACAGTTTTATTTTGTATCACGGGGTAGTCCATGTATATTGGTACGTGAGCACAAGGATGTGGGTTTGTGAGTGTGTGCAGCAGTGGTGACAGGGGGGCAGTTAAAATCCTCCCTGTAAAAACACATTGGAGCCTGAATTGAATACATTTTTAATTAAGGCTCCAACCACAGGTATGTAAATAGGGTGATCATGGGTGAGAAAAGGGGTTAGTGTGTTCGGAGGTGAAACGTAAGTGGTGAAGAGGAGTGAAAGAGAAACTAAAACTGAATCGTAAACAATTGCTACGTGTGCTGGTATAACACCAGCACAATACTTGTTTGTTCTGTGTCCGTTTGTTTTGTTTGTCTGTTTTGGTCATCGTGCCTTTTGCTTTGTATCAGTGTTTGTGTTTTAGTTCAACCTGTTTTATCGGATTCTTCATAATTAAAACGCGCCACAGCACATTCAGTCCTCTCGGTACTGCCCGGAGTGTTATTTTTTCCGGGTCTGACGAGTTGTGCCAGGGCATAAACTCTTTTTATGCAAACCTTTTCCAAGTCTCCAAAGCCGTTTCGATGACGTGGGTGCTGCTTTAACTGGAATTGTTGCTGCTGCACAAAAGAATATGATTCACAGCTGACCAAAATTCAGTGGTACTAGCTCCTAAAATTGTATAACTGATTGGTATTGCCATTGTACATTATGTAGAACTGGAATTGTTTCACAGCTGTCTTAACAGTACTAATTATGGTAGCGCTGTCTGAGGCCCAGAATGTATAAAGTAAACTTGGCAGTTCTATGTATGTTGATCTATTTTAAATGGAACTATTTTAAAGTGGACTATAAAAGCACCTTATTTGAAGAGGAGAATCTTGGCTACCTTGAAGCAGTCTGAAAGATGTGAGTTGTTGTTTTTTTTTTTAAACCATGCTGCAGTTGTAGCGACTACGTTATTATAAAAATGTTACGCTTTGACAGAGGACCCAGATTATAACCGATGTGACTTTGACGTGTCAGCAGTATAAGGCTTTTGTTAAGAAATCATGATCTATATAAAAATAAAACAGCATAATAAACAGTCATATTTTAATAAACACAAATGGTTACCATGGGATACATGCTCCCTTGAGAAAGATATGTGAAATATACCAACGTATTAGGCAGCTACCTCACTTTTCTGTTGGGATGTTCAGGTTGAAACAGGACTGTTGGGAGCATTCTTTTGTGCTCTTCTGTTATTAAAACCTTGCCAGCATCTAACAAAGTCAAGCCCTTTTTTGTGTGTCTAACTCTCAGTTGAGCTGCATTCAGACTAGGATTTGACACAATACCCCATATTTTAACAACTTTTCATTTTAAGCAGTACATTCTACTGTCACTTCATATGCTGCCTGTGATCCAGTTGTCTTTTGAGCTGTCAGCTTCTAGCAATATAAGCATCTACCAAACTATGCAAATGTGCAGATCTAGACACAGGTGTTTTTTTTTACTTTTCTTAGTGCAAGTCTGCTATGTGTTATGCTGTTTTAAGTCATTTATACCCCCACCCCCTTTTTGTGGAGCTACCCTTTTTCTGTCAGTTGCATAATTTTAGGAAAGCAGGATAGCTCTGCATGTATTGGGCTTAAAGATACTGGAAAGTGACTCTGTTCAACAAAGAAAGCATGGGGAATTCCAGTGGGTATGGACTAACAGGATCCTTGTTCATAATAAATATTTTGGGAATTTCCATGAATTTGACTTCCTTCCTTTTTTTCAAACTTCTTGTTGTCCGCTTCCTTGTCTTGCTGATGGGTCATCTTGCTTTAGAAAACCTGAGGTTAAAATGTTGTGTGTTGTGTTTTTTTTGTGTACTTGTTGTTTATTCACTGGGCGAGAGCCAGGGCTGGAGTGAAAGATCGTTACTTGGAGTGGCCTCGGGATAGGATAGGAAAGGAAAGAGGTTCCCAACCGACGGGAGCCGCCTTGGCCAGAGGAGAGGGAACGGCCTCGAAGGCAGGCTGTTCAGCAGCCTTGGGAACCAGAAAACACATAAGATAGATTGGCTTAGTAGAGCCCACAGCAGGCTCTGCGGAGTGGCAGTCGTGTAGGAGGAATAGGCTCTCACGCTGAAGAACCTGGAAAAGGAATGGCAGAAGACGGAGCTGGAAATAGCACCTAGTCTCAATTTGAGGAAAGTAAAGAGAAGGAGCTGTTAAAGAATAGAGTGTGTGGCCAGGGGTCCCCTCTGACTCACGCGGTGAGAACCCTCCCTCGGTGGAGGCATAGATGGTAGAGGCCATAAAGGCCTTTTTTTTTTTACCTTGAGAATGTCAACTGGAGTATCCTTAACCATTAGTCTGAATGTTGAAGCTTTTATGTGAGTGATCATCTGAAGTTTACCTAAGCTTTTTTTTTTTTTTTTTAAATTATGCAATAATTTCTCATGGTTAAAAAAAAAGGTGTGTTTTTATTGTAACAAACTGTTAAATAGGTGGTTGGTTCTCTTTTGTACTTCTCATAAAACAAATGTTGTTCTTGCATGACTCATACTTTAACAGGAGCTTTTCACAAATTATTAAACCACTTCAAACTACAGGGTGTTATATTGACCATGTGCTAGGGGCTCTTTTTAAATCAATGCTTTCACTGAACAACAATGGCAGGTTTGACATAATATCCAAAAGGTGTAGGTAGGTGCATGTTTGCTGCTGCAAGGGAAAATTAGCATGTTTTGAGATGTTGCTGTTGCAGTTTGCATTTTTCTACATTTTTATAATTTTTTTTAAATTATTTTTTACTGGAGAGAGGCTTTTATTGGCAAATGTTGGTATTTGACATTTACACTTAAATTACTGTAACTTGTATTTTTCAGAACAATTGTCAAGAGCTGTCAGTCAACACTCTGATAGCAGTGGATTTGCTGAAGATCCTTCTGTGGATTGTGCTTCAAATAATCATCTGCAGGTATGAGTTTTCTAGTTATGCAGTGGATGGATTCTACAACAACAGACAAAGGCATATACATATACTTACAAAATCATGTTAATTCAACACTCCAACTAGTTTGGCATTATAGTTAAAATGTATTGGTATTGGTCGCTGATAGGTAATTTCAGGTCATGAGCACAGTTTTATTTATTTATTCTCTCCCTCCCACAATAGGTCCAAGAGAGTTATGATAGCTGTGACAGTGAGACAACGGTGACGTCAAATGCTGAAGACATCAGAACTCCTCTAGCAGTGGACCAGTCTGTCTTTGCGGAGTTAGAGGGTACTGAGGATGTTTTAATGCCATCCACAGAGGATGCTGCAAGTTCATCCCTGCCTTCACTAGATAAGGAAGGCCTAAACATAAGAGAGACAGAGTCTGTCAGTGTAGATGAAACTCCTCCTTTGGATGACCCAAATATAAGAGAGACTGAGTCTGCCAGTGATGAAATCCCTCCTTATGTCCTTCACCAAATCCCTAAAGCTGTGGACTCTGTCTCTCATCCTACAGAGGGTCATGGCATTAATGCAGGTGAACAAAATCTACCTTCTACTTCTGACAAAGTGCAAGTTGCTCTTTATGGAGCGCAGCTGAAAGCCTGTAATGTATCGGATGCATGCATGGAGGTTAAAGCAAGGGACCTGCTGCAGGAAAAACGTGAACTAGATCTGAGAAGGCAATCTTTCTTATCTTCAGGGAGATACCCTCTAATAAGATCTCAGTCCCTGCCAACTTCACTGCTCAGCCCCATTCGTGTTGTGTCGTCAGTTAAAGTCCGCTTAAGTCCCGGAAGTGAAACTCAATGCAGCCCGCCTTCTTTTACTTATAAATATACCCCTGAGGAGGATGAGGAGTCTATCGCGGAGGAAGAAGAGCAGTCGACTTGTACGTCAACACTTTTTATCAGCCCAGCTTCTCAGAAAAAGGAGCCTGACCGGTCCATGCCTGGTTTTGAAAGTGGTCTAGATGGAGGGTGCAATAGGATACATTCCTATCCGATGCACATGCCCTTACACGTGTCCCAATCTGCATGTTCCCTTCACAGTATTAATTCCAGTTGCTATGACCGGCCACTATCTGAGCATATGAGAACATGGAGTACAAGCAGTGTTCCCAATCTCCCTCCTTATGGATCACATGGATTTCCTTATTCTTATTCTTGCCCTTATCCTCCAAGACCCGTCATGTACCCCACCAGACCGCTTCATCCTCCTTCCACAATAGAAATGCAGTTGAGGAGAGTACTGCATGAAATAAGGAACTCCGTGCAAAACCTGGCCCAGGTATGTTACTTCTGATGTCATGTAAACATGTTCCCATTGGATTTAATAGAAACTAATCCTAGTGAAATCCACATCGTAATGGATGCTTTAATCAAATGTTGTTCAACTTCCTAAATCTGCTAAATATTCAGTGCTTAAAAGGTGTGTGTTCTTTTACTTTGTTTTTCAGCCCAATAACAATTACTGGTAATATTGGAATGTCTTAAATGTAGTTAATTTTAAAATGGGTTAATGTTTCAGTAGCCCAACATTTTATATGCAACAGGCTATGACCTTCGAGTGAAAAGCTGATTTGGTGGTATGAGAAATGATTTTCCCTGTATTCTGATCATTCATTTTATGAAACGAGAGCTCAAAGGAGCATGTCATACAGTAGGTTGTGAATGTGGTGATAGTTGTTTTATGGAATGTGGATATGCTGAAGATGGCAAAGGAGGCATTTTAGCAATTGATAAATTGTAGTTGGCCACCCCTGCTTCATTTTAGATGGCTAACCTGGCTTGTCCGTGAATGCCTTTTATATTAATCTGGCCATGTGTTTTTTTTTTTTGTTTCTAGAATCCTGCTATGAGAGGGAATGAATCACCTGCATCCATGTATAGTTCTCAAAGATCAGTCTTGCCATTGTATGAAGTAAGTTAAATAAATATATATATATATATATATATATATATATATATACTTTTTCTTTCACGTTTGCATTTTTTTTTTATTTCCAAGTAAAGCCTAACCATTAATAAAATATATATATATATATATATATATATATATATATATATATATATATATATATATATATATATATTCGCTTTTTCATGTGGTATGAAGTACCTGTGATCCTCATATCTGTTTTGGATGCATTTTGACTGAATTTATACTCTGTTTAAAACATACATTACCCTCTAAATGGCAGAGCAGAACATGTGAAATACTGAAAACAATAGGTTAGTGAAAGACCCTTCTGCAGTACCTCAGTATGCTGAGGATCTTTCAGCCAATCAGAGCGCACGTTTTGCCATTCACTTCTAATCAGGATGAAATTGTCCACATACACAGATGTGCGCCATCCTATAATGCTATAATATATAGTACAAGTATTTACTGCCAACATGACCTAACAGTGAATTAACTGAATTGGTGAAACATTGAGAGAGCACTACTTATTTTATGACTGAAGGAAAGTGTGTAATACACTGGGATGCAGTAGGTTTGCTTTTCTTTTACATATCAGTAATTTTATTTATTATCTTTATTTTTAATTTTTATATAGAATACCTTCCAAGAACTGCAGATCATGAGAAAGAGTCTGAATGTGTTTAGAACGCAGATGATGGATTTGGAGTTATCTATGATGAGACAGCAAACTGAAGTTTACCCGCACTTGACAGAAGAAGAAAGGTGCATTATTTGTTTGCCCCTCTTTTAAATATTATACATTTACCACATTTTAGTCTTAGTGGTATGTTCTTCTTTGTGGACACCTAGCCATTGAGCTGCTGTCCTGAAGTTTGAACCACATGGCTTTGATGTGTTTGTGGTTTGCGATTGCATGGTCTTAATTGTTTTCCAGGACCACCTTGTGAATGAAGCCTCTGCTTCAATGGGTACATCTCCTGGTTGAATAATGTTTTGCTACTCTGATTAATGTATTTGTTTTACTATAAAATATAGCCTATTTAAAGTATACTTTAATCACAAAATAAGGCCTTGGAGTATGGGGTTTTGTAAAAGTTGTGTACGATGTTGGATGCAAATGTTTTGCTGCATTCAGGCATATATGGTATTGAAATGCATCATATGTTGTACTTCAACCTTCTTGAAATGTTGGATAGCGATATAGTTTTAAATGCATGTGCTTTTGGGGTGTTTTTTAGGCAAGAAGCCGATCAGCTGCAGAGTCTGAGGACCGCGGTGCGGCAGGAGCTGCAGGAGCTGGAGCTGCAGCTGGAGGACCGGCTGCTGACTCTGGAGGAGCAGATCCGCTCTTCACACCATGCCTCCCTGTACAGACCACAGGTGACATCTGTAAGTCTGCTGCTTCCCTTTTGGTTCTGTTCAATTTAAAAATGCTGGAGTAAATGTTGCTGATTTGATGACTGACATTTAATACCAGGTCCCTTTAGTGTCTGCTTCCACTTTTAACCCTTTGCGGTCCATTGTCGGACTGGGTCCGACATTGCAATTATTCCTATCAGGTTCTTTGTCGGACCCTGTCCGACATCATCCAAAAAACGCAAAAAAGTCATTTTTTCTACGGAAAAAGCCGAGAAAACCATTCAATGGCCAAGTGGGAGCAAAAGGAGCCGAGACAAGCCGATTTAAAAAAAAAAATGCGTATCTCATGAATAGTCATACTTGCCCCTGGCATCAGATAGGGGCGGTCATAAGGAAACAAGCTGGGTGTTACTGTATCAGCGCACAGAGACTATCACAGACATTTGCAGAGCTTTTTCGAGATGTTATAGCAATAAAATAATGACTTGGATTGCATTATTGAGGAGTTTGGTGATAAAAGGAGTCATCAGGAGATGATTGATCGGTATGTACGACTATTATTATTATTATTATTATTATTATTATTATTATTATTATTATTATTATTATTATTTATTTGGTAGCTGTAACAGGGCGAGGTGCCCTGTACATTGTTTGGTTTGTTTACTTTTAGATCGGGTCTCCCCTCCGCCCTGTGCAGATTTGTTTTGTGTTTGTTTATTTTTATGTCGTGGCGTCGTATGTTATTGTTTTGTTTACTTTTTAAAGCGTGTTCTGGCAGAGGCGAGATTGGTGCTCGTCCTCTGCCAGGAATAATTAAACTCGTGCAGAAGGTGGCCATCTCCCGAATTAATTAAGTGATTAATTATGTTGCTAATCGGGAGATGGTCACCTGAATATAAAAAGCCTGCAGCTCTCCATGTTGGGGTGGGTGTTTGAGGAGCGGAGAGAGCGAGAGTGGAGAGAACTAAGAGAGAGAAACAGTAAAACGGATAGGAACAGTGAAGGCGATAGCCCAGCCTGACCTATTCCGTGTGTGTATTTTTTTTGTGTTCATGATTTTGTTTATGTTTAAACCTTTTATTTCGCTCTGGGAGCAAAGTGTTTTTTGTTTAAATATTTTATTTATTTTTTGTTATTAATAAAAACGGCAGCCAGCCGATTCTTTACTTTACCTGCAGTACTCTCTGGTGTCAGTTTTCCTTCCGGCTTCTGCCTAACGTCAGACCAGTCAGTCACTCTGTCACAGTAGCATATGTGAAAGCGATAGCGAACGAAAGGGTGGGGCGGGGCTGGAGATGCCTAGTGAGTGCTTTGTTGATATGCAGGGCCTTTTAACCCTTTGCGGTCCATTTATTAATTCTGCGTCAGGCTCGCCAGGTCTAATTAATTTTCATACGCGCAGTTAATTTTAGACGCGCTGTTTTAAAAGTATTTTTTTTCACAGTCAAACGGGTTTAAATGGCCCTGCATATCAACAAAGCACTCACTAGGCATCTCCAGCCCCGCCCCACCCTTTCGTTCGCTATAGCTTTCACCTATGTAAGAAATAAATAATAATAATAGTCGTACATACCGATCGATCATCTCCTGATCACTCGTTTTATCACCAAACTCCTCAATAATGCGATCCAAGTCATTATTTTATTACTATAACATCTCAAAAAAGCTCTGCAAATGTCTGTGTTCTCTGTGCACTGATTCACAGTCAGCCAGCTTGTTTACTTACGACCGCCCCGTTATCTGATACCAGATACCATGTATGACTATTCATGAGAGACGCCTTTTTTTTTTTTTTTTTTTTCGACTTGTCTCGGCTCATGTCGCTCCCATTCGGCAATTGAATGGTTTTCTCGACTTTTTCCGGAGAAAAAACGACTAGAAACCCGTTTTTTGCATCGCTAGAATGATGTCGAACCCAGTCCGACAAAGGACCTGTGAGGAATAATTGCAATGTCGGACCCAGTCCGACAATGGACCGCAAAGGGTTAAACCCGTTTGACTGTGGAAAAAAATACTTTTAAACAGCGCGTCTAAAATTAACTGCTCGTGTGAAAATAAATTAGACCTGGCGAGCCTGACGCACAATTAATAAATGGACCGCAAAGGGTTAAAGGTGGTTTAGAGTAGAGTAACGTCAGTCTAATTACCTTAAAGCCTAGTCTTGTAATAGATCAAGTATGATGGGAAGTAATACTTTTACAAGTTTACTATAACATTTTTTTATGCAATACCCTAAATTGCATACCATTTATTTATTGCATGATGTGGACATTTTGAGAGAACATAACTAAAGCACTGCTACTTTTTATTATTCTAGGGAATGCAAGGAAGTAGAAGCATGGATTGCTTGTCTTGTTCATCTCCAATTAATGTAATTGAACCAGTAAGTTGATGTTGTTTTTAATACTAACTGGATGATGCAACAGCCATGTGAACTGGGGCCAGTGAAGTGTATCTACCCCAAATATCTTATTTGCACTTATTTAAATGATAACTTGTTACCAGGTACTGTATCACTCAGGATAAGATATAACCACTCCACTGTAATTGCATTCCTGAACTTGTACTTACCCTAGTGACCTTTGTTAAAGGGCATGTTCTTGTTTTCTAAGAATTTAGATTGTGGGTTGCTAATCTGTGCATAAAGATTCAAGATAAAACCTTCTACATATTGCTTCTTACTATGGGAGTTCTGTGTTTTGACAAAAGGGGGTGCTTCTTATCTAGAACAGACCAAGCTTGAATTCTTTGTCCTTGGATTTTAACATTCCATCCACCTTGCTAAATCTTATGAATATGGAGTTTATTTATTTTTTTCATTACAGGTCACCAAGCTTCTACGTGAACAGTTGTATTTGAAATCTGAACTTGGCTATGAGGACCCTGCAAAAGATTACTGCAGCAGTGCTACGCCTTCTCTGGCCTCAGAAGCGTCTTCAGGAGCCTCCAGCCCTTCTCGAACAAACAGGAACCCAAGCTTCCCGCCCAGGCAGACCCAGAAACCACACACCTCTGACTGGTCATCGCAGAAAATGGAACGCTACCGGGCTTCTGTCTCCCTCACACCCTCTGCACCAGTTAGGCCTGGAATGGACGACCATGTTCATGAAGAGGAAGAGTCAAAGCCAGTAGTGGAAAACCTAAGGGTGGAGCTGGCTGCCGCTACTGCTTTGTCAGCAGAGAAAACTAGAAGACACATGTCAGACAGTCCTGAGCTGCAGCAGGTTTTAAAGGAGGTGAGTTAGCTTGTGGGGTTTGGTTCGAGGTATAATGCTGTGTAGGTGGAAGGGAATTCCTTTTTGTGGTTTTAACCCTTTGCAGTCCTATGTCGGACCTGGTCCGACATTGCAATTTTCCCTTTCCGTCCAGTCATCAAAAGACGTAAAAAACCAGTCTCTAGTCGTTTTTTCTCCGGAAAAAAACAAGAAAACCTTCAATGGCAGAGTGCGACCGATAGGAGCCGAGAGAAGCCGGAAAAAAAGGGGCGGATCTGAGCAATACACTTAGCCCCGGCACCACAGAGATAACACAGCCATAACCAAACAAGATGGCTGCTTCCGCATCCAGAGCTCAGAGAATGTCACAGACATTTGCAGAGCTTTTTGAGATGTTCTAGTAAAAAAATAATGACTTAGATCGCATTATTGAGGAGTTTGGTGATAAAAACAAGTGACTATGAAGAGGTATGTGAAAAATGCAGTGAACAAGGGGTGGGGCAGGGCTGGAGATGCAGTACTGAGTGTCCTGTTGATATGCAGTGCCTTTTAAACCTCTTTTACTGTGAAAAAAATACTTTTAAACAGCGCGTCTAAAATAAACTGTGCGTGTGAAAATAAATTGAACTTGATGTTCCTGGGACGCGCTGAATAAACTCAACCGATTTTTATGCAGGTTTAGGAAAATTGACACTTTGGATACAATTCTGCAACCTGTGGTTGTTTTTTGCTCATGGGGAAAGTATAGGGGAGGTCCTTCTCGATATCTTGATAGTGTAATTGTTTTAAGGAAGTGCATGGTTTTGTAATGTGGATGTCTATTGCATGGTCAATTCTACATAAGCTTATTATCCCCAGCAGTTTAGAGTTTAACATTTACTGCTTATCCAAGTCTAGGAAACATTTTGGACAACCTTAAATTCTAGGGAATATATTCATCTGCAGATACAAGGAGAGACCTTTTATTAACTGACCCTGAAGTATTGTACTTTCATTTTGCTCCTTTATAACACTATGCGTGTGAATATAGTACAGCATAAAGATCTATTGTATTTGTTTAAAGTACCATTACAAAGTATCTTGTATAAAATACAATTCTGAATTGTTGATGTTGATCCTGTTCTGTTACATTTATGTACAGTAATACATCTTGCTAGTGAACAGTACAACTTGTTCTTAAAAGTAACAAGTACACTTACTCAAGTATGCTACACAAGCAGATTAACTTTATAACTTTTGTGAAATAATTGATCAATTGTCCATGAATCTTATGTATATTGTTACAATTTTATTTATATATATATATATATATATATATATATATATATATATATATATATATATATATATATATATATATATATATATATATATAATTGTGTGTGTGTGTTTATGAAATGAATCGTGAAATGCATGACTGACAGGTTAGGCTGTTTTTATTGGGAGAAATATACAGTGGTGTACCACTGCCTTGAACCAGACCACATTAAGTCTGCAGAGACATTTTTAGGTGGATGTTTGTACATTTGGTAAGGACAGTCTTTAGCACATGTTCTGTGTTTTTATATACGAGGCGCATAACTTAAGAACTTTATATGTAGAATTCTGGCTTCTTATTTATTTATTTTTTTAATTTATACTTATACTTGTATGTATATAGATTTTTTTTTTTTTTTTTTAGAACTCCATGCCTGTGTTTCACAAAGCTTTACATGAACATTTCTTGCAAGAAGCATAGAAAGAGAGAACAACGTTTTCATTATACTGATGGCTTTAACTTTGTATTTACAGCTGTGACACAGGACATGCATTGCTGAAATATTTGTGTCTGCTTTTTAGATCAAGGAAACTCTAGCTGAAGGAATAAGACGAGAGATTGTTAATGAACTTCTCGCAGCTGTGTCTTCTCCAATTAGGTCGCCTGTGGTTAAAAGGGAGATGTCATAAACATGGTAACTATAAAAACTAAAAAAAATATATATAATTTTAGATCTTAGATTATGTAAAAAATAGGAAAAAGAATGAATGGCTGACACAGGGGATCTTAAGGCATATGTAGTCTCGTGTCAGGAGATCTACAGTACACCCCAAGCATTACCATAAAAATGGAGGTGCAGTCAAAAAAGCTTATGGGGTGTTTCCTCCTTCCTAGCTTCTGCTGGTTGCGTCTAGAATTCAGATGACCAATCAATCATGTAGCACCTGCTCTTTAGTCCGACAGCCACCAGATGTCAGTTTTGACAGAGTTCAAGCAGTGTAGCTTAACTGGGGTAATGAATAAAACTACCCTTGCATTCCAGCTGTGACCTAGAAGCATGTTGGAATTAGAAAATGGAAGGGTTATAATGTGAAGAGAAATTAATTGGGACTACATTTTATAGTGAGGCATGGTTTTCAGTGGTTCTTGCTGTAATGGAATATAAACAAACATTTTTAATGGTGTGTGTGTGATGGTTTTTTATAATGTTTAGTGGCATCTGTAAATCATTCTCTTATTTTTTGTTTTTGCAGTTTAACAATGGCACATAACCCTGTGGAAGATCCATCACTTGCAACACTGATCACTAATGGAATGCACTGATTAACAACCAAACTTTTTTTTTTCTTTTTCTTTACTACAAATATAGTACTCAAAAGCTTCAGGACACTAATGCTGCTGTGATGAGCTACTGTTTAGTTTAGTCTAATTTTAAAATTCAATATATATATATAAATGTTCCTTCACTTGGATTAATTAATTAATTTCCTGAAGATTGTGATTTTGTATTGTATTTATGGTTGGTTCAAGTGTACATTCAAGATAAAACTTGAAAAGGTGTTTGCCTTGTTAGTTACACATGTATTTAAGCAAATTGTCTACTGTAAAGCTGCATTTTCTTCATCTGGCTTCTTACAAATCTGACCTCAATGAGGTGCTAGCTGTGCAATAAGATTCACTCTGGACTTGAAATGACCAATTAATAACTGCTGTTCACTTTTGCCACCAAGTACGTTTTGTTTTATTAAAGAATCATTAACTGTTCCTTTTTTAAAGGATAACTGTACAGTTGGATACTATAATACAATAAACACTTTGGCCCCAAAAAGATAATTATATTAATTATTCACGTGTGTACCTCATAGCTTTAACGACAAGTAAGACACTAAAATCAAATAAAACTAAGGTTGTTAAAGGGGGAAGTTATTGAATAGATGCACTAACTGTTCCAGGCTGTATTGTGAGCTTTATTCCACATGTGAGTATGTAAACTTTATGGTGTGTCCAGGGTCACAGTAACACCTGGAATGGATGTGCAAAGGGATCCCTATTGGAAATGTCCTCCAAGCACTTTTTCTGACTGTTATTGCCCCTTCACAACATTGATTTTTGTCATAGCTTTCTGTGCTCCTGGTGTTTTATAGAATGCATTGTGAATTGTATAGTAACCTGTTCCCAAAAGGATATGTCACAGTTGTTCTTGTAATACAGGAATATTATGAGAATTATTTATACATAAAACCAAACACACATTAATTAATTCAAATATAAACCTAAGTCAGTATATGACCTGTTTTGGTTTCTTCTAATTTCCTATAACAGTTTTTTTGATCATGGTCAAACTGATATTTACTGTTGGATGAGGAACTTGTTCGTAAAAAAAGTGTTAGGTTGTGGTTTTAAACCCTGATGTGTGTTTAGTTCAGGATTCACCAGGGTTTTAGATTTGTCATAAATGATTTTTTTGTTTCTAATGTTTTATTTTATATTCTCTGTGATTTAGATACTAACCAATTTATAATAAATGCATTTGTAAATGGAAAGCAATTAAAAGGGACATGTTTACCTTTGTCATTTGGGATGCATGAGGGAAGATTTATAAAGCAAAAATTAATAAAGATTATTTATTTTGCATACACGTTGGAATGTTGTTTTTATTCAAGAGTGATTTATTAAAACTTCACAACAGACATTGAGATGCACAAGGTGGATGTGGTTTTATTGGCGTTTTGTGAGGTGTACATTCTAATGATATTTAGTTTAAACCAAGGTGTGTAATAAATCTAATTCAAGCTTTATTTTAGCAGAGATCAACCTTCACAAAAAGCACCATGTATGGTTGGTGGGGAGTGTTTTGACTGTACAAAAGTGACACCTACAAAGAGCCATTTTGTTGTCCTTGAAACAAAATGAGAATTCAGTAGGTGTAGTAGTTGATAGTTTAATTTAGACCAGATGGGAACATTCTGTCCACTAATATGGTATCCTTTCCATTACTAATTAATATGGACATTACTGAGGTAATGAAGTAAAGCTAACCTGATGATGCCTAAAATGGAGAGGTAATTTATGTTAAATTATGTGCCATTATGTCTCTCCAAGCCTTGGCTAGGTTTCATTACATTTCCACAGTAGCAATGTACTGTAGGGCATGAAAAGCCAACAAAAGCTAATTTGTGTTAATGCTTATCATTGCAAACCTGTGGGACATATTCCCAGAATAAGATAATACATGAATGTTTATTAGAAATGTAACTGGATTCATTAATACGACTGTGTCTTGAGAAACAGGGCAAACTGCTTGTCTTGAGAAGGGGGCCTCTGGCTTGCAGACACATTGAACTATGTGACCTACTGATTACAGGACCAGTGCCTGAACTGGATTAGGCTGAGCGGATAGTTTAATTATGTACAGATAATTCACACATGCAAAAACAATCGTTTTGATGCAAGGAAGACATAAACTAGCGATGTCCCAGTGGAAAAAGACATTTAAAACATCAAATGACTGAGTTTAAAAAAAAAAAAAAAAAAAAAAGTCAAGATACACAAATGATCTAATGAAAGTGGCTATTTAGCAGAGTGAAAAGGAATATAAATATCAAGCAAACTAAACATCTTGCGCTCCACATTGAATGCTAAACAAGGTGCTGTCACTCTGCTAAGCAAAGCTACAACTCTGGGACTCTGCCTGAAAACAGACCCAAGAAGAGGAAGCAAGCTGCATGCGAGTCACTACCACAAGCAAATGAGACTGAGGCCCGGCTGGAGGACTGCTGTAAAACTTACAGCGACTGTTATCAGACAAACCAGTCTAGGTCTGTTGTACACCTAAAACCACAATATCTAAAAGAAACTGTTCCCTGCTACCTGCGTAGCTAAAAGATTCAGCGAAGAAGACAGATGCTGTTGTGGATCCTATACCAAGGACTGAAGACTTTGTTGCAGCTGTTTGTTGATTCTATCAAGAATTGAAAGCTTTGTTGCTGAGTTTGATCCAATGAAGGATTGAAGACTTTGTTGCAGAAAGGAGAGTTTTTGTACTGGACACTTCAACAGATTGAGTTTCCATGCCAGCAGACCAAAAGTCTAAGATTCAAGGAACCACTGAGTATAATTCCAGTTGCATTTTCCTTTCATGGAACTAAATTAATGAATTGTAACACATTTACATAGAATTGAACTGTTAATTATTTATTTTGCACACTTTGCGTGTGAAATAACTTTTAGTGAAACTTGATGAAGTAACTATAAGTAATCTACTGCATATTGTTGTATGAAGAATTTCTTTAAAAGTAAACTTGCCATATGCTTAATCTATATACCATTGATATGTTTAATGTGATATATTCTAAGATTGTCTGCATTATCTCAGATTCACTCTGTGCTTGTGTGTGTGTGTGTGAGCGAGTGACTAGCTACGTCACAGCTTGCTCGAGTTGCAGCTTGTGTGTGAGGAGACAGGCAGTTTCCTATTTCAATTGTCTGCTAGCCAGTATAAGTGTAGTGAGAGTTTTTGAATTGTGTTTTGTGCTTAGAGACTAAGAAATGTACTTTCTGACTTCTGTTTATTTGTGTGCTTAATAGAATACTACTATTGATTGAACAGTCCTTGTGTCTGCACGTGCATGTGTGTTCATAGTAAATCCTCAATCTTTGTAACACATCAATTAAATATTGTTTGTAAGAGAACTAATCGACCCAGATAAATCATTAACCCTTTGCGGTCCTATGTCAGACTAGGTCCGACATTACAATTTTCCCTTTCCGGTCCGACATCAAAAAGACGTAACGCACAAGTCTCTAGTTGATTTTTCTCCGGAAAAAAACGAGAAAATCATTCAATGGCCGAGTGAGATCGATAGGAGCTGAGAGGAGCTGAAATAAAGGGGCGGATCTGAGCAATACACATAGCCCCGGCACCACAGAGATAACACTGACATAAACAAACAAGATAGCTGCTTCCACATCCAGCGCTTAAAAAATATCACAGACATTTGCATAGCTTTTTGAGATGTTACAGTAATAAAATAATGACTTGGATCGCATTATTGAGGAGTTTGGTGATAAAATGAGTGATCAGGAGGTGATTTATCTGTATGCAACGACTATGGTATGTGAAAAATACAGTGAACAAGGAGTGGGGCAGGGCTGGAGATGCAGTGCCTTTTAAACATGTTTTATTGTGGGAAAAAATACTTTTAAACTTTTAAACTTTTAAACAGCTCCAATCCCTCTTCAGGTCCTCCTACGCTACTGTGTGCCTCACACTCATCTCCATCCAGACTACCCATATCTACAGACATCCTTTCCCAATTAATTTCAATTTTGCTCTCAGGGCATTTCAGTCCATTTGGCGACCTGGTAATGGAAGCTATGTGCCCGTCAGCTTTCTTCGGATTTCAAAGAAGTGCAGAACTCACAGCACCATCACTATCCTGTTTCTGCTCCAGAAATATCACCAGGCACTGGTTCACTACCCATCTCTCCAATCTAATTTCCAAAGCAGGGCTCCCTCAATTTTTACACCACTCATTCATTTAGAATCGGCGCAGCCTCCTCAGCAGCTCACACAAACATTAATCAAAACCTAATTAAGTCTATGGGTCGCTGGTCTACCTCAGCAGTTAATTCATACATCTGATCTTTGCCTTGTGACATTGCAGCAGCACAAGAGTATCGCTGGACTACCAGAGGTTTCCCCCTAATAGAGAGGTTTTTTCTTCCCCGTTTCTTTTCCCCATAACTAGTATTTCCGTTTCTGTTTGTCTCTTCTTCCTTGTTTTATGTTACACGTGGTCTTTGTTTGTCTTCACAGGTGTGGGTTTTGCGAGGAGCCGGTGGTCCTTATTCTGGGGGGATAGTCTCACTTCCCCGGCCTGGAGTCAGTAATATGCAGGTTCTTCGAATGGTGGACCACTGGCCAAACTATTCTTTCACAGCTCATGTGCTATATCTTGCCTCAAGACGAGAAGGCTGTCCTCTCTTTCTCTATTCTCCTGGGACATGACCCTCTTTCTTTAGTGCTCGAGTCCCACAACTAACAGTCTTCTATGTTTTCAGACACTTTTCTCTTTTTCTTTCAAGGTTTCCGAAACTGTTCCATCCTCTGAGGGAAATCCAGCTGCGGGGCAATGCCTATTAACAGCTCTCGAGAACCAGCTGCGGGGCAATGCCTATTAACAGCTCTCGAGAACCAGCTGCGGGGCAATGCCTATTAACAGCTCTTGAGAACCAGCTGCAGGGCAATGCCTATTAACAGCTCTCGAGAACCAGCTGCGGGGCAATGCCTATTACCAGCTCTCAAGAATTAGCTGCG
Organism: Acipenser oxyrinchus oxyrinchus; assembly: GCA_030684275.1. Taxonomy (NCBI): domain Eukaryota; kingdom Metazoa; phylum Chordata; class Actinopteri; order Acipenseriformes; family Acipenseridae; genus Acipenser; species Acipenser oxyrinchus. The sequence continues at coordinate 14,730,923 of CM060257.1, read as the reverse complement.
GGGCAACGCTCATTAACAGCTCTCAAGAACCAGCTGCGGGGCAACGCTCATTAACAGCTCTCGAGAACCAGCTGCGGGGCAATGCCTATTACCAGCTCTCGAGAACCAGCTGCGGGGCAACGCTCATTAACAGCTCTCGAGAACCAGCTGCGGGGCAACGCTCATGAACAGCTCTCGAGAACCAGCTGCGGGGCAATGCCTATTAACAGCTCTCGAGTACCCAGCTGCGGGGCAATGCCTATTAACAGCTCTCGAGAACCAGCTGCGGGGCAATGCCTATTAACAGCTCTCGAGAACCAGCTGCGGGGCAATGCCTATTAACAGCTCTCGAGTACCCAGCTGCGGGACAATGCCTATTAACAGCTCTCGAGTACCCAGCTGCGGGGCAATGCCTATTAACAGCTCTCGAGTACCCAGCTGCAGGGCAATGCCCATTAACAACTCTCGAGAACCAGCTGCGGGGCAATGCCTATTAACAGCTCTCGAGAGTCAGAGTTTCTGTCATTTCAAGGGCCCGGTAGACCAACACGTCTGGCCTCAAACCCTTCAAGAAGGCTCCCCGGGTGGGTCCGGATCCATCCTTTTCTCTCCCCTTCAGCATCTCTCCCCTACACGTTCCTAAGCACTTTTACCCCTGAAGCCGCGCTTCAACCTTTATGCACCCGAGGCCAAGCCTCTACCTAACCCTTATGCAGCCCTGACTTCCGTCCTGTGGACTGGAACTGGGTATCTTAAGTAAATAAAATCAAAATCAAAACATCTACCAGCATTTGTTATTCGTCTGTTTTTGAAGCCTACCCATAACAACAAAAAGGCCTGTACACTATATGCTTCTAGATACTTAAATATTTGGATGAGATGCTTCAAATAATACATTAGAAAATGTTTTCTTCCCTTCTGTTTGCATGCGCCTAATGCAGGTGTTTGTGTGACTCCAGACCCTTTTCTTCTTTCAGTTGGTCTGATTCATAGAAATGGTAAATTCAGTTTCCTCTCAAAAGGTAAAACATCCCCACGTTTTATCTCTTTTCTCATTTTGCGGAGCCTTCAGTTTCAGGAATTATTTGATTTGATGCTGCATAAGAGATACTGCAAACTGGAAAGCCATACAATTTACGTAGCTTCACAGAATGCACATCCGCCTTAGCTTTTAGATGTAATCTGCCACCTTTTTGCAATTATAATCCTGGCAGGGTAAATGGTGATGGCTGAATAATTGCTGTAAGTTGGAACTATCTGTTTAATAATTCTTCTAACCCTAAAGCACATTGACACAGGTAATAGCTGAGAAGCTAGTAAGGAATAGCATTTAACCTTCTGAACAATGCAAGAGCTTTGGTAACTCTAAGATAAGCTTTATTAAATATCTGATTTAATAGGCAATATAGCCAAATAATGAACAGTTATTATTCATTGGAAGAATTTCAAAGAGCACGAGGGGGTGAGTCCTAAATAGCTGTAATAACAAATAATGCTTTCAAACTAACAACACTCGGCTCACCTCTTTACAGCACACATTACTCTTCAAATTACAAACCACAAATTCAGCCACAGGCATTGTAGCAAAAGTAGCCTTGGGAAGGTAAATCGCTGACCAATTGCAGGCAGCAGGTGTTACATGAACCTGATTATACAGGGGTATTTAAAGCTGTGCGGCTTCACTCAAGGCACAGGGCTGTGTTTTTAAGCGTTATGTTTAGAGATGCTAAATGTGACGGGTTAGTTTCCATATGTACTTGTATACTGTGGGAAGATGTATATCCACATTTATGACAAAAAAGAAGGGGTCTCAGAGTTCATTGTCCAGTAACCTTTCAATCTGTGTACCTAAAGTCTCATGAATAAGCTCAGTTTTATATAACTCTCGATCTTTCAATACAAAATTCCATTGAAATAAAAATGTGTATGTTTATGTACTAAAGTGGCTTAAAATTGACAGTGTTTTCTTAAGACATCAGAACTCTTATTATCAATTTGTTCATATCATTGAAATTAGGTTAATATGTTACTGCAGTAATGTTTTATATCATGTTACTTTTTTTAAATAAAATAATACCTTGGTTTGTAGATATTGCGATTTTTTAACACAAAATAAGCATAATTTGCTACCGTGGTAGTAAATTAGTTAGCAGTAAATTAACTGAAAGTGTCCCTTAAGATAAAGTATGACCTTTTAATGTAGACCTTCAAAAGGCTTTCTTCCTTTTTGTGTCAAACACAAGGGGAGATTATTCTCAGTCACATACTATTTGTAATTCCTTGTAATGGCATTACCTCCCCATGTTGCACACAAGAATGCTAAAAAAAAGAAAATACAAATTAGAAAAAAATAAAAAGCTTCCTGAACTGTGTTTATCAATTATTAGTGCTGCATCAGCAGTATCCAAAGGGCGCTTATATTGCACTTTTGAACGGGCTGCTAATAATACGGCACATAGATTGGCTTATTCAAATCCCATGGCACCCGACCATTCAAGGCCAGCAGTGCATTTGAAATGAGCCTGTGTGTAATTCCTGGCTGGAGTGTAGAGGTGGACTGCTACACAATTATCTTTTTGTTCCTTGATGGTCAAGCGAGGGAGTTCTCTGGTGTTGCAAGAAATCAAAAACAAGGGCGCATAACTGTGGATGTGGAAGGAGCTCTGTTCATGCTGTTAGGAAATCTTTTCCTTGCTGACTGAAAGGCGGTCTGTTCGCAGGAGAACAATCATTGTGTTCTTAAGGGGAGAGCCAGAGGATAGTTCCTGGTAGCTGTTCTCTCTGAGCAGTCTTGGTGGAGTCTCTCCTCATTCACTTCTCATTATGGAGCCCAACAGTCCCAAGAAGATTCAGTTCGCTGTGCCTTTGTTTCAAAGCCAGCTGGACCCACAAGCAGCCGAACAGGTAAGGGGCAGAAATATTACAATTTAACCGTAAAGGGTAGTTTGTTTTATTAACAAGGAATTTACCTCAACATAGACAACTGTGTGAGTCTTGCCTCTTACAAAACATATGTCCTGTATATCAATTTAAAACGTATTTCCATGATTTTATATTTGGAAACCAATTTGATAGCTGGAAATTTGTATGAAGCCTTTGAAACCAGTAAAAACAAATGTAATGATATTAACAAAAACATTTATTTTCATTTATTTTCCTGCTTATTTATTTATTTATTTTTTCTATGTAAAAAAATCCCAATCTTCATCTGTGCTTGATTATACCCTCTGTGTATTTTATGTGCCCTGAAATTAAAGAAATAAATAACTACACACAGAGAAACACTATGTCACTATGGACAAACCCTGGGATGGTCACACACCCATCATGGATTGCATTAAAGTAAATCGTTTAAAAAATATTATATATGCATGCATATATGTCTTCACAACTTATCATGCCCCATAATATTTGCATAAACCATTTAAAAACTGTCTAATAATGATTTAAAATGTTCCGACTGAAGGGGATACGTAAATTTGCTGGAGTCGTGAAACAACTTGTGCTATTCAGATCATCACATTAAAAACTTGCTTGATTTTCAAAGGGGATCTAAGCAAGTATTTTCTTTTTAAAGCAATCAGTGTAATTAGCTTGGACCCAAACCCATGTTTCCCATGGATGGTGCTTTGTTGAGCAGTCTACCTAAAATTATATCGACAGTAATGTGTTTAAGGCACAGCCAACTCATTGATTGCCATTTTTTTACAGAACAAATACATATATACACTTACAGATGCCTTGTATCATTTTTTTTTAATTTTAGTTTGCAGCAATAGCATTATCTAACTGTGAGAGTCGAGTGGCCTTCTGCCTCAGCTTTTATAACACTGGGACAAGCATGAAGGGTGCAGAGTTCAAATGAAATCAAGATAACAGATTTCTTATTGGCAAAAACAACACATTGTATATCTAAGAGTGATCCAAAAAAAAAAAAGGCAGCAAAGATTTCCTAGAAAAAAAAGGGGTTTTTAAACATTTCACCAGACACCTTTTGAAATCTCAATTCCAATCCAGTGGCAGTGTTAAAAAACTTAAGATTTACACATTTAAGTAAGAAAATAAAAACAAAGAGCTAATCATAATTCAAGACAAAGGCTTTTCAAATTCAGTCTGTCTCTCTTCCACAGATCAGAAAAAGAAGACCCACGCCAGCAACACTGGTTATTTTCAATGATCAGTCACCACCAGGTAACTGATACCATGGAAACTCTATGAACAGAGTGTTCCTGTCCAAGAGCACAGATGCTGAAATGTGCCTGTTTTAAGTCTTTAGATAACCCATTTGGAAGAGCACAGTGATGTGCAACATACTGGTACTTTTGTTTTTGTTGCCGTTATCATTATGTAACATAATTTGCGCTTACAGGAATAAAGGTCCCCTTTTCACACACTGCAATGCATGGGGTATATCGCCAGAAAAGGTTATGTAAGTCATTGAGCTTGGAAAGTCATTATAAGTGGTTTCTAAGTACAGTGTTGAATGTTTGTGAAAGAGGGTAAAAGGATCCATGTGTTAAAGTAGACTGTGACCTGACTCTCAATTAGAAGGTTCTAATTAACTTGACTTACCACAGTACAGTGTATGCTGTATGAATGTGTTTTCCAAGAACATAACTAGATGCTTGAATACAGAACCTATATAATATACCAGCTCATTTTGTTTAGCTGTATTGTTCAATTACAAGTTTAGGGTTTGATTTAAAAGTATATAGTGAGACTAAATATATTATCAGAAAACAATGCAGTGTCAGTCTGTCTCTATTTGGGTTAACCAAAGTTAATTTGGTTATTAGTTTTAGCACTTCGTCCTGAGGAATAATGTGGTTCCAAATATACATTTGTGTGTACTATGCTTTCCTGTAGTAGAAAACGTGGTTTATAAGATGCAAGGCTGATGACAGCCTCATCATACAGACAGTCTGCATCTTTAACAGCAGTTGCAGTGCTGGGTAAGCAACTATCTATTCCAAACACTACAGACACATCCTCATAATGAAATCTGGAGCTTCCAAATTTTTCCCTGCAGAGAACATATAACTTGCACCAAGACATGAAGTTGACAGTTAGAGGATGACCATTATGGCTGCATGAAAAGAGATTACTAGTAACTAACCAAGTGGAGTTATTTTCAGTAATGTGTGTATGTGGGTGATATTGTAAAACAGTGTCTGCATCTAACATAAGGCTTTTAGATGACATCATTTTCCTGGAGAGGATGCATTTAGATCTCTCGGCTGCACAACACTGATGGGTCCCCATGGGATCAGAGCTCACTGACTGTTCTTGAATCATTCAGTTAAAAGTGTCAGCTTTTCTTTGGACTGCCAGAAGCTAACAAAACAAGGTAGTTATTATTATTTATTTCTTAGCAGATGCCCTTATCCAGGGCAACTTACAATTGTTACAAGATATGACATTATTTTTACATACAATTACATTTTTTTTTTTTACACATTATTTTTACATACAATTACCCATTTATACAGTTGGGTTTTTACTGGAGCAATCTAGGTAAAGTACCTTGCTCAAGGATTACAACAGCAGTGTCCCCCATCTGGGATTGAACCCACAACCCTCCGGTCAAGAGTCCAGAGCCCTAACCACTACTCCACACTTCTGCCTTTAGTTAAAGGACATGGCTCACCAGTCTCTGAACCCTTTGGAATAGTTGCCGTTTTTATTTTTTTTAATTTAATGTGATATCGTTATCTTGTGTCACTAATATTGTAGTGTTTTGGAGTAAAATTAAATATTTAACAATGTGAATATAGAAAGCCAAATACCGACTCATTAGCAGTTACAAAAGAGAGCAAAAAGAGGAAGATTCTTGCATTATATTAAAACTTTACTGAAACCCCAATTTAATAGATACATAAAAAAGGAATGGTATAGCTTAAAAATGTGCTGTTTTTTTCATGTTTGTTCAAAACCGAAGTATGCATACTTGTTCCATTGTAATATATTGATACTTGCCAGTGTGAGACTCCAATCGATACAAAAATGGAAAACTGCCTCTGGTGTGACTTTAGGAGTCTAAGTGCATTGGTATTTTTGACCTACTGTCATAAATAGAACAAAGTGTCCTTATTACTAATTAATGTCCATAGTGATGACTGGTTATTCTGCTCAAAGTAATTCTGTTTATACACTAAGCTGTCAGTGTCAGTGCATTTTAAAAGGTAATACAGTACCTGCTATATTATTGCTCAATTATTACTAAAATGTTATATATAATGTAAGGCTTGAGAGACTTTTCTGAACAGATGTTGGAACATAATGAAGGGTCAAGAAGGTGCTGCTTTAAACAAAAACACTTATTGTAGAGTAATTTTTCTATCATACATATAATAAAGCCTTCTGGTAACATCTTCACCTAACCTATCAAGATCATGAGCTGTGCTGGAATAAAATTAGATCTCATAATAAGATGGCACACAGCTAGAATTTGATACAATTAATATGCTATTTTTACCCTTGTATACTGTTTGGATTTTAGTATTGTAAAGGTTACATATCAAAGGCAAAAAAAAAACGAAGGAAATGAAGTCTTACTTTAATTCCATGTCCTTATGTAGTATATTCTGTAAAATAGTCATATAGTATGTTATACTTTCTGAGTGTGGAGGTTTTCTGATGTAATACAGTATGTGTTCCTACCTTTAAAGTTAATATCAAGATTTTTGACAAATGGAATGAATATTTGTTTAAAAATATTTATACATGGAAGGTAACCCTTGCACTTACATCAGCCCAGTCCCATGGTTGTGTTGGCAAGATGTACAAACCTCCTCTCGTTCAGTCACAACTTTATCTGTTTGTTGTTGCTTTTCCCTACTGTCAGGGATTAAATACATTGTTAGTTCAGTAAATGTACTAGTGCAGGATGGCTTGCAGCCCTGTCAGTTTGTGCATAAAATCAGTATACCTGGTTAATGATGTAAAGCCTGCAGTTTTGTAAAATGTATTTTAGCATTGAAGTACTGATTTGCACATTGGTTATACTGCCAAGAGGGAATTACATGTTTTATTCTTAAATCTACAAGTTTCCACAATAATGTTATTTTTTTTTTTTTTTTTTTATAAAAAACAAGCTTGATGTCTATGAAATTGAGGGTTACTTAAATCAATTGCAGAATTGCTTTTAGAGATCACTAGTCTGTAGTCTGTAAAAGATGGTGCTTGCAAATATAAAGGCATTGGGCTGAACTATGTTACATACAGTATGTATATGGCAGGTGACTTGAACAAAAGAGAAGCGCCTGAACTCATAGAAAAAGCATCTTAACACAAAAAATAAAACACGATATTGGAGTAATGATGAACAGAAACACTGAGAATGATTAAACACGTTTAAAAGGCAAAAGGACAGCAAACATGAAATGTAATAAGAAGCTACTTACTTTAAGCAAATATAATATTCAAAGAGTCATCATTCAAAAGTGATGACGGATACACTTTATTTGCTCAGACATACTTTTTAAAATTAAAGGTTTTACAATTATTACCAAGGACAGCTTGAAAAGTTATATATTTGTGTGGTGCTCAGCTTATTTTTAGGCTTATTTAGATTGAGGCATCATCCATTAATTTGGTGGCTGACCTTGCACATTCTTCTTTTGACCCTTAGCTGTTTGCCTTAACCATTAGACTGAAACTTTTTTCAACATTTATAAACATGGCATTACCTTTAGTGGCTTGTAACTGATTGTAATCATGTTCAAATTACATTTTTATCACTTCATTTTCTGCATGGATAACTATAAAGCATTTGGTTTTTAATGGTTCTACAGAGCAGCTATGCACTTGCCAATCCACTACCGCATTCAAAAGCGGAATGACTATGTTTGGTACTGTGTAACTAAACCATTGTCCAACCATGTCCTTAATCTACTGCCACAAAGCAGCCAATATTCGACAGGTAAGTATACCTCCTTGGCTTCTGTTATTTAAAGCCTAGGAAATTTGTTCAGAAGACTTGAGTTGCTACTCAAACAACAAGCACTTTTCTTTTCATCAATCTTCTCTGAAAGAAAATTGTTGAAGTGGGTGGCCAATGCTTGACTATTTTCTGGTTTACTGTTGTATTTAGATAACAACAATCTTTCTCTTTGTTAAACTTTCTAGTGCTTTCTGTCGTTATGCTCTCTTTTGGATATTTCAATTGCTCTTTTGTTGTCTATGCAGACATATTTTGAGAGTCTAAAAAGTGTATATAAGTTCATCCTGTTCCATAAATCCTCTTGTTTACGGCCCTATGTGCCGGGCCAGTCTATTTATTAGTTCATATGCAGAACCAATGTCACCCTAATATTCACAGATTCACTGTCCACATGTTTTGTGGTATATTACCAATAAAATACAAGCATATATTTACTTTTTCCAACTTTATGGTTATAGGAGTTTACCTAAATTGAGCATTTTTTAACTAACAGCATAGTATACTTGATAAAAATAATTGTGGATTTTGAACTACCTATCTTTTAGACAGAACATACTCTACAGAGACAGTGTTGAATGTGTCACTAGTACCAGTTTAGCTATTTTTGTCCAGATGAAAACGAATGGTAAATACATTAGTCTTATTACTGTATTGTATTCACAGGATGCCAATTTGTCCCGATACCTTTGAGCTTTATGGTGCTGGGCATAGCTTACAGTTTCCTTTATCTGGAACAGGGTTTGTGTCTAGGTTCATAATATGCCATTTGTTTAGTGGTACTTAATTTGCTTTCCATTTTAAATCCTTTCTGATCAAAAACTTCTTCTTTTTGTAGTTTGGCTTGGATTTCACTAATAGGGCTGAAAAAACTGGCCTTGCATTATAGACAAAGAGAACAATATAAGGTTAAGGACATATTTAAAAGGAAGATATTCCAGAAGCATCCTGTTATTATTATTTCAATTAAAGAGAAGCTATTGAGCTGACATGACGTGAGCAGTTTATGTGTCTACAATAAGAGCTGTAGAAGCTTCCGGAATAGATACAGTAGGTGCTCAGTGTGTGTGTGTGTGTGTGTGTGTAGATGATCCTGGAGCAGTGGATCACCAGACTTAACGACATCCTGCATCCTGCATTGTTTTGCTCATCTTTTTCCAACATGACTTCATTGCTGGCAACTGAAACAGTGGGTCCCCTCCTAATAAAACTGCTTTTTAATTGAATTTCAACTCAATACAAATGGATGAGTATTTGCATTGTTATGACGCATGTAATTTACATTATGCAAAACCACTTTAAACAATAACGTGCAAACATACATTTAGATAGCTCAAGGGGTGTTGGACAAAGGTTGATTAACGTAAAGTTTCTTCACACAGAGTAAGGGGTGCTGACTATTATTCAGTCATCGGGCTTTCTTAGAATGTGTGTAAAAAGATGAACCACTACAATGTAATTCAAGTAGTTATAGTTATTTCACTATGAATGCCTTTTTTAAATTAAAAACACACTGAACCATTATTTGAAGTTATATAAAATAGAAAATATTTTTCAGTTTATGCTTCTGTTTTGTTTTTTTTTGTTTTTTTTTCAACTTGTGACTTCATCAGAATCTTATTGTATTTTAATGTCATTTCTTATATTCCTGTGGGACAGTGTTTCAAGCATATATTTTAACCACTGTAAAAATTACAACATAAATGTATGGGTGTTATGTGGAAATACTAATGCAGCTGTCATTCACAATTCAACTGTTGTGTCTCTTGAGGGGGCATAACAGTTACCTTTAGATGGCATAATAGTTACATGGACAAATATGTGGGTTGCAGCGTCAAATAATTTATTTTGGTTACTGACAGAGAACACAGTTCTGGAGTGTTTAGAATGGCCTGACCTTCACAAAAACCTTTTATATGAAGTCAATACTAGGTACTTGAAAAATGTCTGTAGAGAGAATGTCTTGTGATTTAAGATTGACAGCACTTCAAACTAGAGTGAAAACAGCAATACTAATTTAAAATAACTTACTAAGGCAGCTGTCAAATAGGTGCATCATTTTAGGTTTGTTAATGGCAATTTTTAAAAGAAAAAAAATCAAGACAGAAAAACAAGTATTCATTCCTGATTTCTTTCCTGATTTGAAAACTGCTGTAAGACAACTGAATATTTTCAAATTTGTTATCCAAGCTGAAACACACACCAAATATGAAACATATGCTCCTAGTCAAATACATCAAGATAAGTCAAGTGACATAAAGAAACAATTTGTCTATATTACATTGTATGTATTGAGTGGATTAACTAACATAGTGAAATGCACCGCATGTGTGAGCCTGACTAAACCAGCGCTAAATGTAGTAAAACATTTTATCATTACATATTACTTATATTAAACGAGATGGATTGTCTGTTTAGTGACTCTAAGCATTTTTTCCCCCAAAAAATTATGATGAATACATGTATTTTTCCATTAGAATATCAATATCAGTTAACAAAAAAAAAAAAAATTAGTATGCTGCAAACATAGGACAGTCCCTGAGAAGCTTTTTTTGTGTCATGTATTTTTCAATTTTTCATTTTTTTATATATTTTAAAATGGACCAAGACAGTTTTAAGGCAGCTGGACACCTTACAACAGCAAACAGTTGTTGACAGGAAGGTAGTACATCTGTGTGTAATGCTGCCACTTTATTAGCTATTTATTAAACATAATATTTTCAAACATTCTGAAAAAAAATGAATGGTAATAGATGCATCATTTCGCGTGACCAATCTATTATGACAATTTGGACCACCTTCAAATTATAAGATTTCTGATTCAAATGATAAGATTTCTGATACAAATCCACAACCTGTTACCATGGCTACTAAATGCTTTTAGAGTCACTTCTAAAGGTGGGTGCTCCTTTTGTTTCTGCAGTTTCTAATGGGGAAACCGCTATAAGAAAACATATCTTTTAGTTAATATAGTATTGCCAGAAAGTTACCTGTTTCATTAATCAGCTTCATAACACATAAGTCAACAGCTTTATGTGGCAATATGTGAAACCTGAGAATATTGTTCAATAATGTACTTGTGAATGCCTGTTTCTTGAGAAATGAATACTCCTCCAGTTAAGGGAACAATATACAGCGATTTACTCTGTTTCTATTTCAAGGTGTCATTTCCTGCAGTTTCAAAAACATTTCCTTTAATAAAAAAAGAAAGAAAAAAAGTTTTTGCATTGGCAGTGTTTGACAACTCCTTTAGTAAAAGTGTGAGTTTTTAAAAAATGTTTATTAATTTTGTCTTACAAATCCAGATTTAAAAAGAGAAACAACCACAAAGGTGTAAAACTTAGTTCCTCTTCACATTAAGAGCGATTTACAGTTGAGTTGTTTCTAAGCACATACTTTTTACATTTTTTTTCAATAAAACTAGGTGACTGAAATAATGAAGGTTTGTTTGAGAGACTTGAAAAACGTTGGCTTTACAATAAAAGACAAAATACAAGACGCACATTCTCAATTATCCTGGATTAACAGGTGGGGTGAACAAAACATTCCTGATTCCAACGGACTGATAGCACGCAGGACGTAGGACTCCATGCTCAATGTTCAGCTGTTTTTACAACTAATTTTCATTAAACAGATGGGGAAACAGATCAACCCATTTAAGTATCAAGTGTAATTACATACTGTATATGGGTCGTTGAATGTATAAAAGACAGAACTGAGGAGCAGAAAGGCAGCAAGGTCACCTTGCTCAAAGTATTATGAGTTTCACAGCCAGTACTTCCGTAACATTATTGATAGACCCACTGTATCTATTTTTAGTTTGTTCCCAGGAGATGAAGTTCAAGATCAACTGATAAGCACCTGAAATTTGATATGTAAAAGAAACTGCCTTAGGGAAAGTCATAATAGTTTAATTTGTCTTTGTGAAATAATACTCATGCTTGGATTACAATTTCTACCATACTGAGTGCAGGACATTAAAATAGCTTTCTGGACACAGGGTGTCCCAATAACTGTTAGGGGGTAAATGGCTGGTAAACAGAAGTCCACATTTATAAGCGCATGGAATTAAATCATTGTAACGGTATTTATCAAGACCAAATTGAACAGTCATTTAGCTTCTCCTTCTAAGAGGCAACTAAGTTGTATATTCATAGTTTTATACTGTTGCAAAGTCAAGTTTGCATAGATGCAACTTATATTGTGAGTATTGTGTAGAATAGTCTACTATAATAATGGCTGTTGGGAGATGTGGGGTGACATTTTATGGATGCCACCGCTGCCAGTGGTTCAAAATATTTTTTTCTTTCTATATATTTAACTTTAAAGAGTTACATTAAAACTAAAAAAAAATACCAGACAAGTGTGAAAAAATATAAAAATCAATATCTTACAGTATATTATGTTTATTTCTTTCTTACAACATTTTAACTTGACGTAAGGCAGAGGCAGTGTTTTATATGTACAGCAGTAATACATTTACAGACATTTTAATATAAAAATACATTTTCTAATTTTATGAGTGACTTAAAAATACTACTGATCTCATTATGTGAAGACACCATTATAACTTTTCTTCTTCTTCGCTAGTAGTTAATCAAAATGTCATGTTTTGTATTCAGTTCTTGTCAGAGCTTTAATTACACGTTTTGGAAGCCTCTGTATAAAATCTGAAACCTACTCTCATATGAACCTCTGCTGACATCCTGTACATCAGAATGTTCTATTCAGCTCTCTGATTGTATGTCACCCAATCACAAAGTATCCAGCACGGGTGGCCATCTATAGCCAATCTATTAGTGCTTATGTTGCCGTAAACAGAACACATAATGGATACAAATACATTGTAGTCCTGGTTACCTCTCTGTGCTCGTTTGTATTTGAACCACCAGTCAAAAGGTTTTTCTTTCTCCGACAGACACATTGAGATACATCATTCCTGAAGACACAGGCTGTACTGGGATGCTATTGTTGTCTTCTTGATTTAATAAGCTTGTATGTCTGCTACACGGTGCTACATGTATTGACTCTGCCGATACTGAACATAAAACCCTGCCTAAGATAAAAAAGCCTGTTTTAACTATCTGTTATTTTGCAGTTAGTGAAAACTGCTGAAATCCCACAGAAGTTAATTATATTAAAATACTGTACATTCTACAAAAAGGCTTTTTTTTTAATCTTCATGAAGTCATTGATGTTTTTCAACAGATTATTATTATTATTTATTTATTATTATTTATTTTTATTTTTTTTTACCAACAATAAGTCTCTACATGTCAGTTTAAAATGTGAGTACCATTATTTTTGGCTTCAGTACAAGGACGTTGCTTGAGCCAGTGTTGGTCTGGGGGTGTCTTAGTGAAATTCCTGATCTTGTTTTCTGTTTCATTCACTGCAATATATCAATTTAATACCCCTTCATGTGAGTTCTGCATTATTGTCTATTGTAGTTCCTGCTGTGATCATGATTCGACATGTTAATGCTTCTGTTTGCTTTATTTGTTTACAATGGCTGAAGGGTTTTCTTGAAACCATAATTCTCCAGGAATAGGTTTAATAGGTTGAAAAACAGTTGTACAGCAAGCTTTTGGTACTGCAGCTTTGTTCAGAGTGCCTAGGACATTCTGCAGGACTGCTGTTCCAGTTGAAATGTACCTTATGCACATGGAACAGTTAAACACACTGGTATTTAGTAAGGGTACTTACAATTATACACTTGTCATTATAATAATGTCTTTTCTGAAAAACCTTTCTGATTCTTGGGAAACTTGGTTGTATTTCTAGAAGGAGAATCCACCCAATAATCAACATGTCATCTCCAAGCACATAAAGGCTCCATTGGGCTTTCATTCATGTCGTTCATTTTGTTTGGCCTCTCAGCAACACACGGCGAGGCCAAACGGGGAGAGAGCCTGGAGGAAGGTCTACCCTCAGACATGGATTCTCTAAGGTTTCCTCCTACCAGCGAGTAGGGGGGTTTTCCTCACTTGAGTGCCAAGCAGTTCACATTTTGTTTCTGCAGGGTGCGTGGCAGGCTGGAGGGGCCGGGTTCTCCCTCGGTGCATTTCATGATCTGGGGGGCGGGCCCATGTCTCAACTGCTTTCTTTTCATTCATCCTTTCATATTTTGGGTTCATGGTTTGGTGGCTTTGTCTTTTGGGGGAAGGTGATTACGAGCCACTTCCTATCCACGGCACTAGATTGCATGATATCGTTGTGTATTTGCTAGCTGGCCAGCATTGCTATTAGCTGTCGAGCACCCAGGGACAAGGTCTCCGGCCAAATTCATCATTGTCATTAATTTGTCTATTCAATTGCAATTCAATTCATTCACATTGCGGATTCTCTGTCCTGAATTTCTTTTATGCACAGATTTCAAAAGGATAAGGGTCAGGGTTGCCAACTGGCTTCAGAATTTACAGACACTTTAAGCCAGGTCAGGTCTTTTAACTCACCTCTCTAACCACAAATTAATTGATTTTATTGAGCGTGTAACGTGAGTGTAAATTGCATGATCTGTCGCTAAAGGAATGTAATTGTTTTGGTAACTATTAGTAAAAGTACACAGCTGTATCGGGGTGGGAATTACTTCCTGTGATCGTTTCCATCAAGCAGACCTATACAGCTTGCTGATTTGCTGTATTTGTGTGAAGTGGGCAGGACTGTGCGAAGCAGAAATAAATATTACATTAATAGAAACTTAACCCCAAAGTAAAACGAGAAAGAGTGCGGGTGAGTGCATACTTCTCTATAACGACGGAATTGCACTATTTTGATACATATTGTTTACCATATAACATTTCAAGCAATATGATTTTAATACATGTTATGATGCTCTCCGGATAGAATCGCCACCACAATTAAACAATTGAACACATTTATTGAAGCCGCTCACACAATTAACACCCACTTTACTTGTTGATTTAACATCAATTCATGTGTGGTTTAGTAGCGAGGTAAAAAAAACCTGACCTGGCTTAAAGTGTCCGTAAATTCTGGAGCCAGTTGGCAACCCTGATAAGGGTCAATAGAGCTGGTCGTAGTATTTATCCATTCTTTTATCAGACCTGGATAATTAAATACACACAAGAGAGGAGAGATGGAATTAGTCTCCTCAGGTTGTGGAAGTGTTGTGGTAGGACACGTTAACTGAGAAGTCTTTTGAGTAAGCTGGCATGTGAGGTTTTTTATACTGTAGGAGTATTGTAGGAGCTATGCAACTGGTCAATGCAGTGTGGGCAGCAGCTCAGAGCCAGGCCCTTATTTTCTATTTGGATCTGTGCGTGCAAAATGATCTTTAGTGAACTTCAGCAAGGCTGTATTTAAACTCAAGGCAAGTGATCATGTCTTTTTTTTTAGTGGCGGGGTTGGCCCATCTTTCGGTCACTTTTACCATTCAGTGGAGTGAGACACAAGAAGATAAATTGGGTGGCTTGCTGCAGCTGGGAATTCAAAAACAGCCTTTCCAGTTATTTATTTTGCCTTTTAGGTACACACTCCACATTACATTTAACCTACAGTACTGTACTTTACCACTTTGCTGTTGCTATGTGTGAGTGGAACCTTGTTTTGTTTGTTTGCTTTTATTCTGCTTCGTAAGTGATTATGTTCTTGAATTCCGACTGTTTTAAGATTAGTGTCTCAAGGTTAGGCCTAGTTTATCTGGCCAGTAAGCTAATTTGAAAGAACATTCTACAAAACAGTGTTTCTGTGTTACAGGATTGGTAATAGAAAACAGCATTCTAGTTAAAATACCACATCTGTGAAGTTACAGAAAATAAAACTTACGGTTGAGTGTTCTTGCATGTATAATATGTGTTTGTGAAAAAAAAGGCACGAGAGTTTCTTATACCATTCTAAAATATGAATAGTTGATATTCCACCATCTGTCATATTAGTTATTTAGGGGTGTCCTGGAAAAGAACATGACATCCCACAATCTCACTCAAGTTCAAATCTTCAAATCTATTTAGAATTAATTTGTGCGTTATCACTCCTCAGTTAAAAGATAAACATCAATGACATTTTATATGCTCCATTACAAAGCATTCCCCCATACTGTACTTTTAACTAAAATGAGTAACATACTCTCTCCTGTAATCTTCTTACACATAGATTTAATTATGCACATACTAATTAAATGACAACAAGAACTCTTTTGTAAATAGCGAATCCCCCACAATGCCTCATGCTCTCATTTCCATTTCCTTTGTAAAACTTGTGATCACTCTTCACTGCAGGACTCTTACTCTGATGATAAGAGCTTCAGTAACAGCTGAGCTCCTTGGGCAGTTTGCTGTTCGCTTTAGTATAGGAGTCCTGGGGAAATGGAGCCAAAGGTGTCACTTACAAAAGAACGTGTGATTAAAATATTCAGCTTCTTATTCTGCATCTCAAAGGACATTTTGTCACTGCCTGAAACGATTAGCTGTGATTCCTCTTGTTAATCATCTGTAATCATGAATCTATATAATCACTTTCAGTTGCAGGATGCATATTACATAATAATAGCTCAGTATTTTGATAACTTAAACTATAACTATAACAAACATATTGGAATAGTAACCATGTAAGTGTAATGATCATTTCAAGGGGATAATTAGAAGATTTGCACTCTGTAAGCCCTATACAAAAAATGCATGACTGTCATTACTAAATAGTAAGGGTCAAATACAAATTACAGTATACTGACCCTATAATTATTTTGTTTTCAAGTTATAATCTTTTGCTATAATTTATGGGCCCTATACCTAAAACACTTCCTAAGACAAAAGTGCAATTCCGCAGGTGTTTAGGTGTTTATTCATCCGAGTGAATTGTGTGGATCTTTTAGGGACATGTACCTGGCCGAGACACAGGCTCATTACAATGTTGATTCAGTGTGTTTCCTGCACTAACTGTCTTCTTTTTCTTAGAAGCAGATGAACACAGGACAACAAACTCACAGGGACAAGTAAGTTATATAACTTACGTTGTTTCTTTTTTAAAAAAATTGTACAGTAATCTTTTTTTCAGAAAAGGAATTGCACTATTTGAGTCATGACAAGTGGAATACATAGCTTTGATAATCGAGCCCTGTATTTTAACCACAGTGTAAAAGTAATTTATTGTAAATAACAAAAAGATCAGTTAGTATTGTGATACAAGTGATAACATTAACAATAGGAACTAATTTAAATAACTATGAATATGGGTGAATTGCTTTTTTTAAAAATGTATTTACTGCTCTGGGATAAAGTCTTAAAATATGGACCCCTTTATTCCATTAATAAGGAGACTTTTTATATTTTTCCAGCTGATGCATAATATAGAGAGTTATTATTGATTAAGTGAAATGTGTCTTGCCTGAAATAGCAGCAGTTTAATTTGATCTCCTTCTAAACTGTTTTCCATTGTGTCTGCCAGGCAAAGAGTGCTGAGATGTCTCCCAAGCAAAGAAAGCAGAGTGTGTACACCCCACCCACTATGAAAGGTACTGTCCAGGTACTGCTCCTTGTTGTGCTTTTGCATGTCTGCCTGGGAGTGTCAGTGTCTGTCTGCTTCACATCATCCAAGCAGGGAGGTCTAGTTACCAGCTATTCAAGCTTACCTTGGGAACAATTGGCTATTGGTACAGTTTGCCCTGAAACCCTATATTATGGTTTATACATGACCATTAAACATTACAATTCTTTTGTGTGAAATAAAAATAATAAAATTGAGAAGATAAAGTGCTGGATTCTAAAGCTATTTACTCCTAATTATCTTGTGAAAGTAAATTTTAAAAAAATAGGCTAATGATGATTTAGATTAAATTACTTTGAGAATCTAGCCCAATGTGTTTGCAGGATAAAAACAGTCCCTTTATCATGGTAAGTTGTGGATCAAATGTGTTTTGTCATGCATTACACTGATGTAAATATAAACCTATTTATGTAGTTAATGTGTGTTTTGATGGCAATATACAATGCATCATCTATTAGAAACATTGATAAGAACTGTTTCTCTGGTAATGAAAAACACATTTGATATAGTTTCTATTTCTTCTTCAAGTGCTGTATTTAAATCTCCCTGTTTTCACAAACCCAGCTCATCAGACATAATCAAATTAGTCATGGCAGTTTTGAGTAGATTTGTAGAAATGTAAATATTGTGGTGGAATATGATGAGATTTATTCTCAACAACATAACTGATGACAATTAGCAGTGGAGATCAAGTTACCAAGTTTAGATTACAGCCTACACCTGTTAAATCTTTAAGTGTTCACTGTGTTTAGATTTGGTAGTGAAGTATTGTAGTAGCTTTTGAGATAATTGGTTGTTACACCCCAAAATATACCAACATGGTGCCTAGTTCCTATTAACTCTCTAGAAAAGAAGTCTCGAACCAGAGGAAATCTATGTTAATAGCAAGTATTTTATGTGATGTTATAGTTCTGTAGTTGGCACGCAGATTACAATATCAAGGACATTTGACAGGGTGTCTGAGGTAATTATCGTACATTCTTGCCTTCAGAAAAAGGAAAGGGAACTACCTATATGTCATAATTAAATTCTGCCCATATGAAAAATCTGCTCAACACAAAATGGGGCTTTAATGCATCCAGTGCTTGACTCAGGATTATTATATGTAGTGCTAGTGTTACACCCAATAGAGGGGATGGCGAGAAGGTGTGGGCAATATTTTTCAACCAAAAAAACCATGACCTGAATGAACAATAACACTGGGCCCAGGCAAGCAAATACACATTGTTAAGGATTTGCAGTCCAAAACCTAGGGCTGCATTAACGGAAATGTACTGTACCAGAACTGATGAAAACGTTTTCTTACACTTTTTGTTCAGACTCTCTCAAAGTCCATTTTGTGACTTGGCTACATTAACGCATAGTAAAGGTGCCAGAATATGCCTAGTGTTCAAATCGCAAAATAAATAATGTGATCTAATTTAGTCATGGAAGAAGGTATCTGGCTGTTCTTCCTCCAACAACTCCCCCTCGGTTTCCAAACAATTCAGTTATGTCGGCATGTGCCCATAGCAGTACTGAACTGCAGAAAAGATTGCTGTTCAGAATTAGTAAAAGCAAATAAATAGTTACATTATCCTTCTAGAGCTTGGTATTTTACAAAGAGGGATTGATTTTCTCTTGGGAATTGACAATTTCCTCTTACCCTAAATCAATCCCAGTCCAATATATTCCCCCAATTATCTAAATGTAAAGTGCAAGGAATCATAAAATAAGCACTTTTAAGGGATCACATATCAAACTGAAAAATGTGTGTCGCTAGATTCTCAGTAGCTGTATTGCTAAAGCAAAAGCACAGTGCACAGCTATCGTTAACCCTTTCACCTCTGGAATTGTCAATTTCCACTGTGCATCAGTAATCCCGTGTGTATTAGTAACTGACAGCTTCCAATAAAGTATATTACCCCTTGAAACTACTGGAAACTAATACATGTCAGTATTATTCTTTGCGAAACTTGGCATAGTAAGTAGAGGACACTTTGCAGATTGCTGTTGTTGTTTTGGAGAAACATTTGTCAAAAACAGTTGAATGTGAAGAATTGACCCAAAGACATAATGTGCAGTGTACCTCCTTTTTGTTATATTTGGGATTAGGACAGCTAGCTCTCAGGGAATTGTAATGCAGGAGTTTAAAAGGCGTGGTGCACCATACTGCTTTGAGACAAAAGGGCTTTGTTACATTATTTATACTTGAAGCCAATGTAAAGGCTACGTATGCCTCCTGAGGTAGCTGCGGCATGCCTATTTGACTCATATAGTGACACAGTGGCAAGCTGGTCACAAGGGGAGAGGCTTGACTCCTTGTACTGTATTTAAAGATAGAAAACAAATATTTTCCTATAATTATAGACTTGCATTGATTATTTGAATGTCCTTCTAGCAATCTTTGTTATGGCAAACACAATCTTTTAGTCAGCTTGACCTATATTTATTTTGCACCTAGACTGTAAATAGAACCGACCTTCAAGGCAAAGGTAAACAACTCAATACAACACACACACAATATGGATATAGCTGTACATATATCTTGTAGTTTTCAGAATATACACCCGATAAAATAAACAGTTAAAAAAATACCTCCTTTAGAGACAACATTTTGCTGATCCACTAACCCTCTGACATGCAACAATCTGATCTGATTTAGACTGAGTGCAGCAGTACAGGGATTTTAAGAGCAAGAAATCAAGATCACTAGAAGGCCACAACGCTGACTCACATAGGATATCCTTCCTGTAATAGATAGACTAAAAAGACTTTTATTTCTGTTATTGATTTAAGGAGAATGAGTAATCATGGCATTACTTTGGCAGTAAATTAGCTGTATGCTTTGTTTTTGATATGCATAGGCATTTAAAAGCTTGAATTCAATAAAACTGGTGTAAAGGGGGCAGGGTAACTGAGCTCAAACCAGTATAGGAGTGTGCACAGCTACCTCAGGGACAACTACACTCAGGCTAAGCAACCACCATGCCGGGCAGTAATCCGACTACACCATTTCTATAAAGAAAGAGCAACTAAAATGTAATGTTTGCCAATTGTGCCCTAGTTTAACAGCACAGGTTATTTTATTGTGAAAGAGCAATGCATGAACCACAAGAAAAGCAGAGAGCAAGCAAAGATGGAGTTCAATGTTTTTATTTATAAAGTAAAATATGCTTTTCGCATTTACAAAACTAGAATATATCAAACGGATCCTTTTTTCCAGGGTTTCGTAAAAACAGAGGCATTTTAGTTATCATCTACACAAATTAGACACCATCATTCACAAGTCAGCATCACAGTTTGTAAAGCACTGAAGGGTACCTAAACAGAATAAAACAACCCAGTTAGTTACATTGGTGAATTGGAGATGTGGTTGAGGACTCAGTCAACAAAATGTATAAATCAAAATAACTTGGTGCTTCAACTGAACAAAACAAAACCTAGTGAGTCCTCAATCTCACCTCCAATGGAGTTCAGTTACCAAGCATCGGGCACATATTCCATTGACTAAATAATCCCATTCTCACAGCCATCGAAGAAAGGAAATGGATTTTCATTCTACAGGCTAAATAATCACATAGGAGCCATTCTAATCTCCCCCTACCCCTCTCACTAGAGGTAGAGCCAGTGCAGGGCTAAGAATGTAGCAGCAGCGGTAACACATGAGCTACAAGTGCTATATGCGGATACACCCCAACGCCAGTATATGCTACAGTTCATAAAACTTCACACACAAAGTAGCAATGTCTTAAAAACCTCTACCGCCGCACCTACTTCCCAGCCCAGCATCCATGCTCACACAAACTGCTCGTTATCCTGAATGTCCTCCCAGCTCTCTCCTCGTTCTTCTTTTTGACGAAGCTTTATAATGTATTCAGCTACAAACAATTGGACTAATTAATCAATTACAACGTGATTTCCTTACATGCATTCACACATGCTTAAAAAAACATATTGATATAAAATAATCAAAGTGCAATAGAAAAACGACACCTCTATAAATTATAAATACAAAATAAAGTGCATAGAAAGCTTAACCCTGTTACACTAGTTGATTATTAAAAACAGGTATGTTGTAAAACAGCAGGTTTTGTCTCCCATATGTATTACCATAACTGACCATATCAAATACTTATTTGTATATTTATCTGCACCACTTAATAGTGTCCCTTCTTAGTGTAGCATGGTTTAATTATGTCATACTTGGTTTTTGTCAGCTTTTTATTTAATAAATATAACAGAATGCCCTTTTTAATGTGGGTAATGTGTTTGGTGGCAAGGGTGTTCCATGTACGTGATTCATTATCAATGCTCAACAGCGTGTTACCTGCAATATCCACAGCAGTGGACATAGATTCTCAACATGTATAGTATCCAGGTTTCAAAACAAGTTGTTGATGCTGGTTGTGAAATGGAGTGTTAGAATAATGTGTTGTCCAGCTGTTTTTTTTAAGAACAAACAGCTGTTAAAAATGGGTTGGAAGTTATTTTTTAAAAGTGTACTTTATAGTTACAGAACATGTTGCCAGGTCTTTACAGATGAAGACATAAACCATGACACACATGGATTCTTGAAAGGATTTTGTTCACACATGCACTTGGGTAACTTCACTTGCTAATGGATATAAAAGCTGTATAGTATTATAGGAAGGCCGATTACACCGATTGAGAAAGCTAGGAATGGTGACTGTTTTACAGGCCTTGGTTATAATTCATTCCTTACTCGCAATTCATTTTATGTTTAAACAGACATAGAAAACAAGCTCCCCGTGCCAAGTAATTAATGTTAGTCTGAGCAAAAAACAATGACCTCTTACTACAACCACAGCCTGTATGAAACTGTAAACTTTTTTTGAAACTGTAAAGTTTTACTTTTTACTTTTTACTTTTACTTTTACTCATTTCTTACCTCTGATGTAATTCAGAACTTTTAAAATCACCCCCCACAGTTGCTTGATCCCACTGTTAGATTGTTTCCAGCAGTGTGCCAGTACCCCATGTAGAGTTAATATGTTTGTGTTAAAAACAAATAGGAATGCAGAAAATTTACTAAGCAGGAGAGCATAGTAAAGCACACCATTGTAAAGAAATGATAAATAATAGATTTGTTTTTGTTTGGTTTTATGTAAATAATAATATTCTATTTTTAGTGGGTAAATAAATCAGTACAACATGTAATTGGCTATGTATTGTAATAGAAAGGGAGTTGTAGTAGGTGAATAGTGCAATTAGTTCCTTTACTATAAACTACTTTCCTGTAAACTGAGATAAATTCCTCTATTGATTCCCCTTTTCTGTTCTTTGATTTATCACGGACATGCAATACCACCTCTTTGGCTTATTTGGATTTATTTTAATATTACACATGTTTCCATTGTGCTGGATGGTTATTTACAGGGATGTAATATAGTCATACTCTCTATATGACTTAAAACTGTATTTCAAAAAGTGTGCTATTAAAATCTTATCAGCTTGGGGAAGGGCTTTAGACTAAGGGCCAGACCAAATCAAACCCTGATTGCTCCTGCTAGTTTCCATATTGCATTTTCTTTATCCCGAAACCAAAACCATTTCCAATGCGCGAAACGGTCAAAGAGAAGTTTCGCAGGAGTAGGAGGGACTGCCGAAAGTGGATACCGTTGTACAAGAGACGGCTCCTTTGTACAGCTGTATCGGCGCTATGCTTTAGTGCAAGAGGTCCCGTATTCGTGCCTGCCCTCCGCCTGTGTGTGGATTGCCTTGCCCTGTGTGATGCGCCTGTCTGCGTTAACCGAGATCGCTACATTGGTGTCAGAAGTGGACGCAGGTACCCCGGCACGCACTCGTCGGACTGTAGCCTGGTGAGCAAGTCCGGGGTGGACTTGAGGCTGGCAGGGACAGTGTAGCATGCACGAGAGAAGGCAGCAGCAGGGCTGGTAGGTGACATAATCACACACGAAGACATAAGCCCGATATATGCTTCTTGCAAGGGAGCTGGCTCTTTTGTACAGCGGTATCGGTTCTATGCTTTAGTGCGAGAGGTCCTCCGCCTGTGTGTGGATTGCAACTGTGTGATGTGCCTGCCCTTTTTTTTTAAACAGACAGTCAGGTAGTTGTATTTCATTATTATTATTATTATTATTATTATTATTATTATTATTATTATTATTATTATTATGAGATGACAGTTAGGCTGCCATTACAGGTTTTATGTAATTTTGTTATCTACATGGATTTATACGTTTCGAGGGGACCGCTTGGCGTGAATGGTGAACCAAATGTTAAAAACTATCTTTAAAGTGGTTCAAACATTCATACGTTCTTTATTAGTATTCTAGTGTGTTTACATTTGCTAGCCTCAATTTTGATCGAAGTTCAATGTAATGGAGCACTGTGCCTTTAAGAAATTAATTTGAACAGAAGTAGGTGACGTCACAGATGACATGCGAGTATGTCCATGGACTGTACTGTAGTCGTAGCTTACTACAAAGATAAGAAATAAAAGAAAATATATCTAAAAAGCTTTACCATCACTGAAAGAGACACTGCTCCATGCAAAGCTCTCCATGAGCAGAAAAAAGTTTATTGTTTGTACGTATTAAAGAAATAATAGGTATTGCTTTATTAAACATTTAGCTTGAACTGGTGCAAAAAAAAAAGTAGAAGAAAACAGTCTTGTGCGTGTTTCGTTTAAGGGTGCAGCAAACACACATATATTATGATAATAATAGGCATAATACATATAATAATATTTGATACTGTAAATTATTATTATTTTTTACTATTTGTTTAATACGCGATAGCTTTCGAGAAGTTCAAAGTTGACTATAAAATCCGGTCCTGTGAAAGTCTTGCAATGTGATTTATAGCTGGAATTAAGTGGATTTGGTCAGGCGATAGCAAACCACTCCCCCTTCTCAACGCACTTGTAGTCAACAAGCGATAGCTGCTTTTTGAAGGGCGAAAAGGGCTTGTTTTGGTTCCGCGAGATTTTGCTTGGAATTTTTCTTGTGTTTTATTACCGCGAATGCTTTTGCGTCCTCGTTCACTAAGTGCTAACTTTGATTTGGTCCGGCCCTAATTTGTAAATAAATCTCAAACAGTGTATGCCCTACCCAATGCCCTTTGCAAGTCAATAATTAACAGCATGATGAGCTGATTAGTGCTAACTTAGCTAGTTCATCTTCTGCAGCTACAGCATTCGCAGTATATGGTGTTTTTTATTAATGACTTATTTTTAAAGACAAATGTATACCAATTGATTCCTTTTCAAAACGTTTTTATAATGTTTTTTATGATTCTGGTGACACCCTCATTTGCATTTTGCAAGAAAAGTCTTTCAGTGCTGCCCTTCCCATCATCCCATCATTACACTAGTCAGATAAATGTTAGAAAGGCCTGTTTGGTTAACCCCTGTACTGTGTTGTCACTTAATTAAAGGTCATTAAATAACAACAATACATTTGTGAGAAATCAATAAATTAGCAAAACACATATTTCGGATGTAGTGAACCCCACCACCTTACACGGGTTAAACAAAGTGTTTGTGGCTACCTGTACCAGTAATAAGTATCATTACCAGAAGTTTATTTATTAAACCAAGTGCTTTTGTTGAAAGCAGAGCTTCAGCTGGTGGTGGAGCAGCATCTTCAGAGGCAGGAGCAGCTGAAGCCAGATTACTCAGAACGTGACCCCAGCTGTTTAGATCAACTCAGTCCAATGACAAATGAGTGCTGTCATGGCAATGGAGCCCTCCCGACCGTTACAGAATGGGGCACATGCAACTTCCCTGAACCCAATGGCAATGAGCCTTATGTCAAACTGCTACTCAGTACTGCGGACCACCCAGACAGCAGCTGTACTGGGGGTAAGTTTAATAGCAGTTCTAGCATCCTCATTCCCATCCATTACTCTTCTAATCACCGCACAAGTCTGCTCCATTGTCAGATTCATGGATGAATAATTCCCTTTTGGGGGTCTTAGGTCACTGTCATCTCTGGGGAAGCATCAAGCCGTATCAAGCCCCATCTGCATCAGTAATTCATTGTTTAATAATAGGTGGATTCAATGCATTTATTTTTTAATCATAGAATACTTTCAAACTATTATTATTTTGTATTTTGCAGCAATTTTATTTCTTAGTTTGTTTATAGTTTGTAGCACCAGGTTGCTTTTGCCCAAATAGGGCATTGCATGGAACAACCATCTTTCTAAAACTGTATTGCCAAAGCAACATACATGTTTAGCTTTGATGGCAGTCTGACAGCATGTATTCTTACATGCATGTGTAGGGCTTGTTTTTGGCAGGGAAGGGGGTGACCTTAATAACCCATTTGCAAGCAAAAGAAAGTTTACCATCCAACCTGAAAATGAACCTAATGAAAGCCAAATTTGTATTTGTAAAAGTAAGTGTGATTGGTCAGATTAAATGAAATGAAATGAAATGTTATGCTATACATGTTTAACCATGGCAGATTGTCTTGTCGGGTATTGAACATGCCTTTAGGACATGTTGAAGAATAAGATGTGTCTGGTAACAGAAGGACTTATTTTTGTGATTAAACAATACTGTTTCAGAAGCATATAGAGAGGACACCTTTGTCCACTGCTGTTTATTTATTGTTCTATTTAATATATATTTATACACAGGAGAACATTCTGAGACTTCACAACTTCACAACAGCAGTATGGAAAGCTATTGTAGCCGTCATCAGCCTCTTAACAACTTAGCACCAACTCAAGTGTGTTAGCTCATCTGTTGTGTTTCCTGTTTCTAGAATGGTGTCAGTATTTAAAGTTTACTAATAACTAGAATTTTACCATCATTACATTTTAGTTAATATAATAAAAGGTTTTACATCTCACTTCTGTACTGCATTTTCTGTTCCAGTTACACTATAATCACAGTGTACACTAATTTAATATGGCACATTTAATATGGCACTGCTATCCTTCTAGCGGCTTAAAAAATAATAAAATAACAAAACAAACAGTAATGCAACTGATGTTTTTCTGTGTTTTATGCAGAAATTACAATTAATTAACTGCATTGGTATTTTGATTTGACCTCTTAAAATATAGTGCGAGTCGAATTGAAATTTAATCTTAGGGGTAGATTCTAGAGTTTCAATACCTACAGAATAAAAAGAATAAATGTTTACACTTCTTGGGTGAGTTTGTGATAAACTGTATCCAGAAAATGGAATAGCATCCTCAGTGATATAATTAACTATATTGAATTTAAAAAGAAGAAACCTTTAAAAAAGAGCAAGAGTTCACCCAGGAGAGCAAAGTTCTATAATAATATTAATACTGGCTTAACAATAAAGAACATTGTTGTTGAAAAAACAACACTAAAATCTTGTGTCCATAGACTATTAGGAATGCATTCCACTTTGTGCCACTAGCCCGTTATGCTCTGATTAATGCCTTTGCAATGTATTCATCTTTACACTGAACAAAGAAAAAAACTGCAGCATAACACTACATCCAATGAAAAATGCATGCGGTACATAACAGCAGGCCTAATTTCTCTCCGGAACCTGGTTGGTTTTAGATTCTGTGCACTAGCCTGTTAACTAGTTTATATACCAAAAGCAATGAAGTATGAAATTATCTTTAGCGATCAGAATCAGGACTGAACTAAATCTGAATCACAGAAAGAGTGGTCTCACTTAATGGAGTTCACACTTTTAGGTAGGATTGTTATTTTTTTTTTATGGATATTTAAGTGCAGACAATTTTCTGCTTTTCCGTTCCAGGCTAACAGTTCTTAACCATACATAACCCAATTTCCTAATCAAAATATAAGTATAGTCATCTTTCTAGACATCAAGAATGAATTAGAACGATTAAAGCCATGAGTTCAGGTACTTGAAAATCTCTGGGCTATTCAATTACTTTTAACAGTGGCAGATCTAAATAGTGACACTTGCACTACTTCGACAACTCTAGATGACAGAGAAGTGCATTGTAATAAAACTGATGTTTTACTGGGTTTTATGCAGACATTACTATCAAATAACCTCATTGGTACTTTTTATTAACCACTAAGGAATAGGGTCAGTAGAATTAAGAGTTAGGTTTACAATTAGGGTTAAGGTTATATGGTGCAAAAATATTTACACATTAAGTACATTGTAACTATGCCTAATAACATTGTAATTATGTCTAAGTACACATGATTTTACTAAGTAACTACTATCTAAATACACAGTAATTAGAGACACTTACTGGCCGATGTAAGGTTACTTGCAAAGTGATTTTGAAATGCAGTCAAATGAAGAAAAGAGCATGGAATTGGGCAGGGACCTGGAATACTGAACGGGTACAAACATTATAATGAGATGTAAAGATTTTGAGGACAGGAAGGAAAACCTTTGGAGGAGAAGGGAAAGATGGAGAAGACCCCGCATATTCAAACCCAAGTTTGTTTGGGATGGATTGTCCTCTCCGCTTTCTTCTCCAGCGGTGTCAGCTGTGATGGGGATGGCGGCCTCCCTCGTGTTCCTGCTGCATGCCTGTGCTGCATAGCGAGTTTCACTTTTGTTTGTCACCGCAGGTCCTACCATCTTTTCATCACCTGCGTGACTGTCCTCCTGGTAACACCGACAGCATTGACTTTATCCATTATAGAGGACCATGTGGCCTCTTTGGTAGCATAACTGATGTTGACTGAGTCTTTTCCAAATAACTCGATTTCATGCTGAGTGACCTTAGCCGACTCTCAAACTTTTCTTTTCTTTTCCATGCGCCAAGAGGACTTTGCTGCCCTTCCTATGACATTTTTTGGTTTGGTTTGCTTTTCGTGCTCCACAAATCTCATATAGCGCCTACTGCTCTCTGTTCTCCTAACTCACCTAACCTCTGAGCTGTAAGTGCAGCCACTAAATACCCAGATGCACAGGCGACGCTCACTGTGGCTGCATTTTCATGATTGCAGCTCATTATTTGTGCGTGTTGAGTAATTTGCATTGCTCTTAAGCTTACATTGGCCGCAGGGTAAAATAATTGCCTGGCCGCTAGGCAATTTGGATTTTGCAGCCGCAATTGTTTGTACTGCGCCTATCCTTATCAGCCCCTTAATTTGCTACCTTAAAATGTAATCTTCGGAATAGACCAGAAATTCTATATTTTCAATACATAATAATAAGACGAATAAATGCTTATACTTCTTGGGTAGGTTTATTATGAATATAATCCAGAAAATGGAATAACATCCTATGTGAGGGGCTCCCGAAAGTGTCGATACAGTAAAGGCGCCCGTGTGGAGTGCAGGATGTGCCCTATAGTCTGGACGTCACAAGTTCGAGTCCAGGATATTTCTTTGCCGACCGAGGATGGGAGCTTCCAGGGTGGCGCCAATTGGCAGAGCCGCCTGGTGGGAGGGAGGGTTAGGTCAGCCGGGTGTCCTCGGCTCACCACGCACCAGCGCACCCCTGTAGTCTGGCCGGCGCCATGGCTTGCCTGTAAGCTGCCCGAGAGCTGCGTTTTCCTCCGACACTGTTGCTCTTGGGTGGCTGCATGGTGAGTCCGTAGTGTGAAAAAAAGCGGTCGGCTGACGGCACATGCTTCAGAGGACAGCGTGTGTTATTCTTCGCCCTCCTGAGTCAGCACAGGGGTGGTAGCGGTGAGCTGAGCCTAAAAATAATTGGCCATTTCAAATTGGAAGAAAAGAATAAAAAATAATTGGCAACGACTAAATAAAAAATAAAAAAAAATCCTATGTGAGAATTTACTTAAATCCATTTAATTTAAAATTAGCAAACGTTACTGTATTTAGGTTTGAAAAAGAGCAAGCAAAATAACCTATTTGTGGTCATCATTCCAGACATCCTTCTGTGAGGATGTTTGTACTCAAACTTGTGGAGTGACCTATGTTTTTGTTGAGGTGCCACAATATGTGGATCCTTGCTGTCTTTGTGAAAGTGGAAACCATAAAAAATATATATTTTCACTTCCATGTTACTTCTAGGGAATGAAGATGAATTAGGCCACCTTATATTAGAGAAATTCACACTGTGTTTTTAACATACAATATCAGCATAACACAATCAAATGCAGCCAATATGAGAAAGCTTCAATGTTCCATCCTTTAGGGATCAATCTTGTATTTATTTATAGCTACAGCATAGCGCCAGTTTGCTAGATTTCAATCATTGGATATGTAGATTTATTAGGGGTTTTAATGTATTACATCAACAGGTAGTGAACAGACAGACCCCCTAAAATGTAGTGATGGTGAGAGTCCCCAGCTGCACTCTGGAAACACACAGCCACTCTTAGAGAAAGGGTCAGATGAGAAGTCTGTGAAACCAAGGAGGAAAGACACCCCGTTTCAGCACCGTCCTCCCTTTGTACCAGGTAGGGCCTTTCAAGCACACACACAGAGCACACACACACACACACACACACACACACATATATATATATATATATATATATATATATATATATATATATATATATATATATATATATATATATATATATATATATATATATATATATATATAGGATTATTTAGAAACAACATACCATATATGAATATATACATTTAGCAAACTTTAGAGAAATTATAAAAGGAATTCTATGCAACAGCATGGCCAACGTACTATTATACGACAATACTGAGTGTCTTGAACAGATGCCAGACACATAAGAAACACGATCAATTTATAAGTATGTGACTGCTCAGTGTTCAACATATCCATTATCATCCATCAAGTACACAGAAACTTAGGACCTTGTAACTTGAGGCAACTATCATTGAGCTGTGTGGGATGGAAACTGTTGATGGCAGCCAGGTTGATTCATTTTCTTTGTAAAGCAAGCCAGCATCTACTAGCAATTATACCAGGAGACTTCAAAGGGTTCAGCAAAAAGAACAGTAACGAAGCATAGAAAAAAAAAAAAAACGTTTAAGAATGTAAATGGTAAAGAAGCTGAGGGATACTAAACAGAAATGATGTCAGCAGTGACTATTTACAACCTGGTATGAATGGTGAGGGACAATGACACTGGCTTCACTCAGGCACAGTGCTGGCAGCTGCCATCCGAGAATCCCATTGTACCTCTCAGAGCACATCTCAATACGAAGCTGCCATACCCCCCGCCATTTAGCTCTGGGCTTCTCTCAAGCCGAGATTGGCAAGTATACAGACTTGAACTGATTTGTTATTTCTAACAGACATCACATGAGTTGTGTGTTTTTCATCACTTTTAATCATCTCCAGTATCAGGGTGTAATGAATAGTTTTGTTTACTTGCCTGTATTCTCTACTGGATTGTTTGTCTATTGCTGACAACTCATTCAACATCAGTTAAACGGCTCATTTCCTCTGGCTAGTTTGCTTTTCTTTTCTGCCTTTTTATGTGTTCATCTCTAATAATCCAAAAATAATTCTTTTCTTCAAGTTGCAACGTTATTAAAACTGAATTATTTACATTTGAGTTGTTTACAAAAAATGTTCGAAGTGCATTTTAACAGCAGATTCATTTACTCACAGGTAGCCCATTCTTCCTTCCTCCATCGTTCAGATTGTTTCAGCAAAATACATACCGGTATCTTACACTATTTTATTAGAATATGAAAAACACTTTCATAGGCTGCTTTTAGTATTTGTTATCTTTTTATTCTATTTTATCCGTAATGTTTATTGTTAAGTTGATCAACTTTAAATTGTATGAACTAGATTGGTAACGGAGAACGAATGGGGTAGCAGTGGTTAAATGAAAATGCAGTCTTAATGCTTAACAAAAATTTCCACAGGATATAATTCCATTTAATAAACTAAGCAATAAGCCATGACAGGGTGTGCACTGTCTAATATCACTATGCCTCAGGTGTGATGTCAGCTCTCTTATTCACATGTTATAATTAGTGCTATTGTTCTCATTATTTGAATTCAATAATTAAGGACATGGTTGGAACAAGGTGCTGGTCTGGCTTTATAGGTATCACTAAATCATTTTACTGATTATACCTGGAGGGTAATGCACCACTGCTTTAGGGTTTTGTTAGAATGGCTTTCTTTAATATGCATTAACAGCCAAGTTTTACCAGGATGTTCATTGTACAAAATATACAAAAGTGACAAACAACAAATGCTCAATACATTTGGAAATCTTAAACATGCTGAAGCTGTTTCTTCTTAACTATGCAGGTGATAAAACACATATGTTTTATGTTATTTACAAAAAAAAAAAAGTTTATATTTTTTTTATCTCTATCCCTGTGTGACTTTAGAAACAGTATCCACTTGTTGCATTCCTAAATAATGCAGTGGTCAAAGCTAGCACTGTTCACTAACCTGTTCCCCTATCAGATTTCAAAAGGAATATTCCATAGTTTTGGGACCGGGGCAATTCAGGGTCTCCCAGGTCCTATACATTAACCTACTTGTGTTTTTGCACCCTGTTTGGACACAATATATTGTATATTCACTGACCAAATCTATAGAGGTCTTTAGACTTGAAAGGTTGTTACTCAACAAAATAAAGCAGCAACAGAGTAAGAATTTTCACAAATATTTGTTTTTTCGGTAAGGGCATATACTACATTAGGAATAATGCTGTATTGTACTCAGTAAGTCAGCCTTCTCTACAGCTAGGTCTTTCAGTATCCAACCTTTAAATGCCTCAGTAATCCATTTAAAAAAAACTGCCTTGCTACTGGCATCTGATCTTTGTTTCCAGATGGCTTGACAGCAGTACAGCTGTCACTCGATCCAAGGGCAGCAATCTGTTCATATTTCAGCCACTTTCAAAATCTATACTGGCTCTAATCTAGGGCCAAAGGATGTAGGTCTTCCTTATCTGCGGTCCTTGGGATCACAGTCTTTGCTCAACTCTGTATTGATGAGACAAGGAGTAAGAAAATAAAATAAAATTTAAAAAGTCTGCTATTGATTTTCTGAAGCAATTCCAGACAGCAAGTCTGAATACACAACCCTTTAAACATGATCTCGTCTTTGTGCATTTCTGCAGGGGTGAAGCTTATGAAATCACAGAAAGAAACAGCGTTCCCCGAGGAAGAAGAAGGAGTCAATGATAGACAGGAAGACTGGACCCCGTAGATGGAAATAGGTGTCTAATGGGAGTGCTTCCGCTTTCTGTTGTTCACTCAGTTAAATGAACTGAAAACCTTTTTCACATCATTGCAGGACTGAGGAAACAGATCAATTCCTACAGAGCACTAGAACACAGGCTTTTAGTCTGACTAATTTTAATCGAAAGCTTTAAAGATGCATTATCCCTTTCCTCTGCAAAATCACTAATATAGTTCTGGATCATACCTGCATATATACATGTTCTGTGATAACTTTCTGATCTTAACCACAGTACTTCCATTTCTAATCTTTTTAAAGAGTATCCCAACCTAGCATAGCAGTCTATTCCTTTTGCTTTTACATTATCATTGGTATTCATTTTGACCTCTGAATTATTATAAAGACTGTTTGTTTCTGACCTGTCATCTACAGCCCATCTTAAGCACATAATTACCATCATCTACAATACCTTTCAGTCACTCTGTGTAATTGTATTGTCAAAATAGTAGATAATGAAGCTACAGTGTAGTTTTAGAAAAGAAAAAAAACCCTGCTGATTTATTATTTACAGACACATGGAATGTATTATTTAATCTAGAGTTGGGGAGAGCCACAATCATGCAGGTTTTCTGGGTCTCTTTAAATCATCAATGGCCAAAGACCTAGGAAACATGTTAGTGTTGACCAATTAAGAAAATAATAGGTTCAATTAGGTAATTGATAACTTGGGTGGAACAAAAACCAGAAGACCCTGTGGCTCTCCAAGACCAAGATTGGCCACCCCTGATCTAGAGTATAAACATAATTTTACTTCTTTGTGCCATATTATAAAAGCCAATGTCTATGATTTTGACGTTGGAAAAATTGTATTTAAATGTCTTACACTATATTCACACATGTGCTTGTTGGTGTATATACATCCAACTATGTTTTTTTTTTTTTTTTGTGTGGATAATTCCGTTAGTAAAATAGGTTTTTAAAGCGTAAGACAGATAACCCATACTAATGATAAAAATCCTCTTAATTAAAAAGTATGAATTGCTTGTTTTCCTTTACACTACATCAAACGGAATAACTTTCTATTAGAGTCTGTTGAGAGAAAAGAGCTAAAAAGGTTCTGGTAGTTATGATGAAGCTTGGGTGACTGTTGGCTTATCATAACCTTTTACAACCTCATTGTAAAATGCTAAAGATGGAGTCTTTACATATAGAGTAATAGTTTATTCACATAAAACGACGTAATGGAACACTAATTGCTTCCCTGTATTTTTTAGATAAAGGTAATACAATATGTTTTAAATATGGTTCTTTCACACCAGAGGCCAGGTGATGCAGAAAAATTGTATAATAGCCAGAGAAAATATGATTCTGTAAATGCAATCATGACATGAATTACACTCATTGCATGTAATCTGGAACAAGATGAAAAAAGAGTTGGGATATACAAAAGTTAAAGAAACAGAGAACTGTGTATAATGTTCATGGAACTGAATTATATGCAATGCAAACACAAATGTTGTCATCCATTATGATAATTTTAATGCATCTTATTTAAACCAAAGAATAGATCAAAGCAAAAGGTACATAATCTCCTTCCAAACAGCATCTTGACCAAAACAACAGCTTTTACATTACTTCTGTTGTGAGGATATTATGCAGCTCAGCCTGAATCAGGGGTTGGCACCATGTAGACTGGTGACGGACAATTCAAAAATAAAAATAATAAAAAAAAAAACATTTTGGCCATGGACAAACAAAACAAAAGTTATGTAGAATCACGTGTGTGTGTGTGTGTTAGACCACGGACATGCGTGTCCATGTACGGACAAGTTGCCGACCCCTGGTCTGGATCCTTATAATAAATGGGCCTTAAACCTCTCCAGGCCAGCTGATTGCAACTGGGGTTTCTCCAGTGGTAGTTAAATAAATAGATTTACTTCCAGAGTATAGATACATGCATATGGTGCATTTTCAGTTACTAATCTATATGATATTTCACACGAGGTTACTGTAACTTCAACCTAATGTCTTCATTAAATCACATGAGGTAATCCCTGCTCTATACAGGATTTCAATGCTATGTGATTACTAATCTGCTTTAACACCTACTCAAATAAGTACAAACATATGCTATGAATCTACAGCTCTGTTGTAAATAGTATGTTTTATTAATCTGTTTTAAAGCAACAAATACATAATAAACTGATTCATTATATTATAAGTGCCTTTTCAAACAACATGCCTCTCTGTGTGTTCTACTTAACAGAGTTGTTTATTTTTATTCATGTAATAACATTGAGGTGTCATTAAGTATTTTGAAATGTCTGATATTTCAGACAAACACTCTAATTCACTAATGTTTGATCTTGTAATGCTGTGGGACACACGCATACGCATCACACTCTTGGAAGGAGTCATACGCAAAAAACACTCATTATCATAAAATAGACGTATCCCCCCCCTCAACACGACCGACCATCATGACAGTATAAATAGACATAATGAAGCATTCTTACCTTTGTATAAGTTAGTGATCAGCAGATGTGTCAGCCGCAAAAGAGCACAGCGTGTGGTTTTCACTAACTCGACTCTGCAGAATAAATGATTTTTTTTTTCTATGTGTAAATATCAGGACTTTTTTCCTATGCATCGGGATGCGGGACATTTGCTAGGAAATCAGGAATGTCCCGACCATATAGGGACTGTTGGCATGTATGCATGTGGCCTGCACTCTCACATACCATCGTTTGACTTTCTGTAAGCTTCAACAAAAAATATAACAATTCTACATCAGCAGAGTCCAACCTGTGATTAATTTAATGTTTAGATTAATATAAGTATATGTGTTATTAGTTGCTGTCCCTGCATCTCTTGAATTTCACTTTTAACATTTCACACAATTTACATGATATTGCGCAAATTCATACATCTCTGAATGCTGTATCTGTCTCGCTATTTCTGCAGAACTGATCATAGTGAGGTCTCAAGGAACATTGTGCAAATAATCAAGATAAGAGAAAACATAAATATCGCTCTGGGAAAAGATAGAGAATGTGAGGTAAATAGAGCAGTAAAGAGAGCATAAATAAAACTGGGGGTTACTAATAAATTCAATCAAGATTGAGTTTGAGGTAAATAGAGCAGTAAAGAGAGCATAAATAAAACTGGGGGTTACTAATAAATTCAATCATTCTTACAAAAAACATTATAGATTGAGTTTAATGGCATCAAAATGCATGAAAGGGAGAGAACCTGTAAATTGTCCAGATAGTTATTGTCTATTTACTTGACTGTGTGAGCTCGGGTAGAAGAGATTATTCATGTTGTGCCTTAGCAGATTACTGTGAACCGGGAGCTGTGGTTTCAAATTGCATGTCAATATTGTTACTGTAGACCTTTATGGCGAATCCACCATATCCCATTACATTCTCCCTCGAGCATAAATTCCCCTTACCGGGGTAATCACATAACCATATGCTTCAGTTATTTCAGCACTGAAAATCAGAACAGATTTTAAGTCGCATCTGCCCACAAAGACTGATGGTTAGATAACTTCAAGAGGGGCCAAGTTCCTGTATGAAAAACAATCCAACCAAACAGTATATGGTATTGCATCTATACTTTTCCTTGAGAGGTACCAAATCCTTTTTTTATCTAAATATTCTGTAATTACAATGAAAGACCACAAGGGAATGTATTATGGCAGACATATTAAAATGTACTGGAGACCTATAATTAATATATATATATAGAGAGAGAGAGAGAGAGAGAGAGAGAGAGAGAGAGAGAGAGAGAGAGAGAGAGAGAGAGAGAGATGTGTGGTATGTACGATTGGCGAGAATTATTATTATTTTTTTAAAGATTAATAAACTCAATGTCCTGATTTCACAGCCAGTTCTGGTCTTCCTCAACTCATGTTGCTGGACGTTGTTGAATTTGTTTCTGGTTGATCAATGAACATCACAGTATGCACAGTAAAGGAGTGCAGAGGGTCATTGGCCACTCCTTCATCGATTGCTCAGTAGTAGATTCTATTCTTGCACAGCATATCGGTAACGCAATCCTGTAGTCCATGTTAATGATGTCAGGAAGCAGGTGGAGCATCTACTGTACATGATGTGATAGTAAGTGTGCAGTTTCATACATTCGTTACCGCAACATGTGTGACTAAACAATACAAAATATGGCCGCCCTGTGTAAACTGTAACTGACAGATGGCTCAGTGAATATCTCACCCCCCCTGGTGTCCCCAGATGATAAAAATGAAATATACTCAGGTAAGTAATTCCCAGTAAGGACGATGATAAGTGTTAACTTGTTGTTTTCAGATTATTTAAACCTGAGTGGGACAGCACACCATTGCTTACACCTGCAGTAAATCCAGGCATGATGACAACTGTTCTGACAGCTTATAAACACTTCATTAATCACAGACAGGTAGCCAAGCTCATTGCTAAGAACAAGAATGCAATTGTTATTCAATGGAGAGTTCTGTTGCTAAAACCACTAAAGCTATTAGTAAAACTTTTTCAGAATTTGCTCCTGATTTGTCTTTAAGAAGTCATTGTATTGGCAAATAGCAGGGGTGAAGCAGAATTCTAAATAATGTATTATTTTAGTATATTTGTTAATGATTTTCATGGAAGAGTAATCTTCAAAGCTGCTATGGGACATTTTAAATTAAAACACATGGTCTGCTTGTTCACTTTCTTTATAGGCTAGAACATTCTGTAGCAGCAGTATGATAGACACTACTTCAATAACTTTAATTTATTCATTGTATTATACTTGAAAAGCTACAATACATTTAAAATCAAATACAAAATTAAGTCATGAATTCATTCAGCTGCCTTATATTTGTTCAGTCCTAGAAAAGGTGCTGTAACACCTCTGCCAGTTTGTGGTGCTTGGTTACCCATTTTAACTGCATGGTGTCCCTGAATATATATAATCTGCTCAAAGATGAGCTGGCCATCTCACAAAAATGTTACCCATTTTCTAGGCATGAGTAACAACTGGCAGTGGGACATGTTTTGCCCATTAACCCCAAATAGGACCCTTGTTTACTAAATATCTTGATATGACATCAAATATTTTGCCTATTTTTGATATGGGGGTAACCATCTATTCAGAAATACCAAGATATGTAGTAAGCAGGGTCTGAGTGGGGGTACATTAAGCTTAAACACACATGACTCTACTCATATCTATGCTAAAAAAGATCACTGGGACAGACCAGACTATAAAGGAATTTAAGAAAAACAAAGTGAAAAATCAACTGTTAATGATCAGCAAAGCTGTCAATGTACCTTGTAGTTTGGAAATGTTTGAAAAAATCAAACAAAAAATCACACCAAGACTAAATGTGTTACAAAGGGGAGTAGAAACCCCACTTTTAATAAATAACATTACATTAAAACACGAAGAAAAAATCTGGGATGTAAAGTCTCAGTTTAAGGCTTCTCAGTTTCGTCCTCAATACTTGCAGATGACTGTTTCTCTCCTAGAAAAAATAACAAATGAAGGGCTTACAAAAGCAGATATGGACCAGTAAAACAAATAATACAGAACACATTCCTTTCATTTGATGAATTCCTGATTACAGCACATCCTTAAAAGCAATATTAAATATCTTTAAAAGCTAGTACAGTGGTAAGTCCATTAAGAACATTTTAAGCTGTATGCATTGCTTTATCTAAAACACATATCATGAAACTTTATCCTGATGGTCAAAGTAAATTATTAAAAACCAAAGCCTTCACATTCTCATATTTCCAGTTTGCCTGAATTTCAGAGAGAATCAGATGATTCTGCCGCTTCCTGTGGAAGCAACAAGTGATGCTGTCTCTCATTCTTTAACAATCAAGCATGGCAAATGGCACTGGCTTCAAGGTACACTTTGCTAAGTTGAGTGTTTAATCTTTTGAACAGTTTCTTTGCTGTCTTGTAACATAGTTCACTGACACTCTGATGTTCAGTGGATTCCGCAAGGCACATGATGGCTGATGACTTTTCTACTATCGTAATTGCACGTTCTGAGACCAAAAGACCTCACTGTGTGGCTGCTTAAACAGCTTTAATAGTAAGACAGACAGGAAAATGTGCATGTTAATTAAATGTCCTGTGTCATAAGATCTTACCTTTATCCTTGCCTTGTGTATTGAGATAGTACATTAAGTAAACTATAAAACACGTGTGAGAAATCAATCATCCGCGCAGTCTTATCCAGATGTCATTGTGCATAGTGTGGTGATTAAGCACAATTCTAAAGTTAAAAAAACAACAGAAAAACTTTTGTTTTATGTCTAATGGAAGTTCCGGAGTGTGATTTATAATAAGTTAATATATTCTATGTTCCCATAAAAACAGAATGCGATATTAAAAAATATATCCTTGGAATTTTCATGTATATAGATAGGTTTGTGCAAAAAATATATATCTTAAAATATACTCGTTCCTGCATCATGACACTCCCTGGTCAGCAGCTTCATTTAAAAACAGCCCGCTGCCATTATCACTCTCACTACAACAAGCACAGTACAACAGAAAATAAAATACATTCAAAATAAAGCCATGGACATTCAACCAAGTTTAAAAGACCTTAGAAAATGAAAATACAAGGGAAAAAAAACACTTGCTGATATACACCTCACAAAGTAGTATTTGCATTCATTGGGAGAAACAAGATATAAACCCCTCAAATATCCACTATACATGTTTATCTGAGTTGTAATATACCCCCTTGTTTTACCATCACTAACGTCCATGTGATCATTTCACTCAGAATGGGTTTTGTCAGCAATACTGCACATAGTATAGCTGTGTGTTCCAAGCACTGTGACTCTGCCCAGCAACCCATCCCTCAGTTTCCTTGCTTGCTTCTCATGATCTAGCCAGCCTGCCCCTACCAGAGACAGTTACTGGTCATTCCACAAGAGGCCTTGCAACCTCTTGGCCATTATTCCAGGATGCATCTGTCTCTGACATATGCAATGCTGCAGTATGGTCGACCCCCCCATACTTTCACTAGTTTCTATAGACTGCATGTCTTAGATCCCCAAGACCCTGGTTTTGGGACCATAGTGCTAAAGGCAGCCACTCAGTCTACCCTTTGATATACATATACCATAGTCATGGGTCCTCACAACTTGGGCTTTGTGCTAAGGGCATTCTCCTGGTCTATCCTTTTTTAGCACATCTGCCAGTGTTGCAAGTCCTGCAGTTGTCATAGCTTGGGTATACTATCCCAATCGGTAATGGAATCATTTCATACTTGAAAGAGAACCTTAGGTTATATATCATTTTGGTATCACTGAATAGATAAACATTTCCTCTTTAAACCTATGCAGAATATGTTAACAAGAAGGCTATTCATAATTAAGGCTCCCTAAATCGTATCTATTTTTTTAGGAATTCACAACCACAATATACCTCCCATAAGTGCAGTGACATCCTGAATGCTATTAATTTATTACTAATGCAAAATAACAAGGTGGGATATTTGTTTTAATTTTCCCCAAAGAATATGATGACTGCCAAGACTGGAGCAGCATTCGGTGTGATACTTGTCTTGGCATTCACTGTTGTCACCATAACTGCATCACAACCGTGACTCACATGCACCACCTTGTGGTTTTTGAGAAGTGTGGCAGCTACTTGTATAGCACATGCCTAATTTAAATATCATGCATAGACCTTTGGCTTGGTTACAACTCTTTGCCCCCTGGGCAGAATCCATTATTTTATGTGTTTCTAGAAGTCCACACTGCCACAGCACTCCATTAGATAAACATGTCAATAGAAAAGAATCAGCTACAAAATGCCACACCACAAAAATGCCCATCTGTCATCCATCTTTGTCATAGACTTCCTTTTGCTTTGGGAAGTTTGTGACATGGAATGTGAAAGAGCCATTATGCCTTGTACTGTACGGGCAGTGGTTCGGCAATGCTAAAACTTGATCATTGTTAAAGAAATTACCGTTCCATGGGGGTCTGTCAGAAATACCTTCCCGAACAGTGGAATTGGAAAGTGAAGAGTCAGCCTGTTGCTGTTCACTCTGTGGTGCAGAAGTAGAATTAGAGTTCTGGGAAAAATTACAAGTAGTTTTGTTCAGTTCACAGGGGGACGTCAACTCTGACACCGAATCACTGTCATTCTCAGAATCGGTCCTTCTTAATTTGACTTCTGTAATTTCTGTGACTTCACTTTTCTTGTCACTGTGCTTGCAGTCATTGTTGGTTGATTCTCTTTCTTTTCTTGCTTGTTCTTTGAAAAACAGAACAAGGAATATAAATGAAACATGAAGGAAACAATTTGACAAATGATTGCATAACTGTGGTTAAATATTAACCCATAGGTTACAAGGTTTCTGGTACATCAAAAACACTGGTGTCCCCAATCGTATCTAGTTGTATTTATTTGATATTTGCTTCAGAATTACCTAAGAAAATCCATACCTTGAACAGCTAACTCTTTCCATCTCTCCTTGTTCTGATGCATTATATCCACCCAGTTGTATCTGAAACCTTTCAGATCAATGCTGGACAAGGAATAGTCTGTGGAAGACCTTTGATCTTCTGTGGAAACCTTTTTACTGTGTTTTTGTACAGATTCAACAACACCGCCTGCTCCCCCGCTGTTCAAGCTGAAAATGGAGGCAGTACAGCGTATTTATATCAAGGGGGATCTGTTTAAAAATAAAGCCTTTTAAAATAAGAACTTATTTTAAATGGGTAAAGTTTCTGCAGAGGAGTAAATGTTATAAAGCATCCCATGAAAGGCCCTGGACACATGTTTTTGAATATCATTCACTGTAATGTTTCAGTTTTGTTTTTATATTAACATAACTGATGTATGTATGCATCTGCGATGATGGGGTACTAAATATAATAACATTCCAGAAAAACACAATTCCTACAAAAAAAAAAAAAAAAAACACTAACCTGGACTT
Source organism: Acipenser oxyrinchus oxyrinchus (assembly GCA_030684275.1). Lineage (NCBI taxonomy): Eukaryota > Metazoa > Chordata > Actinopteri > Acipenseriformes > Acipenseridae > Acipenser > Acipenser oxyrinchus. The sequence goes on along the minus strand of CM060257.1, from coordinate 14,689,537 downwards.
TTGGAGCCCAGAGCCCCCTGAATGTAAATGTTCCTCTATAAGAGGAGTTACTATCTTCTCTGTCACATCAGTCAGAACAGAGAAAGTTGGTTCTACAATGAAATCAATAAAACCTGTAGAAAACAACATTATTCACATAGTAGTTAAATCTGCAGTTTTTTATGTACATGTTTTTGGACTGACATCACTATTTAAAAACAAAAGAATAACTTAAAACAGCCTTTGCATCACCCCACCAGCATGAAACAGCCCACAGAAATGACCTTGAATGGCTCTTTACGTAATTGTACAACAATGCTCTGTATAAAATTACTGTAAAACCCAAATTAATGTTGACCTATCTCTCTATACTGCCATCTAACACAAGATGCAATATCATCAAGCTAGTGTTAAATGATGTGCTATTTTTAGATAAAGCAAATGGGGGTATGATACATTTCTAGCTCTGTATTAATACATTTTGAAATGCATTTACCTAGATAACTAGGCAGCTACTAACAAGTTCCACTTCAATTGAAAGAAAGAAAGAAAGAAAGAAAGAAAGAAAGAAAGAAAGAAAGAAAGAAAGAAAGAAATGAACACAACCTATCTGTGACTGGGCTACCAATGTGGACTTGCGATCACAAAGAGGTGAGAAAGGCAACCCCAGTTCGGCTTCTTTGTCTCCCTAAAAAGACACACAGAAATAGAGACATGAATAGCAGTTAGAAACATCAGTAAGAACAGTGTGATAATCTGATTTTTTTTTTCTGTGGACAAACCCTATTAATCTTTTAAAAAATATATATCTTTTTTTTTTCAATGATGTTTAAATTTAAATAAAAGCTGTATAAGTCGTCATATATATCCCAAAATCAAGACACAGTGCATATCCAAAAGATTGTTTCTAAGTAAACGTAATCACAGACTTACAGTAATGGAATTTGAAGGGTGTCCTGGAAAAACCTGATAGCCCACAATAAATAAATAAATAAATAGAATACAAGTTCTTATTAAAAAAGAAAAACAAATACCAACTTTCCAGAATACTAATGGTAATATTAATATTATTGGTAAAATTATGGGGTATCAGGTTTCCAGGACACTCTTTATTTAAACGTATAGTTAAACACTTTTCATTGCACATCATTTTGAATTATTACTGTATTTGCCATTTAAAATCGCTGCTGTCCCAACACTGTATAATGAATACTGCGTGTATGTCACAGTAAGTTGTTGTGCTGCTCAACCCGACATAAACTTTTTTCAATTTTGATTCAAGGAATGTATGCTGTTTAGAGTTACTTGGGTAGGTTTAGCTACATGACATAAACCATGTCAAATCCAGATAAGTGCCTCATTAGCAAATAATCTGAACTAATAAAACCCCTTTCACTATAAAAAGTGAGCTTTGCAGAAAATAGTTTTATAAAGATACTGAAATCTTACAAATTGTAAATTTTGCCATTCATGATGAAAAGTCACAGGACAAGGCATGCAGTATTTGTTGTTTCATGATGTAGTAGCTGAGATGGCTGTCAAGTATACCAAGCAGAAAGAAAAGAAGAATCTTGTGTTTAATTAATCTTGTGTTTAAGGCAACACCTGTCTAAAGAATTCCTCCATCAGAGCGTTTGTCCATCTGTGGTGCAGTTCCCAGGATTTTGCAGGGTGGCTTATATCGGCTGTATGAAGCATGAGGGACATGGCTTTTGACTTGTCTACTCTGTGAACCAAAGATAAGTACAGATTAGCCAACAAGGAAGGCAGCAATTATACTATTTCTTCTGTATTTTGTTTAGAGTATGGATAAAAGGAAACACACGCTTACCCTTCAGGCTGCTGCAGAGCATTTTTTATGTTTTTAATGTGCTGGAAATGGCCAGACATATCTGTATATAAAACCATATCAACCACCAATGTACGGAGTTCCCTGTGTATACCAATAGAGAAAAAAAATATTATCGACAAGAAAAAGAAACCATAGCGGTTTGAGACGCATCTCCAAATAGTCTGGGTAAATCTTGCTTTTAATCCATGTTGTTATTAGCGTGATTTGATTGTTCCTGAAATGAATACATACAAAACACTGTATGTTTTGATTAATGAGATGCACAATTCTGCAAGGCTAGTTCAATGATCTTCGCTTTCTGAAACTACATGTGATAAATGACAATTTCTGACTTGAAATAACATACACAGCTTTATCCACAAACACTTGCTGCCCCGTGGCACGTGTTCTTTTGAATGTAAGACATATTATTTTCAATAGTTCTGTGTTAGAAAAAAAACTAAGGTGTTTTCAGACAACACCTGGTTTCCAAATTAATATATATATATATATATATATATATATATATATATATATATATATATATATATACACACACACTACCGTTCAAAAGTTTGGGGTCACTTAGAAATTTCCTTGTTTTCCATGAAAACATACATGAAATGAGTTTGAATAGGAAATATAGCAAAATGAATAGGAAATATAGTCATTGACAAAGTTAGAAATAATGATTTTTAATTGAAATAATAATTGTGTCCTTCAAACTTTGCTTTGGCCAAAGAATCCTCCATTTGCAGCAATTACAGCCTTGCAGACCTTTGGCATTCTAGTTGTCAATTTGTTGAGGTAATCTGAAAAGATTTCACCCCATGCTTCCTGAAGCACCTCCCACAAGTTGGATTGGCTTGATGGGCACTTCTTACGCACCATACGGTCAAGCTGCTCCCACAACAGCTCAATAGGGTTGAGATCCAGTGACTGTGCTGGCCACTCCATTATAGACACAATACCAGCTGACTGCTTCTTCCTAAATAGTTCTTGCATAGTTTGGAGCTGTGCTTTGGGTCATTGTCCTGTTGTAGGAGGAAACTGGCTCCAATCAAGCCGTCCACATGGTATGGCATGGCGCTGCAAAATGGAGTGATAGCCTTCCTTCTTCAAGATCCCTTTTACCCTGTACAAATCTCCCACTTTACCACCACCAAAGCACCCCCAGACCATCACATTGCCTCCACCATGCTTGACAGATGGCGTCAAGCACTCCTCCAGCATCTTTTCATTTGGCCTGCGTCTCACAAATGTTCTTCTTTGTGATCCGAACACCTCAAACTTAGATTCGCCTGTCCATCACACTTTTTCCAATCTTCCTCTGTCCAGTGTCTGTGTTCTTTTGCCCATCTTAATCTTTTTCTTTTATTGACCAGTCTGAGATATGGCTTTTCTTTGCAACTCTGCCTAGAAGGCCAGCATCCCGGAGTCGCCTCTTCACTGTTGACGTTGAGACTGGTGTTTTATGGTACTATTTAATGAAGCTGCCAGTTGAGGACCTGTGAGGCGTCTGTTTCTCAAACTAGACACTCTAATGTATTTGTCCTCTTGCTCAGTTGTGCACGGGGCCTCCCACTCCTCTTTCTATTCTGGTTAGAGCCACTTTATGCTGTTCTGTGAAAGGAGTAGTACACAGCGTTGTACGAGATCTTCAGTTTCTTGGCAATTTCTCGCATGGAATAGCCTTCATTTCTCAGAACAAGAATAGACTGACGAGTTTCAGAAGAAAGTTCTTTGTTTCTGGCCATTTTGAGCCTGTAATCGAACCCACAATTGCTGATGCTCCAGATGCTCAACTAGTCTAAAGAAGGCCAGTTTTATTGCTTCTTTAATCAGCACAACAGTTTTCAGCTGTGCTAACATAATTGCAAAAGGGTTTTCTAATGATCAATTAGCCTTTTAAAATGATAAACTTGGATTAGCAAACACAACGTGCCATTGGAACACAGGACTGATGGTTTCTGTTAATGGGCCTCTGTACGCCTATGTAGATATTCCATTACAAATCAGCCGTTTCCAGCTACAATAGTCATTTACAACATTAACAATGTCTACACTGTATTTCTGATCAATTTGATGTTACTTTAATGGACAAAAAATTTGCTTTTCTTTCGAAAACAAGGACATTTCTAAGTGACCCCAAACTTTTGAACGGTAGTGTATATATATATATAAAAAGCCAAGAAAAGCTTTCAATGGCCAAGTGAGGCCGATAGAAGCCGAAAAAAAGGAGGCGGATCTGAGCAATACCCATAGTCCCTTCACCACAGACATAACACGGATATAAACAAACAAGATAGCTGCTTCCGCATCCAGTACTCAAAGAATATCACAGATGTGTGAAAATAAATTGGACCTGATGTGCCTGACAGGCGTTGAATAAATGGGCTGCAAAGGGTTAATTACTGTCACTTTTCTATTCAGACATCTCAGGTGTATAATGGGTGTTTGCTACAAGTACTGTAAAAACCTTTATAAGTCTATTTTCTAGATATTTTTAGGGGGTCTTAAAAAGGGGGCGACTTATACACTGGTGCAACTTATACACCGGTTTTTATGGTAACTGTCAATTTACACAACGTCTTGGATCCATGTCAGCTAGGCTTCACTTCTCTCACCATGCTGCTGTCATACATTGAAAAGTTAGACCCTAAAAACAGAATAGATCTTACCGCCAATCATCTTTTGACAGGTTGGCCAGGATGTTCATTTCAGGCTCTTGCATGAGTCTATACGCAGCACTAATGTGGTGATTTTCAAGGACAGAACGGTCATTGTAAAAGATTGCAACGTCTGACCTACACATAAAGAAAGCATGTTATTTTGTATTTCTTTTTTTTAATTTTTTTTTAGCATTTTCTTATTAAATATCCCTTTGAAGATGATTTCTTACTTATAATTGGTAAAGGTCAGCAGAGATAGCTTGGTAATGAAGTTTTCAATAATGCAATCACTTACACTGAAGTCATCTTTTGACAGTGACCCCAGTTAAGACAAATATCAATCATTTTATCTTCGTAGCGGTAGCTTTAGCTGGTAAATATTTTGCATTCTGACACTGATGAGCAAAAGTAACATTCCACAAGAATTGTGGAAGTCTGGAACCAAGTCCCCAGTAATGTTGTTGAAGCTGACACCCTGGGATTCTACAAGAAGCTGCTTGATGAGATTCTGAGATCAATAAGGTACTAACAATCGAGCAATATTGGCTGAATGGCCTCCTCTCATTTGTAGCCTTTCTTATGTTCTTATGATAAGTAAGTAGTACTTAAATGATTATATTTCTAATGGCAATGTTACAAGAAGCTTGCAGCCATTAATGCAGTAAAACAAGGTTTTCTTGTGCATGTGTAGCTGTGGGTTTGACATGGGACATGTGACTTCTGAGGGTGAATATGAATCCCCTCAAACTATGATATATAAACAGTGCAGTACAGTATTTTGGCTAAAGAAATGACTGGACCTTCCAGCGGGACTACTTAGAGAAATGGCTGCACAGGGCTTCATTATCAGATAGAATTCCCCAGCTTTCATGTTAGATGAAAACTAATGCCAAACGTGTTGGAAAAGAACCCCCTGAACTACAGGTTTACTAAAAGCAAAGTGAAAATAATCTCTCTACCCAGAAAGGGACACCCCAAAATATGTGTTGGAATGTAGGTCATTTTCTTGAATTACCATAGTTTTTTTCTTTCACTGCATTTACACGTGTCTGTATTGTATAAGAAATGGTGCTACAGGAAATTAGATTAACATTAAACCATTATAGTACAATTTCATACTGAAACGCTGAAAAAGAAAAACCATGATAGATAAGAAGTTTACCTGGTTTGAATGTGGAAGTTGTTTGTAGTCCCTGTGTGTTCAAAGTCATGGATGGCAGCTGCAAAAACCATTGCAAAAATGTCCAGTTCTGTTAAGGAGTGCTGTTAAATAAGATGGTATAACTTTAATTTATATTTAAATCTAAATATGTCCAATGCAATGCAAAAGAGATTCAATAATATAAATATTATATAGCTGTAGCAGTACAAACGCTTAAACTGGGATATAGTGCCACCTAGTGGAGCTCAAAGATTTCTTTTTCAACACTTTGCAGCCTTCTTTCTTAAACACCTTCACAGAAATGTGTGGAAAAGCTGTAGACTGTTAAAAATAAATAAATAATATAAACCCATATACTAAACGTATCAAAATGTTACACATGCACATTTTAAAGCTTCCCAAATCCATGCAAAACTAAAATTCTGTAGAGTGCTTTTTTCAAACAATATCAGTTTTGTAATTCAGTAAATATATAGCAGAAGCAAAATTGACTGTTACCCTGATTTCCTTCTTAAAGCTCAAAGCGTGAACTATAGAGGAATCACAGATCCCAGTTCAACAGGTAAAGTTCTTTAGAAAGAAAAAAAAAATACTTAAAAAATAAAATGTATTTATAGATTTAAATAAAAATAATCTATACTCAATATACTGAAGCACAAGTGCCTTAAAATCCAATTTCAGTCTAATTTGATCAATCCAGAAGCAGAGTCTGATTCATTTTAGTTTCTGCAAAAAGTTGAGGCAGAAGCAGTTTTGATTAACGTGCAGGCAACTGATTTCACACTGAAAACAAGAAAGAAAATAGAAATGCATTAACAAATCAAAACAATTGTATTGATGCTCACAGTAATACATCATCCCAATTTGAGCTTGGTTACTGTATAGGTTTCCAAGATCCCAGTATTTCATTTGTATTATTGTTGGTTTATAAATTAATTAGTAAGCTGTATAGAAAGGGTTACACATGCTGACAGCTGTATTTTTGTCTTACCATCAAACCAGTATGAACCATAAAATAGTGTAATGTCTGGGTAACATCAGCTGCATGGACTAGATTGTGGTAAGGGTTTTTGTACTTGCTATACCCAACTTCCAATGCTTCAACAAAGTTGAGGAGTGCACTTATGGGGACCTAGAGGGGAAAAAAAGGTGTTTTAATTGATATTCAATAACCTTAAAAGCAGTTCAAATTCTAGTCATTAAACACTAGCTAAATACATGTCTCCACAAGGAGGAAGCAACAAGCACTGACTGTATTCAAGCAAGAACTTCCATAGCAATGAATTGCGAAACATTTAATTTCAAACAGAATTGTACTTGCGCATAATACAGTGGACAATATTTTCATTGCATTTGTATTTGTTTTCAGGCAGCTCTTTCAAATACACACTGATAAAATACATTGAAAAAAACAACAAAAAATGATGCTCATTATGATTTTCTTTCCTCCCTTTGAATAGTCAGGATTTCTTTGTTAGACTATTTTTTGTTTTAAATTTGCCTTTTGATAAAATCATAAAAACATATCTGACCCTGAATCGAGAGATAAGATCATATCTGGTGAAGAGTTCATAGACCAAGAACCTCAAGGCATGTTCTCCTCCCACTTCATTTAGGGCAAAGACATTGAAAGACCATTTGTCTACATCCTGCAGAGTACAAAACATTTGGTTACAAGCATGATTATAAAACATGCATATTAAAAGCATACTGCTCTTACACCAGGTTCACTTACACAGGGCTATCAGAGGTCAACAGTAAGAGCCCAGGAGACATGACCAGCTGGCTCAGGTTTGAAAGAGCCTCTATAATGCAAACAGTTCTCTATTAGCAGCATTAAAAAAAATGTAATAGTATCTCACCTTTAAAACCTCAACAACAGCCGGAGGGTATGTTAGCCCAACCAAGACAGAAGTCTTTCGAAACATCCTACGATTACAATAAATAAAAACTGTCAATGGATTTCTTAAGCAGGTTACAGTCCCTGCAGGGCTCACATATCGCAATATTATCACTTGATAACAAACTTGTATGGTGCCTTTTCTTGTCTGATCAAACACGAAGCTATAAATTCCACCGTCTCTATTGTTTTCGCAAACAATCCCCTTACAGTATTTGACAGTCAAATCAACCGTACACCATTAAGTTCAATTTAAATATCCTCCTCAAAAGTAGTCGATTATCTTGTATAATCTTTTTTTTTTTTTTTTTATTAAATAATCAATAGTTTTGTTTCACATTTTTTTTGCAAGCATTTAATGTATACCTGTGGTTTTGGACTACTGTACAAGTTGTGACCAAAGCCAGATTTCAATTTAAATGCATGTGTTTAGAAACAATTGCTACAGACAGAAACCTCGGAAACACCGAACTTAAAAAAAAAAAAAAAAAACAGAAGTAGTTAAGTGGCCCTGTAGAAATCGGCTAATGAGGCAAGACTCATCAGCAGGCATGACTCATATTAATCAAGGATCTGGAATGCCTGAAGAGCTAATAAGCCTGTGGTTATTGTATAATCACAAGCACTAGGTGTATGCATGTATGTATGTATGTGTAAGTTCTCTCTGCTTATTTGCATGAGTGTATGTAGCAACAGCACATATCATTTATTTTTATATATTTTCTTTTTCTTTTCATACAGTATATTAGTAGAGAATTTAAGCATCTAGTACCTTACATTTTTTCAGATTTCATGTATAGTTGTGAATTTACACCCCATATTTGTTTTTCAAGTAAGGGGCAGGATTTTCAAAAGTTCGTAAATGATAACTGCAGTGTTAATCAACAAATCGTTATCGTTATGTCTATCTCTTACTTAAATAATCATGCTAACATGATTTCTGAAACAGTGCTTCTTGCAACTATTTATTTTCTTTGCGTGGGAATTTAAGAGCAAATCTGTGTTAATTGCCATAATTTATCAGGAGTTAATTTGCACTTGGAAAAGGAGGGTTTTAATTAACGAAAGACTATAACTCACCTTGAAACAGAAACTTAACAGACTGCGGCTGTGACGTCGACGATACAGCCACTACCTAGATAATTCAATATTTGAAGTTATGAAAATATTTTAGACTTTTATATGCATGTGGTTATGAATGAGATTTGTTCACTTGCTTTAAAAATTTGTAACCTTAAGCCTGGAACACACTGTCCAATGATATCGCAGGAAGGGATGCAGGGATGCATAAAGTACAGTGGCAATGGGGCGAATCAATAGGTGAAAAGATAAGGCTATGGCAGTGTCACAAAGACAGCCGGAGTGGGTGGTGACGTCAGACCAGAGACTGGGAGCAACACAGAACAGACAGAGACTTGGGGTTTTGGTGAAGCTGAGCGTGATCGCCCAGCATTTAATAATCAACAGGACAGAAAAATAAAAGGTTTAAACACAAAAACACAGCACACGGCACTTACGCCAAAATAAACAGACAAACAAAACGAACTAACACTTTACAAACGGTGCACGGAGACAAACAAACACGGCGAGTAAAACACTTATTATTATTATTCTTATCTTTTATCTCTCCTTCTCCACACCCGTTCTCCACTCACGAACACCCAACCCCGAGTGAGTGAATCATGCATCTATATATACTGTTGTGCTGGGATTCAATTACTAATTAATTATTCACTTGAATCCCAGCACGTGAATTAATTAAGTGCAACCTCGTGCCTAACTACAATTATACAATTTTAAACACACGTGAAACACAGACCCGCTTATATCCCCGTGTACCAATCGCTATACACCAACATTAACACATGCAACATGCAACATATAACACAGAAATGCACACAGGGGCGGGGCACATTGCCACAGGCAGTAATAAATATCTACAATTTTGGCTAGAACTTAATGCGACGTGATCGCATGTATTCTTTCTCTCTGTTAAACACACACACACACGCACACACACACACGGTATTCCATTGGTTTGTATATAATGTCTGTGTTGATATTTTTTTAAAACAAGACCTGACACCCCCACCTTGTACTTCTTAACTATTAGACCAAATATTTACAGAATACTTAAAAACTGCTGCTATAATCATGATTCATTTATTATTAATAGCGTTATCATTAAATTATACCAAATCACATTTTTTATACTGTGTGCCCAAATGCTTATAAAGTCAGCAAAAACATGTTTTCCCTTTGTTATAAATAAAAATGTGATTTGGTATAGTTTAATTACAATGCTATTAATAATAAACAAATCATGCAGCATGATCCTAACAGCAGTTGTTAAGCATTCTGTAAACTTTTCGTCTAATGTTAAAAAGTGCAATATGGGGCTTGCTTTCAAAAGATATCGCCACGGACATGAAAGGAATACCTAATGTGATCGAGATCATTGACATGGATTTTGCCTAACGTATTTGTAATGTGTAATGTCAGACTCTCCCCACACTGTATGTACAGTGTACACTCTCACCTCCACATGCCTGTATTCACATATTATAACATCTTCTTATAATACTGTAAGTGTTTCTAGTTCTATTCATGTTGAGTTTATTTATCGCAGAGACGAGCAAACAGTACCAGAGAAAACGCATGATTTGATGAATTCACAGAATAATTAACTATAAACAAATTCTGTATTGCACTGGGTTGAGTTCTATCGTAATTCTAAAAGCTTAATAAATTTATACTGAAGTGTTACATACATGGTATACATACATGGGCGCCAACAGAATTAATTCTAGGGGGGCAAAGTGTATAAAACTAGTCGGGGTAATCTGGTTTTGTATCACATAATAATTACTACACTTCTAAGCCTCATTTACATTTACAAGCCAGCATAGGTCCGGATGGCAGCAGAGATCCTTATCATTTTCAGGTAGCGTTTACAATTTTCTTTATTTAATTCAAGAGCTGCTGCACAGTAAGGAGAATTTAAGAATACATGTTAGCTACTGTCTCCACATCTATAGAATTATTTTAACACACAAGAATGTGAAAAGTTGAAAAAAGTAGTCATAGTGTGCTTTATCAACATACTTGAAACAATTATAAATATATTTTGCAAATAAAAACAAACACAAACAAGTACAGCAGGAACTGTAAACTATAATACAAAATATGTCATCTACTGATATATTGCAGTAATGAAGTGCATTTTAAACACACTGCTCCAACCTAACTGAATTATTTAATACTATGATAGTCATCCCGCATAGGTTTTTGTGGCACCAGAACTGGAGCACTAACACACCTAAGTACAGGTATAGTATTACAATCTTGTAAATGGCCAGCAGCAAGCTATTTAATTATACTCAGATTAAACATAACTTAATGAGTTGGGTAAAAAGTATAAAAATGATTTCATTGTAGAAGACATGAAAACAATAATTGATGAAAACAATAATTGATAATTGTTTAATCCTGATTAGACATGTTATTTATAATAAATAACTATATTAGCAGTATATAATAATATTATTATTTATTTATTTAGCAGGCACCTTTATCCAAGACAGTTTACAGAGGCTAAGCTGTGAACTATGCAATAACAATCACTTAGAACAGGACCTCGGGTTCACAGACAGAGCACAAGGAAGTTAAGTGACTTGCTTAAGGTCACGAGTGAGTCAGTGGTTGAGCTGGGATTTAAAGCCAGGAACCTCCTGGTTCCAAACATTTTTTTTAACCACTGGACCACACAGCCGCAACAGAATATAACTATGAACAGAAAATAATACAAATAAACTGCTGTAAAAACAAACTTAAGTGGTCTGCACCATCACACATAAAACATGGGCATTCACATTGTAAGAAATTTGATTTAATACACTGATTCAAGCAAATGCATTTATAATTAGATGATTTAAATGCATTGCAGAAAAAATAACTTTGGTAAAGGTACAGAAAGTACATGAATACAAGTGTGTTTACCTTTGTATATGATGCTCTTTGTGAAAGAAAGAATGTTTTAAGCTGATTGCAGACCCATAGAAGAAGAATAAACAAGTACAAAATAGCCCCTCTTATTAATGCATGATGTCACAATAGTTTTTGTAAATGCACTCTAGCTAGAGCAATCTGATTTTCCTACCCTAAAAATTTCAGGCTAAAACTCCAAACTTTGTCAGCGCTAGGCCTCTTAAAAAAACAAAACAAACAAAAAAATGATCTCAAAAACTGCACATCTGACTGGAACGAATTTGACCACGTCAAGAGACATTTACCCTAAAAAACCATCCATGCAAAATGTCATGCCAGTCCATTTAACAGGGCTGAAATTAGTAAAGTGCAAAAACTGGCGTTTAACAATAAAGCCTACTCAACCCTAACTGAGGTGGTACCGTGCCACTGTAATTAACAGTTCAATTTGTACTGTAATACCCGACACACTCAGTATTTAGAGTAGCATTTAATCTGTGAGTAGAAGCGCAGCAAATGAAAGTTTACGTTTTTATAAATGCAGTAGAAAGGTAAAGCACATATATGTGCACATGAATCAGTTGAAACAACATCTGATGAAAATCAATACTGTAAATGTGCCTCCATATTGACTCCGATTATCAAATTCAGACTAACAAACGTCAACAAATACAGAGTAAATTTATTTTATCTAATAAGGTACTGGTCCCGATTTCTTCAAGTGCCCCCTCTTAGCCTCCCCTGCGGATGCCCATGTATACATGTATAATAACTAACAACTACTGACACTTCAAAATGTATTTATTTATAGCCTACAATCGTACATACTAAAATACATACAAAAGTAGATGTCAACATAAGAAAATAAATTCCAACCAATATAGACAGATGGCTTACCCCGCCCTGCCCCAGTGTTCTAAATAAATGTACATCTGCATGACAAAATGCACAATTTTAAATAAAATTTACAAATTATAAATATTATAAATAGATATTCACATTATTTTTGGTGTCCATTTGGCTGCTGCTTGCTGGTGGGAAAGCTGTCTTGCTGTACGCTAGTAGGTTCCATAACAGCGAATTATGCTTCTGTTCATTTTTCTTTATCTCGTTAACATGCATTTTGCTTAACGAGTTTCCCTTATTAAGTCGTTGAGACAGGAAGTAATGTACGTGACCTGCGACAATTAAGCTTTTTAACGAGAAATGCGTTCATTAACGACCTCATTGACTCAATTTCAAAGCATTAACGGATTGATTTAATTAACACATTTCGTTTGAAAATCACTTGCTACTAAAGCTCTCGTTGCTATACCACAAGTTCGATACAATAACACTGTTTTTTGAAAATCCTGCCCAAAGTGTACTGGAAGCCAAGGGGCCTTGTCAGTTTTCTTTAAAAGCTGCTGTTTATCAGAGATCTGATGGGGGTATAATTAGACTTATTGTTTATAAGAAACATACCTGTGTGCTACTGTCCTTTAAAGTAGCTGTGAAAGGTCTTCTGTTCCCCCCCTCTACCTTATATTTTAAACTACGGTTTATATTTTCCATAGAAACAGGAAATACCCATGACATATTAGATCTTTGCAACACCCACACAAACTAGAACATATAGTAATCTGAGGAAAGAAAGGCTCACTGATGCACTGTGCTACCATCTAAAACATTATTAAAAATATGTTTTTTATTACTATACTTTTCAAGCCGTTGTACTTTAATTTACCAATATTAAGCAGCTTTAAAGTAGAAGAACTTCAAGGCTATTTTACTGTTCTTCAACCAGTACTTCAATGTTCCAATTCTTAGAGTGCCTGTGTGGTATTGCCGTTAGATTTTATTCTTACCTATCTACAAAAATTCCTGCTTGCACTGCGTGGACTATGCTGCGAAACTTGGGCTTCTCGTCTGGTCTCCTCCTAGCCACACCCATCTTCTTGGTAAAGGTGGAGGCCAGCCAATCCCGAACCTCCGAAGGGACTGCATCCGAGTGGATATCACAGAGTTCGTCTTCAGTGTCCAATAACTGTCTGCAATATTAATATGAAATCACATAACTAATAATTATTTCAGTATGAAACAATGACTGACATGAGGGCACTAAGCAATACAGACTGCTGGCCCACAAGTTGATCTTCATTTTCTAGGAATTATTTAATAACTTCAGCCAGCACTGCATATTATTCGTGTCATATTATTTCAATGAACAGTTATCGAAAAGCTAGACAAATCAAAACAAAGGCTATTAATGAACAATTCAATTTGGAGTGGAGTAGTGGTTAGGGCTCTGGACTCTTGACTGGAGGGTCGTGGGTTCAATCCCAGGTGGGGGACACTGCTGCTGTACCCTTGAGCAAGGTACTTTACCTAGATTGCTCCAGTAAAAACCCAACTGTATAAATGGGTAATTGTATGTAAAAAATAATGTGATATCTTGTAACAATTGTAAGTCGCCCTGGATAAGGGCATCTGCTAAGAAATAAATAATAATAACAAAATGGACTTGAATGGTTTGTCACTTCTTGTCTATTAAAAAAAACAAAATCATAGTATTTGCTTGCTGCCACCCTGAAATATGTGGAATTATTTGAGAAAATATTGACGTTAAGCAATACTCAACTATTATTGCATTACCTTATTTGTGTTTCAAATCTCACAGGGTCAACCTCCTATCATAACCCCAAATTAAACCCGCGAAAAAAAACCATGGGTCCCCCACTTGTCAATCAAAACCCCCATAATTGCTATAGGCAGTCCCTGACACAATTAGTACCCCAGACACACATTGGTGTGTATCTATGCAGAACCATCCTGGAAGCTGGTGTTTCCCCTTTGACCCCAATGGGGGTGATAGCACATTACAATATAAACATGACCAGCATTACATATTGTTTGATTTGGAAGGTCTGTGTTCCTTTATCTACAAAGTAATCCAATATTTGAATAAAATATTTGAAAGCCAGATTAGGTTATTTCACACTGGAAAACTGGAACGAAATTCATTAGGCCCACCAATTATACAAATCTACAGTATAATTGCCATCCATGTCGGCTTTTTGTCTTTCTGGTACTATAAATACTGTACCGTCTGCCACTCTAAAGCTTTTTATTGTGACTGCCACTGTTTTAAATTCTTCTGTCTTTACTGATTTTGTATTTTTGCTGTAACGACAATGGCCAAGGATTGAATCTTTTTCATTTTGGGCGTTGGGTTCTTTGATGTCTTAGACATTGAGTCTATAACTCGCAGATGTGCTCTCACCTTGTTTCGTCAATGTACACGGCTTCCAAAACAGATGCTGCATATTCTATGTTCTTCTTAAGGTCCAGCACATTCACTTCACCTTTTTCCAGCTGCTTCACCAAACATCTTAATCTGAAAGAGAAAAAAAATACAGATTTTGGTGGGTCATTCGGTTACCTTTGAAGGCTGGAGACCCTATCTAAAGAAATATAGGCAACAACAAAAACGATTGAGATATATTCATATTCCTAAAATTGTAGGTGAAAATTCCAAGTAGGGATTTGTGTGACTGATCTGCTGTAGACCTGGAAGTTGATGTCAAACTTAATTCTGGTATAATCCAAATTTAGGATACTTACATTTGTAATGTATGCAATCCATGATCAAGCAAGATTGATTGAAATTTCTGTACTAATGAGAATTACTTAGCTCATTCAGTAAAGCACGAGTAATACTGAATTAAAATGACCTTTAAGAGCATGCATTTTTTTATTCTCCTCTAATTCATTGAGCTGCTATATTAGGGACAGCTCCATTATTACTAAATAAGATAGACTGGTAAGGAGATTAAAATAGCTCTAACAGCCCTTTGTTTTAGCCCAAGGCCTGATGGGTAATAAGAGTCTCTAACAAATTAGATTTTTTAAGTTGATGGATAACATGTTGACATTCCATAATGGGTGCTTTAATTGAAGTCTTAAAATTGAAATTGTTTTGGTACACAGCTGAAATAACCTAGCTTTATTTATTGGAATGATGCTTCAATGTTTCCGGGCTTGTTGAAATTTCAGACTGGTTATCAGTGCAATTGACTTTCTCATTATTGCACCGCACACAACTATACATTATATGCACTAGTCTTCCTGTCAACAATAACCGACATCATCATTTGTGTAGTGAGAAAAAAAAAGCAGGGCCCTGTGGCCATTTTACTATACTTTGCCATGAATTTGCCCAAATAACAACATGAACACACAAGTTAATGTTTTAAAACAAAACAGTTAGTTGCATTTTAAATGACTGTTATGTTCTAAATGATTATTTACGTACTCTAACATTCTCGCAAGTTTGTGACATATTATTTTTTAGGTAAGCAAACAGATTTAGGACATGACCCCCATAGCATTTACTTTTGTTGGCAAATTGTTATTTGCATTCTGCACAATTCTCGGTAGAAGGTGCTACAGCTTTGTATTGATCATGTGAAAGGTGAACTTATTTTATCCACCTCTTCCACCCAAGACTTTGAGAAGTAAACAGAAGTTATTTGTCTTGGAGTTCTCTCTTCGCACGATGGTGTCCCTATTAGGCACAGAATTGTGTACTGCATTATATTTTATAATATAATAGGCCATATTATGTTGTAAGTGCAAAGACATACCATAACATGAACAAGATCAAACAACAATAGTTGTAACTTGCTGCTTCCTGAGAGTATCATACCATTAAAATGGTTTTATTCCTGTTGGAAAATGTGCCTTTGCACTTACTTCAAAATAAGGCCCATAGTCTTAGTTTTCAGAAACTCACTCTATGGTTTACCACAGTAGCATCAACATCTTACAATGACTATCATCATTTAAAATCACCTTTTTGTATCTGCTGTCTCTGTCCTCCATGTCACTATTAATCAAATATCACACTGACAAACTAGTTTAAAAGAAAAGTCACTATTTAATAAAATACCTGTCAGGGACATGGAATTGATGCCCCATTACCAACATGTCTAATCAATTTAGCTTACAAATGAAGCAATCACAACGGATGCCTCTTGATAAGCCAGTTTTAAATGGAGAGAGGACATTACTGGTCCCGCAGAACAAAAGCATCCTTTTTGACAATTAAGATTTTATTTAATACAATGCCAACAAAAGATAATGTATTATTGAAGATTACAAAGCTTTAAGAGAGAAAATAGAGGCTATATTTTGAAACATATTATCCACTTTGCTCATTAACATTATTTTCTTCATTACACTTCAAGCTCAGGTATAATACATTTTGGAGCCATTCAGCCATTCAGCCAACTCAGAAGGTCCAAAGATATCTCAAAACATGACTCTAAGTGACCTCAGTCACATAATCATATTACCCCACATTGTGGCATATTAAATAAAAAAATTATATATTGTTCAATGCACTGATACCACTTTTGTTCAGCTCAGTTTCCATCTACAGTCTACAATCCAATCTGCAACCAAAACTTAAAGGTCAAAGATCGTATCACATCTTTCTTAATAATTTATTACTTCCTTTAGTCTACCTCCAATAATTCCTCCACAGTATAATACATGATGGAAACAATAATCATTTGAAATTGCTCCCAGTTGCACTAGACATGTAATGTATCTACTGATGCACAGTCAGAACTAGGCTATAAAACACATAGCATGCATTTCTGTATGTAAGTTTACAAACATTAAAATGGATCTTCTGTACTGGGTGCTTTGTTTTGCATTGGAATTAGTTTCATTAACCCATTAAGTGCCATTGTCCTCATTTGAGGACAGTTTACTTAGGGATTTTTCAAAGCATTTTTAACTGGCATCTACCTGTTAGTTCAATCCTCTTTATTGTTATGATCACTTACTCTAATTTTGTATCAAATTACATAAATACAGCTGGTGTTCTGATTTTTTCAGAAAAAAACATTTTTTCAGACAGAACGGACGGGCACTGTTGTGGATCCTATACCGAGGACTGAAGACTTTGATGCAGCTGTTTGTTGATTCTATCGAGAATTGAAAGCTATGTTGCCGAGTTTGATCCAATGTAGGATTGAAGACTTTGTTGTACTGGACACTTCAACAGATTGAGTTTCCAAACTAGCAGACCAAAAAAGTCTAAGCTTCAAGGAACTGTTGAGTATAATTCCAGTTGCATTTTCCTTTCATGGAACTAAATTAATTAATTGTAACAGATTCACATAGAATTGAACTGTTAATTATTCAGTTTGCACACTTTGCATGTGAAATAACTTTTAGTGAAACTTGATGAAGTAACTGTAAGTAATGTACCTCATATTTTTGTATGAAGAATTTCTTTAAAAGTAAACTTGCCATATCCTTAATCTTAAGCTTAATGTGATATATTATAAGATTGTCTGCATTATCTCAGATTTACTCTGTGCTTGTATGTGGGTGTATGTGTGTGTGTGTGAGCGAGCCACTATCTACGTCACAGCTTGCTTGAGCTGCTGCGGTGGCTGCTTTGTCTGTGAGGAGACAGGCGGTGTCATATTTCAATTGCATGCAAGCCAGCATGAGTGCAGTGAGAGCTTTTGTCTTGTGTTTGGTGCTTAGAGACTAAGAGATTTTCTTTCTGACTTTTCTGATTTCTGTTTATTATTTGTGTACTTAATCAAATACTACTACTGATTAAACATTCCTTGTGTCTAGAGTGTGTAAATCCTCGATCTTTGTAACACGTCAATTAAATATTATTAATAAGAGAACTAATAAACCCAGATAAACATTCATTTATCAATTATTGAATTGTTCCTACATCATGTACCAAAACTCAATTTGAAAAAATATATATACCGTATGAATCAACAAGAGGGGTAGTATGTTGATGTTTAGACTGAATGTGTGATAGGATAGGTATGGTAGAATAGGACTGAAAACAGTTATTTTTATCTTTGGATTACAACCCTACATATTATACCTTGTATAAAAAAGAAGTTTCTGATTATTCTAGTAAAAAAATAATACTAGTGACTTACTGCGCATGTGCGTGTGACCATGTTTCACCTGTGGTGTGTGAGCTGCCATGCTCCAGTGCTGCAGAGATAGTCTATCGTTCGATTGCCCAACTGGACTAGGCAGCGGAGGACACAAAGTCCCTGTAGCGAGCAGGTGGCCAACAGTGTGGTTGCACTTGCGCCTCACCTTGGGGGGAGTCTCTTTCAGGTCTGGAACTGGGGGAGAAGGCTGGTGCCGTTCACGTCCCAGGGGGAGCCTGTGGCAAGGTTGAAGGAGGTCTCGCTGCGGGACAGGGCGTCAGCATTCCCGTGCTTCACTCCTGGCCGGTGTCGGATGTCCAGGTCGTAGGACTGAAGCATCTCGAGCCAGCGGGCTACCTGTCCCTTGGGATCCTTGAAGCACAGCAACGACTGCAGCGCGGCATGATCAGTGCGGAGCACAAACCGGTGACCAGAGAGGTAGAGCGGTAGTGTTTGCTAGCTTTTACTACCGCCAATAGCTCCCTCTGGGTCATGCAGTAATTATGCTCTGCTTTGCTGAGGGCACGGCTGAAGTAGGCCACCATTCAGGGGTGACTTGCGACAGCACCGCATCGATACTCTTGTTGCTGGCGTCTGTATCCAGGGTGAAGGGGGCTGTCGTGGACAGGGCTGCAAGCACAGGAGCACTGGTTAGGGCATGTTGCAGTTGAGAGAAGGCAGCCTTGTGTTCAGGAGCCCACTGGAAGGGCCGTTGTTTGTCTAGGAGGTGGTGCAGAGGGCTAGCAATGGTGGCGAATCCTTGCACAAACTTCCTGTAATAGGACGCAAGGCCCAGGAAGCTGCAGACTTGCCTCGTGTTGGCTGGGGTGGGTCACTGCTGTACGGCGGAGATTTTTCCTGGGTCGGTAGCGATGCCCTCTTCGCTGACCTGGTGGCCAAGGGAGGTGGTCTTGCGCCTGAACAGGTGGCACTTGTCTGGGTGCAGTCGCAGCCCGGTGACCTACATCCTCTGCAGCACCTGTAGCAGGTGGAGCAGGGCCTCTGAGAAGGTTGGTCCGTGTACCAGCAGGTCGTCCAGGTACACCAGACACGCCTGTCTGGGGATGCCATCCAGCACCTTCTCCATCAGCCGCTCGAACGAGCCCGGGGCATTACACAGTCCGAACGGCATGACGTTGAATTGCCAGAGGCCCTGTCCAGTGGAGAATGCAGTCTTTGGTTTGGCATCAGGGGTGAGCTCCACTTGCCATTAGCCACTCCGCAGGTCTAGGGAGCTGAACCAGGAGGACCCAGCGATGAGGTCCAGTGACTCATCGATGCGGGGGAGTGGGTAGGAGTCCTTCCTGGTCACTGCGTTTAATTGGCGGTAGTCGACACAGAACCGCAGGCTTCCATCTTTCTTGTTCACTAGTACCGCAGGCGCAGCCCAGGGGCTGTTGGACGGCTCAATCACCCCGGGTTCTTGCATCTCCCGAATTATCTCTGCAGCCGTCTTGTGCCTGAACAGGGTCAGCCGGCGGGGTGGTTCTCAACTGGGTGGGGTTTGTCCAGTATCGATCTGATGTTTAACCATTCCCGTCCGTCCTCCGTCCTCCGGCCTGACCGCAAAGAGACTGGTCAGGTCTTGGCCGTGGCGCTTGCCGAGGGCAAAGGTAATGCCTTTGCCATCCAGTCGATCGGTTGGTGTTCTTGTGTGATTGCAGGCCTCCGGCACGGCGTTCTGTGGGACCCAGATGGGCCCCATGCACTCTGCTGCCAGTGACTGACGTTCTTGTGTGCGGGTCTGGACTCGCCTCTCTTTGCTCTGGGTATCCTGCGTGGTGCTCTGTGGGACCCAGCTGGACCCCATATGCTCTGCCGCCGGTGACCGCTGCCTCCCAGCATCGCGTTCCTGAATATACCAGGACAGTTGCTCCATCTCGCCGCTCGCGCTCCATCTCCTAGTTTCTCCTGCTTCATGCTCGGGTGGTCCATTCTTGATCCCGCTTCTGACACCAGTGTAACGTTCTGCACAGGCAGGCAGAGAAGAATGGAGACAACTCACTGAAATCAGTTCCAAATCTTTTATTTTGGGATGCTAATCTCTAGCACCCACGCAGAGACCACTGCTCTGACTGACTGCTTCACTGCTTTTGCTTTCTGTAACACAACCAAATCAGGACAGCAACAACAACACATAATTGGCGATCACAGCACCCTTTTATAACATAGCTCCACCCCTTTATGTTAATCGGGTACCAGAGCTTTAAACACATCCCATTGGTCCTCAGCCGCACACCAGGACCAATGAGCACAGACAAACAACAGCCAATTACAGGGGAGACACATGCGCAGGTTACATTTACACATAGACACAGAGACAGGGTTATACAAGCAAATGGTTGGAACTACAGAGCAGAAAGGGTACAAAATACAGTGGAAATTACAGTACGCAAACACAGTGCCAAAATCATACCCTTACTTATGCTGTATCAGCTATATTTAAACAAAATATTGTAAATCCATAAATATTTGCACATTTGTATGACCACCAGAAACGTACACAGTACATGAGTAAATTCATCCACTGTTTGGTTTCAGACGTAGCTTCCTTGAAAAGGGTATTTTAATACCAAAATGTTGGGATGCTGGCTCTTCAATAAAATAAAATAAAACAGTCAACCGGATGTCTCTGTATATGGGAAAACACTGTCAGGGCCTAAAAATAAATAAATGAGCTTGTCGTGACTAATTTGTAAAGCATGCAGAGAACAAGTGTTCTGTTAGGGAATGTTTGCATTCTGTGCCATTTTATGAATATAAACCTGGTCTGGTTTTCAAGTGTCTGGTTACAGATTGGGTCTATTAAAGCTAATATGATGTTGTGAATTTCTGGGAAACATTTCAGGCAGTTGGCCCCAAATTTCTTTATTTGAGTTGACCTGTGAATATCTCACCTGTTGTGAGCTAGTATGCTGCTAATTCCTATTCTAACAATGCCACTAACAATAATCTTAATAACATGCAATGCAGAAGTAGATCAGTGTTAGAAAGCCATGTATATGGAATATTACTGAAGGAATCATTTTAAGCGTTATGATGATTTGCTGTTGACAAGCCATTTTATCACAAATCCCATTGATAATGCTGTACAGCTTTGCTATTCAGACAGTTATTTGGGGGACAAACACCCTCAGTGTCTATTTTTACCTCATGTCAGTGCGTGTGGAGTGTTTGTGATTTAAACCACGCCGGTTATGGAGACTGCTAGAATAATCATGTAAAATGGCTGATAACAATTTCATAACACAATGCAGGTTTCATGTTTGGCTGCAAAGTGCAGAATGCAATTGCCCTTTGGGCTGTGTAATGCTCCTACAACATTCCAGAGGCTCATGGAATGTGTTTCTGGAGTCCATACTAATATATTTGGACGATGTAATTGTCTACTCATCTGACTTTGCTACTCACCTTAAACATCTGGACTTTGTCTTTAGTCGTCTGAGTCGACATTGGCTGAAGTTAAAGCCTGGGAAGTGCAGTCTCCTACAGAAGCAAGTACAATACCTGGGACATATAGTGTCCACTGAAGGCATGGCCCCGGATCCTGACAAGATCACGGCAGTGGATGGTGGACAAGACCAAGTACTGTAAAGGAGCTGCATTCTTTTCTAGATTTCGTGGGATACTATCGGTGGTTCATAAAGGGTTTCTTGAAGACTGCTGCCCCCCTTAATGGACTACTGGTAGGTGTCCCAAAGGATGCCAAAGTCCTGACGACAGAAGCTGGGCGAGTGGACTGAAAACTGTGAGGTGGCTTTTCTCTGTTTACAACAGGTACTTGTTCAAGCTCCTATTTTAGCCTTTGCTGATGTTGATTTGCCTTTTATCATATACACTGATGCTAGCCATCAAGGCTTGGGTGCAGTGCTCTCTCAGAAGGATGGAAGAGAGAGAGTAATTGCGTACGCTAGCCGCAGTCTGCACCCAGCTGAAAAGAATGACTCAAATTACAGCTTCTGTTAAAATTTTTAGCACTGAAGTGGGCCAAAACTGAGAAATTCCATGACTATCTAGCAGGTTCAAAATTCACAGTATATACTGATAAAAACCCCTTGGCTCATCTTCAGACAGCCACCTTAGGCAGCGTGGAACAGTGCTGGGCTGCTCGCCTGGCAAGCTAACAGTTTGATATAAAATATCATCCGGGGAGCCAGAATGGAAATGCAGGTTCTCTTTACAGGCGGCCCGTGAGTCCACCAGTAGAGGAGGAAGACAGAGACGACCTTGAAGTTCCCGCCTTTCTCCCTATACAGTGTGCAGTTGTCCAAGCTTGTTGCGCCGGGGTAGGCAAAGAGATGGAAGAAGAGGAACTCCCGAACCCACAGGGTGGGGACCAGGGTCTTGAATCGCTTCCTGGCTGGACCAGCGAGCGGTGGACAGCAGCCCAAGGTGAGGACCCTATAATCAGTCGAGTCCTGTTCTTTTTCTAGAGAAACCACCCTCCATCTATTCAGGAGTGACGGAATGAGAGCAGAGAGACTTTGTAAGTATTGTGGCAGTGGAGCAGACTAGACTTGCGGGAGGGGGTACTATATCGGAAGACTCAAGAACCACGAGCGGTACCAGCTGATAACTTCTTACACAAGTGAGGCCCACAGTATGGGAAGCCTATCATGTTCAAGCTGGTCACTTTGGTCTTGAAAAGAGTCTTACCCTGATAAGAGGATGGCTTTACTGGCACCAGATGGCTGCTGATCTCCAGGCAAGATGCGCTCGTTGCCAGCGATGTGTACTGAGGAAACTGCAACAGACTCGAGCCCCTATGGTCTCAATTCACACAGCTGCTTCATTGGAATTAGTCATGATGGACTTTTTGAAGCTAGATAGCTGTTCTGGTGGCTATGAAAATGTACTTGTAGTGACTAATCATTTTACTAAGTTTGCATGGGTGGAAGAAACTAGTGAGCCTGTTGTACCTGTTGAGCCCGGTTGTACCTATTCCTGTGCTATTCCAGATGTGTTTTGTGGGATGTGGTTGGGTTTCCCTTCTGTTTCAGGTCCTGTGGACCCCATACCAATGACAGATTTTGACGTCGATGAAGCCATTGTGGAAAGGAGGGGCCTACTACAAGCAAATGGTAGCAACCTGCCAGCGTAGGGAACAGACGCACAGCTGGTATCTGGGACCCAGAGGTCGGAACAGACCACCCGGGGGCAGCTGCCAATTAGATATAGGGAACCATTAAGGTGAGAGTGGTCTATATCGGGGGAATCGTGGAAAAGAAATGGAGACTGAGGACATCCATGGGGACATGTCTAAGCTAGCAGGGAAGGGTGTAACACATGTGTTTATTTATTATTATATTTGTTTTCTTATATTTTGCTTTATGTAATATATTAGAGTGATTTATTATTAGTTGCTTACATTTCCCGCCCGTTTCATCTTTTCACCTGCTGTCCCCCTCCCCTATGCATACAGCAGTCAATTACCTGCACAAGATGATCTTGCCTTCCTCACCTGTCTGTGATTAACTGATTAATCTCCCTTTTAAAAATGGGATATGGAGAGAAAAGGGAGAGGCAAGCTGTTGTTGTAAAGCTGTTGTTCTGTAACTGGGCGGACTGATGGAACTTGTGTGAAGCTGAGAGCGGACGAGAGTGATTAGTATACTTTTAAAGAAAGCAAAACTTGGAAGTGGTGCTCACTGGTATTGGCACCTGTACAAGATAGTGTTCATGGTAAAGAGGTGGTGAGCCGGTCCCTTGTTTGGACATTTTACTTTTGGTTAGGAAAAGTACATAGCAGATTGCATTTGGTATTTTCTCTCTCTGTCTGCGCTATCAGTTTTGCTCGATCAGTGCTGCCAGGTTTATCTCTGTATTGTATGTATTTTAGTTTGTGCATGGCCGGCACGCTTGCTTCAAATGTGTATTACTTTTGGGGTTGGTTTTAGATATTTGTTTGAGATATCCTTGAGGGGGCGGGTTATTAAAGTCTACTATAGTATGAGATTGCTTTTGCACGGCAACTGGTATTGTTAATTAAGATTATTGCACTTGTATATTATTGCTGCTAAATTGCACTGTAGTTGTTAATTTGTATTACTGCCAATTTATATTGTTGCTGTTAAATCATACTATAGTTACTGATGTATTTTCTGGCTGCTAAATTACACTTTTTGCTGCTAAGTCATATATGTATATATTGTTAGAGAAGTGTTGTTGAACCTAAACCGTTAGTTTTACCTCGCCGCAGTGTGCTGTCGTAGCTTTGTTTTAATTGTTTATTTTTATTTACATTTGAAACAGCACTGATTGTGAGTGTAAATGCACGTTTGTTATTTGAATTGTTTTGTTTATTATTGAATTTCCGTTTGAATATTAACTCACTGGATTAGCTGTGTTTCTTTTGTTATTATTGGAGTTTTTTGTTTTTTTCTTTCTTGTTGTGTGTTTTGGGTTGAGCATAGGCAATGGAAACTGATCTGCCTCATTACTCAAGCAAATGGTTATAATTGTACTGGTTGTGCCTATACACCCTCAAGTATTTTATTGTGGACTGCCCAATATGAGTTATAATTTTCTACCTCTAATAAAAACGTATTGCTTTTTAATACTAATACTTGCACTGAAACCCCCAATTAAAAGAACTTGTGTGCTATATATATATATATATATATATATATATATATATATATATATATATATATATATATATATATAGTACAGCAACCGTCATTAGTATTTCATGTCTCAGTGCTCAGTATTCTCAGTATTCACTCATATACTTAGTCACTGGGTCAACCTTATTGCTATGCATATATAAGGGCAACAGTGTAGAGTAGTGGTTAGGGCTCTGGACTCTTGACCAGAGGGTTGTGGGTTCGATCCCAGCTGGGGGACCCTGAGCAAGGCACTTTACCTAGATTGCTCTAATAAAAACCCAACTGTATTAATGGGTAATTGTATGTCAAATAATGTGATGTCTTGTAACAATTGTAAGTCACCCTGGATAAGGGCATCTGCTAAGAAATAAATAACAATAATATATATATATTCATCCTAACCTAAATTATTTTATTACTATTCTGGGGTGTAATTCCCCTGTGGCGTAGTCAGGCTATATTTAATCTCCAATTCTATAACGTGTATTTGTTTAGTTATTTGTATTGATTTATATGTGTTAATTATTTTATTATTAATTATCCCCTGCACCTGGTTACCATTGTAAATAAGAGCCAGGTGCAGGATATTTAAAGAAAGCAGCAAGTCTCTTCGGGGCTGCTGTGTGAAGAAAAGAAAAAAAAAAGAAAACTGTGTTTACTTTAACAGGTAAACAGCTTATCTGTCCTGTTTTCTTTTTAGATTCCTTTGTTAGTAAGTGCTCCAAAACGGAGTTAGGTTTTTGTTTCGTTTTTGTTTATTTTGTATTATTAAAAATAGCGTGTCAGCGCTCCATACAGTCACCACTCTCTGTGTAAAAAACTGTTTCCTACAATCTATAGTAAGCCCATCTCCATTCGATATCCAGTATCTGTGCTGTGCTCGAAATACTAACTGAGTTTACTGTAACTTTGCTGACTTTATTTCCATGTGTATAGCCAAAATAATTTTTAATAAACTATTTCCAAATGTTGTGTAAGAGAATGGCAACCATGCATTCCCCAAGCAAGCATCTTTACCACTGCACAGAAGAGCCAGGCTTGTTAGTAGATATCGTATAACTCTAGTTGCACAGTATGGGGCAGTACAAAGTCTATCAGGATTAAGGAAATCCTGTGCATAATGCTGTCAATTTTATGCATTTTACTACATTTCCTTGTAACAGAACATTGATGTCAGGTTTGAGCCTTAACAGTTAAGCTTGGATACTAAGACAGAATCCTTTTCATAACAGTGGTCGTCACCCTGTATTGATTTTCTTTCATGCAGATCCTCAACAAAGGCCTGAGATTTCTTATCCAGCATGTTAACTCCATTCTTTCTACCATCATACAGACTAGATTTGTTTCTTTTATTCTCTCCAAGGTCTTTCCTATTCATTTATTTTTCTCAATATGACCTCAGTGTAAATATTGGAAAAAAAGTTAGAAAAGTTATGTTATATTGAAACACCCTAGAATCCACTCTAAAGACTATTCCCAAACAGTAGATTAGGATGCTAATGAATATTGTACTGAAAAATAGTACTGAACACATAACTGTGCATCCACAGTGAATACTTTTCAAGCAAACACCTCAAGTAAATACTTTAGATGCAGGTGTGATCATACTAAAAAAATACATATCTTTTCATATGAAATGCATTTATAATGCATTGTCTGCAATTTAAAACTTGAAAGACTGCATAGTGTTTACAATGCTTTATCATTAATATGCACAAGGCTTGCATAAATGAAATTGGAAGGGCAGATGCAACATCAAAAAAGGCAGTGGAGTAAGAAATGAAGTAAGGTTATATATAGAAAGTATTTTCCCATGAGTTGCTGGTGCCATTCATGCTATAAAACTCCCTGGATCGGTCACCACATTCCAGAGATGACCCCAGGGGGCAGGGGATGGGGACCAGTCCTGCCAGCAAGCAGAATGGTTAGAAATGCTTATTTCCTAAAGATGGATCTCAGAGAAATACCTAACGATGTCATTGTCTGATAGACTTGGCAAGAGGAATATTAAAGAAAATGTTGTGGATATACAGTTCCTTTTTAGTGGTTTCAGAGTTCCTCGTCTGGGAAATCAAATCTGCAACTGCAAAAAATGCAACTTTTTTAAACCTGTGTGGCTTTAAATGTAAGTGTGGCAGGGCGAAAACCCTCAAATGTAAATAGCGTCTGTGAGAATGTAAGGTTGGCAGGTATGGGGTTAAATACTGTGTGTCCCTGCCAACAATCACAGGTGTGGCCACTCCCCAATTAGGTAATTAGGCCACATGTATAAAAAGGAAGCAAAATCCTTATGTAACAAGTGCACTCCATGGATCTGAATATGAAAAAAAAAACATTCAACGCTACAATGCTCAACACTTGTTGTGCAGTCTAAACAACATTAATGTATTTATGGAAAACAAAGAAACAACCCATTGCAGTTTTTCTAAGCAATTCTAATTGAAGTGCTCAGTAAAAAAGTTCATTTTGTAGGGTCTGGAACCAGGGCTTTGCAACAGCTTTAAGAACCAAATTGCTCTATAAAGTAGTTCATTATCAGTTGATAACAGATTATTATTGTTGTTTTACAGTTGTATACCATCATTCAAATCTTTATTGGGCTATTTCTTAGTATCAGACCACTATATTTTTCTGGCAACAATTCAGGTAATTAAAGCCATTCACTAATTAACCCTAATCATTGTAGATTAAACTTAAGGCAACTCAATGTTGTGATTTGGTTGACTGCATGCCTACATATCATCACATGTGATAACCAGAGTATGGTAGTAACTCCTGTCCAATATTCCATTATATGAGACCCCTTAGTTGGACATTGTTGGATCAATGGTTTTGGTTCTTGGTCAATGGTACTTTAAGAAAGGCAAAAAAGAGGCTATTTCATCTATTAGGAACCAAGTTCACATCTAACTGTTTAATTCTACAAAATATTATCCAAATCAGACCATTGATTCTAATCCTGTTGTGAGCATGTTGAAAACTGAGAATTGTCTTGGAATTCTGTCACCTTGACCTGGAGGTCAAAAATCAAAGGTTTCCCACAATCCTTGTATAAGTCTACCTGTATGACAATGACCTCTATAACCTACTTAGTTGAAAGACAGACAGACGGAGAAGTGGATGGAAAGCATAATTTTAGTATTTTGCAGCCTGCTATGTTTCTTTCAAAACTATACACAAGACCTACAGTATATAGCAAATGGAAGTGCAAGAATGGTAAGATTTTTGGAATTATTTTAGTTCAATGCAGTATTTTCTTCTTGCGCAGCAATTCTTAATTACGAACAGTACTTTAATGATGTTTTAGTAACCATTCAGCACGAAAAACAGTCAATTAAAACTGAACAGACTCCCAAATTCCTGTTTGACAACAGTCCTAGACTATGTATTTTAGAAAACTGTTTTTAAAATTCCCTTCCTGTTGAACCTGAGACAGCGGGACAATGCCAAGAACCCAGGTCAAGGTGTCATTAATCATTAACTCTCCATGTATAACATTCCTATGTCTAACTACTGGAGCAGAATTTTCCAACCTTTCCATGATTTCTCTTGTTTATTTAATAAACACCCCTATTTACATACCTATTATATTGTTTTATAGTTTGCATTGGAAAGCAATTGCTTCCAAATAACTCAAGAGGACAGGAAATATGAAAATCAGTACAATATGCATTTGACCAAAAACGTTTTATGTCCAAAAACAGCCAATGGGGCTTGCTCATTAAATACTTGTAAAGTTACTCATACTGGCAAGTTAAGAATGTTTCTATAGATTTATACTAGGGAATCCATTATAGGTTAATACAGTTTGGATTGGTGGTTTTTGATAGTAAGCATTAGAGAGGCTGCCAAACACTCAAACTTATCAGGACCTACTGTATATTCAGATATACACATAAAAACTATCACAAACCAAGGTTTAAAAACAGTTTCTGAAAAGCACTCGTAAACTTCAGTACAGAGATCAGTACATGCAAAATCACCCGACATCATTACACAAGTTAGCTAATAAAGCAGTAAGAAATTACATTACACACCACCTGCTTTTTTTAATTCTTTTAATTTCTTGACCAAAAACAAATACTTAAAAGTGCTGTACTGTCCAGCATGTCTCAGGATTTTTTTTCAGAACTTACACAATAATATAGAGTAGGCATTAGTATAAGGTGCATTCCCACTTGAAATAATAATTATTTACTGATAACTTTGCAATTTGTACCTGGTCATCTACAGAACTATGGTCAGCACACACTGATATTCTTACTGACTACCAGCTCTCAATATACATATTCACACTAGCAGGAAATGACTGAGAATCCTGGAGATACTTAAACACAAGGAATGTATTGAAATAGGTTGTATGGAACTCCACAATGAATTTTCAGATTTAGTCTTGACAGCAACCTGGGGCAGATTTATCAAGGTCAAAATACAATTTCAACCATTTATAACATAAAAAAACGAACAACAAACAAGGTAAGCTTGCTTTTATATCCTTGAAATAGTCATACAGGTTGTTCTTACTTGTTTTGTTTTATTACTAAAGTATCAGTTTTATTTTTGTGGAGCTAACTGCATTTTGGTGTAAAAACCCTTGATAAATCTGACCCCATAAATGTGACTGGTTACTTTTTAACAGATGTTAAATGTCTGATGTTTCTTTGGCTTATTAGGCACTCTGATGCTAGTGTTCATAACCTTGGATGGCAACAGTGTGCAACATGTGACTTGACTTTTAAATTTCTCATGAATAAATATGATTAAATTGTCCCTGTTCCTCTGCTCCTCCTCCAGTGTTTCATTTTAGAACACAGTTTCAAAGATAAGAAACTGTGCTAACAAAAAGAACAGAAAACTTTAATTTTTACCCAAAGATGTTTATTGCTAAAAAAAAACAAAACAACCTGAAGATATAATAATGTCAAGGCTGTTCAAAACAATATGCTTTTGACAAGGCAAACTACCGATCAAAATGAACTGAATAGGCCTTAAGGATAGAATTGTGGAGTGACATTTGTTCTTCAAAATGGCCCATTACTAATAAAGACAAAATAAGTACAGGACAAAAAGCTAGGCCAGGTTTTGAATGCACCAATATTACAGCATGTGTTAAACTATGTGACAGTTGGGATTCTCAACTTTTTTTTAATTAATCAGGAAAGGCAGGTGTAATGAGTTATAAAGGAAAGAATGTAGAACAGGGATGACACTTTTACTTTCTTAAGTGGAGTTTTATGTTTGTGGCAATATGTTTAGCACTGCAACTTGAGCAGCACATGTTTCGATTTAGGAGTTATCTCTAAATCTAGTACTAACAAAAGTCAAACTGCAGTGGGTCTTGTGGGTGTCTCCTATTTCACATTTTTTGCTGAGCAGTTTTGAAAAAAAAAGAAAAAAGTTTCCTTCTTTGATGTCTGAGTTGAAGTTTTTTTTTTGTTTAAATTAAGTTTGAAGCTTTTTTTAAAAAATGCATTTTCTACATCTACAGCTAAGACCAAGATGGAGAAAATGCATCACCCTAGAGAATTAACAAATTTTGCTTCATAAAGTTGAATGAAACCTGCTGAATAATGTTATGTTAACAAATTGCATTACATACAGCTTTGTCGTTTTCCATATACTTAACAAAAAACTGACAAAAATGGAAAGATCTGACATTTTGAAATCTAACATGAAATACTGTACTACTATTATGGCTTCCGGTTGACTTTTGCCATATCATTTTGTAGTTTCCTTGATTACATGATGTTTGGCCGTAGCTGTATGTTGTTCAAAGGGGTGTATGCTTCCTTCCAAACATCACTTAAGATATGTCAATGTCTTCTGTCATAAACTTTCACTGCTTTTTGGCTCACAGCTAGTCTGTGTTGTTTTAAGAGTCCATTCATAGTATGAGGACAATGACAAAAATGTGCTTTATATTGTACCAATTAATTTTAATTTTGATGTTGTTATATGGCCTACTGTACCACATAGGCATGGCTTCCATACAATGATGATTATAAATACATTCATTACTTTGGTTTCTGTAACCCATCTGGAATGATATTGCAATGATTAAACTGAAGAAAAACAAGTAACAGAAAAAGAATAGACATGATGACTAACCACTTGGCTTTCAACAAGACAAATATTCATTATGATTTAGCAGACACCTTTATCCAAGGCAACTTATAGAGACTAGGGTGTGTGAACTATGCATCAGCTGCAGAGTCACTTACAACAATGTCTCTCGTGGAAGACGGAGTGCAAGGAGGTTAAGTGACTTAGGGTCACACAATGAGTCAGTGAGTGAGCCGGGATTTGAAACAGGGACCTCCTAGTTACAAGCCCTTTTCTTTAACTACTGAACCACACAGCCTCCTATTCTCTTAATAGCCATCCAAACAAAGCACTATACATCTTTTGCTGGATATTGGATATTTGTGGATATTTGGATATTTGTAGAATCCAATTGTGTAATGGTTATGTAACTCTAATTTAAAACAAAACCATACTTTACAAGTTTTTAACAAGACTGCTGTGTGAAATAACCTGCCTCCTGAAATAGGCACTGCTATTAAAACTCATTTAAGTTTAATGTGGGCAAGTTCAACGACACAAATGTTTTTATAATGCTGCAATGCTTAGGTTTTTAGAAGGTTAAAACTCTTAAGCCAGGAATCATCCATTTTTGGATATTGAAACTAAACTACTTTATAACCCTGGCATTTTCATAAAAAATTAAATGCAAACAGCCTAGTGTGGATGTATTACAGATGACGGTGTTGCAGTACATTAGCCTTTATAATACTGTCACACTATCAAAGGAATCTTGCTGTATAAACAACATGTTGTTAATTTCCATTTAGTTAAAGTTAGGTTTGTGTGTGTATTCTCCAACTATATTTTTGCTATATTTTGGAAATGAAGGCTTGAACGTCATTCAATGCAAATTAAATGTAGACATTGGCTACATTGTTAAAATCAGACTACCCAAGTTCTGTGATCCATCACCAAAATAATCTTAGACTGGCATAGATGACTCAGTTTAACAAACATTTTAATGGAATGGCCCTTCAGATAATGGTGGGGTAGCGTTGAAATCTCAAGAAAGGTGGGTGAGAATCAGTGTCATATTTGCCTTCACATACTGTACAGTATCAGTACACTATCCAACCCAAACATAGTTCCAACATTAACACACACACACACACGCTCGCATTGTAACCCCAATAGAAATGCCAACAGACCCTAAACTGATAATAATCATCGGTTTCATAAATGTGAAGCCAAAATCTAATATGCAAGGTATCAAGCATTGTAATCCGAGTTCTGGGTTCAGTTTATATATGTCTGGGAAGCAAGAACATTTTAGAACACCTAAATTCGACAAAAAAACATATGAATTGGGGGGACTGAACTTGTGCTTGTGCTACCAAACATGTTCAGCACAAATGCCTGCACATACCCCCAGATTCAGATTGTATCTTAATAACTTGTGCTAAAGTATATACCAGTATATTGTGGATTGAACAATAGTCTCAGCAGACAAAGTATATCTCTGTCTGCTTGACCATAGGTTCTTACATTTTCACCTAACAAATAATTATTGGTTGTATAGTTTAAAGTATACAGTAGGCATGAGTTTGCTTGTGTATGGGTATGTTTATATGCAGTATTACAAAAAAATATCAGTTCATTACACAGAACAGGCTTTGAAGTGTTAACCTTTAACCCCTTAAAACTGCTGAGAGAGAACCCATCTGTTTTTGTTACATACACTATCTATCAAGCCATAGGAGGGTGTCTTTGATGATATGTAATGAGTTGCTACCTGGCAGTGTCCAACACACAAGATAAGTGGAAAATATTTTTTTAAAATAATTTATTCAACCCCACAACCTATTTTATTTTTTTAAACCACATTTATTTTCATTGGCCCAGAAGACATAAGAATCACATTGTGCCCTATGTGGAATCATGGTGAAGTATATAAAAAGGTTGAATAAACAAAGTACCATACACGTGAGTGGGATTTAGTTTGCAGCACTTATATATATATATAATAAAACCTCATAGTGGTAGAAGCACACTACAAACAACAGTTCATTTCTAGTTTTGAAATATTAACCATGATTTAAACCTTTGTAAATCTAGTCCCATACCCGACTGACAACTAACTGCCATCATGCATCAGTACAACTAACTGGCTGCTTTTGTTAATTTTGATATACAAATCAAAATAAAATGTATGTATGTATGTATGTTCAGAGTTTATTTAATTTGTATTTGTTAACCATTTCTAAAAAGTAAGGATTTCAAATGCTAAAAATATGTTTTTTAAGTGAGGTCTTGCCGTTATTCATGTTTTGACTGAAAGAAAAATAAACCATTTGGCCCCTTCTAGGTGGAAAGTGCTGGTGTAAAGGTGACAGCATGGGCTATTCACTAATGCCTCCCATTTAGAGCTGGTGTATTTATCATATCAAGCTTACAGCTATGATACACTGCAGAAGTCATCAAGTCTTGTCCAATGGGAATTGGATTTAAGTGGTGCTCAAGATGTCACTTGTTATAAACAAAAGATAGCCGGAGAAATATTTCCTTTCTCAACCACAGAATCCTTGTAGCAAGTGCCAGAAAAAATGTTATTCCTATGTAGGCTTTCCAGCAGCAACCTATCTTGAGAGTCAGTTAGGGGAAGAGGGGAGAGGGGAGGGGAAGGGGAAGGGGAGGGGGCGTGGTTGACAAACGGACGATTCCACATGGAGAAAGCTGGCCTCCTCATTTGGAAAAGCAATAAAATAATTGCACGCCACCCATATGATTTCCAACAATTTCCTTTCATTTCAGCAACATCAAAACAACATTCTTCTTGAACTGTGTCTCAACAAACAAATCCTTAAGTTGTTCTGCTTGATTTGAAACTACTCCTTCATGTCAAGTGTTTCATTAAAAAAAGTCTGATAAACATTTGCAGTGTTATATAGGTGACTAACACTGCAAAACCTACCTAACAGCTGCTGCTCAGCTTTAAATGACATATATGCAAAAAGAAACCAAATAAACACAAAATGTTTAAACTCTTACAATCTGTCCAGTCCAGTGAACTGAAAACAATGTTCCACACCTAATAGTCTTTTTACCTCCAACAATGTCTGCAAATGTTTAAAGCACTTTTACAACTTGTTCAAAGTACAGAGCTAATAATAAAATACTTGATAAGAGGAAAAAACAGCCCTGCAACAACTATAGTCCAAGTTTTAACAACTTTACTGAATTATTACTGCTGAAAAGTGTCACAACCAAGATTATATCTAACTGATTATTAGGGCTATAATTTGAATTTGATGTCAAGAAAAGGGGAAGTAAATGAATTCCCCCTGTCACTTACCTAAAGATGGGTCTGCGGAGTAGCTTCCTCTTGATAGTAACACAGTCCATTTAAAAGTGAATTAAAACAAAGTTTCTTCTTCCAGGATGCAACTCCAGAGCAGCCTGGTACAAAACAGTTGTCCTCCTCCTCCTACTACTACGACTACACCGTTGTGATCACAGAGGTTGGACTTTTTGTGTCTGGAGAGCCTCCCTCTCTCTCTGACAGCTTAGTAAAACAAGACCATAGAGGCCACATCAGAGAGGCACTTCTGTGCACCACCAAACAGAGCTGCTTGTGTAAAGCATTGGGAGAGAAGTTGTGCAAGAGACGTCTGGCACATTGCCAGAAGCTGCCCAGGTACAAATGTGTTAATGTAGTCATGTGAACTATGCTGCCGTGCACTGAAGTTATGAAACCCTGCACCATAAAAGAGAGGAAAGCTTTAAGCCGGAAGCTGCTTATCATTTCTCCAGTAAAAGTTATGTGACTGTTTTAGCAGTCCCATGTGAGAACTAGATGGATAAGATGGATAAGTCTGGTCTGTAAGGCTAGCTACATGTCAGGAAATTGAAATTATTTCACAATGTGGTTTTTATTCGCTGTGGATGATGTCTAGATCAAGCTATGCAAAACCAAGTTGTGCTCATCATTTTTTGGCACTGCTAATTAATGATGCCAGAAGAGGCCTGAAAAATGAATCAACAGTAGATTTAGTTTTTTTCAGTTACTTCTGCGAAAGAGGTTCCCTTACTGCATATGGAATCTATTATAGGAAAGAGTTAAAATACCTAAGAACTGTGTTAGCATTGAAGGCTGCATTATTTAGACATCGATTATAGATGCTGTAAACCACCAGTCAGGAGTAAATATAATAGAAATGCCCGTTATTTCACGAGAAAATTTCAAAAAATGTCTCCCCATTTTGTAGTATCAGGAAATGTGTTTAGTTCTCATTTTAATGAGAATTGACTATCTATCTATCTATCTATCTATCTATCTATCTATCTATCTATCTATCTATCTACGTCCAGTGAGAGCAGATAGAGCAAAGATACAATGGGACAATACATTGGTAACAATGTTTACTAAGTTAGCATGCAGGTTTCACTTTTCTTTGGCACTATGAGACACTCAAAATCCTGGGGTTGTGAATTTGTCTTTCAATGGGTCTAGTAGCAGCACATGGCCTCTGAGTTTAACTAACTGTTTGCCCTCTTGGGAACAGAAAGTAACAAGGGTTTTTTTTAGAGCTAACTGTGACTTGAACTGTGTGTTTATAGTAGCATAGGGTTATAAAATGACCCATTTAAGAAAGTCTCCTTTCTTTTTTTTTTTTTAATATAAATTTAGTTGTTGCCAATTATTTTTATTATTTTCTACCCAATTTGGAAATGGCCAATTATTTTTAGGCTCAGCTCACCGCTACCACCCCTGTGCTGACTCGGGAGGGCGAAGGCGAACACACACTGTCCTCCGAAGCGTGTGCCGTCAGCCGACTGCTTTTTATCACACTGTGGACTCACCATGCAGCCACCCAAGAGCTACAGCATCGGAGGACAACGCAGCTCTCGGGCAGCTTACAGGCAAGCCCGCAGGCGCCCGGCCAGACTACAGGGGTTGCTGGTGCGCGGTGAGCCGAGGACACCCTGGCCGACCTAATCCTCCCTCCACCCGGGCAGCTCTCGGCCAACGAATTTCACGGAGTTTCATGAAACCAACATTTTCTTAAAAAAAATAATAATAATGATTTTCTATTTACATTATATTCTACTGATGTGAGTTGCCTAAAATGTGTTATGAAAGATAGTTCATCAAGAACATCACCCAAAAATCAAGGCTGAAACATTTTAACATTTAGCCTAGCTACTGAGTCAACTCTTTAAAAATGTACATTGTAACTCGATTCGCTATTAAACAATCTTTAAAAATGTAACAAACTTCTGCTGGAAACAAACCATTTGAAATGGTCTGTGTTGGATGCAAAAAAAAAAAAAATTAACAAGCAGACAACATAGATTTTTTTAAAAACAACCTTGAATGACAAATTCAGAAACATTTTCGAGCTTTGTAACCTTTTAAAACTTATGTTGACACATCAATTAAAATGACTGTGTAATTCCAATAGCCTATTTTTGCTGCCTCTAATCCCAAAATATTAAACATGGGAAAAACGTTAACTGCAAACCTGAAATGACAAAACTGATGCTTTTGTGTTTTTCTTTATACACACTGTACATTAATAGTATGTGGAAATGTCATTGTACAGTATGAGGACTTCACCAATCATGAAGCCGGTATTTGTTTGACCCCGTTGCCGTAGTAACCAAATGCATGGCATTGAGCTGGACCGGGTACAGCTACTGTAGTGCTGCTTCTACTTGATAAAAGTATGAAATCAACAGGGGAGGTGAAGAGTACAGTAATGTAAAATACTGTAAGGAAAATAAAATGCGTAACCTTCCTGAACAACCCAGGAACAGAGGGACAGTAGAAGAAGGGAGAGTATTTAGGGTCTGCATTACCCTTTCTGATCTCCCTGAGGATGAAATTATAGCTTGATACCGGCTATTTCATTATATACAATTGTTTGTATTCGTCGTATAATAAACTTTTCATTATGTAGATTTGGTTTTATCCGTCATATAATAATAATATAATATAAAGTCAAGGCACTCAGTCAACGGGCCATTTGCTACCGGTAGACCATTTTGAGGGTTTCAGAACACCAGTGCAGCATAATTTTTTCATTTAAATGTGGCAGCTTACGCCGTGCCTCATTCATTTTGGGCCAGTTAATACATTCGGGATGGGGTCAAATTTGTGCCACAGCAGAGCGCTACTTTACACTCCACTAATTTAGCACTGCGTCGGTCGATCTTGATACATGTCCCCCATTATGTCAAAAAAAAGTAGACCTACTTCATTCACTACAGTAGTTTCAACATCAAAGAATGGAACATCTTGGCAATTTGAACCTAATGATGTATACAAGCTTTTAGCATTAAGTATTTTGAAAAGCTATGCAGGCTCCAGTAAGGCAGTAGGTTGAAAAATCTGACATGTATAACCCAAAAATATGCTTCTGGTTCACATTTTTTTCACACAATTTCAAAAGCTTCTGAATACATTTCTATTGCTTATTCATCTTGGATTGAGCACTTTTCAAAATGTATTAAAACAAAAGTTACTGCTTTGCTCTTGAAACAATCCCATTTTCCCTTATCCATGTAAAGTTTAATCATTTTTGGTCAAGCAGTTCCAAAGACATAGGCCCAGATATTCGAAGCGATGCTCAATCCCCACACAAAATTAGTGCCTCGCAAAAATTAGTGCTTTTGCACAAAAATTGATATTTTCCAACACGGCACAAAACAGTTGTGCGAAGTTGGAAAATAGCAGTTTTCTGCCAAGCAGCTATCATAGGTGTACAGTACATACCAATATTCCTCAGATGAGTCTACACTCAAATGTAACCTGCACATGGAATGCAGAATCAAAGCTCAACACACACCGGTAGCATTGGCACCCCCGAAGTTGCATGCCACCCCCACAAATATAAAAATAAGCTACTAACGGATGGACAAAATATATCTTTAGCATCAAACTCCACTCTTTATTTTACAGAAACGCGCCTGTCAGCCGGTGTTCTGGAGTAGCTCCGACCCGTGCTCCTTACACTATACATAAACATATTTACAGAAGTGTAGACTGTAAAACAAACCCACAATGCTGAAAACACTACTCTAGCCCTGAAGACGGGAATCAGCATGGAGCCGACCAAGAACACTGCCTGTGGATGCAGTCTGCACTTGTGTATCCCTTACTCATACTCCTGCTGAAAGCCCCTTCCAACTGCCCCCCACTCACCACGCACCCTACTCCTACCACACCTGTATGGCATAAAAACAACAATCATGATTGCAGCTTCCCTGTTTATTTTTTAAACATGTATTAACACTAGTGATGCTGATATCACAATCGTTCTTTTGAATATAATCATTATATAGATGTGGACGGAACCTTGTATGATCGCTGGGTGTTTTCCATTGTTGTAGTACCTCGGAAAGTGCCTGCATTTCACTTCAGTGATTGGGTGAGTGAGTGCTGGAGTGATGTTCTTGCTTTTTAAAAGCGTTATTGTGTGGCTCGCAAAACTGGTTTTATCATTATTATTATTTTTGTTTATTTAGCAGACGCCTTTATCCAAGGTGACTTACAGAGACTAGGGTGTGTGAACTATGCATCAGCTGCAGAGTCACTTACAATTACATCTCACCCGAAAGACGGAGCACAAGGAGGTTAAGTGACTTGCTCAGGGTCACACAATGAGTCAGTGGCTGAGGTGGGATTTGAACCGGGGACCTCCTCGTTACAAGCCCTTTTCTTTAACCACTGGACCACCGCCTCCCTCCCTGGTTTTGTGCTTGGCGCATAGTTTCGAACATGGCAGGATCTCGCAAATTGTCGGTCACGCCCATCAAATTGCGCTATGTATACATTATATTTGTGCACAGCATAGAAAGGATTGTGGCACGCAAAAAGAAGTTTCGAATATGGTCAATTTTACGCATTCACGCATAACGGCCATTTGCGACGCTCATAACCCTCTGAGCAGTGCGCAAACCTTTCGAATATCTAGGCCATAGCCTTTAACTGCTTAGCCAATCAGCTGTCGGTACAGTGATAACCTAGGTCAACATAACATACATTTATAAAATAAGGAATAAGGTTTTGTTCAAAATAATATCAAGTGCCATTATAATAGGTTGGGATGTGCTCAAGGTATAATTAAAAATCTGTGGCATACGTGTGCCTCCACTATATCCCTGTATCCCCCGGCAGGGAAATAAAGACAATAATATCAATTGTTAAGTCAGTTTTTAGTGTGTGGTTATTGAAGAACCACATCCATCATCTCCCATGTCTATTTATAATAATAATGGCTTTACTCATTATTGAAATGTGTTAACTGCAAAGTATGATGGACATAAGCTAAGAAATAATAAATAAGACTGTAGCTGACATGAACACAGAAACAAAACAATTGTTAAGCCCATGCTGGACTGAAACCGTGGACGCACATGTCATTAACTGCCCAGCAAGGACTGATACGAATATCTATTATAATACTTGTTCAGTTTTTACATTTTTAATCTGTTGTCCACAGTGCCATTAATGCACACACTCAGCCATGGTAAAGGGTACCGAGAATGGCCAGCAGTCACTACCAGCTATTTCTCAAGCAGTAATTTATATTAAAAAAGGTCATATTCACTCCCTTGAGGTTACAGACTTTCACCAGAGGGTCTTAATGAACTAAACTGTCTATTTTTGATACAGCAACAATTGCAAGGCACTTTAGATCTGTTATGTAGCATGGGTTGTGTTTAAAGCACAACCCAACATGCCTTGGGTCTGTGCCAGAAAAAAAATGGTATTGGCTGTGGGGCATGGAATTTGTTTGAGTCTGTATTTGGATGCCATTCTAATTGTTTTACCATGTGCTTTTCCAATGTATTCTTATATTAAATATGTAATTAAGTGCAGTACCAGTCCAGACTATTTAACCCATACAGTGCAATGTTTATTCATTTTAGTGATCCAAACACATATTCTCTTTTCATTAAGTCTACACTGAGCAAAGTCATTTCTGACTATTCTAAAAATAAAGTAAAACACATATTATGTAGTTCAGTTCAGATATGAATTTTGAAAATACTTTTAAACACAATGCAAGAGGTGTAACGTTATGATACGCCTGGTTCAGTTAACTTATTTCCAAATGCCAATGCCAAAGGGAATACCTACAGAAATAACTGCACAATGCCATAGCTGAGCTCACCTGTGCAGTTTTTAAATAAGCATATGTTATAGAATTCTTTGCCCCCCTCCCACCAAAAAAAAAACAAAAACAAACATTGCTCCTTCCCACTCCATTGTTATAATCAATTTATCATTACCACGAATGTGGAGCGTAGCACTGCCACCTGTTTTGTCACAGACCTTTAAGATACTGGTGAGATAATTGACCAAGCAATGCAGTCTATCATACCTGAAAGAAAAAAACTGAGAGCTTCTATTTAAAACAAATATATACAAAAATAAAAAAAATGAAACTGCTATTTTTTTTTTGATGGATTCAGTCTGCAGGCAAGTTATAGTGTGAACTGCTTGACTTCAAAGAAATGTGTTTACCCCTTATTGAATTCCCACAAACCCTTTCACTTTGGCCATGAAAATTTCTACTCTTTCAGATAAAGCATCAGCAAGATTCCTTTCATGTCTGGTCTAGTACTTCATGGATTGGCTTAAAGGATTAAAGGATTTTTTTTTTTTATCACAGTAAATGATAACCTTGGAAAGAATTTAAATTGAAATCTACAAATATCACTTTATATTTTGTCACGCTCACAGCATTTCTTACATCGCTACTGAACTGGAAGAGATGCTGGATCCTGCAGCCTAAGTAAATAGTGACACATTGTAATGGTGCATGTGACAGACAAGACAGCAAATTAATTGGTGCCGTTGCTGACACAGAAACTTTAGAGGCATTTATACCCACATCCATTCATTCAGAGAATAACATTTTGCTTGGCACATGACCTGTGCATGTTCCAGTGTTCATATATAACTACCATTTCTAACTGTAATCATTTAAATATAACAATGCTAAAAGAAACTTGATAAGTTCAATGACAAACAGTCTGACCAGAGGGTTTTTCAATATCTGTTGGGTGGTATCCCGTATCCCTGGTTGTTTGTGTGCTGATTCCTGGACGCTGACATCACCACCCACACCACTCAAGCCATCCTTTGTGACAAGGAGTTACAGAAAAATACTTGCAGAATGTAATAACTGTATATTTGCTGTTTGTGAAATGTAAAGGGATGTACTGTATCTAAGACACTGGTTCAATTAACAAGGGCTGAAATTATATTGCATGGGAGTGATTTAACAAGTATACAGAGGGAGAATAATAGAGCAACCTGACACAGTGAGTAAAGGTGCTAGAATAAATAAGAACTAATGAAATGGATGTGACATTTATGCACTGTGGATTCTAATTAAAATAAATAGAATTGAACAGATTGATCAAGAATGAATTGCGATTTTGTAACATCTGATTAGCATTCACTGGGACTCATATTTACTCAGTTATCCTGCTCGCATATTCATATTATTTGTTTACTGAATTGAGTATTATTTCCTATAGAAAAGACAACATTGATGAATGCATTCTTTTCCATGTAATTCATATTTACACTGAAGCTGGGACATTGTCTGACTATTGTTGATTGCTGAACTTAATGTACTGATTTATGCTACTTTGATATAAATCTTCCTTTGTGTTGTACTATTTTCTAACTTTCTTGATAAAATTCATAAAAGATATACCAGTGTTGTATGATTTACTGCTAAACTGTTTCTCGACAATCTTGAACTCATAAGGATGAAATGTACCATTAAAGTGCTAATTAAATTGAAACCATTATATTAATGAATTGTTCTTAATTTCAGGTCACAGGCCAGCTCAGTTAAAAAGAACAGTTATTGTAAACAGGGAGGAATACATTTAAATCAATATGCAGATGGCCTGTCTGTAAACACATTATGGACATTTTTCTATACAACCCAGAATGGAACATTCTTTTTCTAGAATTTTAATGTCATCACACCGTCATCGCACTATACTTTTCTAGACAGTCAAATCCCACTGTTAAAGTATTTCAATACAAAGGTACTTAATGGAATAGATTTGGAGTTAGGAATCGTGTATCATTTACTAGATATATTACACGAAATGTATTCATATTAGAGTGAAACTACTGATACTGATGACAAGGGATAACTGCATGAAACACATATTAACAGAACATAGTTTAAAAAAGAAACATTTAACAAATAATTACATTTACCCCTTCTCAGAGACTAGTAGAACAATCCAGTTGCTAACCTGGTTAGCCCATGATTAGGTAAGTAGGTAACTGTATGAGCCAACCGAAGAGCCGGGAGTCTAGCTGTGGGAGTCCAGCAAGGAGAGGCTGTTGGAGAAAATCAGAACCTAGCAGCGCTTTGGAAAATGCCAACTACTAGACAGGTCTGCTGACCCTCCACCCTCTACGTCACCGCTCTGGACCTCTCTGATCATTATTTCATCTCTTTTTCTCTGTCTCTCCCCTCTCTCCCTACTCCACCTACCCCACTGTCACCTCCAACCATACCCTCTGCTCTTTCTCCCCCTCTGTCCTTGCCTCCACCGCTCTCTCTCACCTCCCTCCTATTGACTCCTTCTCTCAACTCTCTGTAGACTCTGCTACCTCCACACACTTCTCCTCCCTCACCTCCTCCCTCTGTCCCCTCACCTCCCGACCTGCCTGCCCCTCCCTTCCCCTCCTCTCCCCAACCCTGGCTCTCGTCTGTGCTCCGCTCAGCAAGAACCAAACTGCGCTCTACTGAAAAGAAATGGAAGAGAACCAAACTCCCTGCTGCCCTAGACCTCTACCGCTCCTTCCTCTCCTCCTTCTCCTCTACTCTCTGCTCTGCTAAACGCTCCTATTTCCAATCTATTATCCAATCTTCCACTAACAACCCCCTGGAAGCTATTATCTACCTCTCTCAACAGGAGTCCCCCAAGGATCAGTCTTGGGTCCTCTCCTGTTCTCTCTCTACACCTGCTCCCTGGGCCCCCTCATCGCATTCTATGGTTTCTGATACCATTTCTATGCTGATGATGCTCAGATATTCCTCTCCTTCCCCCCTTCTGACCCCACTATCCCGTCCCGTATCTCTACCTGTCTATCTGCTATCTCCTCCTGGATGCACTTGCATCACCTCAAACTCAACCTCTCTAAATCTGACCTCCTTTTCTTCCCCTCCTCATCTTCCCCTCCTCTGATCTCTCTATCTCAATTCCTCTGGAATCTACCCTGCTCTCTCCCGACTCCTCAGCCAAGAACCTTGGAGTAACCCTGGATTCCTGCCTCTCCTAATCCCAGCACATCTCCACTCTAGCACACACCTGCTGATTCTTCCTGAGCAACATATGAAGAATCCGACCCTCACCAACTACTCCATGCAACTCCTCGTCCAGGCCCTGGTACTCTCCCGCCTAGACTACTGCAACTCCCTCCTGGCCGGCCTCCCTGCGTCCGCCACCCGTCCGCTCCAGCTCATCCGGAACTCCGCTGCTCGCCTTGTGTTCTCTCTGCCTCGCTTCTCCCACGCTACTCCACTGCTCCGCTCACTCCACTGCTCCACTCACTCCGCTGGCTCCCGATCACCGCTCGCATCCAGTTCAAGACATGGATGCGAGACCTCCAGACCCTCATCTCTCCCTACACCCCCACCCGACCTCTCCGCTCCGCCTGCACTAGAAGACTGGCCATACCTCCACTACCCTCCCCTGCCTCCAGAGCCCGCTCCTTCTGCACCCTCGCCCCAGAGTGGTGGAACGACCTTCCTACGGATGTCAGGACTGCCCACCTTCCTGCGCCTCCTCAAAACACACCTCTTCAGACAACACCTGTAAAACTCAACTCTCCCCTTCTGGTCAATATAGCACTCCGCCTTTAATGCAGTTCAACTTGCACTTATCTGCTGCCTATTTTACTGTATTTAATCATGCACTTAACCCAATCTGTAGTATTTTGTATTTTACTTGCACTCGTATCTAACCCTGATGTGACTATCAACACTTATCTGCTCTTGAACTGCCCCGATATCAAATCGTACTGTGTTTTGTATTTGCTCTTATTATGACAGACAATCAACATTATTTTGTATCTTAGTTGTACTGTAATTCTTGATATGTATTTTTTGTATACAACTGTAAGTCGCCCTGGACAAGGCTTGGTAATAATAATAATAATAATAATAATAATAATAATAATAATAATAATAATAATAATAATATCATTCT
The DNA here is from genome assembly GCA_030684275.1 of Acipenser oxyrinchus oxyrinchus. NCBI lineage: Eukaryota > Metazoa > Chordata > Actinopteri > Acipenseriformes > Acipenseridae > Acipenser > Acipenser oxyrinchus. The sequence continues at coordinate 14,645,146 of CM060257.1, read as the reverse complement.
AACATCTTGCAAAGTCATTATAAACACCCTTTTTAATACAATGCTCATTTCATTTACAGCACTGTTGTTTTTAGGACATATTACCATTGCCCCTCCTTAATTACCATAAAAAGTTTGTTGTAAACCCATGTGTAACAGGGCGAGGTGCCCTGTACATTGATTTGTTTATTTATTTTAGAACAGGGCTTCCCCCTCCGCCCGTGTTATTTTGTATTTATTTGTTTGTTTGTTTAGTTATGGTATATGACGGCGAAGCGCCGGTTGTTTTGTTGTTGTATTTATTTAAAAATGTATTTACGGCGTAGCCGTGTTTTGTTTTAAAAAACCTCGTGGAAATGCGTGACTGTCAGCTGGCGATTATTGAATTAGCTGGCAGTCACGCATAGTAATGCTTCCTGTGCAGACTGTGGCCGAGAGATAATGAGAGAATTGATAGCCAGTTAACCCCTCGGCCACGATATAAAAGACCTGCTGTTTCAGCTGCAGGTGTGGGTGTACAAGAGGAGTGTAGAGAGCGAAAACGTAACTGAATACGAGTCGAATAGACATAGGAACAGTGAAGGCAATCGGCCCAGCCTGACCTGTGTTGTTTCATTTATTTTGTGTTTGTGATTTGTTTTTGTTTAACTATTTATTTTGCTCTGTGAGCACAGTGTGTTTTTGTTTAAACCTTTTATTTATTTTTGTTATTTGTAAATAAAACAGTGGCGCACCGCGTCATATACCTTCAACTGCAGTACTCCCTGGTGTCAGTTTCCCTTCCTGCTCCTGTCTGACGTCACTGCTTAGCCAGCCTGCCACACCATGTCGTAATAAAAAAGGACCGGTCAAGTAGATCATTTTAAGGAATAGCTCTACAAGCCACAATGGAGCCAATATTGTCATTAGTCTAGCACAAAGCATCATAGACTTGAACACCTATGGAACAAGAATCCAACATGGAGGTAAGGAGGCTGCTTATTTGAGAATTGCACAAAACAAAAATGTTGAAAATGAAAACTCTACAAGGACAAAAGGAGAAATGACTGTGGTACTATAGCTAATGAGTATTTAAGGGGGCTTGTGCCAATATGAACATTTCAGATAAGTGAGAGTGAACCTGCAAATCAATGGACTGTTTTTTATGATGCTTTCGAATTATATGTTGAATTAAGCTACATTGTTTTTGTATATGCAACTGGTGCAAATCTGTAGTAGATTATGTGATATCAATGTGAACAAGACCCCACAAAACTAGAAGCCTATTTATAAAAAAAAACAAACAAAAAAAAACACTAACCCCTTAAAAGAGAGTGGTTAATTAGTCAGCACACACCTATCAGCTACAAGCTTCAGGCTTTTTATACATCCCTGTGGAGATGAATTACTACCTTTAGAAAATATAGGTTAGGATTGTAATGATACCTAAAAAATAAAAACATGTCATATGATGTATATTATCATTTTAGAATTCTGAATGAATATATATATATATATATATATATATATATATATATATATATACTATTTGTGGCTTTTTTAATCAATGCCAATACTACACTTCAAACTTCAAGTGTATTATATATTCGAATGGGACTTCAAAAAAACCTCTTTCAGATGCCACTGTAACTGGTAACCTGGCAACAGTCTGCAGAATGTTTGCATCACTACCCACATCAGTAAAGCTAGCATTTGTCATTAAAGCCCTGCCCACACTATGCCTTTAAACCATATTAGTTGCCTTTAATCCAGCTTAAAAGTGCTAAATAAGGCTCCTGAAGGAGTTGAGGATGACTATCAATACTACTGTACCGTATACAATTTCTGAAGCTTGTTTGTAAAATGGTGAATCATGGAGCAACGTGATCAGATGCCGAAACCAAGGCACAGTGATATCTGGAGGTATAAAATCGGTCAAGGAGAACTTCAGAGTTCAAAACGAAATGCACACGTTATGATAAAATGTACCTTGTGTTTTTAAGAAACAAAGCCATAACGTTCATGCTAAGAAGCGCTATGTCTTCCGTGGGCACGTGCTCCATATTTGCCGGGTTGTGAACATAAAATACTGTGCATGATGGGATAATGTCATATTAAGTCCCACAGTCCATTGCGCTGCTAGGAATTGTAACCAAACTATTTTAATAGTGTGTGTACAGATTAAGCCCGACTGAACATGAAACAGTACTTTAAAACGGTTTTGAGATCGGTTATGCAGTGTGGACACGGCCTAAGATTACCAATTATTTAATAATTCAAAATCGCTATGAAAATACAGATATATTATGCATGACGAAATTGCTATTCTAATAAACAAGATTTGTGTGACGGACAAGAAGTTTTATTTATATTTGTAGAGAGCCCCGCAAGTTTCTGAAAACTGAATTGCGGAAGTCTAGCACCAAAGTACAAACATTTTAAAAAGTGTTTAAAAATTAACAAATTACATTTGGCTGAAACACAATTCTATATAGCTCTATGACTGTCTTGCACAAGATATGAAGAAATAACTGGTAAAACAATGTATAGAATTTAGTTTTTGGTCCTCCCAAAAGCTGAAGAAGCTATGCCATTCTGTTTTATTCAGAACTTTTGAAGATGGAATTAAAAAAAAAAAAATCTGCATTCCACTCTTTCAGATGTCACCTTTACAATAAATACTGTATATATGTATAAACCACATTGTCTTTTGGAACTACTAACGGTAAATAATCTAGATGAATAGGAATAAAGAGCATTAATATCATTGACTTACCTTTGGGAGCTGTTTTTGTATTTCTGCCTGAAGAAAAAAGCAGATAAAATCTATTTAACAAACTTCCAAATGAATTATAAATGTTTTATGTTTGATTGGACATGTAGGAGTCTATTCACAGTGCTGGAACTATAACTCTGTAGGGAGACAGTGTTGCAGAGGTGGAGGAGGGGAGATGGAAGCAGAAAAGCAAATGTGAATGCTCAGAGCAGATATAAAGACTCCATTTAATTTGGTAAGCAGAGCCCTTCAACTCACATCAGAATGCATTCTGGTATATTTTAGCTTACCCGGGTTCCTTTCACAGCAGGACTACACTTTCTAGAATGCAGTGGGATGTGAGCTGAAAACTGTCCAAGTGTACATGGAGTCATATGGTAGCCCTATACATGTGGGTCAGTGAAAACAGATGTATAAAAACTAAGTGGGTTCTAATTTGCTGCAGAGCCCAGGGAGGAAAACACTTTCATTAAGACAAGAGAGGCAAACTTACTTGAAATCAAGTAGATTTTACCTGTCATTAAGATGTGCCATTGATGTCTGTATCTGGCAGGCTGGATATTTATCATATTTCATTTGGTAAAATTCCTAATTGAATTCTTCTCAGCACAGTGGGATACTCTGCATAGCTTTATTGATGTAGGGCTACTGTATGTTAGTAATTAGAAAAATCCCATCAAAGGGAAAACATAGCATGCGTAATACAGGATGTTCACCACAAGGCTTCTTCTGGGTGTTCTGAAAACTTCTGAACAGCTGAGCCATGATCACCTATGAAGATTGTAATAGTGCAAGATCTTAAATGTGTCTTGCTTATTTACCAGTATATTGGCCCTTGAAATTACAGCCAGCCACCAAATGAATTCCACTCACTGCTGGCTCAGAAGCTTAATGGGAGGGGCTGTTTTTTTGGTACATACAAGCCATTCCTTAGCAACACAGAACTGCCTCTTGAGGGGAAATCAGTGGGATTAAAATGGATTAAAAGATTTAAAAAACTGACATGAGAAATAAAATATGATTTTTAAAATGATACACACTTTCTCATTCATTTATCCAAATATTAACCTTTCTTTTTCTTAAATGGTCTAATTTATTTTTTATTTGTTTTTTTCATGTGTTTTTTGGGGGTTGGGGCTAGTTATAGGGGGAAAAATGCATTATAATATCAGAATGAACAGTTTAAAACTGTTGTAATATATATATATATATATATATATATATATATATATATATATATATATATATATATATATATATATATATATATATATATATATATATATACAGTACTGTGCAAAAGTTTTAGGCAGGTGTGAAAAAATGCTGTAAAGTAAGAATGCTTTCAAAAATAGACATGTTAATAGATTATATTTATCAATTAACTAAATGCAAAGTGAGTGAACAGAAGAAAAATCTAAATCAAATCCATATTTGGTGTGACCACCCTTTGCCTTCAAAACAGCATCAATTCTTCTAGGTACACTTGCACAAAGTCAGGGGATTTTGTAGGCATATAGTCAGGTGTATGATTAAACAATTATACCAAACAGGTGCTAATGATCATCAATTCAATATGTAGGTTGAAACACAATCATTAACTGAAACAGAAACAGCTGTGTAGGAGGAATAAAACTGGGTGAGGAACAGACAAACTCAGCTAACAAGGTGAGGTTGCTGAAGACAGTTTACTGTCAAAAGTCATACACCATGGCAAGACTGAGCACAGCAACAAGACACAAGGTAGTTATACTGCATCAGCAAGGTCTCTCCCAGGCAGAAATTTCAAGGCAGACAGGGGTTTCCAGATGTGCTGTCCAAGCTCTTTTGAAGAAGCACAAAGAAACGGGCAACGTCGAGGACCGTAGGCGCGGTGGTCGGCCAAGGAAACTTACTGCAGCAGATGAAAGACACATCATGCTTACTTCCCTTCGCAATCGGAAGATGTCCAGCAGTGCCATCAGCTCAGAACTGGCAGAAAACAGTGGGACCCTGGTACACCCATCTACTGTCCGGAGAAGTCTGGTCAGAAGTGGCTTTCATGGAAGACTTGCGGCCAAAAAGCCATACCTCGGCGTGGAAACAAGGCCAGCGACTCAACTATGCACGAAAACACAGGAACTGGGGTGCAGAAAAATGGCAGCAGGTGCTCTGGACTGATGAGTCAAAATTTGAAATATTTGGCTGTAGCAGAAGGCAGTTTGTTCGCGAAGGGCTGGACAGCATACACGAATGAGTGTCTGCAGGCAACAGTGAAGCATGGTGGAGGTTCCTTGCAAGTTTGGGGCTGCATTTCTGCAAATGGAGTTGGGGATTTGGTCAGAATTAATGGTCTCCTCAATGCTGAGAAGTACAGGCAGATACTTATCCATCATGCAATACCATCAGGGAGGCATCTGATTGGCCCCAAATTTATTCTGCAGCATGACAACGACCCCAAACATACAGCAAAAGTCATTAAGAACTATCTTCAGCGTAAAGAAGAACAAGGAGTCCTGGAAGTGATGGTATGGCCCCACAGAGCCCTGATCTCAACATCATCGAGTCTGTCTGGGATTACATGAAGAGAGAGAAGCAACTGAGGCTGCCTAAATCCACAGAAGAACTGTGGTTAGTTCTCCAAGATGTTTGGGCCAACCTACCTGCCGAGTTCCTTCAAAAACTGTGTGCAAGTGTACCTAGAAGAATTGATGCTTGATGCTGTTTTGAAGGCAAAGGGTGGTCACACCAAATATGGATTTGATTTAGATTTTTCTTCTGTTCACTCACTTTGCATTTAGTTAATTGATAGATATAATCTGTCTATTTTTGAAAGCATTCTTACTTTACAGCATTTTTTCACACCTGCCTAAAACTTTTGCACAGTGCTGTATATATATATATATATATATATATATATATATATATATATATATATATATATATATATATATATTTTTTTTTTTTGGAAATAAATTTGGAGAACATAATGTGGGAAACGTTCTTGTTTTTAACCGTTCAACCAGCTTTTCTGGTACCCAAATAGCCCTCCAGTGACCTGTTCTGCTCTTTGTTTTTTTAAGTTTCTAGATTTGGAGAGTCAAATACAATTGTTTACAATTCAACTGCTGTAGATTATTCAAACTAATTGATTTTACCATGTATACACTACACTGTATGCAAAAGGCAGTTAAGTTGTTCTTTTGCATTGCAGCTTGAAATTAGAAAATAGAAGTGAAAACATGCTGATGATTTGACTAAACGCGAGATTTTATACCCTCTACTACAGCTTCTGAGATAAAAATGGTTGGTTTCCAAATTATACCTTGTCAGGTTTAAGATGTATGTTTCAGAACCAGGGAATCCATCAGCATCAGCCGTTTATTTTTGAGGGGTAATCCTGGATAATGATGGATAGGTGGTTGTTGCTATCCAACTTCTCTAGTGCTGTACAAATGCTCTAAAACTCCAGCTGGGATTGTTCGAGTACATCAACAACCCCTACTGTGTAAGTATTACCATTGTGAATCTGTTAGAAATATTTTCCAGCAATGGATTTTTTTTTTTACCCTACCTCTAATGATCTTTTTGAATAGCATGGAGTGCCAGTCAGTGGGTAAGTGTTTTAATTAGGGTTTCTTTTGATAGACATTCTGCGAATCCTACTAGGTGGCTGAATGTTTTAATTGCAGAATGAATCTATACATTCTGTTAACTTTCTGTTTAATTGAATTGTCTATTAAAGCAGAACTGCACACCAGAGGTTCACAATGCATAATTAGCTTGCCCCATTAATTTTACTTGCATGTTAATTGTCTAACAAGCTAACCTTAATTTACATTGCTTATATATATATATATATATATATATATATATATATATATATATATATATATATATATATATATATAAGCAATGCTTATATAACAGAGTTAAAATACCAACTTACTTTAAAGGTTATTTTTTTTTATAATACTTTTTAAGCTACTTCCAGCAATATAAGGATAAGTTAAACAACAAACATATCCAGCATGATGCAGATTCACATAGGCAAAAAACAATCTAGTTAAAGTGCATGTTTAAAACATGACAGGACATTGTGACTCTTCACTATTATAGGGAATGCTACACATTGGAAGTGCAATTCTGTTTTACAATGCACATCAGCGACATAAAAGAAGCGCAGCAGATCACAATATCACAGGTTGTTTCATATTAATTTACAATCACATTTCAATGAAGCGAGAAAAAAGATTTTCGGAATGAGGTCATGTTTCTAGAGCAGGGCCCATTTGGAAAGTTAAATATGCCAGAAGCATTATTTAAAAAACATATCAAGAAATAATACCTCACAGATGGTTGAAATGCCCTTATTCAGGTGATTGGTAGCATTGTTTCTTGGGGACAACAGGTATATGTATATTAATCAAAGCTAACTGAACAGATATTATGGTATTTGCTTTAATTAAATGACTGAAAAGTGTAATCCTAGACAGACATATATTACAAATGCTACAATAAGACATATATAAGGCATTTAAGAAGTCTTTGTTTCTTTTATTAAAATCTCTTTATCTGAGAACAATACTACTATAATGCAGTCTGGATTTTACATGCATTTGTATTAAAATACAAATTTGACACTATTGTCAGATTATAAAATGTATATTAAAAGAATAATGTCATACTTCTACAATTCAAACACAAACACATACTGATTCATTTGAAGTTAAGTAACAGTATATAAACTTACATTCCTCTGAGGCGCAGCCACATTTTCCCAGTTTGTTCGGCTTTCAGGTACTTTAAAGGGTTGTTTTCCACCTCCTCTGTGTTAGTGACAGAAGAATCCATTGTAAACGTCCTACGGTGAAACAGTAACAATCAGCCTCTGCATCAGCAAGTTCAAACCCTCTTTATCAGTCCATTATGAATCTCATCAAATACATGCATTTGACAGATCTTTATCAGGAGACATCAGTTTAATAAAGCAATGAAATGCTTTTGAGCAGTGAGCTGTTCAGCTTGTGAGACAGACCTACTGTTCAAATGAGGCTCCCTGAGCACAAAGTACTGAATATAGCTGTTCCTTAGCACACAAGTGCAATCCACACATTTGTGAAGCAAATACAATTCTAGCAGGGGCTGGCTACTCAAGCTCTCCATGCAAAGGTGGCTTTTTATAGCAGTCTGCACAATGACACACACACACGTTCCTCCAGTCACTCTGGGTTCAGGGACACCCATTAGGAAAGAGCTGCAGCAATCGTTCCAGGTTTGATTTGAAACAAATTCATTGGAGGATCTCAACAGGAAAGCAGATGGTATCAACCAGCACCAGCATCAGCACCTCCCACAATCCAAGAACATATTGATTGACACATCCTTTTACAAGAGGTGATCTAACTGGAGGCAGGGACATAGATCTCAGCCCGTCAAACTGTGAAGAACAATACAAACAGATATCTATCTCAAGAATGCTAAAAAAATTACAAATCCACTTAGTCATTTATAGAACGCTACAGGCAACTATTTAAGTAATATGTGCATCAGCTAATGCAGCATTAATGATTATTCACCTCCTAGCAACCCTGCATAGTAGGTAAATGTCAATTAAACAGAGGAAATCATCTGCAGCTTATCCTCTAGACAATGGCAAAGCAAAATCTGATCTGGATCAGCAGTACCATGAAAATATCCTTAAATTCAAAAGGTTTCCTCTTCTCTCTGCATATGTGCCTTGCAAATACAGACCTTTCAATGTAGATTCTGTGGCTAAGGCTGCTGTCGGAACAAAGACTGATAAAAATGTCATGACTGTTTGTAAAGCAAATAAGCATATGGCATGATTAACAGAACACATTTTGCTTATACATTAGTGTACTCACAAGCAGTCGCTTTAAAAAATATAAGTTAATTAAAAAATATAAATGACATGCTGGTAGAAGAAAACTGTTGATTATTGATTAATAATATAAATGCAATTGAGGATAAAAAGTACCAGTGGGAATTACATTATCTGTCAGAGAATCGTTCTGCTTGAAATGTCAGGGCTGCAGCCTGAAGCCTTTCATTTAGTTATGATTTAGTTACTACCATTCCTACATTTCTACTGGAGACTCCGCTTGCGAGATTTAAAATGAGATTTCATTGTGGAAGACAGCAAGGGAAGAAGGTACAACTTAAGTGTGCAAGTTCTGTCGAGTTACTACTATGCATATTTTGACAGAAAAAAAAAACGCCCAAGCATTTTGGAAAGTAACCGAAAACAATAATTTCATACAGTATATAAAAAGCGAAGGCCCCGAAAAAAATATTTATGTAAAACTCGAGAAAATAGCTAAAAATAAGCACTGAAAAATGTAAATAATAAAAGCCGAAAAAACAGAAGCTCTAGTGATATCTAAGGAAGAGAATTAAAGGAGGTGGGGGGTTTTCATACACAGACTATTGTACCTCAGTCAGAATGCTGTATAAAACACCCCCTTTTCGTAGCAGGTATGACCTATGGCCAGGAACTGAATATCAAAAACATTTAAAAATAAAAGCAGTCAAAATTGTTGATGTTCTAGGTACTGTAAGCACATGACAGCCTATTTGGCCAATTGTGAAATGTATACAAATCGCACATATATGCTTGGTAATGGTTTTCTTATATAAAAATATATTATAAACATGATTGGCTGTCTTACATTCCTGCTATGAACAGTTCTTCTGCAGTTCATCCTAATTCTACCTTCTATTATATTACATTATTCTATTATATTATATTAGGGCGCACTGATGAATCATTTTTTAATTGACATTGAGCTACAGGAAAACATTGTTTGCAATAGTTAGATTTCTTGTATTGAATTCTTCTGAGGAATTGTACTCTCATTAGAAACAGGGCAAATAATACATGTTTCTGTCTGACCTGTCAGTAAAAACAAACATAAAAAATAACAAGATTAACAGTAGAAGCTTAAAGAGACTCTAGGGGTTAAAACGTGTTTGATTTAAATTATCTAAATAAAAATGATAATCTACAAGCTAGCCTGCAAGGTAAATTTACAGAAATGTACTGCAGAATTTGATGTGACTTGTTGGTGTTTCAGGTTGTTCAGTTAAAATGTACTTAAATGATTGCGGTACTGTCATTAGTGGAACCAGATTTGATCGACTTTGAAAATTTAAATCCAACTATTAAAATGTTCTTTCTACTATATTTCACACTGTTTTGTGAAAATGTTATTGCAGTATTGCAATCACATTTTATTATTGCTGGCTCCAGGGATCAGCTTATTTTGCCTCCCTAGCGCATCTGAAAGGCTCCAATATGTCAGCTCCCTCAAGTGTTACTTGACCCAGAAAGTGGACAAAGAAATTGAAAACATTGCTGAACGTGCAACTTGTTGACCAAATTGGTGCAGCAAGAAGCATTTATTGGATATGCAGAGCACAAAGAGAGCTTTGTTATTTTTGAGTACAGGTACCGTTTAAGAAATATTTGATCTAACTCAGCTGTCACGTTTACATTTTTTTAAATGTGTAAACTACATGCAGTAAACCGAACAGTACCATTTAAGCAATGGGCAAGAGCTAGTCAATATTTTCTTTTGGTATATTCAATTAATTAAAAAAAAAAAAACATTACCTTTCAATTGGATATTAAACATTAACATTAACTTAGTACTACAGTACACAATACAATTTTGTGTAAGGTAGGAACAAAAATTGATAAAGTTGTTTGCATATAAGTGCTTCAAATTAACAAAGCATGATCTTCAACCAGACCACCCAAGAACCGCATTTTGTGGACCAGACCTGCAAATTGTCATTAAAACCCGCAGAATTGTGACAGATTGTACAACCTGCAAAATCAAACTTTTAAGTAAGATCACTGTTTGTCATTATCTACATATGATTGTATGTACACTCTATTCATCTATGGGTTCTTAATTCAATTTGAAAATTATATCATTTTTAATTAAACAATACAGTTGTATTCTTTTTGTTTTATTGATTCAAAATGTAATTTTAATAATTTAGGTTAGGGGGTTAGGTCCAAAATGTTCTCGAGGAAGGGGGGACCTATGTAATTTGGCAGAATCAGCAAAAACCGTCTGCTCATTAAATTGGCATCCACTGGACTAATTAGTATTGTTATAATGTAATTTTGAAAGTACTACATGAGGCTGACTTCAAACTCAGCAGGAAATAAATAGGAAAGCCTCCAATTCCGCACTCATGCTTGGAAATAGCCAGGACCCCTGCATTCTGTAAATGATAAATTTCAAACAGTTATGTTCTCAACTACAGTATCTATTATAGCAGTGGTGGCCAATACGTGGATCGCAAAAGATTTTTGGTGGATCTCGGGACAAATCAGAACAAGCACTAACATATAAGCATACAATAGTTTTTGTTACGGCTGGTGGTGAGAGCCTTCTGTGTCATCCAGTAGCACAGATGAAAATATCCAGACAGTTTCTGCATATGAGACAAAAAATTGAGGCGCACGTGTGTGTCTAGAAATTCCTAAAGGTTGACTATAAAAAATAAATGTGATTTTTTTTTTTTTTGGCTGAAAGTATAAAACAAAAAATAAACTCACACTCGGATCTAAACTCTCATAGCTCAATCGTAATGTACTCTGGGAATGTAGTTTATTGGTGTCCACTGCCCACTGTTAATCACACATTAAAAACTACAAATCCCATACCCCGGCAATTTCACTGATTTATCAGTGCAATGGCTACTCGTTTCCAGACGGTTTGAAAACTTGTCAAACCAAGATGAGAAAAATAACAAATTATTTGTTGGTAAGTTTCTGTTTTATAACTACCTATGCTTAATATTAAAAAAGCTTTGATTGCGCGTTTGTTACGTTTATGTTATTGTGGTTGTTTTATTTTATTATTGCTATCTTAATTTATTGGACACTATTATATTAAATCTGGCTAATAATTATTTGTCATAGCTTACTGGTGGATCACAGAGCCCGTTGAGATCCTCCAAAATGGATCGCAGTTTTTGGTGTGTTGGCAACCACTGTATAATAGCAATGACAAATTAGCACATTTCAATGATATTGATCTTGATGTCTTTAGACATTTATCCCCCTTAAAGGCTGTTTACATAAACAGAATATACAGTAATTGTATTGCATATCTGGTGGACAGCCCTTGTGTTATGTTACATAACTAGTACTCCACATTCCCACAGTGGTTTAATGGTTCAAATCTGGTATGTGGCACAACCTCGAACAAAAGGTAATTACTGACACAAAACCATGTTTGCACAGCTTGTGCAATATGGCAAGCAAAACTCGTGCTGGCAACCCTAAAATTCCATTAGTGTCAGAAATGTACAGTTGCAGAAGATGTTTAATGTCATATGATGTGTACTCTGTAGTGTAGCTAGCTCTTAAATCCTTATTTGCCATTCATACTAACTATTCCAGCAAAGAAATGCTTCTCAAAAAGACTCCTTTTTTATTGGAAAAGTTAGTAAGCATAGCAAATAATGTACACACAAAGCAGCATAATAAACAGATAAGACATGAAGAGCAATGCCTGTTTGCACAGTCAACACATTGCTGCATTCTGCCTCAAGCAGTGACTATGCTGAATTATTTGGAACATGGAGGCAAGTGGCTTGATACAGTACATCAGATTTGTAAAACCTCTCTGCCACGATCCACGTGTTTTTAACTCAGTATTCAACAATAACGGGAGCTACGGTATCATCATATCCTGTGTCTGTCAGCTCCTGCTATACATGAGAACAACTGCAGTACAATAGTTTTCATAGACATATAAACAAATGAATGATGGGAATACATCCAGGAGAGGAAAGGGTTACTGCATGTTTTTTATTTATATTTTATGTATTTTATTTTTTGTTATTTCAAAATCTGTTATATCACATAATATGCCATTCCTAAATCTAACTAGTAATGTAATTACTTCCTACTGATGGTGTAAGAGAGGTTCATTCCACAGGCTGCAGGCACTATGATTATGTATCTCTTCAAATAATGCTTACCAAAAAAAACAGGGTCAGATTTAGGTATGTTGGGTAAAAGCTGGTACATAACGCAGGCCTATCCATTTCTAGTATGTGAAATCTGCAGGTTTCAAAGGAACACCTGGGAGAGCAATATTTATTGTTAAAATAAATAATCATAAACTACAGCATGAGATTTCTATTTTATGACACATGCAACTAAGGTTAACTAAGTAATTTCCTGTCAAAAAAATAAGTAAAATTAGAATAGAAAGATTCAAAATGAGTGAGGCATGCTGTGTTTACTTGGAGCCCACACTGTGAAGACATTCAGTTCTTTCAGCGCAAAAAAACATTTTCAAGGTTTTTCTTCCATAGTCATTGATTTTATCAGATGGGCAAAGCAAAATAAAAAAATATTGAAACAAAAGCATTACTTATTGGAAACCAACCCATAAACCCACAGGCAACTGTTTCATTGTGAGTTTTGCTTTTTTGCACATTTTTTTTTTACATCACACACCATCACAAATACCACAAACTGTAAGAGAACCCTATTATCTGTGATTGCTATTAAAATGTTGCACTGTTTTCTACAAACTATGTGCAATAACTCTGTAGATCTCTGGCAAATGTTACCATATAACATTTCAATCTCCAAAAATAATCACAATGTTCCAACTTGCCAAGTTAAAAACGAAAACAACACATACTAATTCAGTTCCATCTGTTTGGCATCATTAACCATACAGCACTATTAGCATTCTAAGCAGATGAAGAATTATGCCATTGATATAGACATAATAGAAGCAGACAGGCTTCTACAATGGGTCAGACCTCCAGGTGACTCATAATCTGATATTGATTTAACCTTTACTAGCTCTAATTGGATCGATTTGTATAGCGTCATTTTGAAACAGATATGCTTATGGGTATGGTGAGATTAGATACTATGGGGAATGCATTTAAGGCTCTATAGTGATACTGGTAGAGCATGTATTTCTAACATGGGTCACTGTTGACTAGGATGGCTACAAAAAAAAGAGTGGGGACAGGTGTTTGCCTGCTTGACAGTAGCTTTATGAGAGACAAAGAGCTCAGATAAGATTAAGCTGATTTTTCTTTGTACTATGAAATAGCCAGGCAACCAAAACTCTCAATAGATCCATAGATACAACTATTTGACAAAAGAAAAATGTACCCACACATGGATAGACATTTTTCTATGGATGCTTTTAATTTCATTGTATTTGACAGGTACATGATGTATAGCAGTTTAACTAATCCATATATCGTTGCAGATTTTCCATTAAAAATTCATCATCACACGAGTCAAGGAACAGAGCCTACCTGCAGCCATTAGTCAAAGCCAGATACCTGCATGTTTGTGCTAGTGCAAAAATAGAGTGAAAGTTCATGCTAATTTAAAACGATGTTCCAACATGATTTGAAAAACTTTGAAAAACCTTCCTTTCTGTAAAAAAAAAAAAAGCAATGCAATTCTTATTATTTGACCTGTGGAGTATACTGTTGTTAAACCGAAACAAAAAGAGGACCAGTAATAATGCTAATAATGATTAGTGGTTTTTAAACCAGTTAGCAGTCTTTTAATTGTTATTATGATACCAACAATCAATGGTGACAGAGAATCTGAGAATCAAACATGACAGTCAGGGCCAGATTAACCTATATGTAAATTAAGCTATAGCGTAGGGCCTCCAGCAGAATTGGGGGCCCCCATGAGGTTGCTGTTTGTTTGGGACACTTTACAAAAACTGCATGCGGGCGGACGGGCCCACATGCAGGAAGAGAGATGCACAGAAGCTTGCTTTTGGTTAATTTTGTTCTTTTATGAAGGCTAGGTATTTCTTTCTCGATTACAGCATACCTTGTCTCTGAGTCTCTCACGCAAGCAGCTTCCTGCTAGTAATGTACAATACCAAATGCCCCGCGCCCTCTACCTCCTAGGAGAGATCCGTCCTTAGTCCGAGTACGTCAGAGGCATCAGTCCCCAAATAATAAACATAAGAACAATACAGGCTATGTAATAACCGCAGACAGACGGACACACGGATGACGTTTTTCACATGTTTATATGGCAGCTCCACAATCAGGAGAATATATATTTTCCCCTCCATAATGAATTATAAAGTGCAACGCCAATCACATTGAATATAAAAGCTTTTTTTTAAAAAAAAAAATGCAATTCTCAAGTCTGCAAACCATAAAAGTGCCTAATGATGGTTTAAACTGGAAAAATTAATGGTTACCATGCACAGGCATGATGGGAAATACTGTATAGCATCTGTATTTGTCATCTTCTTTGTTTGAATTTTTTGTGCAAACTCCATGGCTGAACAATTATTTAAGAATACAGATCACCATAATATGCATAGGGCCCCCAAAATATGGGCTAGCGTAGGGCCCCCACATCCCTTAATCTGGCCCTGATGACAGTATCTCATCAGGTGATGCATAAACGCCATTTGTCAGAAAACTTCACTCATCGTGACGTTAAAATAAGGTGCCCTTAGAGAGCATTTTTCTCATTAGCATATTATTCGTCTGATTCATAAATCTGTATTGTGCTGTTAACCCTCACCGGCATCATAATTAACACGTGTCAGACCAGGCCAAGAATGAGACGCGTCCTAAAGGTATCATTTCCAAGCATAATTTCTGCGTTTAATAGTAATAATAATTAAAAAAACTTATGTGGACTGTACATCAAGAGGAGAGAGATATCATGGAACATGACCCCCCAAGAAGAGAGAGAAGGCCCTGCAGAACTAACATGTACTGAAGAGCCTAACTGCTAGAAGCAAAGCTGCCCCTGTAGTAATGTGTATTATTAACTGACTGCATGATTAGCATTCTGGTGTTGGCGAGTTTTATTTTTCGTTGGTCAATTTTATTTTTTGTTCCTACAGTATATTCATCACTTCCATGCGTAGAAAGCTAGTAGGCTACTTCGCTTTACGTATTTTTCCTAGCATTCCATCTATCAATAGAGGCAGCTGAAGTCATTTTAAAGTAAATTATATTTTATTACGACCCCCAATACGTACGTGTGATTACTACAGCTATGCCCAAATGTTTTGCCTCATAGAATGAACTCATTTTGCTTCATAAAGTCGAATGAAACATGCTGAATAATGTTGACATATTGAATTACATACCGCTTTGTAGTTTTCCATATACTTAACGAAAAACTGACAAATTGAACAATGTGACATTTTGAAATCTATCATGAAATGCTCTATATTTCTAGGTGATGCAAAACTTTTGGCCATAGCTGTATATTGAAAAATATATATTCATGTCAGACAGAAATAACCACAAATAAATTGCAAGAAATATGTAGCGTCGCTATGAAACCGAGTAAGATTGTGACGGGCAGGATTTTTCAATCAATCTTTATTTATTTTAATAAAAGAAGCTGGTTTTTGAGATGTTATTGTTGTATGTATTGTGCAGGTATTTGCAAACTGAAGGAATACAGTAACAAATAAAAGCACAGGCAATTTTTCTGCCATTTAACAATTACTTCTATTTTAATGTAACTGTGCGGTGCTGTCTTTCTGTGCCATCTGTCATTCAAACGAAAGTTTTAAACATAATATTATGAGAAAAATAACGGGAGTTGTAAAAACAGATTGAAGGGTCTATTCATAAAAGTACTTGCCGACAGTCCTAGGTAATCGAATTTCGTGTACCTAATAAAAGTCGTCCATATTGATATTCATAAAATGATCTGTGTAGACCGACAACTGTTGCTAAGCAATTTATGAATGGGTATATAGTCATTCACCCCCGAAATCCGTTTCCTTTTGATGACATCATTGGCTATATAAACATTCGCTTCAGTTCTGTCGTTAGCTGTTGGGAACATAAGTAAATGGAATCTACCGACAGCAGCACCCATCGTGTTATTAACAGCGTGCCTGTATGATACGTGATTTATATACTGGAGGATGCTATCATGTTCAGGTTATTTAAATTACCTTAATAATTGTTAATGTTCCTTTACTTTGCAGAACATGCGCAATTAAATGAAAAACGCTTGTAAATCAATTATTTTATCAATTATTATTTCAGCTTAACACAGATACAGAAACATATTAGGCAGTGTTAATCACGGGGGCATCAACTTTTATACGAACACAGTTTAATAAAAAAAAAAGCTGTAAGAATTTGTGTCTGTTTTTTTTTTAAATTTATTTATTGGGGGGATTTGTTAAATATGGTCAGATAACTTTTTTGACAATGTCATTTTGATGCTGTCGTTAGTTTAGGCAATAACTACTTGAGTAATTGCAATGATACTCAGAATTACCTCAAACAACAGGTAAAAAATACAATGAAATAGTAACAGAAACTAACAAAATGTATTTTTAAGTTGATTAATCTTTACATGTTTGCCTCCTTACCTGGATACTGACTCTCTCACACTGGTAGATTCACTGAAGCTACATGCTGGTACATGATTCCCCATCCGAAGGCTCTTACTTCTTTGGGAATTGTTCTGCCTTTGCTTAAACTTGTACTGGGCAGTAGAAACTGAATTGGTGGACTCTGTAGAAAAGTAGACAACACTTTAAGATTAGGTGCACACAAAAATATAACTGTTTGAAACACAATCTTTAAGTACTACTCTTCATCAAGAACACATGAAATGCTGCCAGACATTGTGAACAAATATATCTCATTTCCATTTTTTTAAATGTTGCAACTTGCCTATGAGTGCCGATTTGCTTGTGAATATAACAGACACTTCATATTAATGCTGTCTAATCAATAATACAAGACTACATGTTTTACATCTTAATTTCAGCCCAGTTGTTTAAATTTCTGAGCACTGCTCATCATTTCCTTGAATCCCTTGAGTGGTTGCTAAGAAGCCACTGTGGTATCCATGCTCTGAAGCAAGTCCACACAACTCGTGGATGTGCACTGTTGTGCATGGTTACAACAGTGATCGGGCACAATATTTTATTTTTCAGAAAATTTGGACTCTTAATAGTATGTTCAAAAGGAATACACAGTGTATGATTTTCTTATAAAAATCAGTCAATTGTAAGGAAGTACAGATGAACATATCAAATGTAAGAGGTAACCATATATTGTTTTGTAAATAATTTCTCTGAAATAGCCCTTCTTTGCTATCAAACATTTTAGATTTCCATTTGCTCTTATTATCAAGAAATGAGTGGGGGCATAGTTGTACATAACAATACATGTCCCTTCCTTTTCAATAACACTTGAGAAAAGAAATGATTATTAAAGTGAGGAATTATTTCATCCATGCTGTGTAATATAGTCTTCAAAACAACAGCATCTTTAAGGAAAATGCTTATAACCAAGAACAATAACAGAATGTTTTTATAAAGAGCATGAAAGCAATTGTAATTCAAATCAGTGAAGTTCAGGCAGGAGTAGGGGGCTTAAACCTGAAAATCAGGGTTGTTTTGGAATTAACTCTAAAAATAGTATTTGAATAACAATGCACATTGTATTTGATGTTTCTGGATGTGTGGGTTGCACTTCATCCCCAGTGTTTTTGGAGATTTAGTTCAGGAGGCTTATGCTGCTAGTCATACAATACCTCAAGGTACCTGCCCAGCTGTTTACACCTGAGAGTCATTTTCAGCTTCTATTACCAAGTTACCTAGTAAGAAACAACTTGTGTAAATGTCCCCACACAAGACTGATTAATGTGTTATGCTAATGCAAATCTGTAATACAGTATGTAACAACTGTATTTATATATAGGCTATTTACCACTCTAGAGCCACTTTCACACACAAATGCCGCTACTGAGCCGTCTCAGAGACGTTTAAAAACATTATTTAAAATACTCATTCACACATCAGAAATTGCGCAATCTATGCCGGTATAATACCATCATAACCCATCACACAGCCAAAGGGATCATGTGAGTACAAATTTCAAACCTGTCAGTCAACAGTTTGTTTACATGGCAACGGCAATTCGCTGATAAATTACAGCATTACGCACCATCCCTTCGATTTGTGAATTCACCTCCTCGTTAGCCCATAAAGTTAACAATTCCTTAACTTATTCCAGACTCCAATTACTACCTTGTTCTTGATCAGCCATTGCATTTGAAAAAAATGAAAGCGTGTAACACCGGCAACAAAAATACCCAACATGTCCGGTATACAGTCAGGTGGGATATTGGCTTTCAATCCATGCCCACTATAGCGCTTCAGTGTCGGCACAGCCTTTCACACAGGAGTGAAGACGATTCAGTGCCGTCTCTGAACCACCTCGCGACGGCTCTGTGACGGTATAGGTAATTCACATAGACCAAAATGCCGCATCAGTGCCAGTTCTGAACCATCATAACTTGTCTGTGTGAAAAGGGTATGTTGGTTAGAGAAGCCACAGTATGTGCGGATATATACTGGCAACTCTGTATTGCAAAGTTTAAGGTTTTACGTAAAAATAAAGTGCATTGTTGTATAGATCATTCAACATTCACATATACTAAGCGGCTGAGAGGTACTGTATTACCATCTTATGAGATAAAGCTATGTAACTTCAAAATATTTTTAAAAGCATAAATGTATGTATTTATGGTTACAGAATATATATATGGTCACACGTTATTTTAAGGGCCGTTTTTTAGTTTATTAACTGTTAACAAACAGCTAATAAACATGTTAATGTACATTATTTATTTTCTGTTAACTTCATTTTTAGCTAAGGGTTAGGGTTAGGGTTAGAGTTAGGGATACGGCTAGGGATAGGTATAGGGATAGGGTTAGGGTTAATAAAAACCTGATTTAATTTGTTAAAGATTACTACAGTAACAATTTGAACCGATTTCAAGCATATGATCGACTGGGTATTGATTATCCATTGGGCTCTGGTGTTTGATTGATCATCCATAGGTTTCTGGTGTTTGCAGTTTTAGCTGGCCTATTATATATTATTAACTAACAGTTAACAGAAAATAATGTACATTAACATGTTTATTAGCTGTTTGTTAACAGTTAATAAACTAAAAAAACGGCCCTTAAAATAAAGTGTGACCTATATATATATATATATATATATAAACACACATGTGGATATCATATATTTTGGCAATAGTTACCATGTTTTTTAAATCTTCAATTTGATATAAAGTAGGGGTTGCAATTATATTAAATATTATGGGATGACATGCTATTAGTCTAAAATATATTATTGTCAGCAAGCTCTAACTCTTCCTCTGAAACTATTCCTTGTCATTGTTGCTTAAATCTAAAATTAATTAATCTCTTGTTGACAATTTGGAAAGTCTTAAGACTAATCTGCATAATGCCAGGTGCACTGGGAAAGGAATCTACACTCAAGTGCAAACCGTTCACACGGGATTGTTCTTCCCCAGCAGTCATATAGATGAAAAAGAGGAGCGTTTTAGGTGTTGGGTGTCACCACATATTTTGAGAGTTTTTCCATCAGCCAACAATTAAATCTTCTTACCCATTTTCAAGATATCCTTGAAGATGGCTTTTCAAATCACTCTGTCAGGTGCTATTTCTGCACCTTAAATATATCAAAATGGTCTTGACATTATGGAGCTATATTTAACATCAGACAATTAACCATTATTCTACAGGTTCTATACAAGTGACCTACAAGGCATATCAACTTGTAGATAAAGTGACAATAAATTCATTGAGAGCCTACATATCACCCTATGGTCCAGGTTTTTCAAGTTGCTTAGTAAACATACATCGTAGAGAATTAATAATGATGCAGTCCATTTGTGCCTTGCATGCATTAAAAAGGTCTTGCAGAAGATGCCACCCAATCTTAAGCAAACCCTGGTGAAACAAAAGCAGCATGCTGGTCCTTAGGACATTTTAATAGCATTCAGTTGATGAACACAAACTTCTTCCACCACAGCACAGTGCCACTGCATGGAAGGCACAGAACAAACTATACCAAGACCTGGCCACTACAGAGTCTGGGAATTAACTCCATAACACGAGTCGGATAGCGTGTGACATCTGAAAGAAGGCCGCATCTGCAGGAATAAGGAGGTTGTTCTCATAGGCATGTGGTAAAACCTGGACCCAGGGATTATAACAGACCTTCATTTATACCATGGCCACACATTTTCAGGCACTACAAAACAGAAGGCAAGCTCACCATTCACTAAGCAGAGTGTATGTTTTACTTTTTCTTGTCCTACACTGACTACAGCAGTTTGTGTGTTCAGGTTGGTTCATTATAATACAATTGTTATTCTCAGCACAACCCTTTCTGTGCTCTGTGTAAACATAGCCTGCTCTTCTCTCTAGAGATTTGTGGAACATGTATACCATTCTGAGCAATATAGCAGTGCTTTAGTGAATTTCACTCAGATTTCTTTTTCAGACCAATGAACCCTAGTGAGACAAAAGAAGCAACTCAAAATATTTCTAAATCCATGCACAATTTATCTTAACCTTTTTTGAGTCAGGAACTGGACAATGTGAAAAGGCACGTTTTGAGCGGTCATTATCAAACAAAATACCTCTTGTTTACCATTTTTATTACATTCCAGTGTTTTTTTTTTGGCACACAACATTTATTCTGTAAATTGTAGTCCTGCAAATGTATGAAATTAGTAATTTCTCTTGCAAAAAAAAAGTGTTATATTAAATTCTGCTTGAATGAAAATGAATTATTCATAAAACTGCATGCACCTAAACTTTGCATGAAGCACATTAACTGAGGGACAATTCACTGTCCCCTTGTCTTATTCACTGAACATCAATTTTAAAAAGAGAAATGGACTAAATAAACCTTGTCACATAACATTACAGATTGTGTTCCTTCCCTGGGAAAGTCTTTTCAATTCCCTATATTAATGTACTAAATTTCTCTTCACACTCTACTTTTCATTCACCACCGCCACCTTTGCTCCTCTGTGAAAACCAGCTGCTTGTTGTAGGCAGATTACTATTAGTATAGCAACGGGGGATCAATTCCATCCAATGCATGATAGGTGAGAGTGAATGCCAGTGATTATGCAGCAAAATAGGGAGAGGAAAGAACAGCCGTCCCTCAAGTTACACACAAATTACGCATTGGATGGACTGCATGGACAAAGCTATCTAGTGTGATAAAAGATTAGGACACTGGCGATAAGATTGATTTAAAATGAATTTTAAGAAGTTGTCAGGTGTATGTACTAAGCATACTAAAGCCACCTGGAGATCAAGTACAAGTATAAAATACTGGAGACTTAGTGGGTGTAATAACTATCTCATAGAGCAAATGTGGAACAAATGTGGGGACAAAGTGTTGCAGGGTAAGTTTGTACCAGATTTACGTAGAGAGAATATATGTTTGAGAGCTGTATGGAGGCCACAGGAGTTATTTTAACGTCTTTGTTTTAAAAATGTATAGTATGTGCTGAGAAAATGATATAAAAGGTGAATCTAAACAAAAATACATTAGTTAAGTCTGTTATTTCATACAGAGCTGATATAAAAAGTACAGAATGGAGGTAGAAGAATTAAAACCATCACTGTTTATTTGCTTACAGTAGGTGTCATTCTATGTTCTATATAAAACTCAAATAGGCAATTTTGGGATAACGATAACAAAAAGCAGTAACTAGGCTACCCACTGGCTTATTTATTCCAAATATCTTCCAGGAAAGTTGTTGTTTTTATTCTCATAAAAATGTTTTGTCACTCGTCTTCCAGAAAACAGATATCCAGCAGTACTGGCAAGCCATCTTGTGGAAGTTTTTGGTGACTATCAGTTAAAAGAAAAGTTGCACTCCATTTAGAAGCCCATGCAAATAGAATATGGGTTGCGGATAACCATTTGTTTGAAGTCAATCAGAGGTCTGTTTTGCACTTGTCTGTGGGACAGTAAGAAAAATAAAGAAAACTACTTCAAATCCCTGGATACATTTAATTATTATACATTGTAGTATTACATTGAACAAACTGAGCCACTGACCAAGTCCTACAGTACGTAATCAATTAATTATATCTGTTAAGCCTGGGATGGAATGGAACTCCAGGTCCACAGTTGTCTACTCCTGTACTAAACATTTATCACAGGTCACTGTGCATTAATGGCAATACATTTTGCCAAACAAATGCCAAATTTCATTAAATAAAAAAGTAAATAGTAGCATAATTTTAGCATTCATAATTATTGCAGTGCTGTGGAGTGTGAATCTCTGTGGAATGAAGGAAGGGAAGGACGCACAGGGGTGGCAGGTGTGATGGTTCTTGTTTCAATTAGCATTGTGCTTTTCCTGTTTAGAAACAACTGTGACATTACATTTAATCCTAACTCAAGCTGATGCAGTGGAACAAATCAGTGTGTTACGGCTTGCATCAAGCAAGTGGCCTTGAACATTTAAAAGCATCAGAAAAAAATCATTTGAAAGTCTAATTGTACCACTGAAATCTCAAAGCCACTCTTCCCAAAGATAAGTAATATGGGTCAGTATATTATATTCA
This sequence comes from Acipenser oxyrinchus oxyrinchus, assembly GCA_030684275.1. Lineage (NCBI taxonomy): Eukaryota > Metazoa > Chordata > Actinopteri > Acipenseriformes > Acipenseridae > Acipenser > Acipenser oxyrinchus. Next base: position 14,621,956 of record CM060257.1, on the reverse strand, counting down.
GATATAACAGCCAGTCAAAGACAGACCATAGCTGGGCTATGCCGCATACTTTTCTCCAGGTTCTACCACCTTAATGTGGTAGACCCTGCCCTGCCTTCATTAGGCTCGAGGGTCCTTGAGGGTGTAAGCTCACACTGCTAACCCCGTGGATTATGCGGTGCTGATGCATCCCTCATATGCTGCCGTTCCTTCCCCCTCGCGACGGCTCTGGTATACATTATCCCATACATAATGTTCGTTGGTGGTCATCTTCGAATTGAAAGGGAACGTTAGGTTACTTACCGTAACCCTGGTTCCCTGAAAGAGAAGACGACCACCAACCGCGAGGTCGCATCGGTCGCCCTCACGGGTTCGATGGAATAAGAGAAATGGCTTCCTCAGGATGACGGTTTTAATCCCTCGGTGGGCGGGACCGAGTGCGTCATCCCAGGACGGGGCCTACTGGCAGCTCTGGTATAGAGAGCTCAGCAATTACCTACCCAATGGGCAGGCATATCCCATACATAATGGTCATCTTCTCTTTCAGGGAACCAGGGTTACGCAAGTAACCTAACGTTTTAAATAGTGCTACTGTAAGAACTGCATGAATTACATTGCCCTGCTGATGAGTTGTGATTTCTGGGCACTATTCACTGTTTTAAGGAATGTTTTGTTAAGGACTATTTTAAAAGCCCATTTTGATTAATCAAATTAAATTACCAGTTCCTGAAAACTTAAAACAGACCTAAAAAGTATTGTGAATCATACTCATTAAGTACATCGTTTTTCTATGGTATAAGAACATAAGAACATAAGAAAGTTTACAAACGAGAGGAAGCCATTCAGCCCATCTTGCTCGTTTGGTTGTTAGTAGCTTATTGATCCCAGAATCTCATCAAGCAGCTTCTTGAAGGATCCCAGGGTGTCAGCTTCAACAACATTACTGGGGAGTTGGTTCCAGACCCTTACAATTCTCACCTCCAACTTAAATCCAGAAAGTCATCTATTATTATTATTATTATTATTATTATTATTATTATTATTATTATTATTATTATTATTATTATTAGTAGTAGTAGTAGTAGTAGTAGTAGTAGTAGTAGTAGTAGTCATAGTAGTATTTAGTCATTTAGAAGACGCTTTTATCCAAAGCGACTTACAGATGCTAAGGGGTGAACTATGCATCACAACTGTAGCTGCAGAGTCACTTCCAATAAGACCTTGCTTGTTTTACGTCTCATCTGAAGGACAGAGCACAAGGAGGTTGTGACTTGCTCAGGATCACACACAGGCTAGGCTTGAACCCGGAACCTCTTCTACAAATAATTTCTTTTATAGCTTTTAATTCTATTTTCCCACTGATGCATCTATTTTCAATACTCATTAGCTGTAGCTATGGCATATACATTAATAAATCCTATTAGGTATAGGAAAAATAATGGATCTTGCCATTAGTAACACTTTACCAAGGGGGTGATGACCTGAAGTCTAGATAGATAGCCAGACATATATTAAACTGATTACTACAGGGTTACACAACAGTCAGCCTTTTGACAGGTAATTATGGCTGAGAAACACAGGACTAATTGCTTAAAATAAAGACAAAGCCAGAAAAAGTTTTGGATTGTAAAAGACCCTGAGTAATGAACTTCAGGAATATCGAGGGAAGTTATGTATAAATTATGTAAGGGACCATTAGTTCTACAATCATCCCTACTTTTGTTTAAAAGTTAGAACAGAACATTCTACATAGAGTGGGAAAGATTTCAGCATATAACCACTGTGATTACTAGCCCCAAAAGTTCACTGTACCTATTCTAATTTATATAAGAGAAATCATTCATGAAAACATGCAAGCAACAATAAGACTGGATTAAATTGTGTGTGTAAAACCCAGAGACTGATAAATATTACTGAACAGTCGGCACATTAACATGTAACTCATGACTAATTCAAATTGATACAATACATGAAAATGTAATCCAATAAATAAAATGATCCTGGACAACAGAGCTGTAATATAATTCAGCTTTAATAAAATGCTCTAACTTGCATTGTTAATCAATACCTTCTGACTGGAATTTGGCAGGTGGCCTAATATCTCATTTTTTTCAATCTATTTATGTATTATCTTGCATAGCTACATTCAATAACATTGTGTTTTGTCAGCCTTCTTGTTTCTGCTTTCTACTCTCCAATGCCATAGAATACATTTGTGAACAGACTGTTGCAATGTATTGCATTTTTGGGTTTGGTGTTCCAGACACCAAAACTACTTTAGGCAGTATATAAAAGGGGTAGCCATTGATCTTTAGTTTAGTTCAAAAACTGCTTTATACGTATATGTATATGTATCTAATTAGAGCCCCGTGTTTTTCGCAAATACGAAATAGCGCAAAATTAAACAAAGTGCAACATATAAAACGAAATAAAACAAAATGCAAATATAAAACAAAATAAAACGAAAGCAGCTGTCGGTGACAAAATAATGATGTGCAACTGTCGGCTGGAATGGGAGTCGAAAGATACACACTTCTTGCATGTGGACAGAATAGGTCCCCTTACGATTTATGTAGAGGTGCCTATTCTGTGTTGGTGTGTGTAGCTGCACATGTGTGCAATTGATGGCTCCCAGGACACCAGGAAACCCATACCTTCCAAAAAACCCTGCTTTTTATTTTGTTGCAGCTCGTGAGAGACAGGATGGATGAATTCTCCTGCCCGCTTTACTAAAGCTGCATGTACATCTCGCACTGCACATGATACAGTTGACTGGCTCATTTCTGCAGTATACTGTAAAGTCATAAATATTTGCAAGCCTTTTATTATGCATGTTTCGTGTATGAAAAAAATGCAATACCGCAAATATTTATGGCTTTACAGTAACCCCTAGTACACTGGAACGATCCAGTGGCATAAAATGTTATTGCAGTGTGTACCCTTAGTGCTACAGGCAAACCATATGCTCTCTGCATGTGTCCTTCCAGGTCAGCCTGAAGCAATTGGCAGATCAGCGATTGTTTGTCTGTTGAGGCAAAATACATAAAAGACAGATGACTTCTAAATATTTGGGGATATCTCCTCCTCCTCCTCCTGTCTTTGTCTGTCCACGTAGAAATCCAGTGCATGCACCATATTTCTCTTATTTCTCTTTTTTCTCTCTCTCTTTTCATTGCCTGCTTCCCTGGTAGTTTCAGCGGTATTTATAGTCACAGTTTAGACCTGGTTTTCACATGTCAATTGAAACGCAAGCACTAAAACTGTTGATGGTTTGCTAAATCGCTGCATTTGTATGTAAATGAGGACACTCCCCTATAGCATGACAAGCCCTAATGCCAATTTGCCAGGTGGGCACTAAAACACGGTTGCTAAATCACATAGGTGGGCAATGTCTGTTTGCCCACATATGCGCCTGATTTTGGTGTGCTAACTGTCCGCAAAAGTGTTTAGTGATTGCCTTAGGGGTTTGCGAATGTTGCTAAATGGAGCACGATGTATACTATACTATTATTGATTTTATTAATGTGTATCAGTAATAAAAATGATTTTGTGAAAAATAAAACGAAATAAAACTAAATTTGTGAAAAATGAAAAATTATAAAAAAAATAAATAAAAAGAATAATCCATGGCATGTATATATATTTCTTAATGTGCTTTTTAGAATTTCACTAAATTCATACTGTTTTTCAATATAAAGTATACAGCAGGTCTTTTTATATCAAACTAGCCTAATCAAAGAATACCAAATGCTCTTTTTATCCTGAAACATAAATTATACCAATCACTTCACTGTACTAGGTGTTATAATTACAAAGACATGAAGTGAAAGACCTCCAAGTACTCTTATCTTGGACATTAAGAATGTATGTGAAGTGCAGAAAAACAAAACATACAGCAGATGTTAATGCCCTGAATGCATTCTGACAAGACATCATTAAAATACAGTGATTACTCAATTTGTTACCTTCAAGTAGACATGAAAGAAAAAAATAATCTGTTTCACAAAACACTGCATCAGTTAACTTCACTGAATCAGGCTAACATCCAAGCTTGTTTTTTTTTTTTTTTTTAAAGATGCTCAATGCCTGAACAAAATGTTTATTTCTGCTCAGATGTAAGCCTTTCGGTTGATAAACAGGCACTTCCACTATACCTACTCATTGAAGACCCTGAAACAATTTCTATGAAAGGTAGACTGGTCAGATAACAACAGCTAAACAGCTATTTAAGTCAGACAGACATCACACATAAAAGCAAAACCCCAGAGGGATGCTGGATTATCAGTAATAAAATATGTACTATTTACCATGTGTCACATACAGTGATACCATACTCCGAAGAAAACACCACCTTTCAACATTTGTCTTGTTCACTGGTAATCCATTGTGTTCCGAGGGAAATGCTACAACAAGCACAGGGTCAACAGATATCATATTTGCAGAGGGCATGGCAAAAGTCATACTTCAAGAGAAGAAGAAAAAAAAAAAACATCAGCACATTTAAAGCAAAATATGCTCCACTTAGACGATGATGATCTGCTCTTGGCAATTATTTCCTTTTCAGAGCCTGTAAAGAGAGGCCTTTTTACTCTCTCTTAAAGTGCCAATGACAAGAGGTCAAGTCAAAAATATATTGTTTAAACATGAGTCTTGTAATAGTGTGCAACCAACAATTCAAAGGATGATGCAACACTCACATAGGTATTGTGGACTGACTGACAGGATGAAGTGGTGGAGTGATTTTGACAGTTTTGGATCAGGATCTTGCCTTCTGGGCCACCAGGAGCAGCCCTCAATTAAGGTGAGACACTGACGCTGTCAGAGGTCAACCAAGGCCAGGAAAGTCAGGAAACTTGCTTTTCACCCATTTTTCACTTAATTTATTATGGCATAAGACTTAATGTAACTTAATGTAATGTTTTTATGATTGCACAAGTACAGTAAAGGTAAGCGAGATATTTCTGCCAATAATGTATCTCAGTTTTCAAAAGGTATATTATTGCCCATTATTAGGAGTCTACTTAAATCACAGTAAATTTACATATTTTCTGTGGTAGGTTATGGAATAAAATAAGGATTTCGCGGACCTGTTTAAACATTAAATAAACCTAAGTAGATAATATTTCAGAGCACTATAAAAGCCAAAAAATAGTGATACTTGCTTCCATGCTGTCATTTGTTAAAGGCAAGCATGCAACATCCCCCAGCAGTTGCTGCCAACATTCTCGGTCTGTTGTGGACTTGCCCATACATTGAGATTGCACGTCTGCATCCACTGAATCGGTTGGAAGTGTAAGGCAAAGCTTTGCCAATTTATACAGAAGTGGAAATCGATTAGAAGCAGTTCCAAAACTCGGTTACCCAAGGGCATCTGGCATTCTTTAATAAAGGCAATTAATTTTATTAGTACTGAATCAAAACAAAGAAAACGTGTCTATTCGGGTCTAAAATTCTAACTGTGTTTAAAAAGTATGCAGCAGCAGGTTGTTTGAACCGAGGTGGCTGTGCTAGATCATACCTGTAGTGCTGATTTAACTGGGCTACAACTGATAGGAACACCGGTTGTCTGCGCTGACTTTCAAGTTTGTTTTCTGAAAGCTGTTTGTTTTACGTTCTGTTCAGCAGCCTCTGTAGTAGCCTTTCGTTTAATGTGTGATTCTGAAGCTAAATAGTGATCGATCGTATTTTCTCCAAAGTCACATTACAAGATTTGCAAAACAATTACCTCCATCTCCATGTACAGTTTCTTTGGGAAATGTCTTGACACAATCCTCAGCCGAAATATACTTAGCTTTTTTTGCTTTGTCGTCCATTTTTGGTATTTTACCTCCAATGCTGAAAACTAGATTTTAGCTACCTAAATCAAAACAATGCAGCACTGACTTTGTCCCACCTCCCACAGTCTGTACAGTACAGGTCACAGAAAAGCCAGTACAGACACACTGATAGTCTGATTAAAACATTGTTGTCATTTGAACAGTAAACAAGAAAGTTAACCGCTTTGGAGTTTTTTTTTTTTTTAATGTTATTTGTCTAAGGATGTTTTTTTTTTTTTTTTTTTTGCCTAAGTGCAATGCATACAGGACGGCGAAGGAAAGCCTATCGACACAAGGAAGATACATAGTTTGCGTCACTTGCATTGTGCAGTAGTTCATTTAAACAAGGTTTCTTTTTTTCCTCTCCGTACTTGTCCAGTATGCATTGGCCCCTAATGTAATTGTGTATCCATGTCTAAATTGTTGTGAATCAGCAAACCCCAAGAGCTTTACTTTGGCTGGATGCCTAGTGATGCACTTTTTGCACTTATTACAGATAACTCACCCAGTGTGACACCACATGAATGACCTAAAATGATGACCTTAATTCAGCTAATTGAAGCATGAAATATCGACTTTTGTCATTCTTTATGTTGATCCAATAGATTGTTTATTGGGTAATGTTTTAATACCTTTTAGCCAGCATGGGCCAGTTTCTCAAAGCTCTTTACTCCAAAATGTCATTAGCATGACATTTTCACAAAGAAAAAACACAGAAATAAACAACTCTGACATTTGATGCTGGGGTTTGTGCTTAGTCTTGAGTTGTATCATTATTTATTTTAGAATTGTAATTATTATTATTATTTTTTTTTATCCCATCAGACAAAAAATAATGCTGATGAAGGTTTAGAGTAAATAGCTTTTGAGAATCTAGCCCCATGTTTTCTTCATGAATGTATGAATTTTAAAGATAGAACAGCATATCACCACCTTTCTTTTTTGTTTTGATTTTGTGAACACAGAATGAATATGATACTTTTTGGATTATTTAATGGCAAGTTTTTTACATTCAACTTAACAAACTATTTAGCAATGTGACACACTCCTTTTAGCTTATAAACGTGCTGTAACGATTACATCACCTATCCCAACATGTCTTAGCTGCTTCATTCAGTCAAAAATAATTTACAACCTTCACCAGCAGCACAAGGATGTATAATTTAATATACACAAGCACTTTTTTTGGCTATTTTTCTATTTTACAAGTAGCCCCCTGAAAAGGTCTTACATGTACTGGTAGTGCTGTATTCACAACAGACCATTGTGTGGTCAAACTGGGCTTTAAAGATGCACGCTTATAAACACAAGACATTGAAACTACTGTACCCAGAATCCATGACAAAAAAAAAAAAACATTCATAACCAACGTAAAAGGTAAAAACAAGTAAAAATGGACGTTGCAGTGAATAAAATAAGCCTTTTAATAATTGGACATATCAAATTCAGAGAAAATAATAAAAAAATAATTGGCAACGACTAAATTTATAATAATAAAAAAATAAACTATTTGTATACATGCTGTAAGCCCTCCATCTGATTTCATGAACATTGTATTAATTGTAACAATTTTACAATTCTCTTTAGATGTCAGAAAAGTGAGATCATTAAATATCTCTCTCTTTGTAGCTTCACACCCAGCAAGTGGTGCCTGCTTGTCTCAGAGACAAGCAGGTAAACTGGTTATTTTATGATTCAGGGAGCGGTTGTGACCTCATGCAGAGGACCCCTTTTTTTATGCATTAGTAGCTTTGCTAATTAAAATGCTGATTGTGATCAAAGGTATGAAACACAGTCAAGCTAGCTGAAGCTGGTTCTGCTCTAACAAAGATTTTGGCTAATAGTGCCATACATGGGGGCAGGCTTTGTATGTTAACTTTAGTGAGGTTCAGGGGGCGGGAGCCAGGGCTTCATCTCTCCTGTTTTCACCTGCCTATCATCGACTTTGTATATAAACCCAGTCACAGCTCTGCTCTTTCTCTTGCATTAGCTTGAGAGAGAGAGAGAGAGAGAGAGAGAGAGAGAGAGAGAGAGAGAGAGAGAGAGAGAGAGAATAACTAAATTGATTATCGTGAATGAACCTTGCCTGTTTGACTTCCCTGATTCCATTTTCGACTCTTGAACCTTTGACTACCCGATCCGGCTTTGAACTTTCTTTTGTACGACTTCCCAATTTGGCTTTGACCTTCGACTACCCGACCCGGCTCTGAAAAATCGGAGCACAACTTCCCGACTGATTATTGAACCAAGACCGGACCCGACACCAAGCATGGATCTACCTACCTATTCCTCTTCCGATCCTGAGAATCCACGGAACATCTCGATTCCTCCAGTGGCACCTCCTTCCTTTGTTTCAGCCCCTGACCCAGAGCTTTCCCAGCCATGCCGTTCCAAAAGGAGTCCTTCCCTGCCCAGATTTTTTTTTAAAGACTGGCAAATCGCCAGACTATTAAAAGCCTTATTTGATAAAGGAATCCAAATCCCATCTGGAAGCGATCGGACCACATTATTCAAACTTTTGTGTGAGCCTAACGCAGCAGAGCCAATGTTTTCTACTCGCCACCCGGCCCCTGCTCTCTCAGCAACACCAGCTCCAAGCGCCTACGTCACCACCCCAGTGATGACGTATGTCCATCCCCTCGCTGACCCTTCTCTCCATCCCAGCAGTACATCTGATACAGAGGAATCACCAAGAGCCTCCCCCCTGCATCTCCTTCCAGACTCACCAGAGCCACCAATATCCTCAATACCAGTTAGGATATCAAGAAGCTGCAGTGAACAGCAGAATTAACAGCACTGTTAAAAGTCATGTGCCGCCCTTACTGTACTCTGTTTGGGCATTGGGCCCGGAGGCATAAAGTGGATCTGAATCTCTCTGAAGACCTGGGTGCACACAGATCCTGCTGCACACTGCATTGGGCAGCAGTGTGGAGTATTGGTTAGGGTTCTGGACTCTTGACCGGAGGGTTGTGTGTTCAATCCCAGGTGGGGAACACTGCTGCTGTACCCAAACACTGGTTCTCTTTCCATAACTCAGGTCCCATTACTTACAATTATTTGTCTGTTTCAGATTCTCTTTTCCTCCTTACTTCAAGGCTTCGAATGAGACGTTCTGTCCTCCGAGTGTTGAGCCAGGTCGGTAACTGGGACCCAGTCGCGAGGCAACGCCTATATAGACTCTCTGAGAAGTCAGAGGACTGTGTTTTCAGGGGCCCGGAGGCCAAAAGGGCTAGCCTCGACTCCATAGGGAAAGCCCTCGCAGTTGGAGTCCAGGCCCTAGAGGCTAAGCCTCCAATCCAAAATTGCCAAAACACTCCCTTCCTCTCGCAGCCCTGGCTCTGTAGACCTGTATGCCTGCACTCTTTATCAAACCTCACTGAGTTTTTTGATCGATATCATCCTGTAGGATCAGACCTATAGTTTTGTTTTGTTTCAACATTTGTACATGCAGTTTCTATGCAGTTTCTAAGTTCTGTATTGTTTTCATTGGATTTTCCTTTTTGTTCTGGAATTAAATTGTTTTTCTATTGAAAATCACATCAAGAAGGAATTATTATTTCTGAGAAATAAACGAACCTTACAACATGTTCTGTGGCCCTTCAAGGGTGACTCTGAAATCTTGAAGTATCACTGCTGCTGGTGTTTATATTTTACAGTACTGTACCAGCAAAACAGATGCTGCACTGTGACAGGCATTTAGAAACGTCTGACCCCAAGAATCCCAGTTAAATCAAACACTGCATAGGACAGTGATGCTACCTGGAACCTTGGAATTTAGTGTTAAAGCTTGCATTGTTTACATTTTCAATTTTCAATCTGTTTGAGCCCAAATGAATAGTAATATATAAGTCATGAGGAAAACAGATAAACATCTGTCTGAAAACTATTCTCAGTTAGGTACAGTGAAAGAGCATATAGTACTACTGGCTAAAACTGCCTGAAAATAATATGGAAAAAAAGGCTAGTTAAGGGACGTTGTAGATGGACTAAGTCCTCCAGACTGGCTTATAGACTTTACTTTTGAGACTCTTGTGATACTTTGTAATTATTTCCAGTACTTCCTGCTGGTTCACAATATGCTTTCAATTAAAATATGAGTGGAGTAATATTTCTATACAAAATGAAACAGCTAATGAAAGTAACACACTATAGTTAACACATTTTACAGACCTCTGAGAAAAGCCTTTCTATATATCTTAGCAACAAAACTGTTAGTAAAAGCACACTCATTTGTTACACTTTCTCTGTTGGTCACAAAGGCAGATAGCCTGGAAAATAGCTCAGAGCAATCAACCAAACACCATTATCCAGTGACAAATCCTATATCACATTGCAAATTGCTTTTTCAAGCTTTTATTTCAACAACAGAGTCGTCTGCCCAAAATCCTGATCAAAACCAACAATCTTGTCAATTGTACTTATGGAATTTGTCAGTCAAACCTTGTTGTACGTAAAGCATTCTACGGCAGTGTTGCCAACAGACAAAATGCAATAGTGTGAATACACTGTGTTAATACAGCATGCCTGTCTTAAGGGTTCTCATCAAACTTCTGTAAGTAAATGTAGTCTTGGTTTCCTGCATGATTTTAACAATGCTATATAGTTGTCAAACTATGAAGTACAGCAATTAATCGTTGATAATTACGGTTGTATAGCAAAAAATGTTACTTGAGACTTGAGACAAATTTAAAATGTTATGTTTTGCTGGGCATGTCACAAACCATTTGGATGCCTCACACACAGGTAACAGGATTTCCATTTTTACTTAAAAAAAAAAAAAAAAGTGAGCAAGTCAAGTCAAGTGAAACCCAATGAAATAGCTTTCCTGCTGTCATGGCTGAAAGCTCATTTTGAAGGCAATAACTGTGCATTCTAGCAAAGCAATAGCCCCAGGGTCAACAAAAGTGAACTATAGATTGTTAAAAGCTGTCTAACAGATGATGTTCCTGGTGCTACACTGATCAGATTTATTATATATTTATATCCTTCATGTAAAGGCAAATCACTCAATCATTGTATTTCAGTAGTACTAGAAAATATATTGGTTATAAAATTAGAGCAAACATTAAGTAGTCTTGTGAATGTATTTCATGTTAATGACTTTTCATTGAAAACCAAACTGTATAACTTACTTTTTAGTATTGCTGTAAACAATGTTCGTCAAACTATTATTCAATGTCTGGAGTTATGGACACTTTGCATCTTAGAGGTAGAAGGAAGGCCAACCCTGTGAAAGAGGAACTGAAGATGCCAGGATAACATTACAGATTAGTGTGGGGACAGCTTGGAGGGCAAGTTGTTGATTCCCTGGCAAGTAAAACAGACATTGCTCTTGCTGAGTGTAATGCATTGCCCCATACCTCGGATGGTGGTTCGTGAACATGGGCCATTAGGGCTCCAGAGTGAACGTGTTACTGCTGCTTCATAACAGCTATTATCCACTAGTGAAGGACAAGTCTTTTTACTACATTGCTCAGAAAGTGCATGCATGCACTGCAAACAATCACATGTGGATTTACAATTCACCCTGACATTAACCAGATCTTATTATGGCATTAACTGAAATGTCCAGAGGTGTAAATTAAATAAACAGATAGATGCATTTGCAAAATGAACCAACCAAACTGAACATTAAATTGCAAAGCATCTGAACTTTGCATTTTGCATTTTAAGACCGCTGACATTAACGGAAAGGTCAGGCTTATCATCAGTGAAAGCTTATCTGTCATTTGTAGAATCCTAAAGATTCAAGGATGTCGAGTATACAGTGCCTATAGAAAGTCTACACCCCCTTGAACTTTTTTCACATTTTGTTGTGTCAGTGCCTCAGAGTTTCATGCATTTAAATGAGGATTTGTTCCACTTATCTACACACCATACTCCACACTGTTAAGGGGAAAAAAGTTTATATTGAGTAAAAAATTATATATTAAAAATACAAAACTGAAAGATCATAATTGGATAAGTCTCCACCCCCCTGAGTTAATACTTGGTGGAAGCACCTTTGGCAGCAACTACAGCTGTGAGTCTGTTGGGATAGGTCTCTACCAACTTTGCACACCTAGATTTGGCAATATTTGACCATTCTTCTTTACAAAACTGTTCAAGCTCTGTCAAGTTCCTTGGGGAGCGCTGATGGACAGCAATCTTCAAGTCATGCCACAAATTTTCGATTGGATTTAGGTGGGGGTTCTGACTGGGCCACTCAAGGACATTTACCTTTTTGTTCCTTAGCCACTCTGGTGTAGCTTTGGCTGTGTGCTTTGGGTTGTTGTCATGCTGAAAGGTGAACTTCCGACCCAGTTTCAGCTTTGAGTCAAGAACTGCAACGCTGCTGGGTTTGTATCAAGAATGGTCCACCACCCAACTGACATCCAGCCAATGGCAGGCCAGTGGTCGAAAACGGCTCACTGATGAAAGAGGCCAAAGGAGGCTGACACGAATTGTGCAGAGCAACAGACGGGCTACAGTTAGTCAACTGACAGTCCAGTACAACATTGGTGCCGAAAGACCCATAAAAGAATGCACAACTCGTCGTACCTTGACACGAATGGGGTATGGCAGCCGACGACCTAACAGAGTTCCACTTCTTTCAGCAAAACACAAGAAACTGCGGTTGCAGTGGGCTAAGGAACGAAAACACTGGACACTGGAGGATTGGAAAAACATTGCCTGGTCTGATGAATCCCGGGTCCTGCTGTTTCACGCTGATGGGAGGACTAGGGTATTTAGAAAACCACATGAGTACATGCATCCATCATGCCACGTGTCAACATTGCAGGCTGGTGGTGGTGGTGTGATGGTGTGGGGTGAGTTTTCATGGCACACATTGGGCCCCTTGATAAAAGTGGAGCAACGTTTGAATGCCACAGGATATCTGAACATCATTGCCAATCAGGTGCATCCCTTCATGGCAGCAGTGTATCCATCTGCTAATGGATTTTTTCAGCAGGATAATGCCCCATGTCACAAGGCTAGGATTGTCCAGGAATGGTTCCACGAACATGACAGTGAATTCAGCTTACTGCAGTGGCCTGCCCAGTCACCAGATCTCAATCCAACTGGGCATCTGTGGGATGAGATGGAACGAGCTATTCGGAGATGAGATCCACTACCAGCCAACTTGACACAAGTGTGGGAAGCATTGGAGTCAACATGGGCCAGCATCCCTGTGGAACGCTTTCGACACCTTGTAGAGTCCATGCCCCGATGAATTGAGGCTGTTCTGAGGGCAAAAGGGGGTGCAACTCAATATTAGGAAGGTGTTTCTAATATTTTGTATACTCAGTGTATATATATATATATATATATATATATATATATATATATATATATATATATATATATATATATATATATATCGATTTGCAGGCATGAACGCACACAGGAAATAAAATGAGTTAAAGACTAGGCTTTTAGTTTTTTTAAATATGTATTTTTTTTATCCCAAAGACAGACTGCAGTAACCATCTGACTGTTTATATGACATTTAAACAACAGGGTTTATTTATAACGTACATATTTAATATGTAAATTAGCCATGTGTGCACTGAATGCTCTGTTAGGGCACAGCAGTCTGGTGCGATTAAAGGTTGATTACATGATAAAAGTTTGCAATAGATTGGGAAGTGGTACTAAGTAAAATGCCATTTCAGAATTTTTCTCGCGTACCCCAGTTTGAAAACTGCTGCATTAGAAGAAACCACATTACCAACAGATACAGTTTAATAGTCGTATTTAAATGCCATCGTCCTGACTGGTAAATTCTTACCTTCCAGCTGCACCTTTATTTTGACAATTGCCATATCAAAAATGGCATTTTTTTTAAAAAACATTTTTAATTCTTAGCCCCAAGTAAATATTTCAGTTTTCAAAGCAATTTTTGCTTTATTTTTACAACACATGTTGATGTTGTTGATATGATAAACGCGTATATCTGCTTCAGGTACTGTATTAAATTTATTTCAAGGTTAAACGATGGCCCGTGTTACACAGAACACTAACAATTAAATGTCAAATATACAATATGTATTTCGTTGGTTTTGTGGATTTGCTATATTTTAATACTGCACATAATTATATGGTTTTGAAAATGCTACTTACCAAAACCGTGACTGCACGTGAACTGTATAATTTCCTTTATTCCGATTCCAGTGGTGTTATCTCAATGCAAGATGTATTACATGCAGTGCTGTATAAAATCACATACAGTGATATATATATATATATATATATATATATATATATATATATATATATATATATATATATATATATATATCACTCGTTAGCCCTACTGGCGAAATGGCCAAGAGACAGTTGGTGCTTAACACATACTGAATTATTTTGGGACATAATTTTAGCATTTTTTGTCATAGAAAAGACACATTTCACATATTTTATAACGTTACCGTAATCTTTTTTTTTTTTTTAATCAATGCGGTTTTCGTTTCACAAATCTACTGCACTTCGTCTATAAACTGTATTGCAGTAGGCACAAGTTCAAATTTCTCCCATTCACTAGATCACTCCATATCTCCAAACATCAGACAGATATTTTGTCTAGAAAATAGATAAGTTAACATCGGATTAATTTCACAGTATTTTTAAGCACAAATATAACAGCCTACATTTCAACAGTCACTGCCGAAGCTGATTACTTATTCTTCCAGAAGTAATGGTCGGGTGTAACAGGGATACTATTTGCGCCGGGCCATGTTGTTAAGAAGCCTGATGTTGTCGTCCAGGCTTTACTGTGAAACTGACTGTAACCAGGGAGGGTGCGAGCGCATTCTACTGGACTGGAGAATAAAAGCACGGGAGTTTAATTATGAAAATGCAAGTGTAAACAAACAAGTAAAAAAATGGCCTGTCGTCAGACATGTCATGGTAATACAAAATGCTTTAATATACTGTGTATTAGTATTGCGTCTCGTCTGGGAAGGGGGACATCGGGCGTTAAGAGAAATTCAGCGGGACATTTTTTATTTCAGGGGGCATTGGTGCAATGGCTGACCTATGCGAACAATGAAGTATTGTATAAATAACTGAGCATGTGTAAAAAAAATAATAGAAAAAAACATAATTTCATTTATTATTTTAATCTATTTTTTAGCAATACTGTAAAAAGATGAAAATCTGGACAAGAGCAAGAACAGATTTCCTAATGAAGCTTAATTTTCCGGACAGTCGTTTCTATGATGAAATTAAATATTAAATCAGAAGTCTTACAGATTCTTCTTATCTTACAGTTCAGAAATGATTTAGCACATCCTTTCTTGGTGGATGCTTATCCATTATCATCCGCTTATCAAATAGTCTATGGAAAAGAGCAGACATTCAGTGTATCCACAATCAATTTCATTCCTTCTTTTATTTGTTGTATTTATAGAGATTCTACTGTTTATTTAATTTACCCTAAATAGCTGTAGATCCTGGATTAGAAAACAAATTAATTTGATTAGCCAAACCGGTTAAATCCGGGTTTGCAAAATCTATTGTCCAGTGCACTGTGAAGTTGATCTCACTCTCGTATTCCTCCCCTGCCTTACATACTGATTGAGCTTGGAGTCAAAGGCAAGATCTAATAGCGCTTATATCTTATCCTAACCAGTTGACCAAACCACTCCTTCCTCTTGGTAACTAACTATACAGTAAGTATATACATCAATGCCACCTGCTGGACATTTAATACATAGCAGCTCAATTAAATTAATAAACAATGCAAAGGATGTAACTTCCAATTTTTTTTTATTACTATCTGTAACAGAGCTCTGTCAATTCATTCATTTCCTGGCAGTATCCATTCAGTGATCCCTGTACCAGTGCACGACAATACAATGGCATATTTATATAACATTCATCAGCATCAGTTTATTATTTATAAGGTAAGATGATGGTACTGGCACTGTCTGTTGGTATTATTTTTGGTTGCAGCCAAAAAACTGCCACCAAACATGTCTCAGTTAAACCTTACACAACTAAGAGACCAGCCTTAGTTTATCTCAGATGACACCCAGATACAGTACATAAGGAGTTAAAAGAGAAAGATAAGAAGTGGATGAACTACTGTACATAGGGCATCATAAAAAAGCATTGGACCTAGCAGCCATCAACTCTTGGGTACTTTACAAAGAATATATGGAGAAGAATTTACCAAGGAGAGAATATATTTTACAGTTAGGACAGGAACTTCGCAAGAAGCATTTGGAACAGAGGGAGACTGCCAAGCATGTACCCACAGCTGAAGCTGGCAAACCCGCTGAGAGCCGCAAGAGACACCAATGCCAGTTTGGCAAGTGCAATAAAAATAAAACTTTGGAGAGCTGTGCCCTGTGCAGAAAGGCAGCGTGTGGAAAGTGCACTGCATGTGTGGAGAAGTGCATTATCTGTGTTGATTGTGAACAGAAAGAATGTGCTTGGTTGTTGATCATTACAAAGATCTGCTGGAACAGTTTGACCAAGATGAGAGCTCTGTTATTTACGATTCACAAGTTCTGCAGCCATCAAACACAAAACAGATTACCACAGATACACACAGGGAGCTGAGTGTAACAATGGAGCCTGATAATTGGAAGGTGTCAAACATGCAGGTTCCCAAACACAGTGACACACCCTCACAGAAACTAGAGCTGTGTCACAAAGACACACAGACAGAATCTCTGCTACAGCAAAACAGCTTAGCAGTTAACAACGCAGAGTTGCATGTTAAGAAACTGGACGGTTTATGGCAATTAAATTCTGATAACAGTCCAGATATGAAGTCTGATTTGCAGGAATGCTTACAGTCGTACAATGCTATTAATGATGTTGATATTTTTTTGTTTCAAGCAGATACCACAGAAGAACAGGAATTGATGGAAGGAGCCGAGTTAAAGCTTAACAACAAAAAAGAAAAGCTAATGTTTGTTTTCATAAAAAAACATAATGTTTGTTTTCCAGAAGTTCAGATCGGGGCAGAGAAACTGTCTCAAATCAAATTGCAGCTTGGGCAAACACTGCCACAAGCAATGTACTCTTTTCTGAGAAAGAATGATATGAGAGAACATTTCATAGCTACACACACACTTTACATGTTAGTTGACTTGCTCTGGCAGAAACGTGGATTCTGCATTGAAGAAGGCAAACTAATTATTCAACACAATGAGTTAATAGATGTGGGCAATAAGAGATAGAGAGAGAATAATAAATTGATATGGCAAAAACCTTATGACACTCACCTCTTATTTTTCATTGACCTAGCTAAATATAACACACCTCACACTAAATTAGAAGGAAAAGCTAATTTCAGAGGGAATTCTGTATTGTACTACCTACAGCTATTCTGGGTAGACTCCCCCAATGCAGACTGCACACCCTTTGGTATTCCCTTCCCCCATTACAACAAAGGGTTATAAATTATTACCACTATTGAGTGCCCTATTGATAGTCTTCCCAAGGGGCATTTAATTTTCCACTATGGCTGAGTCTGCAGTACATATTTAACATATGTACCAATCAAGAAAATAAGTTTGGATAGTAAATATGTGGCAAGGTTGGATAGTAAATACAACTTTATATATTTTGTTTAAATATAGCTGATTTTGTTTAAATATAGCTGATACAGCATAAATAACAGAAAATGTTTTTGAAGTTCATACCGTGAAGTTTTTCAACGTCTCCGTCTGGTTTGCCGACTGCTGCATTAACCAGTTTATATCCGCCCGTCATATTTGTTTTCATCAGTTTCAAAACAGTGACAGTGATGTTTTAATGTCATTTTAGTGTTTGGAGCATCTTTCTTTTGTAGTATGTTTTGTAATTAATTTTCTGTTAACTCACAGATTCGATGTTCAGCCATTTTATCTTGTGAAGAGTGCAGGGGAGAAAGGCGTTCCTTTGAAAAGGTGAGGGACTGACAGTGATGTGAACCAATCACATGACAGACAGACTATTGACCGGTGGTGTGAGGATGTTAGGGCAATAGTTCAATTTATTTTTCCTGAGGTTTTAACCAATCACAGGCCAGGATTTCCAATCACTGATTCATATATGTATATTGTGGTAATGTGGCTGGTGCAACGCGTATTTACTGCAGACACACACACAGAGTCCAGGAATTGATGAACAATCATGGTTTTATTTACAATATTTACAAACAAAGAAAACAAACACCTATCTCCTTTTTGGAGAGCTAGCTCATGGTACAGTTTTTCATAACTACGACAGGACAGCTAAGCCGCTTGCACTTCTTACTTACTACCAGCTTTTGCTCGACTCACACCAACCTCACTCCTACTTCATCTTCATCGAGTGACAACAAAGAGCAGTCTTTTATACATCAGCAAATTACCAGCAATCACTTAATCAACACCCAATTAAGTATTTACCCATGTAATGCTTTTCTTAATCAGCCTGTCCTATAATCAATCCAAAGGCTTCTGGAAAATGTAGTTTTTTTCCTTATAGCCATAATATCTGTGAGAGATCAATATATATATATATATAGAGAGAGAGAAAGAGAGAGAGAGAGAGAGACACAGAGAGAGAGAGATTCAAACACATGCTCCTTGAGAAAGATATGTACAACATATCGAAATGTTAGGAGCACCTGGCTCTATGAGATATATATATATATATATATATATATATATATATATATATATATATATATATATATATATATATATACACTACCGTTCAAAAGTTTGGGGTCACTTAGAAATTTCCTTGTTTTCCATGAAAACATACATGAAATGAGTTTGAATAGGAAATATAGCAAAATGAATTGGAAATATAGTCATTGACAAGGTTAGAAATAATGATTTTTAATTGAAATAATAATTGTGTCCTTCAAACTTTGCTTTAGTCAAAGAATCCTCCATTTGCAGCAATTACAGCCTTGCAGACCTTTGGCATTCTAGTTGTCAATTTGTTGAGGTAATCTGAAAAGATTTCACCCCATGCTTCCTGAAGCACCTCCCACAAGTTGGATTGGCTTGATGGGCACTTCTTACATACCATACGGTCAAGCTGCTCCCACAACAGCTCAATAGGGTTGAGATCCGGTAACTGTGCTGGCCACTCCATTATAGACAGAATACCAGCTGACTGCTTCTTCCCTAAATAGTTCTTGCATAGTTTGGAGCTGTGCTTTGGGTCATTGTCCTGTTGTAGGAGGAAATTCTCTCCAATCAAGCGCCGTCCACAGGGTATGGCATGGCGTTGCAAAATGGAGTGATAGCCTTCCTTCTTCAAGATCCCTTTTACCCTGTACAAATCTACCACTTTACCACCACCAAAGCACCCCCAGACCATCACATTGCCTCCACCATGCTTGACAGATGGCGTCAAGCACTCCTCCAGCATCTTTTCATTTGGTCTGCGTCTCACGAATGTTCTTCTTTGTGATCCAAACACCTCAAACTTAGATTCGTCTGTCTATAACACTTTTTTCCAATCTTCCTCTGTCCAGTGTCTGTGTTCTTTTGCCCATCTTAATCTTTTCTTTTTATTGACCAGTCTGAGATATGGCTTTTCTTTGCAACTCTGCCTAGAGGCCAGCATCCCGAGTCGCCTCTTCACTGTTGACGTTGAGACTGGTGTTTTGCGGGTACTATTTAATGAAGCTGCCAGTTGAGGACCTGTGAGGCGTCTGTTTCTCAAACTAGAAACTCTAATGTATTTGTCCTCTTGCTCAGTTGTGCACGGGGCCTCCCACTCCTCTTTCTATTCTGGTTAGAGCCAGTTTGCGCTGTTCTGTGAAGGGAGTAGTACACAGCGTTGTCACGAGATCTTCAGTTTCTTGGCAATTTCTCACATGGAATAGCCTTCATTTCTCAGAACAAGAATAGACTGACGAGTTTCAGAAGAAAGTTCTTTGTTTCTGGCCATTTTGAGCCTGTAATCGAACCCACAATTGCTGATGCTCCAGATACTCAACTAGTCTAAAGAAGGCCAGTTTTATTGCTTCTTTAATCAGCACAACAATTTTCAGCTGTGCTAACATAATTGCAAAAGGGTTTTCTAATGATCAATTAGCCTTTTAAAATGATAAACTTGGATTAGCAAACACAACGTGCCATTGGAACACAGGAATGATGGTTGCTGATAATGGGCCTCTGTACGCCTATGTAGATATTCCATTACAAATCAGCCGTTTCCAGCTACAGTAGTCATTTACAACATTAACAATGTCTACACTGTATTTCTGATCAATTTGATGTTATTTTAATGGACAAAAATTTGCTTTTCTTTTCAAAAACAAGGAAATTTGTAAGTGACCCCAAACTTTTGAACAGTAGTGTATATATATATATATATATATATATATATATATATATATATATATATATATTCTATTTTACTGTATTGACTTGCATAACTACAATAAAATAAGGAAAGTAGCAGGAATGTTTGAGGAAAAAAAAAACAGTATGGTCAGTAGTTATTTTATTTGAATAATAATGAATATGGTTACCCATTGGGCTGTGTTCGAAGGTTCGTTCGCTAGCCAGGAATTCGAAGGTAGTTTTAAACCTTCGAAGGTTTGTCAAGTTGCATTCACAAACCGGTTGACAATGTGTGAATGCTATAAAGCACACATTAAATGTCACCCACATGCAACATTCAATCTTTTGATTTGTATAATGCATATTATGCAAACAAAAGTTGTTGTATTAAAATTTACTACCAAATCATTATACCTAGCAACTATATGGTTCCGCTGCCGTGTATGGAAGCAGGGTATAGTATCCCAAGCACTGGGGGGTACCTATAACGGTTGTAGTGCTTCAGTAAAATATGTACTGAATACCTAGTGTACAAGACAGTGTAAGAGAAGTGATATGGTAGAATATGTTTGAAACATACAAAATATGCACTAACACTAATCATTTTAATTTCGAAAAATGAGCACCATCCGCCACTCCCCCTTCCAGCTCGTGTTATCCAGAGGCAAACCTTTCATTTCTTCATTCGCCATCTCGACAGCAAAGCATTGTATAGCATAAGCTGTATTGAAAGAAATGTCTCGAAACCCCTCTGCTGTTTGGGATTTTTTTTGTTAAATGCCCAGACGACCAAAAAAAAAGTTGAATGCAAACTGTGAAAGTGACTCGTATCATGGAGGTATAACCAATCTCTAGGGTCACTTGACAAGCGTAAGTTCATATTATTATTAGTAGCATTTTTAGTAGTAGTAAATGTGACTGATAACCTGTTTGGAACGGTGACTGTTAAATAAAGCTTTGTTTTGCCTAAGTCCGCTGCAGTTGGTGCTGCTGCAGTGCAAGCTTACTGTACATATCACAAGCAGCATCAATTACGTGTAAATAAACAAGGTGTATTTTTATTGTTATTTAATTATAAAAACATGATTACTGTTCTATATAACGTTTTTTTTTTTTAAACTACATGTGAATGTTTTAATTTGTTTTTATGTATTCCCTGTAAAATAATAGGATTTTCAATCAAATATAAACAAGTAGATATGGTGACGTCACTAGTAAATTATGCAAATTAGTACCATCAACGGTTCTAACCTTCCTTCGGTAATGTGTTCCGAACCTTCGAAGGTCAAAATGTACCCTTCGTTGTAGCCCTAGCTACCCATAATGTAGCCAGGATGTTTGAAATGCAGTTTAACTGAAATCAACCTGAACTTTATTAAAATAACTGCACTGTTTTTATCAGTCACTATCAAAACATCTTTAATGTTCTAAATAATATTTGAATGCCAATGTTTTAGTGCAAAACAGCCGTAAAACTGTTTTTTGGTCCAGCAAAAAATATTTAAACACAAAAATAATAATAATGTGTAACTATAATTCTTCATTTAAAAAAGTGTGCTCAATGAATGTCCAATATACAAGCGTGTTATAGCAACAGAGAAAAAAATGTTAGTCATAGAAAAAAAAAGTAATTCATTAAAACAGTACTGGACACACAATAAAAAGTATTTACAAATAGTATTTTGTGACAAAAAAAAACAAATCTCCCCTTGGATTTCAAGGATAAAACAAATGCATTAATTTCTTTAAAATCGGGTTAGACTTTTTATGAAGTAGCAGGAGATACAGAGATTACAATGTAAATAACAAAATCTTATTCTGGAATTTTTGGACCGATATAAATTATCCCTAGGGCAGCATATAATTAGTGATCTATTGAAATATGCATACTGTGAAGTAATGAGCCACTTCATAAAGTTCACCCAGCAGAACAATTACATTGACCTTTCAAGCTACAGCATTTAAAAATGAAAACTTAAGTATTTTCATACTGTTTGTGAAAATATAGAGGGTGAAAAGTAAAGGGTTTAAAAAGTAGGTCTGTTCAACAAGCTGCAATGTCAAATATACTATGCATGGCAGAAAAAAAAAATACCCTGATTTACAAGAGGTGAAGCAGCGCTCCAATAGCATCTACTGTCATGTTCTGTGTGATGCTATAACCAGCGCTACAGATAACATTATTCATTGAGGTAACAATTTAATTTCAAAGGAAACCTTCTATATGCAAACTGAAGCGGCTGGTGACTGATTGAAGAAGTTGATGACTATAAAATGATGAAATATGAAGGTGTTAATACACAGAGCAAGCCAAACACAAAATCCACATCATGTCATAATGCCCTTTGTCCGAGGTAATGCAAGTCTTAAATTATGCACCAAACCCATTAAAAAAAAACATTTTTCAAACCCATGGTCAAAAAATAGCTCCCTAATTGACTATATAACTCATTTTTAATGCTAAAGCTATAAATCAAGCTAGATTTTCAATTAGAATCATCATTACAATCTTCAGTATTATTTTGCAATATTTCATGAAATTCATTTATAAACTATATTATCAGAAGTTGTACTGGGGTATGTGGAGTTAATAATTAAATAATACCTGTTATATAATTGGTTTGAACATTTTAGAACAAATCATTAAATATTTCACATAGCATATACAAAGTGATGGTGTGGCAGCAAAACCAGTGAGCTGGTAACAGGCTACGCCCACATGTGGTGAAGATAGATAAAGCCCATTGAGTAAGAGAAAATAAATAATTTTAAGTTTTTAAGAGTTTTCATGAGGCAGCTCAGAAAACATTTCATCTCCACAAACTGTCCTCAAGTATTTGAGAATAATTACTGTCAGTAAAGGGTGACCTCTAGTGGCTGATTGTGTTAATGTCTACAAAAATGTAAACATGGTTTGGGATTGAGAATGAGCTTTGTTTGATCCACTCCCAAGTGTTACTTAATATATGTATAGAGAAAGCTGCACATTTTAACAGCCTCATAAGGTTTGTACTGACGCTAAATCTGTAGCTGTAAATTCTACTATAAAGTTGACTATGAACAGAAAGACTTCTATAGCTCCTGGGAAGCGACTTGAAAACAAATGAAACAGTATATAAAATGAAATAGATTTTAAAAAAGTCTCCACTCCCTTACTTATAACCCCCTATGCACTTTATACAAGCTCATCATGAGTAATCATTCTCAACAATAAAATACGATGACATGCCAAATTCCTTTACCCACACTGTGTATACTGTACTGTACTTCAATAATCTAGATGGTGATCTATCAGAATGCAATATATTTTTGCAGATGCATATGTTAAACACCATCTATCGCCTGTCCATTTAGTCCTACTAAGAGCTAAATTCACGGTTTTAGACCCATAACAAAATGTGCATTGATCGCTTTCCATCTGTACCATTCAGTTAGTAGTTGCGTGTGTAAATGACACATACCAGAGGTCCACCGGTATTATAGGTTCTACTGTACAAACATCTGTTTCTTAAAGGTTTTATGTCATTCAGTTACACTTGTCTATAGTTGTGTTTGGTGTGCCTTCTCATTGTATGTTTCATTTGTATGTTATCTTTAAAAAAGCACTATGTTACCTAATGCGGGTTCTGCAACGCTTGAATGAATGTGTTTTTATACCATGTTAAAAATCCCCTTTGTGCAGGGCCTTAAATTTTAGTTTTAATACCAATCAATTAAGCAGCATTGTGACATTTTTGTTTCAATACCAACATTTATCCTGCCTTAACTAAGGCTGCACACAGAATTTAGATTTAATCTGTTAAGTTTAGTGTTGTCTTGCCCAGTTAGGTTTGTCTTGCCCGGTGACAAAATCTAACAATTTTTCATGTGAAATGTTTTGGTCAGATGAAACATGCTTCTCAATATACAAGGTGCATTTTCAAGTAACCAGTGTGAGGGTTAAGAGGGACACTTCTGAACAGTAAGAAGGTGCTTATTATTTATATATTTTTTCTTACCTCATTTAGACATTGATTATTAAAATGAGGGATTAAAATTGCCTGCTGTTTTCATTTATGCAACAGAATGCTGTTATGAATTGCTGTTTTGATTAAATTATGGACATCCTTTAATTGATGCTAACCACTCTAAGCAAGATAATGGAACACAGAATAAATGTCGACTGAATACACATTGATTGAGGCCTTTTAATTTTTGTAATCAAGGGTTTTGCTCTATTTTTATTATGTTATTTTTCTATTTTGCATATTTATAATTAAGTACTTCATACAGTATTAATGTAATAGTACTTTAGCTCTAAGCATTTATACAAGGAATAAACCTTTTCACAGTATCTGACTGGTTGCCAATTGCTAGAACAACATCCATAAAGTACTCATTGATTCTTTTTCATTCTACTGAGCATGCAGCCTTACAATTACAATAACTGCTTTGAAACTATTTAGAAACCACACAACTTTAATGACAAGAATCTCATCATAATTGCATTAATTATTTAGGTGTTCACGGATTGAAATAGAGTGTGAAATCCAGGTATCATCTAACAAACAGATATAAAGCCAGTAATAATAATTACATTTTTGGTCTTGAGTAGAATTTAACAAAACTCTCTCAGTTAATTTAATCGCCCCCCCCCAGAAAAAAAAAAACCACAAACAAAAAAGCACAGGTGCTTCTAAATTTAAAAAAAAATAGGAGCACACACACACAAAGATATATTTGTATATTAATATACACAATTAACATTTTTTTCAACTTTGCACAAGATAAAATGGAGAACACTTACATATTTTTCATATACCGGTGAATAACTAAATCAAAACATTTAACATAAGTATTCTCTTTTTTTACAAAGCAAAAAGTAGGCTAAATATTTTTAAAAAGTAAATAGTAAATCCAGTAAATCTAATATATCTAATAAAATTAATACAGACAAATTCTCCACACTTTGAACACTCTTTCAAAATCATTAACAGAGACCACTTATGCTTCCTGTTTTTCCGCCCTGATCTCCTTTTTGCTTCCTCTCTCCCCCACACACAGTAGGCACATTAAGTAACTGAGGCACTCAGAGTGAGAATGCTCAGAAAGCACAAGGGGCTGAATTTAAATGACTTAATGCTCTGCTACACGAGAGCGCTGAGCGACTTTTAAAACAGCGACTAATAATTCTTTGCTTTTTGGTATTTGTAATTTTCTGGTTTATGAAATGTCCCGAGATGAGGGTCTCATTGGTATTGAATTCCTAAAATCAGGAATGTTAGTATTAGTATATACTTATATTTATATTTGATCTATTTGTAAATGTGTTTATTTTTGCTTTATAATACGCTCGGCATACCCTCCGTACCTTACCATTGTTGGTAATGTACGCGAGTGGTGTTTGTGTCTTGTAAATAAATACTGCGCGCCTGTGCGGTGTGTTCAAATCGCATATGTCTCAGTGCCTTCATTCAATGCAATGGGCAACACACACTAATAAACTACATTCCCAGAGTGCATTGTACGTAAACTGAATCGTGATTTAACAGTTGGGAGAGATGGGGTTTTTTTCAACAGAGGCTCAAACGTTCAGCGGAGAAGCATAATTGACTTCAGGCGCTGTGGTGGAGCATCCATGAATAAAACGTCTCGCCCTTGCGGTTTTAAGTAGCACATTGAGATAGGCGCACGCGTGCTCCTAAATTTAATTTTTTAGGAGCACCAGAGAATTTTTAGGAGGCTCCCAAAACAGGGGCACTGTAAAGCCCTGTATCCTATTAGTGTGTCATTTAGTTCGCTGTTCATTAAAAATGTACACATTGCATGTGGTTAAGAGACAAAGTCATGGAATCTGGGAATGCTCACTTGTACAATACAGCATAAGCCAGTGGTCACTAGCAGCAGTGCAAATAATTAAGTAGGTGCTCCCTTGAATTTACTAAAGAATACATCTTTAGTTTATAAAATAAAGTGCTGTAAATGTTGAATATATTTATTAAAAAATGACAGACATGGAAATGAATAGGGGTTTAAAACATTCAAGCTCGGTTTATAAAGTACAGCAGAATTGCAGTGTATTGTTGTAGTGTTAAATAAATAATCTTTGACTTAATACAGTCAGGTTGTCATTGGAAATAAGAATCTGGTCTCAGCTGACTTACCTTGATAAATAAATGATTGATTCAAAAAGAAAGAATGTGACCTGGAGCTGAGAGGATTTCATATAAGGTACACGCTTGCAATAAATTCCATGATGGAAGTCAACTGTACTCTGATGAAGGCATAAAGCAGAAACATTTTCTAATAAATAACTTCTATGAATGCCACCGTAATGGGAAATCAATAAGGCGACGCCCACATGACACTAAAACAGGGTTATGATGAAGTTATGTTGTAACTGAGGTTCGTTTTAGGCAAAACAACACATTTGTGAATGACTATATAAGCTAACATGGAAAAAAGAAGAAACAGTGCTTCAAATAAACACTAAATAGCATAAGTTAAAATGTAATGTTCTAAATCCAGCCAAATCTCTACTATTCACAATAGCTACTACCACCTTCAATCTTGACATGAAACACCATGGATCTCAAGAAGCCTCAAGCAGGCAGACTATTTTGTGATGTGGACTATTAAACTGAGACTCATTTACTGTACACACTGAATATGTATCCCAAGCCAGACTGAACCCCATGCCTCAAGAGGAGAAAGAATACTGCATCCAACTGTGCCACTTAGCCCCCACTTTATTTTGCATTAAAATATTCTCGGTGGAGAGGCTGAGTGGTACATCAAGAGACTTGAGCTCACATCTCTGCTTTAATATTTTTTTAGCTCAGAATTCTCATATGGTACTTTGTAAAACATTCACAATTTATCCTAAATAGATATTTCAGAATACAAAAAACTGGGTTACCCATCTTCAGTATAACAACACCTCATGTTTTCTTTCAATATTCTATTAAGCATATTCTAAAAACTGCAGAAAAACAAAACACTGGATTTCAGTGGGCTGAAAATGCAGCAGGTTGTTATGGCGACCGGTAATACAATTGTATAATCCAATTGTATACAGTTTCACAGAATTTGTGTATACAGTATACAGTATGTCCCTTTTCTGATTTACAATTGTTTAATTTTGAGTGTTGATACCGGTTATTGTATTTAAAATGGGATTGGGAGCTAAATATTAATAAGAGTACAAATAAGAAGGATTTGTTTTTATAGGTATGGGGAAATAGACTAGTTAGCTATTTGCTGAATGTCTTCACTTTATTCTCCTATGCATATCTATCCATTATAAGGCACTGAACTGCAATATTAAAATATATTAAAAAACACACACACAAAACAGGCATTCAGTGGTGAAGGGGATGGAAAATTCAAGTTACAATAAACTAGCACTCTTAATACTATGAAAAAGCATTGTCTGAGAGTAAGTTGATTAGCAGGATCCTGCCCCGATCGAAACCAGCTGCAATATGTTGCAAATATAACCCTGGTTACCCTGGAAAAACACAGAGCGCAAACAACTGAAAAATTGACCAAATTACCACTGTTTTTTTTAAAAGCTCTTATGTGTGATTGTGAAATAAAATGCTATATAATTACATCCTCTTAATTATTCCTCATTTGGCATTAAGACAAAATCTTTAATTGCCATCCTTGCAGCAATCCAAAAACCTTTGGCAACAGAAAACATTTTAAAGTAAGATTTCAATCTGTCATGCACAATCAAATGCCCAGATAATGAATTCTATTGTTTTTGTCTCTTCCTCCTACATACTGTTCACCCAAACACTTGGAATACAGTATCTAGGTAAAGCCTTTATTGAGCTATTTAAGTGCACATATATTATAGTCTAATGCAAAAAAACAAAAACAAAACAACAAGGTTGTCATGACAAAAAATATATATATCTGCAGTGACTGTGATCACTTAACAAATACAAAGAAGTAATATTTATCAATACAGATGTTCAGACTGAAAAAAACAAGTCATTTTATTTGCTGTTTCCTAATAATTATATCCCACCAGTTTCCATGTGAGCAGGAAGTTAAATTCAGTCACTATACAGTGGTTCCCCGCCTGTGCACCATAAAATCCCAGGTGGCATCTAAAAAATATTCCCAAAACAATACAATCTCCCAAACCATTAATCAAGTGGAATCTCCCCTGAATCACTCTGGGACAATCCAATCACAGTTTGTAACTGAGTGTGTGTTTATGTGCCTGAAGAGATAATGAGGCCTTGTGAGAGAAGTGTTCAGGCAGAGTACTAAATGGGTGCTAAGCTTGTTTGCTACAGAACAACCATCTTGAAAGTTTCAATAACAACCACCTAAAATATCAGTAATTACTTGTGAGCTTCTAATGACCTCAAAAGGGGAAAACCGCATTATATTATTATAAAGCATTACTGTCCAACTCTGAAACCCGATAGATAAAAGACAAGAACAACTAGAGGTATTGATCACAGTGGTTAAAGAAAATGGCTCGATATCAGGAGGTCCCTGGTTCTAATCCCCACTCACTGTGTGCGATCCTGAGCAAATCACCTAACCTCCTTGTGTTACTTCCATCAAACAAGGTCCTGACACTGCAACAGATTTTAATGCATAGTTCACCCCAAGTCTTTGTAAGTCGCTTTGGATAAAAGTGTCTGCTAAATGACTAATTAATAATATGAATTATGTTATACACAGAATAAATGCGTTTTAGGTTGTATTGGGACTTGATCTGACATCTAGCATCTACCATAAGATAATGAACTAAAGGATAACTTCTTGTCATGGATACATGGCCAATGGGGCTGTTTTGTTTTCAATGGCATGTATGCAGTGGAGGGTTCCTTTTTAGATTTTGTTTCAGATGACACTGGCACCACACTATTCCAAACATTACATTCTGGAGATTAAATATTACAGAAGTCCTCTCCAGCAAAAAACAAAACAAACAAACAAAAAAATCCTCTTCAAATATATTATTGCCCTGCCAAACTGGCATGTGTAACGGCCAGTGTTGTGTGATACACTGCCGTTAGATTCTGTCCAGACTCCTGTCGGATGAGATGAAGATGAAACCTCTAAAACCACAGATGCAAACAAGCCTGGCTCGTCTTTGTGGGTTAGATGCTCGTTTGCTCAGAGCAGGGTCGCTGGTTTGCCCCCACCTGTTACATATAGGCATTGCAAAACTAAAATAACTAACAATAGCCATATTACTTACTTCAAGTCCTGGAATGCCTTGCCCTTTACCACCTTCCCGTGCATCTCCATCAACTGCACATAACAAAACCCCATTCTTCTTTTGCAATAGCTTTAGACTGTGCAAAACCACAGTACCTTAGCAGTTTTCTAACCTTCTGCACTGAATTTTTTTAACCAAGTCCCCATTTCCTTCCTATTTAGAGTTTAACTCTCTTTTCCTAATATTATGAAAAGAGATTATCTGATGACGTACTGTAATGCAATAGCACCACCATTAACCTTAAAAAGTACAAATAAATAAGCAACCGTTTTTCTTCAATGAGTTGGTTGCAAATCAATGATTTCGGTTTAATATCAGTCAAATCATTCAACGGAATGTAGATTGGGAATAAACTGTGGAACATGTTTCTTTTGTACACAAAATCTTGATAACAAACAAGTAATGCGATGGCAACGACGAATAATTCTGGTTACTTGCCTCCTTCCTTAATGATAGAGCCTGATGTGTTCTCCCCTTGAACTGCATGTTTATTAAAAGCATATTCTCCGTCGTTGACGTGCCTTCGACTTGGTCGGCATGAAGGGCTTTTCTTCAAATCTTTGACAGAAACCGTGGCAGTTTTTTTCCTCGAAAGCGTGGAAGAGACGGTGCCCATGTGGAAAGAAAAATCGCACAAACCACCTTCTGCAACATGTAAAGTGCGGCTGTTGCACCGATTCTTAAAAAAAAAAAAAAACACTGCAAACTCCCTTCCAACCGGTCTGCCTCCTGACAGTGTAACACAAAATGTCAAATGCAAAAAATCATATTCATTCAGCTCGTGAATTAATTAATGAACTAAATATAACAGATTAGGTACTGTAATTATCACTAGAGTTTCAAGGTCTTGTGAATTTAATTTGCAGCTCATCAAGAAGACTACAGTACTTGAACAACAAAATGCATTTTTCAACGTGCTGCGTGACTATCAAGTCTCTGAAGTAGTTGACACCCCTATACTAGTCTATAAACTGTGAATAGTAGCCTTTTCTAAGTGATCAAATGCTTCCAATAAAATTTGCAAGGCCCTCCAACTTTTTCTTGGCAAGCTTGTCTTGAGAGACATAGCAAAACAATATATATAAAACCAAGCAATGTCCTAGTAGTTCGAATCCAAAGCAGAGCAATCAGTAAATGAGATTGATTCTGCTTCGATGGCTGTCTGTCTCTCATGTGGGTAGCTCTGGAGGTTGCAGCCAAGTCCCCGGCACACATCACACATTCATGCTGAAACTGGCACAGATTTCATTGGCAGTTTGACTTCAAAAGGAGACCAGGACTGAAAGAGGGTGGAGTGAACTGCTGTAGTACAGTACAATCTTAGATTCACTTCTAGAGCTGCCTATAGTAGATTACATCTAAAAAGTGTATTATTATTATTATTATTATTATTATTATTATTATTATTATTATTATTATTATTTATTTCTTAGCAGACGCCCTTATCCAGGGCGACTTACAATCGTAAATCTAAAAAGTGTACTGTATGTGGGAGGCAAGGGAGTTGAGTGATGCACAATAGTCATGTGTTTTTTTTTTCTTTCATAAAGCGTTTTTTTACATTTTTTTTTCATTTATCCAACTCAGTTCTAATTCAAATTACATTTCTGCTATTCATTTGAATAAAACATAGGTAATTCATTATTTTGTGTTATAAAGGAATTATATTGCATCAGTAAATTAATAATAATAATAATAATAATAATAATAATAATAATAATAATAATAATAATAATAATAATAATAATATTTGCTTCTTTTCCATACATCTTGAATGTAAAAAAATAGCAACACATTTTGAATATAAAATATTTAACCTAATTTATTTATTTATTGCATTTATATAGCGCTTTTTATATAAAAGTATCGCAAAGCACTGTACAGTACATAGCAGAAAAAAGAACAAACCACAATACATTTGTATAGCATGTTACACATACAACTGTCACAATCAGACCATTTAAATAACAGATTTAAATAACAGTATACACATCAAAATAATACAAAAGCAGTAATTTTAAAGTTATATTAAAACCCACTAAGATAAGAAAGCCATTTTATATAAGCGCATTTTTAGTCTTGACTTGAAAACTGCAAGGGTCCCAGCTTCCCCGACAAACCAAGGCACAGCATTCCATAATTGAGGAGTTCTACACGAAAAAGCCCCTCCTCCCGTGTTGCTTTTGAGTCATTTAATTAATTAATTGTAAACAAAGAATATGAATAAAATGCATGGCAGCGTTCCTTCAATGACGAGGTACAGCTTGTACCTCTGCAATCATAAAAAGGTAAATGGGGCGTAGAAAAAATGGGATTTGTAACAAATATTTACATGCACAATAGCTCTTCACATGTGCTGCAGATTGAAGATGCAACATCTTGTTTGAAGAGATGTAACCTAGTCTCCTAATGTCCCCAAACACTATGTGAGGGTGGTGGCTGAGTTCTGCCCTAGAGACAATACCTGGTATTCTTTGGGGCGCTTGCATCAAGTATTGAACAGACTTGTTTATGAAAACACACTTCATCAGAAGTCTCTTTAGCTTCAGGGATAACACAAGCAGAAAGAAACCTGAATATTCAATACAGATTTCTTCGACAGATCTGGTGGTGTTATGCACCACTCCAGGGATAGGTGCACATTCCCTCCAGCCTCAGCCTGTCAGTGCTTGTGTCAAGGTCAAAACATCACCACGCTGCTAGAATGTGTGTGCTATGTGAGTTCATGCAGGGTCAGGAAAGTCCTCTAGGCACAAACCTTAGCTCTTCACTACTGAATAAACTGTACATTTTTACTTGTAGAAATTCACCATTATTCAGAGGGACAACATACTGCTGATGCATTAGACTCAAGGAAACCACAGTGAACAAGCTGTTTATGAAAACATGAAGCTAAAAGGGAGGGAATAGGCACCACAAAGAAAATAGAAGAGGTTCAATTCCTATCATATTTACTATGAGACATGTGGAAGCCACATTGTGTTTTCCTTTCCCAACTGTACAGTAAAATCTACAAGGCATGGAATTAAATGCATGCAAAAATGAACTACTGACCTGGCATATTTTCTTGAGTATAAACAACCTAAAAGCATCATTAATACTGCCTTGAAACCAAGCAAGCCTCCAGTGTTTTAAACCTCCAGTGCTGTATAATGAGTGATATATTGTGCTGTGGGAGTTTTTATGCTAGTCAGTGTATAAATGAAGCATTCCTTTAGTTTACACGTGTGTTACAAGAATGACAAAAAAATGTAATAAAACCGTGTATTACAATACATGTAATGTTCAACCACACTGTGAAGTTATTAACAGTTAACTAAATAGTTTCCCCAGCAGGGGGCAGCAGTGTTCCTTCTGAAAAATGTCCCTTTATTCTTGGGCCCGCCCAATTGTATTGATATTTTTGTGTTTGTGTATGTTTCTTGTTGATGACTGGATGTGGACCTATAAATAATGATTTATTTTGTCACAATAAAGCACCAAGTATGAGCTGGGACATACTGTAGGGGGGTCAGCAGTTGCCTGGGTTAATTTTCTTAAGTCCTATATTTACCAATTCAGAGCAGTTTTTAGATATTGTTATTTTGTAATGCTTAAAATGTGTCTTATAAGCAACATACAGGTATTGACCACATGAAATCAATATTTTGTGTGGTGGGTAAACAGCTACTGAAAATAAGTGTATTTATTTCAGTGTTATGTTTACAGTTGTTGACCACTAGAGGACACAGAGCGATATATATCCAAGGCATTTACTCCAGTCTTTAAACGCGTGTGACGCATGTTGCTGTTGAAGCTGACACCCTGGGATCCTTCAACAAGCTGTCTGATGATATTCTGGGATCAATAAGGTACTAAGAACCAAACGAACAAGATGGGCTGAATGGCCTCCTCTCGTTTGTAAACTTTCTTATCTTCTTATATCTGATTATTTCATTTTGGTCCGTTCTGACCCTTGTCCATTTTTTAGGGAATACAAAAAAAAAAAGAAATACAATGTCAAAAATATATTTCTGAAAGGACTGTGTTTTAAATTAACTAGGCTTCCATTTAGATGTAGTGTATTTGCTTTGTTGGTGCAGTACTATATTTTCACAGATGAAGTATTTTACTTCAGAACAATTTGATTCTGAAAATATCACTTGCCAAAACTAAAGAGACGACACGTTAACTGCAATACAGTACATACTTTTAAATCCGGTACGTATTGTAGCAATATGTAAAATGTTCAATTAATGACCTAACAGCAAAATGAAATCTAAATGTTACCATGCACAGAACTGCGTAACATGTAAAAGGCAATGCAATTTAGCAAAACCAAAAGATTAAAAAAATAATAATAAAAATTTTAAAAAATCAACAAGAGTTTCCAGAATTAAAACAGTATCCAGTTTGTATTCAAAATTGCAGAATATAGGGCTCTATAAGGCCCTAATGTCACAATTCACTTGCAAATGAAAATGCACAAAAGCAACTAAAGATCACAGATTAAAAAAATATATCCATCAAAGAATCTAAACTGTTTAATGATTAACTGTTACAGTACCGTAGCTTGTCTCGTTCGCTTTGTCTTGGCTGCATTTTCGTCATGTGAAACTGGAGGAAGCATTGTGTAACTGCACAATGTAACACAGACTGATTTGGCACTAGAGAGATTTTTTATTTTATTTTATTTTTTTTAAACGCGGGCTTTGACGGATATTCAGATAAATTGTAACATTGAAGATGGGCTTTGTGTCAGAAATCACGTGTGACGGGCAAGTGCATTCATTTGTTACAGATATATAGGAGGCTGTGTGGTCCAGTGGATAAAGAAAAGAGCTTGTAACCAGGAGGTCCTCGGTTCAAATCTCACCTCAGCCACTGACTCATTGCGTGACCCTGAGCAAGTCACTTAACCTCCTTGTGCTCCGTCTTTCGGGTGAGACGTAATTGTAAGTGACTCTGCAGCTGATGCATAGTTCACACACCCTAGTCTCTGTAAGTCGCCTTGGATAAAGGCGTCTGCTAAATAAACAAATAATATATATAATGGGGATTGATTTTATTCTTAATACAAGGGCGGTAAAACGCGACTGACGTGTATCTGGGTAAACGGATAACCGAGGTCCAACTGTATACAATATTTTACAATATTTACAAAACAGAAGCAGAAATCTTTAGAAGGATTAAAATGCCATGGATACCAGTACTTACATGTTTGGTTTTAGTTTTTCAGTTAATTAAAAACTGGAGTAAAGTGCTTTAAAAATATCTTCCATTTTGTGGTAATATTTAATTGCGGTAATGTATACTACAACAAAAGCAATTTCATATTTTCTTCACACAGCTGCTTGTTTATGAGAATATGCAGCACTGCACCAGTACTAGCTGGGAAACTTCAAATATTCCTGATCTGCACCTTATGAGACACTTTTCTTTTAAGACTTAAAAAAAAAAAAAAAATAATAATACGTATTTGTCTGGTTTCATAGACCCCGATACCTAATGTTACGTAAGATAGTCCGAGATTAGGGCAAATCAGAGCATGCAATTTACTTTAGGGACTTGAATGCTATTAAAAATGTAAGCTTGCATGATTAATGTACCACTTATAAAGAAAAAGCAAAGGCTTATCCTGTCCTTGTTTTCTTTTTGCTCATCTTGTCCTTTTCAATGGTGTCTTTTTTTGGGGGTTAGTTCAACACCGATGCTGCTAGCTTTAAGCTATAATGACAAGTATTGTTGAGTAATTGTATTACTAAAGTAAGAATATGCTTTTAAACCACATCATTACATTCTTCTACTTTGAGAAAAGTGCAAAGACAGGGGACAGAAAGGAATAAAACAATGATATTATACTTGCAAAAAACAACTTAGTAGACAAAGGCCAGCCAATTATTGTTATTAGTAGTTTCTTACTAGTTGTATATTTTTAAAGCATTTTATTCCTGTCCATGACATTGCATTTGCTTGAAAATTGGGCCATGGGAGTTTTAAGCAAAGAGAATCATAAATAATACCATGATCAGGTAAGTATAATCCATACCAAGATAACAGATCTACAAAAATGACAATTGTGTACAGGTGAGCATTATACACTCAATATAAAATGTTCCAGTAACTATGCTTCGTCACTGAAATCAAGTATTTTAAACAGCTTGACATAATACAGGACAGCTGTAATCAAAAAGCATGCACTGTAGTAGACTGGTGAGTGAAATATATAAATTGTAAAACCACTTTATAAAATAGAAAGGTTACATTTTCTGTTTACCTTCTGTGATTGTTCGTTAGCTTTGAGACAAAATGTATTGTGAGGTTAAACTGTATGTCCAGTAATTTAATAAATGCTACACTTAATATAATTATATTAATATAATTCTAGATCACAGATTAAAATATAACTGCTGGAAAAATAAAAAGCACCATCAGCAGAGGCAGCCTAAATGAATACATATAAATAAAGATTTATGTTGTAAACTGTGTTGTATGTATTATACCATATAACCATGAGTCCTTGTACACTATTTCAGGGATCTACATTTTCAATGAACTGACTTCCATTGCATGGTTTGTATTTCCTTAACTGCTCCATAAAGCCTGGATTTGGACAGATAGCAGGTCTGGCATTCTTCACTAATGAAAAAGCATCATCAAAATGCAGGTATTCAGTGGACATCAGGTATCCAATGACTATTGAGGCAGAGCGGGATACTCCAGCATTGCAGTGAACAAGCACAACTCCATTCTGGAAAATTAAAACACAGGGGAAATGAATGATTACAACATTCTCATAAGCCTTGAAAAACAATGCCAGGGTTTTAAGAGTACAGCACAGCCTGCAGTGTTTACAAGAAACGTATTATATTACCTTTGCTGCAAATCATGTTGTCTGTATTGCAACAATATATTTTAACACATAATCTAACAGTTTTGATTTTTATATATTCTAACATCATAGGTCATAAATCACCTGGAGAATACATTTCTCAACGAGAAATGAGAAAGAGAGAGAGAGAGAGAGAGAGAGAGAGAGAGAGAGAGAGAGAGAGAGAGAGAGAGAGAGAGAGAGAGAGATAATGTTCCTTCCTGCAATTATATTGGTAGTTTACTATTCCCACCAGCATTGTTGAAGGATAGAGCATGAACTGGATAAACTGATCTCCTGGTGAATGCTGCAGAGAAACTTGAGAAATGTATTTCCAGCTAATTAAGGAAGAAACTTCGGTACGTTCAACTAGCTGCTGAAGCAGAACAGCGAGGATGGAGAGTGCAGGTTTACCCAGTGGAGGTGGGTTGTCGAGGATTTGTGGCACACTCCACAACCCGGTTTCTCAGAGACATCGGATTCAGTGGTCAAGAGTTGAGACGCATAGTGAAGAACTTATCTGATGCAGCAGAGAGGGCTTAGCTGAGTGGGACGGAGGGGTGGTAATGCTGGGACACCAGAATCACTGTCGAGCCCTCTTAAGGTGTCGTGGGCTAGTCGACAAAACACCAAGGATGGAAGGTGCCCACTTGAAGACCCCAGAGAAGTACCCTACTCAGCTCAGTCCAGACAGTTGTCATGCTGATGCGCTAGGGAGGCTGCACTGTGGTTGATCCCTGGAGCCAGCATTGCAGCCGTTATGTGTGCTGATGCGCCAGGGAGGCAAAATAGGCTGATGCCTGGAGCCAGCATTACACTTCAGCCATCAACAACAGGCAGAAGGATATCTACATCATCAGATGGAAGGAAACGCAGATGGATCACATTAGTTTACATTAAAATAAGCTATGTCTTAGTTGGTGCTTATCTTGGCAAGAGCCGAGTCCAATATCAGCATGAAGTTTTAACACCTACTCTCATGTAATGGAAATCAGGGTTCATGTGAATCTAAATATCAAAACAAATCAGGATTATGTTTAAAAACATTTACTGAGATACAGATATAACAGTTAAAGTAACATGTTTCAGTGGGCTCCTGAGTGGCGCATCCGGTAAAGGCGCTCCGCGTGTAGTGCACGATGCGCCCTATAGCCTGGATGTCGTCGGTTTGAGTCCAGGCTATTCCACAGCCGTCCGTGGGCGGGAGTTCCCAGGGGCGGCGACATTGGCGCGCCTCCCAGGGTGGGGAGAGCTTAGGTCGACCAGGGTGTCCTCGGCTCACCGTGCACCAGCGACCCCAGAGCTGCGCTGTAGCTCTGAGGTGGCTGCATGGTGGGCCTGCAGTGTGAAAAAGAAGCGGTCGGCTGACGGTACACGCTCCGGAGGTGTTCGTCTTCGCCACCCCGAGTCAGCAGGGGGTGGTAGCAGTGATCTGAGCCTAAAAATAATTGGATATTCCAAATTGGGAGAAAAAAAATGATAAAAACAATTGGCGACTACTAAATTTTAAATAAAGTATTAAAAAGTAACATCTTTCTTGTAAACACTGCAGAGAGTTCTGTAACACTTCAGATTGTTAGAGCACAGTGCAGCTTTATGAATAAATGCATTACTTAGCACTGCTGTACTTATCCATGCAACGTCTTTCTTTTATCATATCCACAGTCTAGTCAACTACCAGATAATTTTATCTGAAACAATAGTTATAGTTAATTGTGGCGACAGAGTAAAGTATTTAAGAAAAAAAGCATGTTATCTAATTGCTTTGACGAGATAAGTATGAATAAATGTATCGTAAAGATTTTTGATGGGCAAAAAAAACCAAAACAGAGGTAGTGTTACATAGTGCTAAGAAGCCATACATTGTTAATGATCAAAGGTGTATCATACCTGTTAATATGAACAATGTATTGGCAAAATAGTGGGAAAGGCTTATTGCTCATTTGCAAATGGAGTGGAAACTTATTTCTAATTGCTGTTGTAATTATAAACCTACAAAAGCTCACTTTCTGCAACTATGTCAGGTTGCTGGTAATGATACCTGTGGCTTGGTAAAGAGGTTGTATACAAAACAATGGTTAGTGCCGATATTATCTTTTTACACAACACTAAATAATGCATTGTGAAACACCTAGCACTGCCCTGCATAGACGATACAGAGAATCAGGTTTGGTGTGGATTCTGCTGCATCAGGTAAACTGATCTGTCAAAGTCAATCATAAAATCTACATAAAAAATCTCTCCTTGTTGAAACATTTGTCAGCTGAAACAAAATGATCAAATAAAAGATCCACTCCAATGTTAAACATATAGGCTACAGCAATTCCTTTTCTGCTGAATGGTATCCACAGCTTAGAATGATTTTGATGCTCTATCATTTTTTTAAATCTCTGGTATATGGCATTTACTTTTTACTACTAATAATTTGACAACAACTAGTTATGTGTTGTCCTAAAGGATTATTTCTGACCTCGAAGACAGTGTATTCGTCCATATATGTAACTTCAAAAACACACAATCAAAAATAGTAAAACTTAAACAACGAAGGGAAATAGACAAACATTTGGCTAGATTTACATTTTGGCTAGTTTTTGAAGCTATGATGAAGACACCATCTAGAGATCAAAGATGTTTAGTTTATAAGTCAACACAGATCAGCAATATAAAAGCTGGGCAGAATAACTTGGTGACTGATTTGTACTAAATGGCCTGTCAATACATCAATACTTGTGATATGACACACATATTCCAAATTCCTAGTACAGCATTTACCTGTGCCCTGGCTTTCTCTATAAACTTGAAGCAGTCTTGAAAAAATGATGTTATATCAGTGTCCGGAAGATCCAATATAGAAAACGCTTTATAAACAAACTGCTCTGGAAATGTGTTTTCAACTCCATATGCAACATTTAGTACATGTGAAACCTAAAACAAATCAAAAAAGTAACACAATTAAACTTCTTGTAAGAAATATCACACATGTGAAACCAGCTATTATTTAAAGATTTACTATAAGCAGTTGGCAGTGCTAACATTATATATTTTATGTACATTTTTACCTTAAATTTTTTCAGTGTCTCAAAATCCTGAGCAACGTCTTGTGAGGCTAGAAGAGAAAGGGTATATTAAATAATTCATTTGTGTGTATCTTTCATATTTCAAACAATAATGAAGAATTCAATCAAATATATCACGTATATGTAACTGCATTTGAATTACCAACACTAATATAAAAAAAAAACTCAGTATTACACAGAATTCTGTAGGTCTTAATTATAGTGGTTTTGACAGATAGCAACTTTACCACGTCAAATGCCACAAGCTAACACTGTTACCATTCATTTTCCAGATTTATAGGTAGCTATGTGGAGTAGTGGTTAGGGCTCTGGACTCTTGACCAGAGGGTTGTGGGTTCCATCCCTGGTGGAGGACACTGCTGCTGTATTGCTCCAGTAAAAATCAAACTGTATAAATGGGTAATTGTATGTAAAAATAATGTGATATCTTGTAACAATTGTAAGTCACCCTGGATAAGGGCGTCTGCTAAGAAATAAATAATAATAATAATAACATGTCCTACATTGTTTGAATAATAACAACAACAATACACTTGTCATAACTGAGATTAAATGCTTGTCAGGCAAACTATGCTCACTTTACATATTTTGAGTTTTAAAATGTGTCAATATTGGTTTAGCACTGAGTGTTACTGTAATACAGGGAAGGAAATAAGTCTCCCATTGCATAGCAGTTTTACCCAGGTTTTAAAATGAGCCTGATTAGCCCCAGTGTATAGGTTGCAATAAACTCGTAAAACCAGGAAAGGATCAAAATGCTATGCAATGGGAGCCTTATTTCCATCCCTGCTGTAATACAGCTGTAATACAAGGCAACAATTACTGTACATTCTGTATTCATTTTCGCTGAAGAATGGCGTAATAATAAATATGACATATTTCTAAAGCTTAAACCAAGGCTGAACAATTACACTTTTATCTCACCAATTAGTAGCCAGGGCTTTATAACTCCAATTTGCAGGTCCAAGCTGAGATCCTGGACATATCCACAAGCTCCCTCGGGCTGCGCTGCTTCTTCCACAGCCTGGACTTTGGAATCTTTAAACGTTTCTATAATTCTTTTTCCAGTTAAAGTGGTTACCGTGGTGCATTGCTTCCTCAGAGCGTTCTTTGAAAAAGACTGTATTTCCTGTGCAAGTGAATGCATCACATACAGTAACAATTGCAAGGTAACAAAAAAAAAATGTTTACAAAAATCTCATCAGCTTCAAACACGGCGCTCTTCTCTGTCCACACTTAAATGTACACTTGACCTCCACTGTATTGTAGCGCTAGTAATATCTGAGTAATATCTGAAGCAGAACTGACAACAAAAAACAAAAGTTTAACCCTTCGTGTCATTTGAATAAGTTCGGTTCAGAACAGCACCACCTAGTTGCTGGGAGGCCAGTTTTTGTTCTTTAAATTAATGTTCCTGAATGATTGTGTCCAAAACTGTACATGTGTAACGTCATTTAACATTGCAACATGACAATAATAATAATAATAATAAGAAGAAGCTGTTTTGTTTCTCGGTGTATGATCTCATGCTGACGCTTGCCATGTGTGTGTGTGCAGAACACTAGAACAGAAGGCAAACGAACCACACATTTAATCAGCATGCTTGTTGTATGGGGTCATACACTGGTGATAATTTCAAGGTGAAATAGGATTTGTTTTATGCCAGTTGCATTCAATTATGTATTAAAAACAAAGAGGATGCAATTGAAACCTGTACCAAACCCTTAACAATTCGGCATTATTCAGACAGAATAGCCCCAGCACACAGCAATGTCACGTGATATGTGTCGGTGTTGCAGGAAACGGCCTCGTTTTGAGTCAGGGCAACACCTAGGGAAAACAGGGAGACGCCGGAGAGAGAGTTAGGGGTTTGACAGGCTGTTTACCCATAATATGGGAAGATTTAAACACTAAATCGCGACAGTTAATATAAATTCGTAATTATACACTACAGAAAGAACATTTAAAGGGTCTTTTTTTGTAAAACGCGAAGCAGGCACCATGTCGCGGGGAGTGCTGCAGCCTAGCCAGCAAAAGCTGGCGGAGAAACTGACCATCCTGAACGACAGGGGCATCGGCATGCTAACCCGCATCTACAACATCAAAAAGGTGAGGTGGAGGGGAGACGAACACAGTTCCCCTCAGTGAAATAATGATTTCGGGTATATTAATTACTGTTTTGTTTAAGACGATTGGGAGCCGTAGCACGAAACATGACTGTGCAGAGACTGGATTTAGGAATGGGATGCATCGGGAAGAAATGCAGCCAAGGCCGTGAAAATAGTATTATTGATAACATACAGGCAGCCTGCGAAAAACAGATAAAAATGTTTACAATTCCTTTTATATTGTATTGTATGTATATGTGTGATATATATTATATATATATATATATATATATATATATATATATATATATATATATATATATATATATATATATATATATATATATCAGAACCTATATATATATATATATATATATAGGTTCTGAAACGTATCTTTGGACAATCGGATCTACTTGTTATTGAATTCTTCTCCGCATTATTTATGTAGTGAAACCTTATATTTAGGCTAACTACCACCATACTGTACTACCAGAGAGTGATCAGTGCATGGTGCACCCCGATAATAGTTAAAGTTTGCTGTGATTACAGTCTTAATTTGTATTGCATGTTTTGTCTTCGATTATCAAAACGACCTATACATTACACTTTTTATTGTTAGTCTTTTTACAATAATTGTATGTATTTATGGACCAGTAATTTACAGCTATTGAAGAGTGTTATCACTACATAACAGTAACTGATAGTTTGTGGACGATACTGTCATCGTTAGAAATTAACATACCACCCAGCATACTTAAATCACCGAAAGCTAGGATTTCAAAGCCTTCCAGAGTTTTTCAGATTTTGCCCTTATTGTACTTTGTCAGCTGTATATATAATTAGACAATTGAAATTCATCAGTATTAAACCATATTAAGTTGTGAGTAGTTTGGGCAGGATGTTTGGTACATACTGTAAGCCATTTAACTGACACGGGTGCAAACACGGGAATTCAAGCAGTAACAATTTTTAATGCAAGTAAGGATATCTTGTGCTTTTCCACTTCAGCTGTGGTTATTTAATCTCAGATGTGACTAAAATTACTATGCAATTGAGTGAAAAGTAAGATGCTAAATGTAGCTATGCTTTGCTTTGGAGGTGGGTGGGCTGAAGAGAATACAGCATAGGACAGAATTAGATTTATATGGTGTTTTTGTACGGTTTATTTTATTTTAGTACAATGTGTTTTATTACATTTTAACAGTCTGGGCATTTTTGCAATAAGATATATTCTCAGGCATTACTTTGGGTGTGATGGAGATCATAACCTGGGTCTGTATTGCTCAGCTGTGATACTGGTGATCACCAGTCAGTGTTTGTGAAACATTTTTAGTGGTAGGTTCAAAATGCAAACTGATTCTGAAGTTGGGTACATTAAGTGGTGGTTACTTTATATTGTTTCACATTTGGAAAACATCTTTTAAGTTAATGAAACAGTCTAAACAGTATGTTTAACCTTTTTCTAATGTAACAAACACATTTTAATAAGGTGTCAGATAGGGGTGGGTTATTTAGACTGGAATGTTATGTAGGCCTATCATACATCACAATACAGTGGCTTTTTGGGCTTAAACAAAGGAGTAAGCAGATGGATACGTATTTTCCCATATAATTGTTACTTATTTCTTAAAATAAAAAAAAGAATATATACAAGTTTTTTTTTTTTTAAATGTACACAAAAAGTTTAAAAGATTAAAAAAATATTTTATACATTTGTGTTAAATGTTTCTTTCAAAGAAATTATAGTTTTCCAAAAGGGGTAATAACCTAGGATTTTAATAACAAATGTTCTTACCTATGAGCATAATAACTTAATTTTCCCTACATTCGGCCTGGAGATTTGATTTAGGCCCTACATTTTGAATTGGGGAAATCCTGTTTCTCATGCCACAACACCATAGATTCACTGTGTAGCATAGGTAAGTCCCATGTACAGCAAAGTGAGTTCAGGGAGTGAGTGAGTACTGTATACAGTGTGGATGCTGGTTAAATGAACTTCACAATGCAGTCCAAGTGAAAATAAAGTCTGGGAAATTACTGTAAGCATCCACAGCAAAATAAGGTACTTGTAAGAAAGTTGGTATACGAAGATGTTATTGAAGATGGCTGACTTAAACATTGCCTAATGGGCCGTCGTTTTGGATTTAATGTTAGTTTCCAGGAGTAATTTGATGCTGCCCTTCCTGTTTTCTTTTTTCCTCATGTGATTAGTACTTGTGACTAATTTGGTCTGTGAGCACTTAAACCTGTGACTGACATGGGTTTGAAAACGAAAGAGTATTAGGTAGTGTTTCCGCTAGGAAAAACTGCCTGTCAACGTCAACTAGCTTTTGAAACCGCCTCTTGATGGGTATTTACAAGTTAATGGAAACGCAGATTGGGTCGTAGAACCACTGTGCCACCCTGATTTACAGTACAGTAGCTTATCGCTTAATCATTACATTGCCCAGGTGGGTTAAAGATCTGGACTTCTTTGGTCAATTGGTTTTGCTATAAGACCTGGGGGATTATTTGTTTTACCAGGTTTGTCTAACTTTGATCCTTGCTGCCCATTCATATACCCAGTGGACAGCTATGAATTTGGGAAAACCCACAGATGCCACACTGCCTATATGTATTCACTCCTCCAGCAGAAATGTTAGTAGTCTAATTTGCTTATTATTATTATTATTATTATTATTATTATTATTATTATTATTATTATTTATTACTGTAAACTATACTGTATTTAAATATATATCTTGTATTGTAACCCTGTACTGCCCCGTAACACCTGTAAGTGGCCTTGGATAAAGGCGTCTGTCAAATAAAAAAAATAATAATAACATAACTGCCCAAAAATGTGTTATTGCAAAGTACAGTATACAGCTTCCCTGAACTACAGTCAAGGGTGTTGGCCACATGTAACCTCCTGCTGCTACAAGCAGTGGAGTGGCAAGGCTTCAAGGAGGGAGGAAGCTTGTGTGCCTGCACCTGAAACTAAATATATTGGTAAGCCAACAAGCTGTGTATTACTGTATAAAGCAGAACAGGAAGGTAAAATTATGTCATCAAAAATTGTACTTTAACAAC
The DNA here is from genome assembly GCA_030684275.1 of Acipenser oxyrinchus oxyrinchus. Taxonomy (NCBI): domain Eukaryota; kingdom Metazoa; phylum Chordata; class Actinopteri; order Acipenseriformes; family Acipenseridae; genus Acipenser; species Acipenser oxyrinchus. The sequence goes on along the minus strand of CM060257.1, from coordinate 14,577,552 downwards.
ATGATTGTAGAACATTGCTGCTTTAAAATATAAATTACAATAACAAATGCCTAGTGGCTGAATGAGTACCCACATGGAAAATAGGACTAACAATAATACATTTTGACTAGCAAACAAAGTAATTTTAAGAGCATTAAAATACCAATGATATATATTTTTTTTAAATTTAAGCAGACTCATTTATAAAAATGCCATATTTCTGTCATGATGCTGTTCTTGCAGGCCTTAATGAAAGATTTCACTCTAAAAATCTCTAAACATTGTTATTCTGGGAAAGAACCATCTCTGGAAACGTTTGCATGACTACAAAACAGACTTTAAAGGCATGTATTGTATACTGTGGCTTTACTGTATATTTTCAACTATGTTTTGATTTTTTTAGCAATTAATAATCATCTTTTGAACACACTGCTTTAAGAACTTTGAATAACATTTTGTTGCTTAAAATTACATGTTTTTACTATTCTAATTTTCACCTAATCTGCATACATAAGCACATCTGTTCAGCAAATAGCCACCAGGAAGACTGTGTTAGATTCCGCTCCAGTTAGCCACAGTATGGATTTAAAATTCCAATTCTATATTGTTAACGATTACTAACTGTACTGTTAGGAGTTTCAAAATGTCATTAAAACAACAAAGCCTCATGAAGAAGCTGGCTACAGTATTAATATAGTTATTTAAACCTGAAAACTGTGTTAGCCATTCATGCAAATGTTGTGGTATAAAAAGGAACTATCGGTGGTTTGGTGACAGTCATTCAGGCACCACAGATGCAATTGTGAGTTGTGACTATTACTTGTGGAATGATTTGACTGTTTTAAACTGCAATGTCCAATAATCAATATAATCAGTACAACATTAAATTATACAAACTTGTCCAATTGTTTAGATATATTTTAATATATAACATTCAGTGCAAGTGCTGTACTGTGTATACTGGACATAAAGGTACAACAGAACAGGTTACCAGGGGACTGTCCAGATAATAGGGGTTAGACCTAAAATAATACAAACAGTTGTCAAATCCTCTTTTGCTAGTCTATACTAAAAACAATCTTGTTTTTAGTGGATTTTTAAATCAATTCTACAAAAAATGTTTCTACAAGTCTCTCTTTTTCAATGTCTATTTTTTTTTTTTTTTTACACATTCTATTTAGTGTCCTTCATTATATTTTTGATAGCAAAGGATTGTTCAGTGAAAACTAAATAATCTACATAAAATTCATCCGAGTACCCGGTGTGCAGACCAAAGGCTAATATAATTGGTGTTTATTAAAATCAGTTGTAAAAATATGGAATTTGTCTTCCCATAGTTTAGAAGTCGGGTCTCATGCGTGGGCTAACGCACATCAAATAGAGAATCGTGCGCCCAGCCAATCAAAGCACATTGGGGGAGTAAGGTTACAACCAATAAGGATTCAACATTCTCTTTAAGAGGACCTGTGCGTCTGCGATTGCGAACGGAGCAGTTGGCAGATGTCGGTGATTGTTTGTCTGTAGAGGCGAAATTGCTGCATACATTGTGTGTCAGACAGGCTCAGAAAAGAGAGATAACTTTTAAATATTTGGGAATGTCTCCTCCTCCACTCTTTGTCTGGCCACATAGAAATAATAATAATAATAATAATAATAATAATAATAATAATAATAATAATAATAATAATTTTATTTATTTCTTAGCGACACCCTTATCCAGGGCAACTTACAATTGTTACAAAATCACTCTCTCTTCTTTGCCTGCTTCCCTGGTAGTTTCACCAGTATTTATAGTCGACCATGTAATTTGCGCACAGCTTAGACCTGGTTTTCACATACTGAAATGCAAACGCTAATGTTGTTGATGGTTTGCTAAATTGCTACATTTGTATTTAAATGAGTACACTCCCCAAGTTCAGCCCATCTCAAGCGCTGACGCTAACTTGCCGTGTGGGTACAAAAACACGTGTTGATAAATCACATAGGTGGGCAAAGTCTGTTTTCCCACATATGCACCTGATTCTGGTGCGCAAACTGTCCCCAAAAGTGTTTTGCGATTGCCTTAGGGGTTTGCGAATGTTGCTAAATAGGGCCCTAGATGTTTCAGTTTTTAGAATTATGTTTGTAAATGACAATGTAAGTGTGAGACACAAGTAGGTGATAGTAGGTACAGTACAATACTCGTATTATAGCTTCTAATAGGGTATTCGTTTGTTATTTCTGACAGCTTCCTTACAATTGAAATCACACATCAGTATTGCCTATAGTTCTATAGTTGTATGTAAAAGATGTGGGTAGTTAGACTTTTATTACTAGTATGGTACTACAGTATTTGTGTTACTTAGAGTAAGTAGTGGGGTTCCGAAAAATAACATACCTGTAATGTTTTCACTGTTAACATCCTGAAAACTTTTTACACTTATAACTTTAAACTCTGATGGCTGATTATTGCCCACATTATCAAACAGGTGACACAGCAATAATGATCCATGATGTGGTGCGGAACAGAAAAGCCAGAGCACTTACGTCGTTTTGTTTTATAATCGTGCTTCCTGCAGTGATTTAGAGGACAGATCTCAAACCCCAGTGCACTAGTGCGACCATTTTGAGAAAAGCTTTGAAAGTTATAAGTGTGAAAAGTTGTCAGGATGTTACCAATGAAAATTAAAATTGCAGGTACGTTATTTAAATAGTTGTAGCAACACGTGGGGGTGTATAACGCCATGTATTTTCAGAACCCCGCTACTTAGTCTTTAACTGACAGAGTAACTGCTATTTTAGATATAATTTATGTGAACTTATGCATTGACATAGTAAACTGCATAGTATTAGAAACAATAATTCAACTTTACTGGCAGACATTTGGCCAATCTATTGAAATACCAGTTGGAGGCATGACATTGTTTATGGTGAACTTCACTTCTTTATGAAAGTAAATTTGTTTTTTTTATGCTTTGAACATTCTTTATTTTTTCATTAGGTATGTAAAATATTCATTGGCCTTGACTGAAACTACCGTATTGATCTCTTTTTGTTTTACTTGCACGTGTTGATCCTTTTATGCTACCTGAACCTCTGTGAAACGTGAATTGAATTCATAAATACACAACTGCCACAATAATAAATATAGCATGGTGTGTATGTTAGCTGTGGGAACAAAATAATATGCAAATTTGTGCTTTGTAAATTACCTTGTTTAGTAAAGTGAAAAACATAATGCATTTTGTTCCCAAAGCTAAATGTTTGAAATTAGAAATGCATGTTAGATATTGGCAACCTGTGTTTATGTGTAATTTTCTCTCTTTTTGTTACAATGCTTCCCCAGCAAGGACAAGTTTGGAAGGTTTGCAAAGCTTTTCACCTCCCACCCCCAATCCCCAGCCCTCCCCCTCTCCTCTCCCGCTTTCTGACCAGTATCACATTCCATGAACTCTCTCTTTGTAATTCACAATTCAGAAGTAGAATTCAAGGCTATTGGCAGATCAAATAAACTGTACCCTGTGAAATGCAGTGCCTGCTAATACAGTAAGAGGAAATGTGATTCTTATCTAAATAATACATTGTAAATAGAGTCCTATCTTTTGCCTGACAGGTGAGCAGTCCCAGGTAAACCCCATGGTAAGCTTGTTATATTGTTAAGTCTTATCATGGATATACATGGTACAAAGAAATTACTGCGCAATAAAATTACCTTGTAAAAAAAAAAAATATATATATATATATATATATATATATATATATATATATATATATATATATATATATATATATATATATATAATATATGAGATTGCTCATAATCAGGCTTTAGTAGCTGAGTGTCATACAGTATTCCTGTAAGAGGAACTAGGAATTTAGTAATCTCTATGGGCACCTAAAAATATAAATGCAGTGATAAACGGTATAAAAGACAAAACTACAGTGTTATATTACAGGACCTGAGGGGTTTTTTTTTTCTTTCTCCCTCTTCTCTTTGTTCCTTCTGTGGTTTTGCTAAGATAAATCTGGCAATTTGAAAAATATGTTCAGTAAGGTAGCAGTTTTAGACAAAGTGAAGGTGAAGTTATAAATAAAATCCATATATCTTGAAATCTATGTTTTTAATTAGGTAACAGCCAAACTTTACTAACAAACAATGAGTAAACATGAACTGCACTGTGATGTGATGTGTGACCTGGTCTTATATTAACCCCCTTCCCTTACCTGTGTTTTGGGACAGTTTTTGCAGCAGGTTTAGATATTGAGAATACTGTGTTTCTTCCCGCTTTAGTGTTGCATGATTGATAGAGTTTTCTGTAAACGGTATTACAGTGAGTAATCCTGACTTTTTTTTTTAATCCTTCATTTGGATGCCAGGTATATAAGCGGACTGGAGGGAAAAAGAAAGGAATGTAGAGAGAAACACATTTATTTCACAAGACAGCACAACATGCATGCATCCCATGAACCAAGCACGGTCCTACCTCAATTGCACCTTTGTCCAATTTTTTACAGAATTAAGTTTCAGATAATCACAGCCTTGTTTTGGCACTTTTAAAGTAAACTAAAAACTCGCCTTTTCTTCCTATAGGAGTGAATCTTTTCACCCTTCGCTGTGTTGCTCTAACTGCTTTGAAACTTCCCATACAGCATCTTTCCGTAGCAGAGCATATTTCTATTCTTTCTCCCATTGCATATCCAGCTGTGACAAACCCCTGCACCTTGCCTTCTCATCTTGTCACCTGTCCACTGAAAAACAATCCGTGTTTTACTCTACTATAGTAACTACTGTAGCTTTGCTTACAAAGGTATTCCTACTGTAGCATTTGTATCTGTTTTTATTATTTCTACTCTTATTTTAGGCATGTGGAGACCCCAAAGCAAAGCCGTCATACCTTATAGACAAAAACCTTGAGTCTGCTGTCAAGTTCATTGTCAGAAAATTCCCGGCTGTGGAAACACGCAACAACAATGTAAGTGGTGAAATAAGCATGCTTTTCTATTGGTACTAGACTGCTCTACTATGAGGAATACATGTGGTACTGCTCTCTCTTCCATGCACTACTACAAAAGACTATTTGTTTTGTTTGGTTTTTTGTAAAAAATAAAAAAAAAGTAATATTTCTTGTTTATTAATGTGTATAGCTGAACAGTTGCTCTAGAGTTAGCACAAAACTATATTAAGTGCAGAAGCAGTATAAAATATGTATTTTGTTCTGGCCAATTTATTTTACAGTGTACATTGTAGGGTGCAGTGAGATGGTACTAATGCTAATTGGGAGGAGAGGCATAGATTTTAATGCTACAAGAGCAACACCATTAAATTGTAACCTGGTTAATATGTACTGTACAAATTTCATTTCAGCTTAAGTACATTACAATGTGTATAATCTCTGAGTTTCTTGTGAATATGATGAATAATTAGCATATAAATGAGCGTGGCAGTATTATTTCTGTAAGCAATTATTCAAAGTTTAATAAATACGTACAGCTTTTACTATTTTCTTACTGTAGGCATACATTTGTTTGTGGTAGTACAAATATACAATATTACAGTGGAGTAAACTTTAATTACCAGATGGCTTGATTGAGCACTGTGCCACAGCACTAAGTACCTTGCTGTGAAAATATTTCTATGTTTTTACTTGTAAGCAGGTAAGTTTCTTCAACATATAAAGTTAAATCACTGCTAATTGTATACTGTAAGTTTTCCTGTAATGTGCTTGCCCCAACCTTGTATCATTTATGATATTTCCAATAGATATGGCATACCAGTGCCTTTCTAAAAGGCATTAATCATAATATAGTTTTATAGTTTAACATTAGTTAAATGTGAAGTCAGTATTTGTTAGAAATTACACACAACTGAGTTTTTATGTACTGACTACTGTATTTACAGTACATACCTTTAGCCTCATCAGTTTTATTGTATTACATTTGTTATTCTTTATGTATTTATTTAATGCTTTTCTACTTTTCATTAAGAATTTGGACCCACTGGGCACTATTGATTCCAACCATATTATTAGTATTAGTTATTAATATTTACTACTTTAAGTCTTAACAACATTGTCAGTTACTGTACAGTGTGTGTGACAAAAAAAAAAAAAAAAATACCCACTCTTAGTAATGAAATTGAAAACGCACAGATTATGACTATGATCCTCCATAGCTAACCAAACTGTGCTGTGTTATGCTGAGGTTTTGAACAGCACTGGGACTTAGCTAACCCAACTGTGCTGTGTTATGCTGAGGTTTTGAACAGCACTGTGACTTAGCTAACCAAACTGTGCTGTGTTATGTTGAGGTTTTGAACAGCACTGTGACTTGGCCTGGAATGTGGGTGTAGTTCTTTTACACACCCACTCTGAATTACCTCATTCCTGACCTCAGCAGCTGATTTCATTTTTAGAACACAATTGAGACAGATAACGAGGAAATAAAAATTGATCTATTTCTTTCTCTATGAAAATAAAGATGTATCCCCCCCAAAACAAGTGTTTTTTGTTTTCAATTCATTAAAAAAAAGTCCCTACCGTAACCCCAGTTTTAAAGGAACATCTTTCAAAATATCATTTGATGCATTTCTGTTGGTCTAAACTGTATTGTCTGCTATTTTCAATAAGTCAGTTTGGCTTGCTTGTATGTGAAATGTTTTGTTTAAAGGATTTAACATGCACTTGTGACTCATGCTAGTGTTTTAATGACTTAACCGCTTATTTGAATGCATTACTGCTGCATCATTTTTAACTTGGTCTGAGTTTCTCTGACTGTTGTTTTATGTTTTTGGTTCTACATTTTATTTTGCATGCGTAACTTGGCTTTTTCTGGATATTCTTTTGGTAAGTTTGAACTTTTGGATATTTTTTTTTTTTTTTTTTTTTTTTGTTTAAGCTAATTTGTTACTTATATTACATATTTCCAATACTTGATCATTGGAAATCCAAGAACAATATATACATTTTCTTTATTTGCAAAGGTAACAACCTGTAATTTGAAATTAATTTCTCCATTATGAAAAGAATATACTTACTATACACTAATTTGAGGTAAAAACTGTTTCTGAAACAAAATGTAATATTTAAATTGATCAAACTTGTTCTTGGATTCCTAGATTTAAAAGCATAGCCTAACATCTCAGATCACCAATTCATCCAGCTGATCATCCTTCCTTCTATTCCAGTAATTAACCACTGACTAATTGTGAAACTCTGAAAAATGTCACATGCAAGATATATTATATAATACAATATCTAATCATTGTTATGCTCTGAGATTGACTTTGAAAAATAAGAACAAAAAAAAGCAAAATCCCTGAATTGCATAACCTAAAATTCTTAGATTCTGGACTAAAGAAATCTATTTAATTGAATACCTTCTGGTGGTGGTATGTATTGTGTATTTATAGTATTTTAGTCGGTTGCATCATTCTATCTTCAGCAGCTATTTTTCTTAGAAAATAATTATTTTGCTAGTCTTGCCTAATTACTACTGTTGGTTCCATAAGAATATATAAACCCTTAATGTTAAATAGATTATGTCAGCACCGTTTATTCTGCTTCTGAAATTGATCATTGGTAAATCTAACATTTACACTTTTCACAAACATGTGTGGTTTAACTGTTCATTTGATATCTTTCAAGGCCAGTTCATTAAATCAATAATTTAACCTGACAAACATTGTTACCAAACTCCTGTTTAACTATTTACACATCACATGTAAAAGTAGAATGAAAACAGTCAACCTTAAAAAAAAAAAAAAAGTTGTTGTTGTTGTCTGACTTTTCTGCATAAGTGCAAATTTTGCCTTACTTTTTTCACAGTTGCATGCACATGCAGAAGCCAACACATTTAAGATTTACTTTACAGTTTTAAAACATTCAAAAAGGCAGTGCGCTTTACCCTACTTTTCATCTAGCTAAATAAATGTATATCGAGCTATATAAAAATGCTGAATTATAAACCATTTCTAATCATTAACTGCCTTAAATGTACCATGCATAAAAATGGTATGTATGTAATGTTGTGTGTATGTGTGTGTGTATATATATATATATATATATCTATCTATATATCTATCTATATATCTATCTATATATCTATCTATATATATATATATATATATATATATATATATATATATATATATATCTCCAAAACATCTCTGCAAAAAATAAACCTATAGATCATCAACACTTTTAATGCAAGACTGTTTATATACTGTTGCACGTATTGACATTTTAATAAAGGGAAAGTTATTTCTATTATATTTCAACAACTTCCTTGCAATTACACAATGAGACAAGTATATTTAATCAAGAAATATAGGATGTACAACAGTTTGAATCTTTATAACTTGATTCATTAAAGAGTGCCCAGCTCATTACTGGTAATTCTGTTCAACCACTTTTGCAGCAAAGATTGAGAACCACCACATATAAAGCATTTTTACATTTAAAATCCCCCACCCCTTCGGTCACTGCATGTATACTGTAGTTGTAAAATAATAGCTTTACAATTTATGCTATACTTTGTAATACTGCATAGAGTTCACTGAACAATTGTGACTGAAGGGAATATTCTGTCATCAAGAATTGCAATGCTTTTAAGGGTCATTAATATAGTTAATTGGCAGGTGCTTAAATAATGATGGGGTTAGCCTTTGTGCTAAATAAATAGCTTAACACGACTCAAACCTTATAATTACTGAAGCAAAACATACATAATATCTAGTCTACATTACTTAAGACTTTACTCGCATCAACCTCGGCATGCCAAGAGAAAATACTTGTGTCTTATTTGTTAAAATGATCTAGTCGATACCGAAATGGTCACTTTTTATTTGGTGACTTGTTTAATGATCTTTGCAACAATCTAAACCTGCACTTTATTGTAAGTTAATTTTTGGCTGTTGCTAAAATGATTTGTTTGTTTCTTCTGCAGTATAATCCTAGTCACACCTGTTTACTACTGTATCTATATTTATGTTACAGCAACAGCTTGCACAACTACAAAAAGAAAAGTCAGAAATTCTAAAGAACCTTGCTTTATATTACTTCACCTTTGTTGATGTCATGGAATTTAAGGTAAGTACCATTTTATCACGCACTTGCATATTTAAAATCTACCATATCTGTTTCTAGAGTAGTTTTATATACAATAAGATTATATATATATATATATATATACAGTACTGTGCAAAAGTTTTAGGCAGGTGTGAAAAAATGCTCTAAAGTAAGAATGCTTTCAAAAATAGACATGTTAATAGATTATATTTATCAATTAACTAAATGCAAAGTGAGTGAACAGAAGAAAAATCTAAATCAAATCCATATTTGGTGTGACCACCCTTTGCCTTCAAAACAGCATCAATTCTTCTAGGTACACTTGTACAAAGTCAGGGATTTTGTAGGCATATAGTCAGGTGTATGATTAAACAATTATACCAAACAGGTGCTAATGATCATCAATTCAATATGTAGGTTGAAACACAATCATTAACTGAAACAGAAACAGCAGTGTAGGAGGAATAAAACTGGGTGAGGAACAGCCAAACTCAGCTAACAAGGTGAGGTTGCTGAAGACAGTTTACTGTCAAAAGTCATACACCATGGCAAGACTGAGCACAGCAACAAGACACAAGGTAGTTATACTGCATCAGCAAGGTCTCTCCCAGGCAGAAATTTCAAGGCAGACAGGGGTTTCCAGATGTGCTGTCCAAGCTCTTTTGAAGAAGCACAAAGAAACGGGCAACGTTGAGGACCGTGAGACGCAGTGGTCGGCCAAGGAAACTTACTGCAGCAGATGAAAGACATCTTGCTTACTTCCCTTCGCAATCGGAAGATGTCCAGCAGTGCCATCAGCTCAGAACTGGCAGAAAACAGTGGGACCCTGGTACACCCATCTACTGTCCGAGAAGTCTGGTCAGAAGTGGCCTTCATGGAAGACTTGCGCCAAAAAGCCATACCTCCGACGTGGAAACAAGGCCAAGCAACTCAACTATGCACGAAAACACAGGAACTGGGGTGCAGAAAAATGGCAGCAGGTGCTCTGGACTGATGAGTCAAATTGTGAAATATTTGGCTGTAGCAGAAGGCAGTTTGTTCACGAAGGGATGGAGAGCGCATACGAATGAGTGTCTGCAGGCAACAGTGAAGCATGGTGGAGGTTCCTTGCAAGTTTGGGGCTGCATTTCTGCAAATGGAGTTGGGGATTTGGTCAGAATTAATGGTCTCCTCAATGCTGAGAAGTACAGGCAGATACTTATCCATCATGCAATACCATCAGGGAGGCATCTGATTGGCCCCAAATTTATTCTGCAGCATGACAACGACCCCAAACATACAGCGAAAGTCATTAAGAACTATCTTCAGCGTAAAGAAGAACAAGGAGTCCTGGAAGTGATGGTATGGCCCCACAGAGCCCTGATCTCAACATCATCGAGTCTGTCTGGGATTACATGAAGAGAGAGAAGCAACTGAGGCTGCCTAAATCCACAGAAGAACTGTGGTTAGTTCTCCAAGATGTTTGGGCCAACCTACCTGCCGAAGTTCCTTCAAAGACTGTGTGCAAGTGTACCTAGAAGAATTGATGCTTGATGCTGTTTTGAAGGCAAAGGGTGGTCACACCAAATATGGATTTGATTTAGATTTTCTTCTGTTCACTCACTTTGCATTTAGTTAATTGATCAATATAATCTATTAACATGTCTATTTTGAAAGCATTCTTACTTTACAGCATTTTTTCACACCTGCCTAAAACTTTTGCACAGTACTGTATATATATATATATATATATATAATATATATATATATATATATATATATATATATATGTAAAAGATCCGCCCTCTTCCGCGGTTCGTTGCCCCTTTAAAAACACGGACCCAACACACAAATGGATTTTTTTTAAAGCGCGGTTGCGCTATTTTTAATCAAAACACAAAAACAAAATAAACAAACAAACAAACACCTAGCTCGCTTTGAGCACTAACTAAAACAAAACAGGAACCTAAATTAAACAACAGGACAGCTAAGCTGTTTACCTGTAACAAAACAAACAAAAATCACACACACAAAAAAGGACTCGCTCTACCTTTTTTTTTCTTTTTTTAAATACGGCTGTACCCACACACCAGCACAGTCGGGCTTCTACCCTCTTCAGCAGCCGCCCCGAGCAGACTGACTGCTCTCCTTTTAAACCGGGCACCTGGCTCCAATTTTCAATAGTAGCCAGGTGCCGGTAATGATCAACAATAAAACAATAAAACAATTAAACAAAACAATCAAACAATTAACAAAACAAACCCAAAATGTGCCTTACGCACATGTTTTCCTCTAGGGAGGAATTAACCCCTCCCTGCTGTCTCACACATCCCCCATGTCTTTTCAAGACATCGGCCATACAACGGCCACCTCCCTCCACCCTTAAAAGACCACCCACCCTCAAGTCCACAAATGTCAATTTTCGCCCTCTTCCACGGGCGGGCTTGAGGGTGGGTTGGTCCCTCCGGCGCTTCCAGGAGGGACCCAGGACCGGGCGAGGAGGGACCCAGACGGCTTGTCCAGGGCGTACCACAGCGCAGACCGGTGACCGGGAGCCAGGACTGACAGGCAGAGGCGTGCGCCTGTGGACCTGCGCAGCGACCTCTGGAATCCCAGGTGGAGCGTAGCACTAGGCAAGGGGAGCGGAGCAATCAGCAGGGGAACGCTAGTGACCTCTGCCCCTGCGTAGCGACGCCTGCCTCTTGCGCAGCGACGTCTGGGATTCCAGGGGAGTGGAGTAAGGGACCAGGCAAGCGACTGTGCCTGGCTGTACTGCGACCTGGGAGCAAGGTCCAGCGCAGGGAGGTCTGGGCATTCCGCCAGGTGTCCACGATGACGGGACAGGGAACCTCCCTCAGCAACGCCGGACTCACTTGCACGGTTGGTTGTTCTGGAAGCGGCAGCTCCACCCCTCTGGCTCTCGGGATGGCAGTTCCACCCCTCTGGCTCTCGGGACGGCAGCTCCCACTTTGCAGCAGTAGCTCCAGTTCGGTCGGCTCCCGCTCCTGTATGAACAACGGGCCACGCCCAGCTCCTGCCTCTGCCTCTCCATTTTCTTCGTCTGCTCCTCCTGAGCAGCGGTGTTCTTACTGAACCTCTCTATTAAATCTTTAAAATCCATATTTGGGTCATTAGGGCGCCCCACTCGCTGCCACCATATGTAAAAGATCCGCCCTCTTCCGCGGTTCGTTGCCCCTTTAAAAACACGGACCCAACACACAAATGGATTTTTTTAAAGCTGGTTGCGCTATTTTTAATCAAAACACAAAAACAAAATAAACAAACAAACAAACACCTAGCTCGCTTTGAGCACTAACTAAAACAAAACAGGAACCTAAATTAAACAACAGGACAGCTAAGCTGTTTACCTGTAACAAAACAAACAAAAATCACACACACAAAAAAGGACTCGCTCTACCTTTTTTTTCTTTTTTTAAATACGGCTGTACCCACACACCAGCACAGTCGGGCTTCTACCCTCTTCAGCAGCCTGCTCTCCTTTTAAACCGGGCACCTGGCTCCAATTTTCAATAGTAGCCAGGTGCCGGTAATGATCAACCATAAAACAATAAAACAATTAAACAAAACAATCAAACAATTAACAAAACAAAACCCAAAATGTGCCTTACGCACAAGTTTTCCTCTAGGGAGGAATTAACCCCCTCCCTGCTGTCTCACAATATATACACACACTACCGTTCAAAAGTTTGGGGTCACTTAGAAATTTCCTTGTTTTCCATGAAAACATACATGAAATGAGTTTGAATAGGAAATATAGCAAAATGAATTGGAAATATAGTCATTGACAAGGTTAGAAATAATGATTTTTAATTGAAATAATTGTGTCCTTCAAACTTTGCTTTCGTCAAAGAATCCTCCATTGCAGCAATTACAGCCTTGCAGACCTTTGGCATTGTAGTTGTCAATTTGTTGAGGTAATCTGAAAAGATTTCACCCCATGCTTCCTGAAGCACCTCCCACAAGTTGGATTGGCTTGATGGGCACTTCTTACGTACCATATGGTCAAGCTGCTCCCACAACAGCTCAATAGGGTTGAGATCCGGTGACTGTGCTGGCCACTCCATTATAGACAGAATACCAGCTGACTGCTTCTTCCCTAAATAGTTTTTGCATAGTTTGGAGCTGTGCTTTGGGTCATTGTCCTGTTGTAGGAGGAAATTCTCTCCAATCAAGTGCCGTCCACAGGGTATGGCATGGCGTTGCAAAATGGAGTGATAGCCTTCCTTCTTCAAGATCCCTTTTACCCTGTACAAATCTCCCACTTTACCACCACCAAAGCACCCCCAGACCATCACATTGCCTCCACCATGCTTGACAGATGGCGTCAAGCACTCCTCCAGCATCTTTTCATTTGGTCTGCGTCTCACGAATGTTCTTCTTTGTGATCCAACACCTCAAACTTAGATTCGTCTGTCCATAACACTTTTTTCCAATCTTCCTCTGTCCAGTGTCTGTGTTCTTTTGCCCATCTTAATCTTTTTCTTTTATTGGCCAGTCTGAGATATGGCTTTTCTTTGCAACTCTGCCTAGAAGGCCAGCATCTCGGAGTCGCCTCTTCACTGTTGACGTTGAGACTGGTGTTTTGCGGGTACTATTTAATGAAGCTGCCAGTTGAGGACCTGTGAGGCGCCTGTTTCTCAAACTAGACTCTAATGTATTTGTCCTCTTGCTCAGTTGTGCACGGGCCTCCCACTCCTCTTTCTATTCTGGTTAGAGCCACTTTGCTGTTCTGTGAAGGAGTAGTACACAGCGTTGTACGAGATCTTCAGTTTCTTGGCAATTTCTCGCATGGAATAGCCTTCATTTCTCAGAACAAGAATAGACTGACGAAGTTTCAGAAGAAAGTTCTTTGTTTCTGGCCATTTGAGCCTGTAATCGAACCCACAATTGCTGATGCTCCAGATGCTCAACTAGTCTAAAGAAGGCCAGTTTTATTGCTTCTTTAATCAGCACAACAGTTTTCAGCTGTGCTAACATAATTGCAAAAGGGTTTTCTAATGATCAATTAGCCTTTTAAAATGATAAACTTGGATTAGCAAACACAACGTGCCATTGGAACACAGGACATGGTTGCTGATAATGGGCCTCTGTACACCTATGTAGATATTCCATTACAAATCAGCCGTTTCCAGCTACAATAGTCATTTACTACATTAACAATGTCCACACTGTATTTCTGATCAATTTGATGTTATTTTAATGGACAAAAAATTTGCTTTTCTTTCGAAAACAAGGAAATTTCTAAGTGATCCCAAACTTTTGAACGGTAGTGTGTGTGTGTGTGTGTGTGTATATATATATATATATATATATATATATATATATATATATATATATATATAGGGATGGGAAGTTGAAACGTATAAACTCTAAAGAAGTGGTAAAACGTTTAATAATATGCTAGACGAATAACCGGTCATGTGACAAATATCACCAAACGCATATTTTTTAATGCATTATTTTGAGTAATTTATCATCAGTAGTCCGTCGCGTTTCAGACTGCTCTGGTGCCACAGAACGGGCGGATATTATAAAAAGGAAGGGGTTTGGGATTTGGCGATTTGCCTCCAAGTAGCTTTTCTAATTGGTGCAACAGAAAGATTGACACTGGGGCTGATTTTATTCTCGGTCGATCTGGCACTTCATTGGTGCACTGAAGCATGTATCCTAGCAACGTGCTAATCTACAGTACTAGCACTAAAACTAGCACAATCTCACATACTCAAGATTTTAATGCTAATCGGCAACAGGAGACTTAAAACTGGGTTCTAATTTGATGCATTGATTCACCAATATGTAATTGAAGCTCTGGAAATGTATATTCCCTTGTTTTCTTGTAAAGATGCAGGCTCACTTAATGTCTAGAATTCTGTCTGAAAATGTTCTTCCTTTTCTTTAAGGACCATGTTTCAGAACTGTTGAACACTATTGATGCTTGCCAAGTCTTCTTTGACATTGTAAGTTGTTTGAGTTTAATTACAATGAAATACATACCACACGTTTGCAGATTGTTTAACTTCTGCTTGTTTCTTACAGACAGTCAATTTTGATCTTACCAAGAACTACCTAGATTTAATTGTAGCCTACACTACACTGATGATGCTGCTGTCTCGGATTGAAGAACGAAAAGCAATCATTGGACTGTACAATTATGCTCATGAAATGACACATGGGTCAAGGTATAGGCTTTATTCCGTGTTCTAATGATTAATGTTGCATGCATTTTAAAAACGATGATTAGTCAAGGCAAAGGCAAAAAAAAAAGTTTCACTGCCACATTGTTTAAACCCCTGACCATACAAAACATCCGCATCTTTCTTTTTGTTATGCTTTATTATTTGTAATGCCAGGAAAGGATGTATCTTTTTTATTTTTGTATTTATTATTATTATTATTATTATTATTATTATTATTATTATTATTATTATTATTATTATTATTATTATTATTTATTTCTTAGCAGATTTCCTTATCCAGGACGACTTACAATTATTACAAGATATCACATTATTTTTTACAAACAATTACATTATTTTTTTTTTTACACATTTTTACATACAATTACCCATTTATACAGTAACATAAAAGTATGTGTTTGTGGTTCTGTATGCTGTTTATGCAGACCTTGGGACCTGCTTTTGTATGGCACTGACATCCTGTAATATTTGTTTATGTCCTTGCTCAGTGGGTATAATAATCATCTCCAAACTTCATTAATTCTCCTAGGTTCCATAAGACCTTACAGATAGCATTTGAAACTGTTGATTTTTACAAAATTGACAAATATGAATGTGATTGAGACCCTCCACACATGCGTGTACTACTTTAGTTTTGCAAAATACATTTGTGTTAACACAAGAATCAAAACCAAATCAAGTCTAGATTAATCGATAGATAGAAAGATTTATTTTTTGTTTCAAATGGCCAGTGACCGAGAGTATCCCAGGCTTGGACAGATGATTGTTGACTATGAAAATCCTTTGAAGAAGATGATGGAGGAATTTGTGCCCCATAACAAGGTAAAAAACCATTTGATATCTGCGAGATCTTCAAAATAATGTTACACAGTGCAGCAAAGGCTTAGTAATAATTTGAACATATGCAAGAGCTTGAATATAGCGCAAGAGCTTGAATATAAATGTGTCATTTAGATATTTGTGTCATCCATAGAATATATGTATAGTATGTAAAATCATATTTTAGTACCCTGTATTTAATACTTCTTTGTCAAATAAACTTTTTTAAATTTTTTTGCAGGCCTTGTCCGATGCATTGCTTTCACTTCAGATGGTGTATCCTCGGCGAAATCTCTCCGCTGATCAGTGGCGCAATGCCCAGTTACTCAGTCTTATAAGTGCTCCGAGCACAATGCTTAATCCTGCTCAATCAGACACTGTAAGACATGTTTCCTTGCCATACATACTAGCTGAGGTTTCCAGCTTTGTTCAGTCTTAATTTATTAAATAGTTTGCTCTCAGTGTAACATTGCTGCCCAGTTTGGAGGCATCAGTCTTCCTCAGCTAGCAGGAATGTAAAGTTTCTGTATGTAATAATATAAAACAGTTGTTCCATTTCTTGGTTTCCAAAGCCACTGCTAGTTCAGTATGTAACTATTAGACTTATTAATTGTTAAACAAATGCTGATATTTCATGAACCTTAGTGGCCCAGAAGCTGTTTGTCCATTAAAATGGGGTTCATTGCATACATTCTAAAGCTGTCCATCCAGAGTGTTTTAACACTTTAGCTTGGAGAGTCTATAGCGAAGACTAATCATTTTGTTCCATTCCAGATGCCGTGCGAATATCTTTCTCTGGATGCTATGGAGAAGTGGATCGTTTGTAAGTAAAATCTTCTTTTAAGATTCCTGGTTCTTCATACTAGTCGTTGTTTGAACTAGCAAGTAAACTGGAGCAGAATACATTAGTGTATAAGAGCCTAATTGTTCACAAGGTAGTCCAGTCAGATTAAATATCTGTAGAATGTACCTGTCTGCAAATATAAATAGTCTACATTATACATACAGTAAATGTTATTCATGAATTGATACCCTCCAATCTATTTTATTTTCATCAGACGCAGGAGTAGGTAGAACTAGTGCGGTTTTCTGTGCTTTGGCGCTGTGCTGCCTCCCTGTGGTGAATTGAAATAGATTAAAAACAAACAAAACATATTTTGCATGAAAAGATCCAATGTTACTTTGATCATGAAATACTAAGCAATATTTTACAAATAAAGCTGTTTTTTTTTCTCCTAGTTGGGTTTATTTTGTGTCATGGAGTCCTGAACACGGATGCAGCAGCACTTAGTCTGTGGAAGCTTGCCCTTCAAAGCAGCTCTTGTCTCTGCCTCTATAGAGATGAAGTCTACCATATTCACAAATCTGCAGAAGACTTATTTGTGAACATTAGAGGGTAAGTCATTTAGTTATATAACTCCCATGAAGTGACCCTTTGCGTCATGTCACAATTCAGCATACAATATGTCTAATTTAGGTATATTTAACTTTCACTTGCTTCTTTAATGTTTACTTTTAGTTTATGGGTTTGAGGTCCAGTTATTCCATTTTTTTAACGCACATAGGGTAGGGTTTATCTTTAAAATGGAACCATTTATATAACCTTTTTCCAATTTAGAAAAATCATTGTAAATGTGTCCTTGTGTGATAGTGTTTGTAAACTTTTATAGAGTAGTTCAATTGGAAATGTTTATAGTGCTTTCAATGTCTGCAAAATGAAAGTTTGATGTTGTGATGTATTCTCTTTTTTTTTGTTTCAGCTACAACAAACGTATTACTGACATCAGAGAATGCAAAGAGGCTGCATTAGCACATGCGTAAGTATGCCTTCCAGTATATCTTGTTGCATTCAAAACGAATAAATGTGTGTATATGCCTTCTAACAAACAGACCTGTAGTACTGATCATTTAGAAGAGAAAAAAACAACAACATTGGAACTTGTTTAGAACTGGACATAATATATGATTTCTAAAGTCACAATTTAACTTAAGGCATTCTAAGCATTGAACAGTTGTTGTGATGATGTCATCTTTATCTGAGACAGAGCAAAAAGTATTTCCAAAATATATTTATGTATAACATATTTATAACAATCTGACTAAACTGGGGTAGCTTTTGATAAAAAAAAAAAAAGAATGTCGTGTGTGTGTGTGTGTGTGTGTGTGTGTGTGTGTGTGTGTGTGTGTGTGTGTGTGTGTGTGTGTGTGTGTGTGTGTGTGTTTATAATCCACGGCTGGCAATGCAACATGAAACAAGCAATGTCGATATACGGACAGCTACAACTTGCTTGACCAATCACATTGCTTGTTTCACATCCCATTGCCAGCCCTAGATTATAAAAATATATATGGAGATTCATTTTGTCAACTCACGTTAATCACACTCCTCTGTCTTAACCCTCTTACCATACTGTAACTCATTTCCTGTGTCGCCATTTTAATATACATCAGCGCATGTAACGCAATAAGTGCAGTCGGCGGTTGCATAGAAAGTCATAACTGCATGATGGAGCAAATTACTAAAAGTCAAATTGAAACTTTCACTATCTCAAACATAGGCTACGTATAATCTGAAGCACCACCTGCGTGCTAAACAAGCTTGTACTTCTCAAAATACACTTTCAAGCAACAACACAGCAATAAATGAAACCCGTCAGTTTCGACAGAGTACACTTTTAGAAATTCAGGATCGCAGCAAACCCATGAATCAACCTAAGTATGATAGTATAACCATATATATATATCTATATAATCAGTGTATGTGTGTATATATATATATATATATATATATATATATATATATATATATATATATATATATATATATATATATATATATATATATATATATATATATATATATATATATATATATATATATATATATATATATATATATATATATATATATATATATATGTATATATATATATATATATATATCAGTATTTACAATTAAGGAGAATATAACCGTTACTCAGTGAATGCTTTGTTTTATTTAGACAATTAAGTTATTAATAGCAAATACTTGTTTTTCATTGCTGTTTAAAAAAAGAAAAAAAATCATGAAATGCATTAAGGTGAGTAATAAACTTCATTGTGATTAACAGTTGGTTCAAACAATTGCCCAGCTAATGCTGGAGTTTTTCCTGATAATTCTTTGTAAATAAATATACAACTATAAAGAAAGGGCGACAATATTATTCCAGAAATAGGACAACATTTTTTTTTTATGCTGGGTTGTATTTTGGGTGATGATGATGATAATTTATAATAATAATACAATGACAATACATTACAAATGTTATTTATGTAGCATTCTTCATGCAAGCATTCCAGGGTGCTTAACAAAAGAAATATATATTGTATATAATCCAGCTACAAATAAACAGACTCAAACAAATAAGTTTTCAGTTGTGCTGGCATTCCCAATATGAATCGGGAGCAAGTTCCAAAGATGAGGGACATTATAACTAAACCAGGGAGATATGGGGTCAGCAGATCTTGAAGATAAGAAGGTACAAGACCATATAAGGCATAGGTAGTAAGAAGAACTTTATAATATTATTATTATTATTATTAATAGCATCAATAATAAAACAAACTTGAATGAGATGGATGCAGTAATCATGTCAATTAAATATGTGATTAAAACCAAGATTAACCAATATTAAATTTTTAAATCTCAAGATTAATCAAGATTAAAAGCCCTAATGTGTGTGTGTGTGTGTGTGTATGTATGTATATGTGTATATATATATATATATATATATATATATATATATATATATATATATATATATATATATATATATATATATATATATACTGTGCAAAAAGTTTTAGGCAGGTGTGAAAAAATGCTGTAAAGTAAGAATGCTTTCAAAAATAGACATGTTAATAGATTATATTTATCAATTAACTAAATGCAAAGTGAGTGAACAGAAGAAAAATCTAAATCAAATCCATATTTGGTGTGACCACCCTTTGCCTTCAAAACAGCATCAAGCATCAATTCTTCTAGGTACACTTGCACACAGTTTTTGAAGGAACTCGGCAGGTAGGTTGGCCCAAACATCTTGGAGAACTAACCACAGTTCTTCTGTGGATTTAGGCAGCCTCAGTTGCTTCTCTCTCTTCATGTAATCCCAGACAGACTCCATGATGTTGAGCTCAGGGCTCTGTGGGGGCCATACCATCACTTCCAGGACTCCTTGTTCTTCTTTACGCTGAAGACAGTTCTTAATGACTTTAAGCTGTATGTTTGGGGTCGTTGTCATGCTGCAGAATAAATTTGGGACCAATCAGATGCCTCCCTGATGGTATTGCATGATGGATAAGTATCTGCCTGTACTTCTCAGCATTGAGGAGACCATTAATTCTGACCAAATCCCCAACTCCATTTGCAGAAATGCAGCCCCAAACTTGCAAGGAACCTCCACCATGCTTCACTGTTGCCTGCAGACACTCATTAGGTATACGCTCTCCAGCCCTTCGTGAACAAACTGCCTTCTGCTACAGCCAAATATTTCAAATTTTGACTCATCAGTCCAGAGCACCTGCTGCCATTTTTCTGCACCCCAGTTCCTGTGTTTTCGTGCATAGTTGAGTCGCTTGGCCTTGTTTCCACGTCGGAGGTATGGCTTTTTGGCGCAAGTCTTCCATGAAGGCCACTTCTGACCAGACTTCTCCGGACAGTAGATGGGTGTACCAGGGTCCCACTGTTTTCTGCCAGTTCTGAGCTGATGGCACTGCTGGACATCTTCCGATTGCTGAAGGGAAGTAAGCATGATGTGTCTTTCATCTGCTGCAGTAAGTTTCCTTGGCCGACCACTGCGTCTATGGTCCTCAACGTTGCCCGTTTCTTTGTGCTTCTTCAAAAGAGCTTGGACAGCACATCTGGAAACCCCTGTCTGCCTTGAAATTTCTGCCTGGGAGAGACCTTGCTGATGCAGTATAACTACCTTGTGTCTTGTTGCTGTGCTCAGTCTTGCCATGGTGTATGACTTTTGACAGTAAACTGTCTTCAGCAACCTCACCTTGTTAGCTGAGTTTGGCTGTTCCTCACCCAGTTTTATTCCTCCTACACAGCTGTTTCTGTTTCAGTTAATGATTGTGTTTCAACCTACATATTGAATTGATGATCATTAGCACCTGTTTGGTATAATTGTTTAATCATACACCTGACTATATGCCTACAAAATCCCTGACTTTGTGCAAGTGTACCTAGAAGAATTGATGCTGTTTTGAAGGCAAAGGGTTGTCACACCAAATATGGATTTGATTTAGATTTTTCTTCTGTTCACTCACTTTGCATTTAGTTAATTGATAAATATAATCTACTAACATGTCTATTTTTGAAAGCATTCTTACTTTACAGCATTTTTCACACCTGCCTAAAACTTTTGCACAGTACTGTATATATATATATATATATATATATATATATATATATATATATATATATATATATATATATATATATAATACATATATTGTGTGTGTGTGTGTGTGTGTGTAATTATATATATATTAGCTGTATAAACACATACAAGTAAAGAATTCCATATTGTATTGTTTTCCCAGAAACAAAGATGGTTATTGTAGTCATCAGTATATGCAAGCCTTCCAAGTGTAGAAGCAGTAATATATGTGACTGTACTCTGCTATAGATCTTTTATTATTTTAATTTTTTTATTATTATTCCTTAAGTGGATCCATGCACAGAGAAAGGCGCAAGTTTTTAAGGTCTGCGCTGAAAGAACTAGCCACAGTTCTTGCTGACCAACCTGGATTATTGGGCCCAAAGGTACAGTTGTCCATTTCTTTCCCATGTCAGGAAGTCATTACCATTTTGTATATTAAAACAGCATGTAGTGTAAAAGTTGCACTTTGTTGATCTGATTAAATGGAAATAATATAGTGTTGGTTGCCAAATTTCCAATGTTCAAAATAACTAGAGAGGACTGTAGAAAATCTACAGGCAAAATGTTATATCCAAATATAAATGTCATTAGTCATTTGTAATGTACTCTCCATTTACGGTAAATATAATAGAATAATCTTAATTTCTTCTAGGCACTTTTTGTATTTATGGCTCTTTCCTTTGCCCGAGATGAAATTATTTGGCTGCTTCGCCATGCTGATAACATCCAGAAGAAAAGTGCAGATGATTTTATAGACAAGTAAGTGGGAGTAAATGTATGTATACAGTGGTGACCATAAGTATTGAAACACTACTATCTGCAAAATGATCTAATTATTTTACCACTTAGGTAATGTGCTAAGTACAGTATGCACTGTACCATATTATGAACAGTCAACAGTTATTCTTTCAATTATGTATTGTTACATGCCGGTATTGTTAAAAAAAAATTAAATCAATGAATGTCAAAAAAAAAAAATTGTTTTGAAGACAATGTTGTACATTTTGTTTTAATTTATTGGATTCATTGTCTTGTGATGTTTTACTTATCCTGTAAATCAAAGGTAATCATTCTTGACTAGCTCAAAGGAATTGTGCTCAGTTAGTTTGTTCTCATATGTATTTTCTTAGGCATATTGCTGAATTGATATTTTACATGGAAGAACTGAGGGCACATGTGCGGAAATATGGACCAGTAATGCAGAGATATTATGTGCAGTACTTATCTGGATTTGATGCTGTTGTACTGAATGAACTTGTTCAGGTATGATATATGCTAAATTCAACCCTATGTGTTGTGGTTATAAAATAAATTGTAGTTGTAGTCAAAAGTTTACATACCCCAATGGAAATTTATAATTTCTAGAAATTTCTCGAACAAAGAATTTTAGGAAAAATCTTTTGTAGCAAAAGCTTTGCTTTTGTGGATGAGGAAAAAAAGTTACAAGAAACAGATATCTACAGTTATTTATTTCAGCATTTTTTTTTTGCAAAAGTCCAAAAATGCTAATTCAAAAGTATTCATACCCTTTGATACTATGATAGTATTGTCTACAAGTTGCAACAGATTTCAATCTGATAATGCAGAACCTAATTCTTAGTCTAGAAAATTCTGGATTGTAGGTGAACATTCTTGGAGTATAAAATGCTTAGGCATAGGATGATTGCTGTCATTACCAGTAAGTCAATATGGGAAAAAGTAAAGAGCTATCTGAAGACCTTAAGCAGAAAATTATTTATTGTCATAAAGCTGGAGAAGGATACAAGAAGATTTCCAAGCATTTCAGTATCCCAATTTCAATACTTGATCGAATACTTTGCAACTGAGATTACTCTGTTTTTCTCTGTAAATCGTACTTATTTATATTGTATGCATTTTTTTAACTTTATCAATGTGGAGTAGTTTGTGTAGATTCTACATGTAAAGTCTAATTTGAAAGCGTCGTGGAGTACACTCAGGTGCCAACAAAATGTGAAAACTTTGCAGGGGGGTGAATACTTCTGCAAACCATTGTGTGTATATATATATATATATATATATATATATATATATATATATATATATATATATATATATATATATATATATATAACATAAACCACTAGATGGGGTGCAAGTACTTTAGTACAGGGTTCCTGGTCCTGGGGACCCACTGTGTCTGCTGGTTTTCATTCCAGCTGAGTTCTCAATTACTTAAATAGACCCTTAATTGAAATGATCATTTGCTTAATTAGACCTTTATTGTTTTTAGCTCTTAAACAGTTGTAAAGTTACTTACAAAATGTTATAGCTAACCTGAAATCTGCAACTGTCTAAGAGCTGAAAACAAGTAAAAAGGTCTAATTAAGCAAATTGTCAGTTCAATTAAGGGTTTAATTAAATAATTGAGAACTCAGTTGGAATGAAAACCAGCAGACACAGTGGGTTCCCAGGACCAGGATTGGGAAACCCTGCTTTAGTACTTTTGAGAAATGAGTAAGGATTGAGGCGAGAGGTACAAGATGTAATGCTTAAAAAGTAGTTCTCTAGCACAACTGGAGCTTTTAAAAACAATATATAAATGTATATTGACAAGTGGTGATAGGCAACACTTTATTATTTATATAATTGATATTATTTATTGTATTACTGTATCATTCCCCAAACGTCGGTTCAAAAAGTAAAACATTTTATTTACATTTTATTATTTCAGAATCTGTCTGTCTGCCCTGAAGACGAGTCAATCATCATGTCTTCATTTGTGAACACAATGACTTCCCTCGGTGTAAAACAAGGTTTGTTATATGCTGCAGATGTCAGTACAGTCCTGTAATTAGAATCAAAGATGATCAAAACTTCTATTTAACAGCGGGTTAATATCTATTCTGGTCAGTGTAGTTTTTATTGTCCTTATTTTTTTTTCTTGTTTAACCCTTTGCGGTCCATTGTCGGACCTGGTCCGACAGTGCAATTATTCCTATCAGGTCCATTGTCAGACCCTGTCCGACATCATTAAAAAAACGCAAAAAATGGGTTTCTAGTCGTGTTTTCTCTGGAAAAAGCCGAGAAAGCCATTCAATGGCCGAGTGGGAGCGACAGGAGCCGAGACAAGCCGATTTAAAAAAAAAAAAAAGCGTATCTCATGAATAGTCATACTTGCCCCTTGCATCATATAGGGGCGGTCATAAGGAAACAAGGTGGTTGTTACTGTATCTGCGCACAAAGACTATCACGAGATGTTATAATAATAAAATAATGACTTTGATTGCATTATTGAGGAGTTTGGTGATTAAAACGAGTCATCAGGAGATGATTACTCGGTATGTACGACTATTATTATTATTATTACTATTATTTATTTCTTAGCATATGTGAAAGCGATCGTAAACGAAAGGGTGGGGCGGGGTTGGAGATGCCTAGTGAGTGCTTTGTTGATATGCAGGGCCATTTAAACCCGTTTGACTGTGGGGAAAAAAAAAACTTTTAAACAGCGCGTCTAAAATTAACTGCGCGTGTGAAAATAAATTGGACCCGGCCGTCTGGCGCTTTAATTAATAAATGGACTGCAAAGGGTTAAACAGATTCAGATTATCCATGGTATATATGAGAAATTGTGTTATGCTTTATAACCTCAGTGAATGTAATTTGTGTGTGTGTGTATAATATATATATATATATATATATATATATATATATATATATATATAATATAAAAATTATCTGTTTTCTCAGTTGAAGATGGGGAGGTGTTTGATTTCAGAGGAATGAGGCTTGACTGGTTCAGATTGCAGGTAAGTCCCGTTGTAAGTTTGTAGACACTAACTCATGAAAAGGCCTGCGTGGATCATGTTGCCTTGTATTTGAACAATACTACTTGTCAATGGCTGTCACATGTCAAGGCTTCTAAGTGCTTTTCTAAAACCAGTATTTGATACTGAATCTCTGGGTTTTAGTTTCCTTTCACCTCTGACATCTCTCTGAACATTCCATGCGATAGACTAAAATAAGACTTTCACAAATTAAGACTTTCACGAAAGAAAAAAAATAAAGACTTTAAAGTAAAATCCACTGATTTATGGGCAACATTAATTGAAGTGTATTGCAATTTCTAAAACAGTATTATTTTTCCAAGGCATTTTTGTGACAGTTGTGGACAGTGTTATACATGACGTACAGATTTACCCAATGGTGGTGTTCTGGTTACCAAACATAAAAAAATAAATAAATAATAATAATAATTAAGAGGCCATGTAATGTCAGATGTTTTATTATCACAATTGTGGGCACTTTATTTAAACAGTGATTGTATTAAAGTTGGGTATGACCCAAGGTCTTTACTTCTTAAAACATAATTGAGCTCATGATACCCAGAAAGCTTAAGACAAGCCTGACAGGCAATTTTCTGGCAGATTTGAACCAGTGCTGCTTGAAAAAGGAGACGCAATGCACTTTCCAGTATTGCTTCTGGCTTTTAAAAAAAAAAAAAAAAAGGAATGTTTTTCTTTTATGTGATTTGTTTGATCTTTTAAACAGCAATAGCTTAAATAAAACAGCCATGGGAGATAGAAGCAGAGTACAGCCAGAAGCAGTTTACTGGGAAGAGTTCACTTCGTTTTTTTTTTTGTTTTTTTTTTGTTTTTTGGAAAAAGCTTGCAGGCTAGTTTGGGAAACCTGTTTTTATCACAGATGCACAACTATTTTCTCAAGTTAGTGTTTTTATGCAAAGCAAAGGTTACCAAAGCAAAGATCTGTGAACAACAAAAAAACTAATGTTTTTAAATATTTGTATTGGTATTTGAAATAAATTTGATTTGCTAGCACTTGGTGCAAATTTAAGAAATATTGAGACTGGCAACATTCTTAACACTACATTTGAGCCAATGTGAGAACAGCTGTAACATCTGTTTGTGAGCAGCAAAATGAAATGCATTTTTGGCAGCTGTGATAGATTTTAAAAATGATCCATGCGAACTGATTTACAAAGTTAATTGTAGTCTTCAAGCTAAGTGAAAATACATAATTCCAATCATGGGTGGTATCAATTCATAATGGTTATAATTAGGGCTTCTGTTTTTTGTTTTTTTATGTAAATCATTATTTTTCGGGATTTTCGCTCTTTTTATACTGTGTGAAATTATTTTCTGATAATTTCCAAAATACTTGGGTTTTTTTCCTCTGTCACATTATGTATTAACTTGACAGGACTTGCACACTTCAATGTGTACCTTCTTTTCTTTGCTGTCTTCAACAATGAAATCCTTATGGTCATGGCCATATTTTTCTGGAGTTTTTGTGTGTTTAGGCTTTTTTTTACATTTTGCCACAATTTGTAATTCTGTTTTAAATTCCACAAGCATGTAAAATACTCCCTATCGTTGTACTGTAATATAACTTTAAATCTCGCAAGCAAGAACATCTATGTTTTAAATCTCGCAAGCATGTTACAATCCTCCAATAGAAATGTAGGAATGTGCTGTCACTCAGTAGTTGGGTGGGTTTAAAGGTTTTAAAGTATTCAGAAAGAATAAATGCGAGATACAAGTCAGGCAGGCCGGACATTGCCCGACTGAACTGGATTTTTTTTTTGTAGGTTATTTCTTTTTTGGCTGGGAAAGGGGTAAAGTCAATGAACTGAGTAACCATGTCCAGTGTTTTTCCAGTGTTTATTGGATATCCATCGATTTCATCTTGTGGGGGGGGGGGGGTCTTCTCTCTTTCATTTTTTTTGTAGTAGTCATAGTAGTAAAGTTTCCCTTTTCATGGCTTTTAAATATTGTCAGGTGAATACCTTTTCTTGCCACCTTTGATGCAGACAGCTTGGTTTAGTCTTTTGTGACCTAAAAAATCAATTACTTTAATGCTTTATTTGCTGGTCTTGCAAATAGACTTTAGTGCAGGTTACAGATGGTTCAGAATGCAGAAGCTCATGTTCTAACTAAAGCAAAGTGCATTACACCTGCATTGTAATGTGTTGTGTCCTAACATAAATCACACCCCTCATCCAGAATACATTTACATGATAACACAAACACAGGATTCTGTAATGTTTTTTAAGCTCATTCATTATTTGTCTGCTTTATCTTGAATATGACATCTTGTGTGTTGTTCATTTGTATACCCTACTGTAATTCTACATAGATAGGCAAAAGAGTTGACTAATGACTCTCTTTCTGACTCAACAAGCTAATTTTGATTTTGCTGTTGCAGTTGTTTTTATCTTTGTCTGCGGTACAGTATGTGGTGGGAATAAAATGTTGACACTGGCCATTCCTAAATGTTTTTTCATCTCCATTTCTTAAAATGGTGATTAGGCTAGATCCCACACTGTATAAAGGACTATTGTTTGAAATGTGTTTTGTTGGCCACTGGTCTTGCTACCATCTCTAAAAAAAATCCTGCATTATTTGTATTTTGGGATCAGCACCTTTTTAATGTAATTTTGCATGTGGTAAATTCTTGGCAGTAGCCCTAGAGTTGGCAGTAATTAAAAAAAGCTCTTGTAGGTCATGTTTGATTAACGTAATGCATTGACATTGTCTGATTCTTCCAAAAGAATGAAATCTGATTTATTTTTGTTATGCTGTATTTCTGGGAATCTAAACCACAATTTACATACCTTTTAAAGCAGCAAGTGTTTCAGCTAAATTTTTATTGTGCCTTCTAATAGTTTAAATCGTTAACAGATGAATAAAGTGGAAACTTTGCATGTATACAGTACTGTGCAAAAGTTTTAGGCAGGTGTGAAAAAATGCTGTAAAGTAAGAATGCTTTCAAAAATAGACATGTTAATAGATTATATTTATCAATTAACTAAATGCAAAGTGAGTGAACAGAAGAAAAATCTAAATCAAATCCATATTTGGTGTGACCACCCTTTGCCTTCAAAACAGCATCAATTCTTCTAGGTACACTTGCACAAAGTCAGGGATTTTGTAGGCATATAGTCAGGTGTATGATTAAACAATTATACCAAACAGGTGCTAATGATCATCAATTCAATATGTAGGTTGAAACACAATCATTAACTGAAACAGAAACAGCTGTGTAGGAGGAATAAAACTGGGTGAGGAACAGCCAAACTCAGCTAACAAGGTGAGGTTGCTGAAGACAGTTTACTGTCAAAAGTCATACACCATGGCAAGACTGAGCACAGCAACAAGACACAAGGTAGTTATACTGCATCAGCAAGGTCTCTCCCAGGCAGAAATTTCAAGGCAGACAGGGGTTTCCAGATGTGCTGTCCAAGCTCTTTGAAGAAGCACAAAGAAACGGGCAACGTTGAGGACCGTGAGCGCAGTGGTCGGCCAAGGAAACTTACTGCAGCAGATGAAAGACACATCATGCTTACTTCCCTTCGCAATCGGAAGATGTCCAGCAGTGCCATCAGCTCAGAACTGGCAGAAAACAGTGGGACCCTGGTACACCCATCTACTGTCCGGAGAAGTCTGGTCAGAAGTGGCCTTCATGGAAGACTTGCGGCCAAAAGCCATACCTCGGCGATGGAAACAAGGCCAAGCGACTCAACTATGCTGCGAAAACACAGGAACTGGGGTGCAGAAAAATAGCAGCAGGTGCTCTGGACTGATGAGTCAAATTTGAAATATTTAGCTGTAGAAGAAGGCAGTTTGTTCGCGAAGGGCTGGAGGCGTGCGAATGAGTGTCTGCAGGCAACAGTAAAGCATGGTAGAGGTTCCTTGCAAGTTTGGGGCTGCATTTCTGCAAATGGAGTTGGGGATTTGGTCAGAATTAATGGTCTCCTCAATGCTGAGAAGTACAGGCAGATACTTATCCATCATGCAATACCATCAGGGAGGCATCTGATTGGCCCCAGATTTATTCTGCAGTATGACAACGACCCCAAACATACAGCAAAAGTCATTAAGAACTATCTTCAGCGTAAAGAAGAACAAGGAGTCCTGGAAGTGATGGTATGGCCCCACAGAGCCCTGATCTCAACATCATCGAGTCTGTCTGGGATTACATGAAGAGAGAGAAGCAACTGAGGCTGCCTAAATCCACAGAAGAACTGTGGTTAGTTCTCCAAGATGTTTGGGCCAACCTACCTGCCGAGTTCCTTCAAAAACTGTGTGCAATTGTACCTAGAAGAATTGATGCTTGATGCTGTTTTGAAGGCAAAGGGTGGTCACACCAAATATGGATTTGATTTAGATTTTTCTTCTGTTCACTCACTTTGCATTTAGTTAATTGATAAATATAATCTATTAACATGTCTATTTTTGAAAGCATTCTTACTTTACAGCATTTTTTCACACCTGCCTAAAACTTTTGCACAGTACTGTATATGTTCCATTTTTATTGAGAATTGTGAGTTTTGACGTCCATGGTGGTCAATTTTCCATGGTGATGCTGACACCTGTAACATGACTTTTTTACATTTTGCAAAGTGTATACTTTAGACATCGACATTTATCTTTTTATTGGATTCATTTTGAGATTTATTTATTTTTTGGTGTAAATTGTGTAACCAGTCTACCTACAGACAGAAACAAATTGTCTAGTTGCAATAAAGTGGCACAGCTTGGAGAAACTGTTTGCTTTCTTTCCTTTCTTCTCTGACACCCCAGACATCTGGCACAATGCTGACCGACCTGAGTGCAGATTCTAGTTGACATGTTCAGGCTTAATGCAAAATAATTGTGTGAGAATTAAATATCATTAAAAAAATAAAATAAAAAACATTTTGTTAGGAATTGGCACCTAATTCACCAACTTTCTTGGCACAGAGGAAGTGTGCGTGGACGATCTTTCAATGTTATGCCTGAGAGATTTAACTCAGAGGTTTAAATTGGTGTCCAAAAGAAAGAATCCGGGATAGTTTCCGAATTTCTATTGTGTGCAGTTTTGTTTTTCAAGTGTATTGATTTGTAGCTGTTGTGTTACTTACACTGAAAAATACCAAAACTGCCTATTAAATATTGGTATTACTAGTCTACTAACTGCGGTTGTGTTCTTTTTGAGATAGGCTTACACCAGTGTATCCAAGGCTTCACTGGGTTTGGCAGATCACAGAGAACTTGGCAAGATGATGAACACTATTATTTTTCATACTAAAATGGTGGACTCCTTGGTGGAAATGTTGGTGGAAACATCTGATCTCTCCATATTCTGGTAAGAAAAGCACATTACATGTATCTGTTCATTTTATAGTTTATAGTGTTTAATAAAACACATCTTAATATATTATATATATATATATATATATATATATATATATATATATATATATATATATATATATATATATATGTATGTATATAATATTTTATTTTTGTACATTGGAAGTAATTGTATCTCAATTTTAGATATTTGCATAGAGTATAAAATGTATTTACTCTAATAGCTTTTACAGTCGTGCTTTTGAGAAGATGTTCCAGCAGTGCTTGGAGCTGCCTTCACAGTCCAGATACTCCATTTCTTTCCCGCTGGTTTGCACCCATTTCATGAGCTGTACCCACGAGCTGTGCCCCGAAGAGGTAAGAATCTAATAGTATACAACCAAAGTTTGTATGTTACCATAAGAATGTACTGTACTGTACAGTAAAGCTAAATTGCTAGATGTCTGCATCAGCAATTTATCTGGTAGTCTTGGCTTTCCAGTGATTGAACCACAAACTAATGTGTCTGCATATCCTCCAAGGTCCTACAACTGAATGTACTTTACTGTGACACAGGTTGCTTTGTTTATGTTCACAGAAACACACACATTTCTAGATATATAGATATATAGTGTGCCGCCTTTATTGAACTAACATCAGAAATCATGACATGTACAATATACAGTCAGCTTGGCCCATCCATTTGATTTGTCAATCAAAAAAATATTAAGGCAGCACTGTATATATCTACCAGTCTGTGCTATGTTTTAAATGTACTAGAGAACATACAGGGTTTCTTTTCCATCACAAGTAGATTCAAAAGCAAATGGTTAATCTCCACTACTACAGAGCAGCTTTTATTTTTCAGTCTTGATAAATCACTAATTTCAAAGAGGATAAACGAAAAAGGGTAGATTTTGAAACAGTGTCAAACATTCATTTAAAAAAAAAAAGAGGATTACAAAAACACATGGCAGCCTGGGAAAGGACTGCTTTCAGTGCTTATTCATGTCAAACTGATAGGGTGATTATATCTGTGAGAGTAGGAAAGTATCTTACTGAGGAAAGGAATAGAGCCAATATATGTAACTGGAACATTGTGTAATACAAAGTAAGAAACAGACTTTTTTATTTTTATTATTATGTTTTACTTAACTCAAATTTCACAGCTGGAGAAGTTGTTGTTTATGTAAGGCTAGGAAAACATGCTTTAATGAGTTGGCAATTAAACTTTTTGATTACTTTCATGGAACATGAAGTAGTGTTGTGTCCCCAAGCACAACACTGGTAGTCATCCAGCCTTGTAAATAAAATATACGTTTTTGTTTTTATTCCTACTTCGCTAACTGTGTCATGAAAAAACTGTCTACAAGGCGTTGTAATGCAATCAGTGTTCAGAAAAAAAGGCTTTACACAACTGTGAATCTGAAAGCACTTAAAGGAATAAAAGAGATTTATTGAGCCATACAAGGCTTGGATTTCCCTTACTCAAACATTCAACTCCCTTTCTCAGCATGTCTCTAAAATGTTCCTCTTCCTATGTCCACTCTACACAGCTTTAGACAGCTGCAAACTTTATTTATGTTGGAGAAGCACTAAAAGTTTCCAAGAAAATATCCATCAAGGGCAAAAAATCTCTTTGAGAACAATTTATAGTAACAGTAAAGATCAGGAAGTTAGCAGCAAAGGTCATGTTCAGCCCTAGTTAAAATTAGACGCAGCCTACTGGTACCTATGTACACTATATCATACCACTTTTCCATTATGCATGTAATGTCTTTAGATTTAATAATATTGTAAATTGATTTGTAAGATGCAAGGAAAACAAAACATGGAAAAGTGAATTTTACTGTGGCGTTACACTTTACATTCTCAGCCAAAAGTAAAACTGCTGACTACAACAGGATGTGTGCTTCAAAGAAACTGAAAGCTGAAAATAGTGAACAGTCTCTGAAATTATACATCTAGTCTTGTATAACACTGCCAATTAAGAATAGATGTTTAAATTTAGACGTAATTATTTGTAGAATGTCTCAAATATAGATCAGTGCTACTCTTTCTACAGATGCAGATAACTGTAGAATAGTAAACAAAACTCTTAATATCAATCTGTATTTATTTTTCAGTGAGACACAACCCATGTTATTTAGTTATCTTATGGTAGCTCTAAAATACAAAAATGTCAGTATAAGGAGCGCGTATCTCATAGTCTCGGCTGTATGACCTTCTATCAAACAGTATTTTAACATTTCTAAACTAATAGTAACTTTTTTTTTTTCTTCTTTTTTGCAGCGACATCATATTGGAGATCGGAGTCTCTCTTTGTGTAACATGTTTTTGGATGAAATGGCAAAACAAGCTCGAAATCTCATTACAGACATCTGCACAGAACAGTGCACTCTTAGTGACCAGGTAAAATGATGATTGGTGAAATGGTTTCAAAATATTTACTCTGGCAGCAATTTATTGTGCATCTTATAAAATAACGAAATATAAACTTCCTTCTTGGTCATGTGGTCTTTCTTTCTTACTTAAAACATTCTTACTGTGTGCCCCACGTGCGTCTGAGGCACAATGTAAAGCTTGGGAAGGGCAGTAAGAATGGACATACCACACACTCTGGAGTGGGTTATTGCGCATATAAAATTGATCTTTGTTAATTTTATAAAAAGAAAACAGTAAGATTTTAAACTTTTAAATTACATTGTGTATTATTCTGCCACTGCAAAATAGTCCCTATACTATGTTTAATTTATCCAAGCCATTTTGTTTTTCATTATTGAAACTGAAGTTCTCTTAACAGTACTGAAACATGTCTGTAAAAATATGCTCACTGACACTCCCCAGACACACACACCTAAAGTCATTATTTTTTATGGAAATGTAACAACTGTTCTAAGGGATTTTCCTTTTCCTCTTAAATGCAGTTACTGCCAAAACATTGTGCCAAAACCATCAGTCAAGCAGTGAACAAGAAGTCTAAAAAACAGACTGGAAAGAAAGGAGAACCTGAGCGAGAGAAGCCTGGAGTGGAGAGCATGAGAAAGAATAGGCTTCTAGTTACCAAGTGAGTAAACTGTGCCATTGTTCCCTTTTATTGAACAATACAAAGATTAAAAATGAACACACTTACCTTGGACTCTGGAAGACAAAACCCTTCTGTGTGTTTGGTTGCACGTTGTTACTGTAAAAACATTAATTGATGTATTTTGAGTGAATCATAGAATATTTACAGTATTACAGACTTTAAATACTGTGCTGCAAATAGAACTTGAGGTGGTGTGGGAGGAGACCAACATAGCAGCCTAGTTTCATGGTAAGGAGAAAGGTTGGTGTACCCAGTAGAGCTCTAGGCAAGAAACTTTGTGAGCTATTTGAAGACCCCCAAATCAGAGCTTGGTGAGGAGTAGACAGAACACTGAATAATCAGCCACATGTTAGGACTGGTACTATCATAACATGGTTGGAGGGATTGTGGGTAGGGTTAGAGTAGTTCTGGTAACCCGGGTGGTGTGTATCAAAGGATACCTGCCGAACAGCAAGGCATGCATGGCATAGTATCTTGCTGTTCATCCATAGATGGAAAAAATAAATGTTTTCTTTTTTCTTTAATGAAAAGAAATCCATAATGGCTTGAGAGAAAATGAATTATCCCTGTAATTTGAGTGAAGGCTAATCTGATTTAAATGTTAAATATCCAAAGAAAATTCTCTTTTTTATGTTAATGCTGGTTGTTGTTTTTTTATTTATTTGTTTTAGCTTGGACAAACTACACACTGCTCTTTCTGAACTTTGTTTCTCTATCAATTATGTACCAAATATGGTTGTTTGGGAGCACACCTTTACTCCAAGGGAATATTTGACTTCACATCTGGAGATCCGCTTCACCAAGTAAGTCTAAGATTATGTACTTACAGCTCCCATTACATTTAAACACTTGGCAATTCAAGGTGTTCAGGAAATAGTTCTTAATCCCTTTGTAATGCTGATAGGGATTTTCAGAGTACCTGGCTCTTACTTGGATTTTAAGTATATCTTTCTAACAAGATTTTTATTTAAGTTTTACATTTTATGGTTTAACTATTTGTTTTCAAACATGCTGCCATGATTTACCTTATTTGGTTATGAAATATGTTGAAATGTAATACATTTGAATATGTAATATATGTGTGTGTGTGTGTGTGTATGTATGTGTGTGTGTATATATATATATATATATATATATATATATATATATATATATATATATATATATATATATATATATATATATATATATATATATATATATATAATCTCAAAAATTTTAAATAAGAATTTATAATGTGAACAAATGTTTATTTCAAATTCATTTCAGATCCATTGTTGGGATGACTATGTACAATCAGGCAACACAAGAGATTGCAAAGCCCTCTGAGCTATTGACAAGTGTAAGGGCTTACATGACAGTGCTACAGTCCATTGAAAACTATGTACAAATTGACATTACAAGAGTGTTCAACAACGTCCTCCTACAGCAAACCCAGCATTTGGATAGTCATGGAGAGCCTACAATAACCAGCCTGTACACCAACTGGTTAGTGCCTAAAGAATCATGTCATGTATTCGATTTCTATTGGTAACATTACCTACGTTAAATTATTTCTAATGTTTAACTTTAATTTTTTTTGTGAAATGCACAATTACTATTATATTACTTGGTTAGATCTCCTGTCTTGTTAATTAAATTCCGAAGTGTCAGCAGAGGATTGCAATTAACAAGACAGAGCTAATTAATGCTTCCCCCGAGATTAAATGGGTTAACAAATGTATGCCCCAAAGAGATTTTTAATGTCATATTTGATTTGTTTGCATGTTCTGTCATTTTTTATTTTATTTTTGTATTTTAAGTATGTTTCTAAATTGTTGATAGGGTAATTGGTTGATTGTGAAGTAATTGAGAAGCAGGTGTTGTAGAGGGGTGATTGGCTGGATGCAAGGTGCAAGCAATGTTAGGTGTGTGGGTTTCTATCTTTTGAGCATTGAAGCAGAAATATATATTAATTTGTCAAACATCTGTACTTCAAAAAAGGTCATTTGTTGGCAACAGGATTTTCCATGATTTGTAAGTCCTGTGGGAAATACACCATGTATTTGTATGAAGTTAAGAAAATATCTCTCTTTTTTTTAATACAGGTATCTGGAAACTTTACTGAGGCAAGTGAGCAATGGACACATTGCATACTTCCCAGCAATGAAGGCCTTTGTGAATCTGCCTACAGAAAATGAGCTAACTTTTAATGCAGAGGAATATTCAGACATTTCAGGTAAGAACTATAAATGCAGTAGGGTACAGAATTATAACCCCACATTTGAGCAGATAATCTCTAGAAACTAATCCACACATTTTATATGAAGGGTAATCAATTAATAGTAGTAATAATAATAATAATAATAATAATAATAATCTTGCAACCTGGATGAAATATATTCAGATGTTTAATCAAATACCGATTACTGTAGATAGAATGCTCTTTGGACTTCTGTTTGTTACTTTACTATTTCTATCTTTGCTCAGGGGCTGTTAAGTGGCCAATTCATAAAAGGACACTTATTTGACTACTGCATGTGAGGGTCATAATTCTGTATCCTACTGTATCTATATCAAGAATATGTTGAACACGTGAGACCAAAAGAACATTAGAAGAGCCTTCCAAATTTACATATGATTTCTGAAAGAATAAGGTTGATTGGCATGTTGCCTTATTTTTGGTTATCCTCAATTCATATAAAAAGTAAAAATATTTTTTTTAAAAATTAAACTTTTTTGTGTTTTGTCTGCACATTCTTGTTATACAGCTCATGTTGTATTTGTATATTGTGTTTAATACTGTGTTAGTTGGTTTAAGTAATGTTGTATTGAGACCTGGGTGTTACATTAGCTGTATTTTTCTCTCCCAGAGATGAGGGCTCTTTCTGAGCTGCTGGGTCCCTATGGTATGAAGTTCCTCAGTGAAAGCCTGATGTGGCACATTTCTTCCCAGGTGGCTGAACTCAAGGCAAGGTTATGCTTCAATTTCAGCAAGTATTGTTGGTTAATATCAGATATGAAGGGCAAGTCTCTGGGCAACATAGCAGTGTAATAAACTTTGTATTGGCAGAGAAAAGACAAGACAGAGCCAGTAAAATAATGACATTTTGGAAACCATGCTAACCCTATTAAAGTTATACTTTTCATTGTTTGCTAATGAGGTGTTTCCCACAGAGCCAATGTAAGTTTCATAGGTAAAGTTCACTGATCAACCAAGTTGTTTTAACCTGGTTTAAATAAATGTGTGTTATTGTTTTGTTTGTTGGTTGTCTGTGTGCCTTTTTGCTTTATCTTTGTCATTTTAATGTTTTAACACTTCTATTTTTATAATTGTTTTAAATTATAGTAACACAGAGTGACAGTGACCTATTTTGAACGCTAAAGAATAAAAAGATTTAGGGGGCTCCCAAGTGGCGCATCCAGTAAAGGCGCTCCATGTGCAGTGCAGAATGCACCCTATAGCCTGGAGATCGCTGGTTCGAGTCCAGGTTATCCCATCGCTGATCGTGGCTGGGAGTTCCCAGGGGGGCGGCGCATAATTGGCAGAGCGCTGCCCAGGTGGGGAGGGTTCAGTTCGGCAGGGTAATCCTCGGTTCATCGCGCACCAGCAACTCCTGGGGCCGATAGGGCACCTGCTGGTCTGCTGTAGAAGCCACTCAGGTCTGTGTTGTCCTCCGGCACTATGTGTCTGTTGGCTTCGCTGTAGACCTGCAGCACGAAAAAAGACGGTTTGGCAGGACACGTTTGAGGACACTTGTGTCTGTCACCGTTTCCCGAGTCGGCGCAGGTGTTGCAGCGGTGAACCGGGATAAATTATAATTGAGTGGAAAACCGGGTTAAAAACCATTGTCAAAGTCTAAATTAAAAAAATAAATAAGAATAGAGATTTCTAAATACCGAAAAGTTACTCCCTGCCACTGTAAGATGTGTTGGTTAAGGGGGGGGGGTGTCTTAAATCTAGAAGTATTTTGAAAATAATTTACTATCTACATTTCTTCCCTTTAGAAACTTGTGGTGGATAATGTTGAAGTGCTTACGCAAATGAGGACCAGCTTTGACAAACCAGACCAGATGGCAGCACTGTTCAAGAAATTATCATGTGGGTACTCTGCAACATCTCACTTTGCAAACACTGGCAATACAATATCCAGTTCAACTCAATACATTACTCTTTACCAATAAACTGTTAT
Source organism: Acipenser oxyrinchus oxyrinchus (assembly GCA_030684275.1). Taxonomy (NCBI): domain Eukaryota; kingdom Metazoa; phylum Chordata; class Actinopteri; order Acipenseriformes; family Acipenseridae; genus Acipenser; species Acipenser oxyrinchus. The sequence continues at coordinate 14,539,732 of CM060257.1, read as the reverse complement.
TGCACTTAAGTTGTGCTGAACTGCAGTGTTCTGTGATATAATCATGTGTTATACATTATATAGATTCAAGTGTTTGCATTTATAGTTGTTTAGGTTCAAAGTAGAAAATGTGTCTTAAATTTAAGATAAAGTATAAATTATGTAACGCTTACACTGTGTTCGGTCTATATCCCCCATGAAGGATTACTATTTGTTGGTAAAGCACTTTTTTTTTGATAATCATGCATCTGTTTCATTGTTTTGTGAGTTGGTCCCCTAGTCATTTTGTGTATTTAAATTCAAGCCTAAAAACATTTTTGTTTTTCTCTTTATATTTTAGCAGTTGACAGTGTACTGAAAAGAATGACCATTATTGGTGTAATTCTCTCATTCCGCTCGCTAGCCCAGGAAGCACTTCGAGACGTAAGATCATTTAATTTGTATTTTGAGTTTTCTATATCTTTTTGGCCTTATCTGTGCCCCTCCGGAGCACTGAGTGATTAACTACTCAAAATAGCCTTATTTACACTATATGACTTTATGGAAACTTTATGAAAAGTATATGTAAGCAAGTCATTTTTAATAATTTAAATTTCTGTCCTGCACTCTCTCCACATTTTATATATGCTTCTTCAGGTGTTATCCTGTCACATTCCCTTCCTTGTAAGCTCAATTCAGGACTTTAAGGACCACATACCAAGGGAAACAGATATGAAGGTAATTTATATATTTAACTGTCAGTGTTTTGTTTTATCATTTCTAAGAAAATAAATGATACTCACTGGACATATTCCAAGTTGTCATTGCGGCAAAGGTGGGGGTCCTAATTGGCCAGTGAGTGTAGACACAAACTTGTGAATTTGTACAGATTATTAAAAGTCTATGGCACCCCTTCTTGTAAAGCTCTCTTTAGACCCAGCATCTTTGGAACTGATAAACAGCATGTCATTTATGAATTGACCCCAGTGTTTTGCTCTCTGCACCTTTGTGTAGCGCTGACATGCATGACAGAGATGTGAAATATTGCAGAAATAAACAGCCACAGACATTATTACATTATTATATGAAGTCTACGTCTGGTAAGCCACCATTATTGACTTTTCTAATACATTGTAAAATGTATTTTTTGTGGGTTTTTGTCATCAGGTGGCAATGAACGTCTATGAGCTTTCATCAGCTGCAGGCTTGCCCTGTGAGATTGACCCAGCCCTAGTTGTGGCATTATCTTCCCAGAAGTCTGGTAAGTCATTGTTGGCAGTAGAAGATTCAATCCCTGATTTGTTTTAAGGTGCTTAAAATGAACATCATTCCAAAAGAAATTATACAAGAAAACCTCAAAATTGACTTTAGTATCCATGCCTACCTTTCTAGACTGGCTTTTTTTCATAAGTGTACAGTAGGCCTGGCTACATAAGAAATCGGGAAACTTGCCATATGTGCAAGATCTTGTCTAGTTAGGCTAAAGTCTGCTTCTTCAGAACCACATAACTACATTTTATAGAAGCATACTATGAATGTAGGCAATTACCAACTTTTTTGGAGAACTGATTATCTAAGCCAACTCACTAAAAGCATGCATGGTTTATATAGCATGTTTATTTGTTAATCACTTTTTGCCTCTTTTTTGCATTTATTTATATTGCATCTTTAAGTGTGGACCTTGCATACAATTGTCAATTTGCCTTTACCTCTGCTATTTCAACTGCTCACATCTCATAAACTGTGGCTGCCATATTGAGGTGACATTTTGTTTTCCAGATGACACAGATTTAACGCTTTGAGATTTTGGCTTTTTATTCGGTACACGGCCTGTATTCTATGATTCTCCAGGTGAATTTCAGCCATATGTACATACAAGAAAAAAATATTCCTTATGTGGCAGTCATTTTATGAACCTGCTGCCAATCCCTAAATCTCAGCCCTTTTACTGACTTATCAGTATATTATATTGTAATTATACAGGGTTATGTAATTTGTCTTTAAGATGGTAGATATTACATCCTGTGCTATCAACTGTGTCCATATAATGAAAAAAAGCATGGTTAAATAGAGTAGTGGTAATAAGACATATGGATTTGATCACAAAGTAGTTTTATAACATTTCCATAATTTACCAAACATTGGCCATAGTGTTGTAAACTTTATTGTATTCTATTGTCATTGGTGTAATAAACAATTTGAAATACAGGTACATTTAAAATTTAATTTAAAAATATCATTTTGATGTGACTCATAGTCCCATGCTTCTAAAATTGATACTTTAAGAATACTTAAAAGCTTTTTAGGATTCTATAAAGATAATTTAATATTTTGAAGGTATGCTATTTTGTAAATGTATTTATTAGTAACATGTCAAATTATTTATGCTCCTAGATCATAATAGCTAGTGGGTGTTTTTTTTTTTTTAAAGTATATTGGTGGAACAGTTTGTAATACAAATCTTAATGTGCCTGTTTTTTTGTTTCTTTGTTGAAAAACATGTGCCAAAATATCACACAAATAAGCAAAGTAATAATTTCTAACAGTTATATTCTCAATAGGATTTTTTTTTTTTTAACTTAAGTGACTGACCCAAACTAAGACATAGATAGAGATTAGGTCTGAGATGTTAAAAAGAATACAGCTGAATAAGACATCAGTAAAGGGCGGGGACATAAAAGGTCACGGCACGGAGCTAATATTCTATTCGGCGTCAAGTTTTCAGCTGTGCATTATAACAAGATATAGATCAGAAAGGGGAGCTTGAAAGAAGGCTTCATGCTAAGGTATGGAAAATGTTTGAGAAAGGAGACCTACTGTCGTTCAATTCAGGGATGAGTTAGAAATAATTCAAAACCTCTGTTGACATGTATTGCAGTTGAGGAATTTGCTACTTTGCTGTAAATAGAATTTCATATATATATATATATATATATATATATATATATATATATATATATATATATATATATATATATACAGTACTGTGCAAAAGTTTTAGGCAGGTGTGAAAAATGCTGTAAAGTAAGAATGCTTTCAAAAATAGACATGTTAATAGTTTATATTTATCAATTAACTAAATGCAAAGTGAGTGAACAGAAGAAAAATCTAAATCAAATCCATATTTGGTGTGACCACCCTTTGCCTTCAAAACAGCATCAAGCATCAATTCTTCTAGGTACACTTGCACACAGTTTTTGAAGGAACTCGGCAGATAGGTTGGCCCAAACATCTTGGAGAACTAACCACAGTTCTTCTGTGGATTTAGGCAGCCTCAGTTGCTTCTCTTTCTTCATGCAATCCCAGACAGACTCGATGATGTTGAGATCAGGGCTCTGTGGGGGCCATACCATCACTTCCAGGACTCCTTGTTCTTCTTTACGCTGAAGATAGTTCTTAATGACTTTCACTGTATGTTTGGGGTCGTTGTCATACTGCAGAATAAATTTGGGGCCAATCAGATGCCTCCCTGATGGTATTGCATGATGGATAAGTATCTGCCTGTACTTCTCAGCATTGAGGAGACCATTAATTCTGACCAAATCCCCAACTCCATTTGCAGAAATGCAGCCCCAAACTTGCAAGGAACCTCCACCATGCTTCACTGTTGCCTGCAGACACTCATTCGTGTGCAGCTCTCCAGGCCTTGCGAACAAACTGCCTTCTGCTACAGCCAAATATTTCAAATTTTGACTCATCAGTCCAGAGCACCTGCTGCCATTTTTCTGCACCCCAGTTCCTGTGTTTTCGTGCATAGTTGAGTCGCTTGGCCTTGTTTCTACGCCGGAGGTATGGCTTTTTGGCCGCAAGTCTTCCATGAAGGCCACTTCTGACCAGACTTCTCCGGACAGTAGATGGGTGTACCAGGGTCCCACTGTTTTCTGCCAGTTCTGAGCTGATGGCACTGCTGGACATCTTCCAATTGCGAAGGGAAGTAAGCATGATGTGTCTTTCATCTGCTGCAGTAAGTTTCATGGCCGACCACTGCGTCTACGGTCCTCAACGTTGCCCGTTTCTTTGTGCTTCTTCAAAAGAGCTTGGACAGTACATCTGGAAACCCCTGTCTGCCTTGAAATTTCTGCCTGGGAGAGACCTTGCTGATGCAGTATAACTACCTTGTGTCTTGTTGCTGTGCTCAGTCTTGCCATGGTGTATGACTTTTGACAGTAAACTGTCTTCAGCAACCTCACCTTGTTAGCTGAGTTTGAGTTCCTCACCTAGTTTTATTCCTCCATACACAGCTGTTTCTGTTTCAGTTAATGATTGTGTTTCAACCTACATATTGAATTGATGATCATTAGCACCTGTTTGGTATAATTGTTTAATCATACACCTGACTATATGCCTACAAAATCCCTGACTTTGTGCAAGTGTACCTAGAAGAATTGATGCTGTTTTGAAGGCAAAGGGTGGTCACACCAAATATGGATTTGATTTAGATTTTTCTTCTGGTTCACTCACTTTGCATTTAGTTAATTGATAAATATAATCTATTAACATGTCTATTTTTGAAAGCATTCTTACTTTACAGCATTTTTTCACACCTGCCTAAAACTTTTGCACAGTACTGTGTATATATATATATATATATATATATATATATATATATATATATATATATATATATATATATATATATATATACCAATAATGTCACATTTTGTTGAATTACAAATAGTGTATGCACAGTTTTTCAAACACACTTTTTTTTTATTCAAAGCTGTAGTGGTTAAACTGAACACTGTTATATGAGGAGGAGGTTAAATGTCAGCAAAACTTGCAAAGAAAATGTACAAAATGAAATTTACTGGTTGCATAAGTATTCAGCCCCTTAAGTCAGTACTTGGTAGAAGCACCTTTTGCAGCAATTACTGCTATGAGTCTTTTTTTATGGGTCTCTACTAGCTTTGCACAGTAGGATGGTCACATTTTTGCCCATTCTTCACGGGAAAATTGCTCCAGTTCTGATAAGTTTGTTGGGGATTGTCGATGGACTGCAATCCAAGTCTTGCCATAAATTTTCAATTGGATTCAAGTCAGGACTTGCAGATCAGATGCTCGTTAACACGAGCAGGAAAAGAAGAGCACACCCACTGCTTGTCTGACAGAAATACTGTAAATAGCAAGGCAGGGCATTCGGTGCAGTTTCGCTGATAAACTTAAATAATGTTATTAACTGTGCGCGTTACAAAAATGTAATTATTGAATTGATTATCCAGTGTTTATATCGATGTATATAATGAGGAATGGAATCGATCGAAAAATCGATTTTCAATTTAATCGTAGCAGCCCTACAATTGATACCTGTTAATCCGTTCATGTATCTCAATCACAACTGAGAAATGCGTTCCTAGTAAAATTGGTTTAATTTATGTTTTTTTTTTCTATGAAACAACTAAATGAGCTTTTAAATGGTAAGTCTTCCTTTTTCATTTAAATGCCAAAGCATCTCATCTTTATTAATTTAAATACAGTTACTTGTCATAACGTTGTAATAGTGTGTTCAGCAAAACTCTATTTTTCACTATCAAATTTGATTGGCTGGTATTGAAAATGTTGCCTAAAAAAATAGAACACCGTCCTAAGTGGGAGACATGTCGCCAGGGTTGTCACACGGGCGATATTTGTCGACTGCAGCAAGTGGGCGACAGATGTTGCCTCGTGTGACCAACCTGGCCACATGTCTCCCCCTTAGGACGGTGTTCTATTTTTCAGGCAACACGAGGGCAACATTTTCAATACCAGCAAATCAAATTTGATAGTAGTGTCACATGATGATAAGGCTCGACCATAACGTCAGACAGACAGCATATATGATGCATTCTGATTCCTGCATTTCATCCTATTAATTAGATGTCATCTATAGATATGCAATACAGTGTGTATGTGGATAAGCAAATGTTAATGTCTACGATTAAAATAGCATATTTAAGCTATGAATACAATAATACAATACACATGTAGCGTATTTTAACATGTGTTTTATTTTAAATTAATTTGCTGTGTATGCAGTTATGGAGGATAATTTGTGCCAAAATTAAAAAATAAATACGTAAATAATAATAGAAGTAGTTTATTTAGATATCTGATACTTTAATTCAACATAGGATGTCCCATTACCTTTACAGGTATTTTGGTATCTTAAACTGAGCCACATCTTTTAACCAATCCTTTATATTATAAATCTGTACCCAACGTTTTATAATACGTAGTTTCATTATCGGGTATATTAACTGACTGGTTAGTCGCCTTCTGTAAGATGCCATTCAAAGTGTTAAACTGTTCCAATATATAGTTCAATTAACAGTCCCCGTCACATCCCTAAAAATGTCACTTTAACACCATCATAAACATTTCTTCTTCTTTTGATATGCAGACCGGAATGGTTCCCCATATGTAAGAATGTCCTCTGTGGTTTCAGATACTTTCTCATGGTAGTCTCTCAACAACTTCCACTGTTGTTCCAGTTACATGGTAGAAGTTGATTACTACATATATCGTGGACAAGCATTGTAGAGTTATACAGGTTAATATGTACAGTTACTGGCTGCACAAACACCTCTGGAATGCTCTCTTCTGTTCCCGATGCCAATCCACATAAACGCCATCAACGTCATCTAGGGACCTGTGGAGAACTGCAGTATTTATTCTTTTGATAATATCTGGTTTAATTTCAAAATTCAAAAGGGGTAATTCTCTCCTTGATTTTTCGTTCTTTCTTTCATCTGCATTAATAATGTTATTGCAGTTCCAAAAGTCACAACCAGAATGTCTACTATCTCTATCTTGGTTTTTTTTTTTTTTTTTTTTTTTTTCAGAGCTTAAGTCCACCCCATATTGTGAACATAGTATAAAATATCGGTTCCAAAATGAACCTGTAGGAGAAATGAAAGCCTCAGTCCGGTGCCTGTACTCTGAAAGTAACTCATAATCTCTATATCCCTATGTGTGTGATAAGCAGATTTCCTTTTTCTGTAATGGAAAAAAGTCAAACTACTCGCAGTGGTTTGTTTCTCCTTTAAAGGTTTATGCAACTCCCAAAACCTCCACTGGGAGTGTTCTTCCCCTTTTTTCAATCACAGATAGGATGCATTTGGCAAAACATCTCCTTCATCGCTCACAATTACCGCACTAAACTAACTGCGTCAGTGCACTTAAGAATTGAATTTCTCCAGCAGGCCTGCTTATCAGTGAAACTAGTTTCCAAGCCAGTTTTCACTCCCTTGTTTTTGTATAGCTTCAATTTCAAATTGGTTTCTCTCAGTTTGTCCATTATCTCATATGGCCCTATCTAGCTGGTTCCCAACTCCCCACTTTTTTAAAAACATTTGAAAGGAGAACCTGTGTGGGGGCTGAAATCAGTGCCTGTTTTAATGCATTAAACAAGGCATGTGACCTTTGATCCCATTGCAGTGTGTCTTCCTTGCCTGGGTTGCCCTTCAGGAGTTCATAGAGGGGGGCAGCTTGTTCGCTGTATCCCTCTATGAAGTCCCGACAGAATCCCAGATTTTGAATCAACTTAATCTTTTCTGAGTCAGGTGTGCGTCCTCCAGCTTCCACCTGTACTCATAGGAAACAAACAGATGATTTCATGAATGCAGCTTTCTTTAGGTTTAATTTCAGGCCAGCGTGCTCCATGAGATCCAGGACCTCCTCCAGCAACAGGTAGTGCTTCCTCACGGTTCCCGTTGCAGCAGTATCTCGTCCACATACTATACTGGCTTAGAACAATTCTGTAAAATGTTAGCTATGAATTAATCTCTCCCTTCTTGGCAAGATGCTCATATGACATCACAATAAAAGTTGAAAAGAAAGTTACAAAGAAAAGTATTCAAAATGTTTCTCAATAGCGCATACAGTAATAAAAGTACTGCCTATTTTTGTTGCAATTAAAAACAGCATGCAATTTAGCAGATCAAAATAAGTCGGGATCTATTATAGAAATAGTCCAGTAATAAAAAGAAAATGTGTGTGCACGTAAACCTGATCTTCATGAGCACCTGGGTCAGACATGCTGTCCCGCTAAGATCGTATTGCAGCACCTGTTTGTGATGCTTCCTTTTTAGGATGTGATCCATATGCTCTACCAATCCAGAACTTTTTCAGAACAAAAAATAGGAGACACTTTTTTACACAGAGAATTGTGAGGGTCTGGAACCAACTCCCCAGTAATGTTGTTGAAGCTGACACCCTGGGATCCTTCAAGAAGCTGCTTGATGAGATTCTGGGATCAATAAGCTACTAACAACCAAACGAGCAAGATGGGCTGAATGGCCTCTTCTCGTTTGTAAACTTTCTTATGTTCTTATGAGCTCTTTGGGCGGCAGAGGACGTGGAATCACTGTTCTACGTCAACCAGGGCACTAAGGTGCTTCATAATCACTTCTCCTGTGTATGCCGATACTCTGTTTTCCCGACTGAAAAAACAAACTCGCAAGAAGCCCCTTAAAACATGCTATATCCTAATATGCCAAAGGATCTGACACCAACACATATATTCTGATACTTTGAGAACACCTTTTAAATTTTCCTTAAATTGTTTCAAACAGAATTACATTTACACATAACGATACTCAGAATTTCCATAGTGGTAATATGTACCTTTGAAGGAAAGCCGTAATTACTACAGTGCAGGCAACGTAACAAAAACATAGTAACAGTATCAAAAATGCATGCAGCATCCCTTTTGACTGCTTTCTCCTGTCCTTTTTTAGCTAAATCAATAATAATTAAGGAGGCAGTGTGTTGTGGTCCAGTGTCTAAAGTCCAGGGCTTGTAACCAGAAGGTCACCGGTTCAAATCCCACCTCTGCCACTGGGTGACTCACTGTGTGACCCTGAGCAAGTCACTTAACCTCCTTGTGCTCCATCCTGCAGATGAGATGTTAAATCAGTGTCCTATTGTAAGTGACTGCGCATATAATGTAACCTCTGTAAAGCGCTTTGTGTTGGTGGTCCACTATGAAAGGAGCTATATAAAAATAGATATTTTTATTATTATTATTATTATTATTATTATTATTACAACCTCTATCAGTCATGTAATCTGTGGTTTCAAGTATGTGTTTATGATTCATAGGTGATTCTTAAATTCACTGGTGTCTTAACAACATAAAACTCACACACAAACAAACACTTAACATTCATTCAGGAAAATATTTCTAATAAAACATTTCCGAGTAGTTTCAGATTGGGTGTGTTTCAGATTGAGATCTCCAAAAACATTTGTTTTCTTTCTAAAAGTTTTCAAATAGTCAGTCTAGCAGCAATCTCTGTCTCTCTCTCTCTCTCTCTCTGCCTGCAGCACTGTGATGGCTCCACCCATCTGTCTCTTAGTACCAAGCTGTCCAGCTAAACAGTGCTCTTAACAGAAAATAGTTATTTTCCCATGTATTTTGCCATAGCTTGTAACATATATTTTAAACATATTCTTTTTAAACATATTCTTTTAAGTTATTGTTTGTGAAATCACAGTACTCAAATTCAACTCATGTTATCTGCAACATATTTTAGTGCCATCACTTTTCTTTGCGGCATCAGTAATAAATTGGCTGATGATAAGCTGAGTATCGTTCAATTTTTTTATTCCTAAACTGAAACTGGCTTCCATTCTCAAACTGTAAACAGATCCTGTCTCTATCTCAGTGTCTAAGCTGCCAAACACTCTGCTCATTCGTAAACACAGTTTACTCATTCCCACACACATACTTAAAATTCACACACAGTTAAACACCCCAAGACAAACACAGAAAATGACGTACTTCAACATAAAGGCAGTTCGGTGCTAGTAACATAACTTGGCACTTTATAGTACTGACTTTCTGTTTCATTATCATTTTTTATTATTTGTTTTCCATTCAAAAAAAATGCTATCGCCCTTCTCAGCTCAGGCATTAACTAAACAATCATTAATAAACAAATTCTCACAATTACCTATTTTTTCCTAAGATGTGGCATTATGTCCTCGCTTAAGCAAAACCAGTCTATCCCAAACAATTATTAATAAACAACTTAATTCTAAAATGTGACTTTTTTATTTTGCTCTGTACTTTGGAAACTACATATTATAGTTCTTATCTATTCTGTATTTTGCCCTGTCTCTCTTATTTCGTTCACAACATGCATCCCTCATCGTTGATATAGGATCATTACCATTACAGTATTTTGTGGTCAAGTCTACCACCTCTGTAGCCCAGTCGTTACTCCTGGCTGGCTTGTCAGCGAACTGAGTTTGAGTGTTTTAAATCTCTTTTTAGTGAGTAATTCTGGCTAAGTTTCTTCTGTGTTGAGTGTACACCAAAAATAGTTTTTTTCTTCTCAAAAAGTTGGTTGTTTATTAAATAAATGTAGTGGGATCTCTTTTCCAGGCACAGAACAGGAAAATCCAATGAACAAAAGGCACATTACATTTTTATAGCAAAACTCAGCCACTCTTTGTCCTCTCCAGTCCTGGCCATGCGCCCAATCACCTGAGGACTACACCCTGCTGATTTATGTCTGTTTTATGGTCCCGTGTGCAGTGTTTTGTGTATAAGAGATAGCTGCTTTAAACTGGATTCTTATCTTGTATTCTGTTCTACCTAAATTTATCCATAGAGCTCTGGGGCCCCTTGTAGCTCCACAACACTTTATTTCCTGTTGTGCTTGGGAGCCTTCAGCCCCAATATGCTCTGTTATCTCTGTAGAGTGCTTGGGAGCCTTACATAGTGATTTTTGCCGTATGCCCAGGCTATGCGATTCTGGCTTTCATCAGTTTGTCAGCAGTGGTATGTGCATTTTGGAACTAGCAGTCTGCTATCACCACTGTCAGTTGCTTTTCAGAAAATAACACAAGTGTAGCTGTGCCAGTCCACATGCTTGGCAAACTGCTATGCAATTCTTGTTCCATGTTTTCCAACTTGCCTATCGATTAGAGAAGCCCCTTCAGCCGGTGCCTTCAAATCTATTTTCAAATTTTTATAGCCTGGCATTCTCCTCTAGATGAGCTGATATTCTCTTGTCTCCATATTGTTCCCACTGTTACTCTTTTTAAAACTAGATTAAAAGCACATTTTTATAATATTGATATATATCCAATGTTTTTTTTTACCTTTTTAAAACATATTTTACTGTTTTGTTTGTATTATGTTCTTTTTTTATTATTGTTTTTTTTAATATGCATTGTTTATCCTTGTATATAATGTAACCTCTGTAAAGCGCTTTGTGATGGTGGTCCACTATGAAAGGCGCTATATAAAAATAGATTGAAAATACTCCCTGGTATTAAACCTCAACTGAGCCAGACATGCCTCTGAATTGTTATCAAATGTTGTACTCTTAATATAATTTACAGTTAATTTACTTTGCAATATTGCATTTAGTTTGTTTTGGCTCTGACACCTTGTAAAATTATCATTGTTATTAAAAATGTATACTGTTTGTTAAATGTACATTACCTATAAATCTGAAAAAAATATTTTAAAATGTATTACTTATTATTTGCAGAGAATATCAGTCCAGAAGAAGAATACAAAATTGCCTGTCTCTTGATGGTTTTTGTGGCAGTTTCAATGCCTACCCTGGCTAGCAATGTGATGTCTCAATACAGCCCTGCTATTGAAGGTAAATTAAGAACTGTAGAAGCCAAAGCAAGTATAACATTTGTTAAAGTGTATTTGCTTTCATTTTCACTTACCAACACGGTGTGATGTACTTTGTAGAGCATATCTTAACATTATTTATTGATATTTATTGATTTTATATCAGATGGACATCTTTTATTCCTAAGTACTTATCAGTTGTGTGTGTGGTCAAAGAAATAAAATGTGTTACTGCAGCCTCCTATTTCTTAGATGTCAATGGAAAACTGAGTTAAATCAGTGCTGAGTATAATTAGAAAATGCAGCAACAGCTGAAAAATAATATGAATGTTAATGAAGTGAATTGTGAGTACTTTCCAATACAATCAACTCAGTGCCTTGTACGATACATTGTAGTTGACCTAAGTAAGAATTTCTTTTAAAACCTGCTCTTGAGTTATATCATGTAATTACAAATCCCGTTTTGCTTTGATTTAGGGCACTGCAACAACATTCACTGTTTGGCAAAGGCAATAAACCAGATAGCTGCTGCATTGTTTACCATCCATAAGGGCAGCATTGAGGACCGTCTCAAAGAGTTTCTGGCTGTAAGTATAATTCTCAAAGTTTTGTTTTAAAAACCAAAAGTGACTTGCATCATGAATTGCAGTACCTTCAAACTTTTTCAAGTTTTCTGTTACTACCCACGCTAAACCACAATACAGTATGTGTTCTCTGTGCTGTGAATGCTAAACAAGCATAAAAAAACAACAGACAACATTGCACATTAATTCATCATTTTAATCCTGGTGATTTTATCGTGAATTATGCTAGGATAAATTGTAATAGAAATTCAAATGTTCTGACATATTGATCCACATATTGTTATATTGAAATTAGTAACGGTGTCGGACACAAGTTGCACAATAAAACATTGCATTGACGTGTTTCTGTGGATGAACCATTTTGAAAATGTTTCAGCTTCCGCTTCACAACATACTCTTGAAGCATGTATTATTATTTTCCCCAGTATTATCAATAATGTTCCATTTAAAGCTACAGATTCTTCTAAATAATTCTTAGTAACTTCAATGTCTTTTCCTGGGACAGATTAAAGTTTGGCTGCACTGTTTAAGACATGTGCCCTATTTTCAGTGGAACTATTGAATCATTTGCCAGCAACACTAGTTTATGGATGCTAGTGTAAGTCTTTTATTATAGGCCTTAATATTTCTTGGTAAAAACCTATTGGCACAGTCCTTGTTAAACCCAGTAATGTTGCTTTTATGAGGAAATCACCAACTACACTTTTTTCCAGTTTTCAGTAGAAATGTCCCTAGTGTATAAACAGTGCAGACTAAAATAGCATTAAGGTGACATTCCAGTAAAGTCAAGTTTATGTCTGTAAAGCCAAGTCACAGAGATAATCTGTTCTGCAGAAATTGCTGGATTTGGCCTTGTATCTAGCAAAATTGGTTACTGTGTGTAACATGTTTATAAAAGTATTTTTGTGCTCTGATTAATTAGTATTTATTTCTTCAAAAGCTTGCATCTTCCAGCTTGCTGAAAATCGGACAGGAGACCGATAAGACCACGACACGGAACAGGGAATCTGTTTATTTGCTGCTCGATATGGTGAGTCGTTAGTTAAATTTGAAGCTTCACTCATAACCTAGGGGATAGTGCTAGAGCAGAGTCAACAAAGGGTTTTCCGCAAACATCCCTGCTGCCATAAGTCACAAAGCAGTGGAAACACCACTTGACATAAGGACAATAGCAAGACATTCTCCACTAAAGTCATCGTTTCAGTTTGTTAAAGTTCCTTGACAGTGACCTCACTCGGTTGCCTAGACATCTCCTCTCTCTCTCTCTCTCTCTCTCTCTCTCTCTCTCTCTCTCTCTCTCTCTCTCTCTCTCTGTATTTTCAAGTTGGAAATTAACTGGGAACTAATTTCATGGTAATTCTACAAATTGAGTTTATTGTGCCAAATAAATACAATTACTTCATTGTAGTTAAGCATCATGAGCTCATCATCAAACTTTTAACAGCTCGTCTTTGAATCTATTGATGTTTGCACAAGCTTTGTAGTAGGACAAATACTACATCATTGAAAGGGCATGCAGTGCACTGTTTATGTTAACTTTGCCTTTTTTATTCTTATCAAACAGGCATGTTTACTGTGGTACTGTATGGTGCTCTCTCATAACATAGAAGCTGCATGGAATAGATTAGTCAGTGAGAAAAGGCTGATTAAAATGTCACTGTGTGCAGTCAGTGGTTTTGACAGGTTCATGGCATTTTTCTTTATTTTCTTTTATTTTTTACAGATTGTGCAAGAGTCTCCTTTCCTTACAATGGACTTGTTGGAGTCTTGCTTCCCCTATGTCCTGCTGAGGAATGCATACCATGCCGTCTACAAGCAAAGTGTCACATCTTCAACATAAATATCATCATTGAACTGGAGCCAAGGCATGACCAGAATAATCCTTGCTTTGGTAATAACATAACTGTGGGGTTGTTTTACATTGTAGTCTTAAAGGATTTTGTGAAATCAGATCATTTTTTTCATAAAGTTGTATTACTGACCAGTTGTTTCCTATAATGATTATAGTAGTCTATAAGCTTGGTTGATAAGGATTAGTGACACTACTACAACCATTTTTGAAAAGGACCTATGTTAGAAAACACTAATCAAACTGATGTCTTGGTTGGATTTTAAATATCTTCAGTCATGCAAAATATGTTGCTTGTTTATTGATAGCTATGCTTAAATGATAAATAGTGATTATTTTAGATGGTTCTAGCTTTGATCTGTGTGGGTTATAATGTGCATTTCTTTGTGGATTCTCTTTTTTTTTTTTACACTTTTTTTCTTATTTTTTGAAATATTTGCCGAATGATGACACTATATAAAATCTCATTTTGTTCAAGGTTGGGCAGAATTGTAGTTCACTACAAAATATTCTAAGCAACAGAGCATGTTGTTTGTACAAAGCATAGTATAATTTTTTTAACTAACTTCAATGGAGCCTTGTTGGCATTAACATCACCATTGTACCCTTCTGTATGGTATGATAAACAATATTACATATTTATCGAATGTTGATAAATTGCTATCCCTTAACTACTTTTTTATATGTTTTAAATTTTTGAAACTCCAGTGTATCTTCCATAACAAAATAAACATTAGGTTATATCCCGTGAAGTTTCCTGATTTTTATTTATTTTTTTATTTCTTTAGTGATTTAATGTATGTATTTATTTTATGTTTGTGTGTGTGAATGTATACATGTCATATTTAAACGCACTACCAATAGTTCATTTTTCATAAAGAGGTCTGATGATTAGTGTAAAATCTGATCAGAAACATGTAGGTTATATTATATTATACCACAACTGGCTACGAATGAGCTGCTACATGGTTAAAAATGTGTCTACAAACACTCTCACAAATAGCATTACCTGGTGCAATATACAGTGTCATGCACGTAAATTGGCTGTGGCATGTCTATGTCTTCTAAAAATATTATTGAAATAGGTCAATTATTGTAAAAAAACAAAAGGAACTGTGGCACAGACATGGTGCGCCAATGAGATCGTTTGGATGATTTGTCATGTATCATAACACCAGTTACACCTGGAGCCAACAGCATCCCCAGAGGAATGAGTCCAAAAGATTTCAGAGCTAGTGAGAATATTGTTGAAACAATTACATCAAACAGCCTTATGAATGAGTGAAAGACACAGAGTCTCTTTTTATCATCATGCAAATTGGCATTGAGTACTGGTGCGGCTCAGTTACTCTGAAAGCTGGCCAGATGGTCCAGTCTTTGATCAGCACCATGAAGATCTAGGTTCTCAACAGTTCTGAGTCTAGACATTGTAAAGAGCTCCAATTCTTGGAGATGTCTATGTACACATTAGTAACGTTTTGTATGATAGGAAAAAGGGCTGCTGTGTGTTCATCAGTCATAATAGGCTTCTCTGTTTGCCAAAACACAGTGGAATAGAAATGGCAGCAATGCTAGGTTTATATGCTACACTGTGTTAGTCACCCCTTAAGCAACTTTAGACACACTTACGAAAGTCTTGACTATTTAAATCTGTGCTACTTTCCATTTCTAAGCATATTAAAGGTTTAACATGCTGTCACACTATTTTGTCTTCTGTTTGTTGTAGAATTTAGATAAATGAAACTTGATTTATAAATCTAAAGCTAAAGTTTGCTTTTATTATGATGTGAATCTTTGACTGGTTGATAAAGGGGGTCTGTGAAACTAGCTGAATACAATCTTTATCTTTTAAAAGGGGTGTGAACTTGGCACTGGGAGACATAGTTGCTGTAAAAGTAAATGTGAGTGTTATTATTTTTGATCAACTACACACACCAGTTTTCAACTCGGATCATTGTCATTATACAGTATGAGGGACTATAATTACTTTAAACTGCATAATCACACAAAAATAAGTGCTAAACTAGAGTACTCTTACCTGGTTGTAAATGCTGTATGTTACAGTGTTATACTAAGTACAGTAGCCTCTTTGCTGTTAATAGATCTTATTTTTACATGCGTGGCAAACAAAAATGTCTGTGTCTTGCAGTGGAAATGGCATGTGTCACAGATTTCTACACTTTTTTAATGTATTTTAACAAACTAAAGCTCTAATGTGAAAAACTGGGTCCGCTGCTAACCTTTAGAAGTTCCAGTTTTATTATTTTATTACAATAAGGTTATTTAAGTAGAAGTAAATTACTTGGAAATGGATAATCTGCAAGTCCTTTGATCTAAAACCAATTTTAATAGCTTATCTGTGTGAAATGACCAAAGCACAATTATTAAAAGCTGCAGTGGTTAAAAAGTAATGTATGCTGCTACATTATTTTGAACCGTCCTTTCTTCCTAAAGGTTTTAGCAGCAAAGTCAATGTGTAGTATCTCCCATTTTCTGCCAATGGAGGCTTCAATCGCTGCCTTGGTACAGGCTCCTTATTTAGCGCTGCTGTCCAAGAATGCTACCTTCCCCAACAAGCAGTGCCAGGTCTCACAGGACATGGTTATACTGCAATTTTTGCAGGGCCTTTTTACTCGGGAAATTCCATTGCGCTAAATCTCTAGCTGGCAGCAATTTCAGCTTGCCATGTCTCCCCACAAGCTCACTTCCTGGCGGGGCGATTTTTGAAAAGGGCTCGGCGGCTTTGGGTGCCTATGAAGGATGTTGTTCCTCGCTGGAGGTTAAACATGGTGCTTAACACTAGAACCGCTGCAGTTATACTCATACCTAAACCTGCTGCCAACAGTCGTTATGACGGTTACATTTTAAACAACCTCAATATTAAAATGAAAGACAAACTATCGGATACAATTAAAAAATTTTATTCAAGCACAGCACAGAATGCTGTATTTAAATGAACAATTAAACATAAAAAGGTTTATTTTCTAACTTACTACATATAAAATACTACTTCAAAAAATGATAAAACTATAATAAAATAAACAATTCAAAAGAAACTAGAGTGTAAGATATATGTACATTCAAAACTGTCTGCTGAAGCGCTGTGGCTAGCTTCATGATGAAATCTCTCAATCTGATATTTTCCTTGGTGCATTCCTTAGAAAATGAAGGAATTGATGGCTGCCAAGTCCAATAGAGAACAACAGGCTTGTATATAAAAATAAAATAGAATAATGTAGATTATATTCAAAATAAAAACATGTATTGTAAAAGGCAGTTAAAATCTAGGTAGAGGGGATTATAACTTTTTTATTTTTGCGATCCTGCCTTTCAAACTCTATCAGGGTATTTAGGAAAAATCAAGAACGGACAACCGCGTATCTTTCACACACGCAGAGTATTTTAAATTTAAAAAGTAAAAACCATCAAAATGGCTGATGTGGCGGTTCTAGTGTTAATGCACTCATTTGAGCCCATTCATTCAGCTGAGCTGAAATATCTATCACTCAAAGCGGCTTTCTTGCTTGCTATCACCTCTGCAAAGCATGTGAGGGAGATGCAGGCATTCTCCATTGCAAAAGCCTGCTTCATTTTTACAGAGGCCAGGACAAAGGTTACTCTCTGTACCAATCCTGCCTTTTTGCTGAAGACGATCTCAGCATTCCATGTCAACCAGTTTGTGGAATTGGAAGCTTTCCATCCATCTCCTTTCCAGTCTGACAGGGAGCGACAGCTCCATACGCTCTGCCCAATGCAAGCCCTGGCATACTACGTTGACAGGACAAAATGTTTTTGTCCGCTATGGGGCTATATCCAATGGTCAAGCCCTGTCTAAGCAGAGTCTGTCCAAATGGATAACAGACAGTTTGGACTGCCTATGAGCTGGCCAACATGCCCCCTGCAGAAAAGCTCATTCTACCAAAGCAACTTTGTGGACTTTATTTCAGGATGCATCTGTAGAGTACATATGCAATGCAGTGGTGTGGGCTACTCCACATACCTTTACTAGGTTCTACAGACTGAATGTCATGAATCCTCAAAACCCTGGATTTGGAACTAGAGTGTTAACAGTGGCTTCCCAGTCGACCACAACACAGGCATAGAGGTGAATTCTCCCTCAATTATTTAGCCCTAGCTACTTGTTACTGGGGTTCCATATGGTAATGCACAAGGCAGCCTCTCGGCTTAGCCTTGTAGCATTCCAGGTGTTCTGCAATCTTGCCCTTGCGACGGCTTTGGTACTCTCAGCCATCCGGTAATGGTTACATTTCATACTTGAAAGGGAACGTTAAGTTATTATCATTACCCTGGTTCCCTGAAATAGAAATGTAACCATTAACCTTCAAGGTCGCAGTGTCCATGATTGCAGCAGGCTTGAAGGAAAAATGACATGAAGGTCTGTGAGTGCAATACTTTTATGCCATCAGGGGTGGGCCATGACTGCGTCACAGGCTCTGTGAGTAGCTTTGATATATCTTGTTCAGGTTTCGGGTCTTTAAGAGATAAATACCCATACAGTAATGGTTACATTTCTATTTCAGGTGTTATGTGACTTTAGTTTCTGGATGACGGAAAACCAAACACGATGAGATACTGGCTTGATAATAGGTAGACAACAGTATTATATGATTTTCTATGCCAAGTTTGATCATGTGTATAGTACACCAAAAGAAACATATAATTAAGAAAGTAAACAGTACACAGTTTATAAATACCTCTACTCCTCTATTGGTTTTCACATCCATTTCTATCAATCTTTACAAGCCATTCTATCAGCGATGTCATTCCTATTACATAATGCCCATGGGACAATTGACAGATGTATTATACATTCATTACTTGCTGTTATGTACTTGTGCAGACTGATTTATATATATATATTTGTTTTAAAATAAAACTGCCTGGTGGTTATTTTATATGATACAGTTATGTAGCAATGACTGAATATAACCTCTTAAAGCTGTTGGTTCCATACTTGGCTTGTGGACCCAACTACAGTTGGAAGGTAACAACCTCCTATTACAGTATATACTTTGCATTCCATCACAGAACTGCATTTATCTGAAAGCAATTTAGCCACAATAAGTAGTGTTTGTTTTTTCTTTCCCCAAATGAGACCTCTTGTTAATGCAGAACTGTGGGCAGTTTCACTTGGATAGTAGTTGGTTCAAAAAACAGTTTTTATCTTCCCTAAGACAGTCAGTTGCTCAGACAGGTGGGAAATATAATTGTAGCTCCTCAAATTTCACTCATTCATTAGGAGAATTTGCTCTCCAAAAACATACAATTGTGTGAAATAAAGTGAGTAATATTGTAGTTTGAAGAAAGTGTGTTGTCAGGTCTATAAAATTTAGAATGTGTCTAAGGTAATGGGGAAATGGGGGAATGCTTGCACTGTAATCCGCCTTTAATCAAGTCAAGTTACAAATCACTTGCGCACCAAGTTCTGGTAGATAGTTAAGCACACTAAAGGGTCACGTTTGTGGAGTGCTGTTTTTTTTTGTGTTGGATCAATAATGCACGCATCACATTTCAGGTTATACAAATGATTAAGTTGTTTGAATTAAATCCTTAAAAATATCATCAAAGTCAGGAAAGGTTGCAGATCCTACAAAAATATTATCTCGAAAGAACCTGCTTTTGAATTTCTTCTTTAAATTAACTTCGTCTGGAATCAGAAAAGGGGGTGCTATTTGCAGTATACTGCTCCTTTTCATACAGTCGTGGGGGAGGGGTACATACCTAATGAACGCAGTTTTCTTCAGAAAAAAAAAGCATTAAACTCATATTAAACACACCGACATTGCCGTGAAACAGGTATAATATATTAATCATTGTCACAGCGCGGCTGAAGTACTTAAATTTGAACTTGTTTAAAATAAAACTTGCATACATTTAAAAAAAAAAAGTTTTTAAATGGCTTCATTTGTAACGTTTTAAGAAGATACATTGTAGAACGCAAAATAAAAGCTGCAACTATCTTTGAATCTGACAATTTATTAACACTTGAGGATGCATCTCATCTTCAAGGGTTACAAGAGAAACGTTGCTTCGGGATGAATCCTTCTGTTGTTAACACACTTGGAAGGGAGGAAATGGAGTGCATCCTTTGGCCGATATCAGCATTGAGGCTCTGGAAATAAGGAGGAGGAGTGTCTGTCCTGCTAGGAGAAGGGATTTGCCGACTAAAAAAGACCTGCATCTGAGAAAGAGAAGTTATTTAACAACCACTGCTCCTGCTGCCACAAACTTCCACAGCTCCACAAACTACAGATGCAAAACCAAGAACGAATATAAGCATGGACCTTTTGGTTAAAACTTAGTGATTTTACGATTTTCTTTCCTTTTTTTTTCTTTTTTTTCTTTTTGTTCCAGAACGGAACTTAAATGATGTTGTCATCCTTAAATTCGATACAACTTTTATAGTTTTAAAGAGAATATATTTAATATTTAACATTGATCTTAGCCTAAAATATATATTTTTTTTCGGATCGGAATTATTTAACAGGTATATACTACTAATCAGCCAGAATTATTAACCTATGGTGATTAGTATTATCCGATGATTAGTATTATTTGTATTATTAGTATTATTTCGGTTTATTCTTGTCTTTCTTTTTAATAGTACCAGTTTGTGGGGACATTTAAAAACAATGTTTTCCAATGAAGTGATTGTCTCCTTACTCGCCGTTATGTGTCTGGTTGGGATGCCCAGAGCTCATGGAGCTGCATGTGAATCGATCAGGATCCCGATGTGCAGGTCAATGCCTTGGAACATGACAAAAATGCCGAACCATCTACACCATAGCACCCAGGCTAATGCCATCCTCGCCATCGAGCAGTTTGAAGGCTTGCTGGGAACAAAATGCAGTCCGGATCTGCTTTTCTTTCTCTGCGCCATGTATGCACCGATCTGCACCATAGATTTCCAGCATGATCCAATAAAACCTTGCAAGTCGGTCTGCGAAAGGGCCAAAAGTGGCTGCGAACCTGTCATGAAGAGATACAATCACACATGGCCGGAGAGTCTAGCCTGCGAGGATCTACCCGTTTATGATCGAGGGGTATGCATCTCACCAGAGGCAATAGTCACGGCAGAAGGACCAGGTAAGTTAAGATAGATGCACGGTTTTAGTGAATTATATTATTGCCAGTATACTGCCGCCACCGACCTACTTGACAGTTAAAAAAGTGGACCTATTTAAAAGAACCCAGACAGGGTCTGATCAAACATGATATTGTGGACAAATGTAATGCTGAATGCAATAATTCAGTTGTTATAAGGTGTGTATTTTTAATTGTAATTACAGATGTACATTTAAATATAACAATATTTTCCCAATACTTCAATTAAGGCAAATGTGGAAAGTGGTTGAGACTCCAAGTACAGTAGCCATTTAAAAGGGTAAACTTTATTAATGAAGTAAGACAGTTCTCAAGCCAGTCAGCAACTGTTGTATTCTTCTAATATATATATATATATATATATATATATATATATATATATATATATATATATATATATATATATATATATATATATATATACTGTATACTAAAGAATACTGTCAGTGATTCAGCAATGTAGGACTATGAAAATACCAGTGTTAGTTCACTATTACAATGCATAATTACAGAATCATATCTTGATGTAACTATCACTGTCACTTTTATCTGCTGTATTATTGAATTGTATTTTGGCCCACTTGTACTTGCTTGAACTAGTCATTGTATTTATCTTGCTCTTATTGTATTATTACTTGTACTGTAACACTTGAAATGTATTTGCTTACGATTGTAAGTTGCCCTGGATAAGGGCGTCTGCTAAGAAATAAATAATAATAATAATAATAAATAATTGAACACAACTGATAACATTGTGGACGTTATGAGGTAGCCATGGTGGCAATCAGTGTTTGTTAGTGGCTACGCAATGACTTGTAAAGTACTAACCTTATGCTGTTTTAAATCAATTAAGAGTCAATGCCAGATTTCCCAATGGACTCTCACAATGGTAACTGCAGAGGCACTAACACTGGTAATTATTTCTCTTTTTCAACTTCCTTACACAACTGTGTTACAGTGTTTAGGTTTATGCTATTCTTATGAAGGTGACATATGTAATGGCTGACCATAAAACTAGAGAGAGAGAGAGAGAGAGAGAGAGAGAGAGAGAGAGAATTTATGTATATATATATATATATATATATATATATATATATATATATATATATATATATATATATAAATTATTGCTGTGTTGAATTTAAATTCAGATAAAGCAGATAAAGCTAAAAAAAAAAAGTAATGAGTTTTGCAAATTGTTATCAAGATACAGTAGTGTGCCAACAAAAATGAACACAGAATGTATTTGAGGTAACACATTTTTTTTTCAATCACTGACTAAGAATAACATAGTTTTGGCCATAGTCACGAACCATTTACAATTGCATTAAGTTTGCACCATTTTTTGTTAAATAAAACACAAACATTCCATTTCATTTAAATTACTGTTTGCTTTTTGAGTTATTTAGACATTTACATCACAGTGTTAATGTTAGTAGGGCTGTTTTTGTTTGTTTGTTTGTTTGTTTAATTGAGTACAAGACAATACGATTATCCCTTGACTTCCTTTTAATATATTTAAGTCAGTTATTTTAATTACACAGATGTTAATCTAAATTTAAAGAATCAGCCACGATTTGTGTTTTTTAATCTTTTGGGGGATTGCTGTCACCTGTCTGTTTCCATTTCATTTCTTAGAACGCTGCAAGTGCAAACCAATTAAACCCAATCAAAAGACGTACATACGAAACAATTACAATTATGGTGAGTTGAGATTGTATCTGATATAAGCATGTTATATGATCAAACTAGAGATGTGTGTTTGGGATCCAGGAATCCAAGCGACAAGCTGGCTTTTCCCATTATGATATATATATATATATATATATATATATATATATATATATATATATATATATATATATATATATATAGGGGTTAGGGTTCATTTAGTCAGTTATGTGTTTCATGATTTTTTCAGAAACCAAATATTTACCCATCATTTTCTCAGTCTGCACTGTTGCCACATTTTAATGCAGGTTTTACTATGGCATATAGACCTGCTGTTATCAGTGTAATTGTTTAACACGTTTCTATTTCTTTTTTACAGTCATTCGAGCAAAAGTGAAAGAAGTGAGAAGCAGGTGCCATGATGTGAGTGCAGTGGTTGAGGTGAAGGAGATCCTCAAGTCCTCCCTTGTGAATATTCCCCGAGACATAGTGTCACTCTACTCCAGCTCACGCTGCTTGTGCCCACCACTAAATGCCAATGAGGAGTATATTATCATGGGCTACGAGAGTGAGGAACAGTCCAGGTACAAATCCAGAAGCAATCAGAAGTTGCTTACAGTTTGTTTTGCTTAAATCTCTATTTATCAGGAACCTGAGTCTACACATTCAAGATTAAATAATTCATTGATCAGCGCCTAAAACTGTTACTTGTTTTTTTTTCAGGTTACTCTTGGTTGAAGGTTCTATTGCTGAGAAGTGGAAGGACCGTCTTGGTAAAAAAGTGAAGGTAAAAAAAACCCATGAATATTCTATAGATAATACATAATACAAAAACCTTATACATTTTTTCTTTAAAGCCACAGTTTTTCTGTTATAGTTTAAAGTGAAAGGGACACATTTACTAAACTTTTGCTCCACTGTAAAGTTTACTCTTCATTTTTATGACTATTAAAAATAAAATAAAAAGTGGAGGAAACCCCAAACCATTTCCTGTTTAAGATATAACCAGTGATTTACAAATATGTAAAACACATATGAATGTGTTGCCCTAGTTGTATTAAAAATGTCATGTTTATTGAACTATATAATAAAAAAAGGTGGGAAATGTGTTTTTTCCAGCGCTGGGATCAGAAACTTCGCAACCCAGGAAGGGTAAAGAGTGAATCAGTCTCTGGCAAAACCAACACAAAACAAAGTCGTCACTAAATGCAACAATTTATGCAGAATCAGAAGGATGAAACATTGAGAATGGCATTCTTGAAGAAGCAAAGAAGAAATTGCACTATTGCACGTTTTTGTTCTAATGTTGACTATGAATTTTAGTTGTTGGTTTTTTGGGGGCTTTTAATTTTTTTTAATTCTTTTGCACGAAAAGTAGATTATTTTACTGCACTGTCTACACACCGTGGAAACTGGCTTTGCAGGAAAATGAGTGAAAGGTATGGTTAAACATAAATCTGATGTCCCTTTACAATGATACCCTGAAGAACAATGTTGGATATTTATTGAATGGGCAAATATGCACAGAATTGGAACTGTGACTAGAGGAGAATTAACCTGGTACACAATAGCTCAACAGTGTCTGTGCTCATTCAGCCTTACAGTGCAATATTTAACTAAATGGAATTTCAGCTTAAGAGATTTAGTAAAGTGGAGTAAGCAAACACTGTGAACCAAAAGGTCAGTTTTTCGCAAGGTTTGATGATAGAAGACTGGGTATAATGACTTCAAGGATGAAAATCACCATGCTTTATTATTATGTTAGATTTGATTCCTTTATTATTGTAGTCAATTGTACAGACCTATTGTTATCCAATTAACATTGCCTTCTGTTTCAGTTCAACATGCTTGTATTAAACACCTTGGAGTTAATTAAACCATATAAAGCATAACTATGTTCATGAATAATTCAAATGCATTTCCAATTTCTATTGTTTTAATAATCAATTGCAAAAATATGATGTTTTCAGTTTTGAACTCTTGTTCAATTTGGTTTGTAAACTTAACAGACTTGTGTTCTAGAAAACTCCTACGCTTTGTTATTTGAAATATATGACTATTTTATTTTGACTAGAAAATCTTGTTCATTGATTGCAAAACATGCTTAATCAAACGAAAAGGACATTCATAGAGATCTAACCTTTTAATTTCACAGGGGTTAGAAAGAAATCTCTGTTAACAGATCATTTACTAAAATTCCTATACATTTGTTATCAGCAGTACATTTAACATAGCATGACAGGGTATAGGAAGTATAAACAAATTCTGTAGCCTTTTAATGCAAAACTGAACAGAAATGACATAGATGGTGTTGAACAGTAACAGTATAGAAAGAAGCTTACACACTGCAGTTATAATGTTACTGATATTTAACATTTTGTACATACTTAATAAGATATGCAACACTGCCTTAACAACACAGGTAAGGAAATACATTACCAAAAATCATACTATGTGTTGAGAATATGACAAATCCTATAATCAGCAACGTGCAAAATGAATTGTAGCATCATTATGGATGAAGCACAAAGGCAAAATGTCATTAGAAAATATATTCATTATTTTCTGGGTTTGGCTTCGTAGCACTGCTTGTGTATACAATAATGTTTTTTTGCAGCAGCAGACAGTATTAAAAGTGTTGTACCATGTGCATATTTACATGTTGTCAAGCAAGTGATGCTAATCAGGCAATGGGCTATAAAATAAAAGCCTTCAGCTTGTAAACATTTGTTTAGTGTACTCACTATCTGGTATTTGATTTTATTACAACTTAACATAAATCTGGCTTGGATTACCTTTAATAACAGCTCATAAATATCTCAAAGTACATTGGGGAATTAATCCAGAAACAACAGTGGCTTTTCACTTGAAATATTTTTGTTCTTATTTAATAATGTTCTTAATTTGGTACTTTTTGGTCATATTTAATCTTAATTTGTTGAACTATATCCTAGAATCAACTTTCCCTGGAGTGCATTTTAATAATTGGCACTTTAACCACGAGGAACATAAATAAAACCAGAGATAAAAGCCAAAGTCAATATGCTGCCATTGCACTGGATACATATCAGTTGGCAGGAGCAGTCAGTGAACCCATAATACAATGTAGACTGTGCTACCCTCTTTAGCTTTGAGAGTGAATAAAAGGTCAAGTATTACCAGATGCCTGGCCTGGATGTGGGAATTTATTATTCCAGGTCAATCCTTCTACAGTATTGGGGGTCATAAGCTTGGAATTAATCAATAAACATGTTCACATTTTCTATCTGTATAGCCTACATTGAACAACAGTAAGCAACAATAGCATACAGTATTATGAGCATGTGAGAGGAGTGTTTAACAAGTTATTTGGAGATCACGCCTCTGTTTTGAGTTTGTTTACTCATTTCTCAACCATCATATTATTTGAACTTTCTTTCTGGTTATGCATGGAATTAGTACCATACACATGTAAAACCCAGCTGCTTCAGTGAACTCTTCCCAAAACCTGTCAACCATATAACACCGATTTCTGTTTCCAATAAAGACTGTCCAAGTCATAATGGTGTTGATTTTTTTTTTTACAGACAATGATAGCGTTTTTAAACTAAAACCTGTTCAGCCCCAAATAACATTGTGCAACCTACAATGCATTCGTCTCCAAGGAATGCAAGTTTACAGTACTTAGTCAAAGCACTACATATATTATAGTACCTAATGACACCAAGCTCAAAACCTGGCAGTTTGTTATTGCATTGGTTCAGTTATTGCATTGGTGCTATTGTATTCGTTGTTTACAAGTAACAAATTCAGCTGAGATATTGTAAATCTGTGATTTCTTGAATTGCTTCTCAAAAGCTCAATTTAATAGAATGGCTTATTTCACTCTGGGACAGGAAACATTACAGAAGTCAAACACTGACACATACACACATACACATGTCGCTCAGTATGAACACACACCTGCATTGTAATGCGAGTCATCAGGGTTTTTTTTTCAATGTCCTGTCTAAGCAAAGAAACTTTGCAAGAATAACCTTCAGCAGATCAAAGACATCTTTTCAAGGTTATCATATAAGAATGTGGATGATATCTGTCCCTCTGGGCAATGTGGATCACCTTTCTGCTTCTTGAAATGTCACAGAATAGAACTGTAGTTAAGCTGACATACCTAATAAAGTAGTGGAAACCATATATGTTAAGGTTCTATTTTTTTTTTTGCTTATTTAAAAAAAAAAAACCTACAGCGTTTTGCTTTTCATCCAGTGACACTTAGCAAATCAGAAGCTGGCAATCTAAGCTTAGTGTTCACAAAAATGACTGAAGTAATATGTAAGATTAAGTTTCAAAAAGTCAAACATTTTTAAAAATCTTCATCCCATGTAAGTTGTAAAAACCCCTAGCAGTTGAAATTGTGTTAGTGTCTCAATGATGCATTGTCTATGTACTACAGAGGCTGGGGTTTCAGTTTACTTATGCGGACATTTTAAAGACCCCCTCCACCCCGTCCCACCCACATAAAAATAAAATAAACACTAACACCAATGTTGACAAAGGTGATTAATGTTTTTAGCAGTTTAAGCACAACATAGTTGAAAGGATCTTCATTACAGTTTTTTTGTTGTTGTTGTTCAAATAGAAGACAGTAAACACAAGTCTTACTCCATTTCATTGCAGAAAATGTGCATTCCTGAGCAGTTCTCCATTAAAGTAGAAACCTGTAAAGGCAGCATATACTGATTTGAAAGCTGCCTCCTCCAATCCTACCATTTCATTATGGTCTTACATTAAATGTAGAAAGCAATACAGATGTACTTTGTCCCTGATAGGCAACACCAAGCAGTGCATATTAAACTGATATATGACTTCATTTGTTTTTGTTGGCACGTACTGAAATACATTACTGCTGCTAAACTTGACCTTGACAAATTGAGCTATCAGTGATTAACAAGGTGTGTATGTGAGTGATGAGGAAGGCAACAGCCTTTTAAACCACTCTTTACAGCCTACTGATCATAGCAGGAGCATGTAAAATTATAACTCTTAACCTGTAATGCAATTCAAATTGGATGTTGACAGCAGTGCAAATCAGACTAAAAAGCTTCCTAGTCTAAATTTGCATTTGATAAACATGACTAATTACAAAAAGAAGGACTGTATTAAATTAATACCCTATTTGCTAATTTCTTATAGATTTTTTTTTTTTCAGCACTCAAATTCTCAACAACAACAACAACAAAAAAATCACGGCAATACATGTCTATAATTGTACACTATTCTCATTGCAAGAACATCATGTCTTTTTATACAATAAACATTATAATTTAATAGGAAACGGGACATGTGAGTCATGAATACATAAGTTCTCTGTTGTTTCTGAAGCATTCTTGGGTACAGAATATTGACAGAAAATGCCCCCATATCCTGTACAGCAATCTTTACTTTGGTCAGAGGCCAAACAGTCCGATTCCTGAAACTGTTAAATCTAAATCTGTACAGAAGGGCATGTTTTACAATCAGACACGTATTGGTATATGCTATAGTATATCACAATGTTATTTTCCGTTTTTCAGCATACAGTACCACACAGTATACTGTAGCAAACTGTAGCAATACAATTATTAGTTTTCTGTTTATTTCCAAAGTTCAAGCCGTTTACAAACCCAAACCCTATTCCCATATTGTACATTTCTGGATCCATTCCTTTAATTCACGGACAGAGATGGGATTCTAAACGACTCAGAGGAAAATGTATGTGCGAAAGGTGAAACTCAATCATCAAATGTGTAGAGTTTATAGGAAAATTAACACAAACATATTATTTATTGTGACATAAATTCGGTCTGCTGTTGTGGGATCTGTTGATTGTAGCTCTGTGCAGCCATCTTGACCACTGCAGTGTAATATATCATAATGCCCAGGCACATGATATAAAATGGTTCCTTAATCAGTTTGGCTCTGGAAAGGGCAGCCCTCAAATGCACAGATTAACTTGGTTAAATTATGTACCATGTGGGAACCATCAAACACTCCAGTGAAGATGTTAATCATTTTTTGTGTGTGAGTTTGAGAGTTTCAGAATATTTTTTTTTCTTTCTTTTGCATGATCAGCATCTGGCGAACCATTATGTAAAATAGCTGATGATTTACTGTATGGTCTTGTTAACAGTATACAACATATCATATTTAATGACTTCCATAAGTACTGCCACAAGCTGCAGGCAGCTTGGTGTAACATTCCGCATTGCACTGAATGAAATGTCAAAGACTTCTCAAGGTTTGATTTCACTGGAAATATTAAAGTACAGCCGCTGGCAGTAAATAAATAT
This sequence comes from Acipenser oxyrinchus oxyrinchus, assembly GCA_030684275.1. Taxonomy (NCBI): domain Eukaryota; kingdom Metazoa; phylum Chordata; class Actinopteri; order Acipenseriformes; family Acipenseridae; genus Acipenser; species Acipenser oxyrinchus. The sequence goes on along the minus strand of CM060257.1, from coordinate 14,510,659 downwards.
AATCCATATTATTTATGGCTGAGTGAGAACAAGAACACAAAGTAATATTTGAGTATACTGCACTGTTCAAATGTTTTATTTTTCTGCTGGCACGTGAGCTTGTGTTTTTATATACAAACCTGCAACATCATTTTTTTTTTGTATGTTGATATGCTGTATATAAAACCTGTTTTGACGTATAACAAGTTTATTTCTGAGTCAATAAATACATTAAAGGCAATGGTTAGTTCAGTAAATGCATAATTCTAAATCTTGACAGGATAAATGGGGTTTCCTTTAATGCTACCAGAATAACTGTTGACCGTGCAAAAAATACCTGTCATAAACTGACAGTGTAAGAAAAAAAAACCCAAAAAACCTGCTCTCAACAAATTTATACATTTGGCAATAGAAAAACCTGCCAAGATTTTAACAGGCCTCAGAATCACCCACAGAAACTTTCAACACTTACAAACTGCCAAAACTGCAACTGTTCTCAATACTGAGTAAAGAGAAACTTGTAAGACTAAAGAGAAAAGCCCAGATCCATTAAACAGTGCTGTGTTTGCAGACATTTTCCTAAATTAAAAAAAAAAAAGTATTTTGGAAATGTGTGTTAATTTCAGGGATTTAAATATACTTTTGCTAGATTTGTAACATTAAGTTTGTTTTCCCTTTTTTATTTTTATTTTGTAACACACTGTGAACAGGATGTGCAAAGGGATGTAATCAATCAATCAATCATTATTTTATATAGAGCCTTTCATAGTGGACCACCATCACAAAGCGCTTTACAAGATAGTGAGGAACAATGCATAATAAATTAAATACAGTGAAATACAGGCCATCGTACATTAAATACAAACAGTAAAAAACAAATACATTACATTAAATACAGGCATATTACAATGCAAATACATTAACTATAGGCATATTACATTAAATACACAGCTAGGAGGCTTAAAGAGCATTGAAAGCAAGAGAGAAGTGGGTCTTGAGAGTTGAATAGAAGCAAGTGACTATGGGAGCTGCACACACTGAAGCTGGGAGAGAGTTCCAGAGAGTCGGGGGCATGAAGGTAAAAGAGCACTCTCCAATTGTGGTGCACTTTTTGCTTGGGCATAACAAGCAGGCCAGAGTCAGAGGACCACAGCTTGCATGCAGGGACATAGCAGGTCAGGAGTTGGGAGAGATACTCTGGACCTGTGTGATGAAGGGCCTTGTAGGCAAGCAGGAGAATTTTTTAAAGTAATCCTGAACTTTACAGGTAGCCAGTGCAGCCAGGCAAAACAGGGGGTAATGTGATCATTTTTTTACATCTGGTAAGGATCCTAGCAGCGGCATTTTGATACAATGTCCAGACTAGGTTTTGCTCCCAAAAACTGTCTGCGTCTATTTAATTCAATAACAAAAATAAGCTTCTCAAAAATAAAGCAGATCACTCCTATACCAGCAATGGTATAGGGGAAGCACAACACGGTGGATTGCAGTCCCAAACAAAACAAATCAAAACACTCCAGTAACCACAATTCCTCCGTGCATGAAACTGTGCTCTTGGTGCGAGTGTCCGTGAAGTGCTGGTGGTGCTCCGTTGCGCTGTGCTGTGCAGTGAGACGGTGATTCAGGTAAGCGCTGGCTCCCTGGCTGCAGCTCCGGTCTCCGTTTTACTCCTCTGCAATGACAAAAACAAAACAAACAAAGGCTCCGGCTGCTTAGTCACACACTCAGCGTAAAGCGGCGTACTTGCGTAGCTGCGTCCCCTTTGTACTACCCAACTCCTCCCTGTAATCAGCTCGGCGCCTCAGTGTAACCAATCGCTGCTTGGCCAACATCTGATCGCATGTGAGTCATTTCGTGTACTGACAGCTACGTGCCTCCACCAAGATGGCCAAATTACTGTCTCTGCCCACCGTCGAGTTGGCCTGTCTATGTGGAAGCGTACTACCAACCTCACACAGTGCTCTTTCTGGTTGGGAGGGAGATTTACAACATTGATTCTTTCTCTCTTTATCACACACACAGAAGACTAAAAACCTAGATTCTTAACTGAATATTTTTGTTCTGTTACTCCGTTTGAAATGCATACTTCTATTTTTAAAATGGAGCCTTTCTGCATAAATCCACATACCATAAGTGAACACTACTATTCCAAAACACTGCACTTTCATATAAAAAACTACAGTTTCCACGATACAATATGTTATAAAATTTATATAGTATGTCAACCAGTGTCAAAAGGTGTGCAATTACAACATCCAGAAAGCAGGTGGAACAGTGTGCTAATCCTGACAATTATTTTAGCAATAATAATGACAAACCTATTTTATTATATCTCTACTACTTGATTCTTAATGAAGATAACTGAGAATCTAAAGAACTGTTGTTCTGCAAAACTAAGTACCGTCAAAATCAGCATATTTATTTGATTTCATAAAATAAAAACACACATTTACAGCATTACCCTATATTGTACTTCCAACTAAAAACCTAATACTGACCACATATTGTAAACATTCACATTTTTTAAAGCATTCATAAAAAGTGATTCTACATTTTTTAAGTTAATTTATTTTGCTTCTGATAACCTATTGCCTACTTCACACAATGCTTTTCTTATTTTGGAACATGATACAACTGAACCAAGTTTGATCTCAATGCATAGTGTTTGCTAGCATATTTTAAAAGCGATATCTTAACAAGTCACCCACTGAAAGAAAAGCGTGTACTGTACCAGTGTAATGCTAGTCTAGTGTGCCTAGCATGCTAAAATACAGTTCTAAGTAAAGAACACTGAGAAACGGTTTCTGTTCTGTTCAAGTTGCACTGAATCACACGTCATAATATTTGACAAAATACACCACAATAAAGTATAACTCAGTATATTGTGCACCAAATTAATGGAATATTTTAAAGTTATCGTCACCTTTTCTATTTATCCCTCAGAACTCTGCACTGGCAAACTGCCAGCAATATAACTGTCATCAGTAATCAACAGTGAGAAACTGCCAGTAAGTAAAACTGACCTCAGTATTTTACACTCAGAAAAACTGTTGACAAGTATAGCTGTCCTTTGAGGTTCCCCCTTCCTCTCATTTCTTGTTGTACAGGGGCTGGTTTTCCTAATAACGAGGCAACAATGAAAGTGCTAGGGGATCTGAAACATGCGTTTTAAGAGACATATAAACTTTGATATCTTTTAAACAAGTTACATATTTCTCAACCATATATGAAAATATAAACAGTCGGATGCTGTGATTTAGAATCCTAATACCACATTTCTGACCCAGCCTACTAATAAATGTACCCCACTAGAAATAATGCTTGCCTTTCTCAGGGTGTGCTACTTCAAGACTGTCAAGCTGGCTATAGTGACATATATGGTCAATGTTACATATTTTATGTGTTAAATTGCCTGGATAGAAAGACCCACTGTTTATAGATGACTCTAACCCAGTCCCTATCTTATTTTCAATACTCTCCCAAATGACAGCAGGCAGAGGCACATCAGAAAAAAAAGGTTTCTCAAAGTCCCCTTCTTTAAATGTTTTTTTTTTTTTTTTGATCCGCCACCATTCAGAACAGTTTCTCTATCTGTGAACTCAACCAATGCCCCAGTTGTTGTTAGGGAGCGCTACGCTGCTTGAGTCACCATCAGCCAGATGTGCAGATTAACCAAACTTTTTTTTTTTATTCGTGGACAATTCCATAGTACCTTTTCGAGGATCTGGGGTTTTAACCTTTAATAAATATGTATGGTTTTGGTTTGTAAGGCTCTCATACATTTTTTTTTTTTTAAACAGCAGAGACCTTTAACTTTTTTCAACATATTTTGAAGCTGTCAGGTTTCCATTATTCTTGTGGGAAATGTGAAAGCCAAAAAAAACATAAACGCTTTTCTAATGCTATAAAGGTTGAATTAACTTCACCGTGGTTTCCTTGTGAACAATTTATATGATGCATTCTGAATGGCATGCACATTGTTGTTTTGAGGCTTAAAGCATAACATTTCAAAATAGTTTGTTGGTTTATTATGTTTCCAGATGACGCTGACTTTTCAAGTCACTCCTCTGACACCTAAATAAAATAAATCTTACATGTTTGAAATCATTTCTAAGACAACCAGTGTCAACGTTTCCCATGTTCTAGGGCAGGTTACTGTTTCTCTTCTAATTGGCTTGCATTACTGGACTAAGCCTTTGTCTGTTACAGTTTTACAGTTGTCCTTCAATTTTGTTTTTCATTTTCTTTTTTTTTTAAATTTATTTTGGCACTTAGTTTTCCAGTACCATTGGGCAATCTAGTGCTTAACTTTGTCTAACTAAATATACAGATATTCCAAGAAATGCTAATTAAGGTCTGCACGCAAAGCAGTCTTTAGATTTGGTCTTCTGACGTGAGCCAGGAGTCTTTAAATATAACCACTTGTTAAAGACAACAATCAGCTTTTTGTCTCTTGTGTTCAAAGACTACACATAAGGAGAATTGTTTATACAAAGTAATATACAAATCCACATTTGTGAGTTGAGTTTTGCTAACTTGTAAAAAAAAAGTAGAACCTTGAATTGCCCATTTGCCACAATAAAATAAAATAGAATCAATTATTAAATGTTTAATCAATACTATATATTTATTCTCCCCAAATGACTTTGGAAAATTATGCATTGTTTTATTTAAAAAAGAGTCCTTGCTAACCAACAAGATTGCTGTGGAGGAGACAGTACCTTGGTTTTATGGCCTAGTCCAGTGGTGAGACCCAACACTACCAGGTACAGAAATTCACTTTTAAAGTTTGACTGTGCCAACTTCAGCCAGCATACATTGTTTGTGTTAACTGCTGCTTGAGGCAATTGCTGTGGTTTAACTTTAAAAAATAAATAAATTATATATATACAATGTCCTTAACATTAAATACATTGACATGTCTCTTTCAATTCCTTGTTAACTTTAAGACAACACCCAATAAGAACATAAGAAAGTTTACAAATGAGAGGAGGCTATTAGGCCCAGCTTGCTCGTCTGGTTGTTAGTAGCTTATTGATCCCAGAATCTCATCAAGCAGGTTCTTGAAGGATCCCAGGGTGTCAGCTTCAACAACATTACTGGGGAGTTGGTTCCAGACTCCCGCAATTCTCTATGTAAAAAACGATTCCTTTGTTCTGTTCTGAACGCCCCTTTATCTCATTTCCATTTGTGGCCCCTGGTCCTTGTTTCTTTTTCAGGTTGAAAAATCCCTTGGGTCGACATTGTCAATACCTTTTAGAATTTTGAATGCTTGAATCAGATCGCCGCGTAGTCTTCTTTGTTGAAGACTGAATAGATTCAATTCTTTTAGCCTGTCTGCATATGACATTTGTAAGGGGTACACAAATAGAGAGATATAATTGTGTTTGTTTTATTTTACAATAAATGTGTGTAATATTATGCAGAGGAAAACTGGCTGTATTTGTAAGTAACTGCCGCCAGCTCCTCTTTCCGTCCAGTAGGTGGTAGTAGGAGACCGGATACTAGGAGTCACTCTTTGTTTAAATAAACGAGAGTCAACGGTGAAGCTGAAGCTAAAGGTTTGCGTTTGTCATTATTTTGTTTACAGGTCAGTAATAATTTATTTCCTTAAATAAATATTCATTTGGTTTCTGAAGTGTATGGGAATACTATATGTTACTGATATTTATTGTTTATGCAGTATTTGGACGATATTACTGAACCTTTCTACCATTTTAATTTCAGCTGTCGTGCTCCCCACCGGGTTTTCCCATTTTATATGGGGAAAGTTGAAATGCCCCATTAGAATGGCTTCTCCTTTGCAACACGCATTTCTAATGTCATTGTATAACAGATTATTTTGCTCGGTGTCTCAATTTGGCGGTCTATAGCATGCCCCTATTATTATGCCTTTTGAATTTTTGTCCATTATTCTGACCCATATTGATTCTGCGTTGTTTTATTCTTCTAGATTTAACACCTGGGCTTACAGACTATTTTTGATGTACAGCGCTACCCCTCCGCCTCTTCTGTCCTGCCTGTCTTTCTTATACAGTGTATACCCACTAATATTATATTCGTCTCCATCACTCTCGGATAACCATGTTTCTGTAACACCTATCTCATCATAGTTGTTGTTGCAGTAGCTTCAAGTTCTAACATTTTGTTTTTTGAGACTTCTAGCATTTAGATAAATACATTTAATGGCTGTCTTACCTGAGTTGTTGCCCTTGTTTTGATGTAGTCTCCCTTCTGTTTTTTGTTGATTTCTCCCCCCTTTCTAATTTAAATGCTTCAGAACCTCCTTGAGGATCTTTTCTCTGAGTAGATTGGTTCGCTTTTTATTTAAGTGCAGTCCATCCAGCCTATATAGATAGTCCTTGTTGTAGAATGTGGTCCAATGTTCAAGGAAGGTGAAGCCTTCCTGTGCGCACCACGATTTCAGCCATGCATTTAGATTATTTATTTCCAGCTGTCCGTATGGTTCTTTGCAAGGTGCCGGCAGTGTCCCAGAAAATATCACAGTTTTGGTCTTGTCTTTTAATTTCCTTCCTAGCTCTCTGAATTTGTTTTGCAGGGATCTTGCCCTGTTTCTTCCAATGTTGTTTGTACCAATGTGGACGACTACTACCGGTTCGTCTCCTGTTCGTTCTAGGAGCCTGTCCACGTTCTCAGTGATGTGTGTGACAAAGGCTCCCAGAAGGCAGCACACTGTTGTTGTAAGGGGGTCCAGACTGCGCACTGAACTTGCTGTGTTTCTCAATATGGAGACCCCAACAATCATGACCTCCCTTCTTTTTGCTGCCTGGCCAGCACTGTTTATGGAGTCCTGGATGCTGTTCCTTTTGTTCTCTTGATGCTGGTTTTGATCATCTAAACTTTGAAGTCGGTCAAATTTGTTTGACGCTTTGATTTCTGGTGGTTGTGTTTCTTTTTCCTCCTGTTTCTGCCTATCTGAACCCAGCTGTTTCGACCCTCTTCTAGCTCCCTGGTGGCTTTCTGTCTGTTAGGGGTGCAAACTTCCAAGAATTTCGTGTGTGCCAGCTCCTCAAACTCCTGTCATTTTGTGCAGCTTTATTTCTAGCATACTTACTCGTTGAAGCAAGTCCTGGATCTTTATCAGTTCTAAAAAAATTTTTTAAAAGTTAAGTGCGTGTTAAAGTTAACAGATAACAGTAAGTTTCAACAGTAATTTCAGAAAAAATGGTTCATTGTACTGTTTAGTCTTTTTTTTTTAAGAGTAGAAAACTAAAAGGCAGAAATTAAGTTTATAAAGTTACACTGTCGGTTGTTTTAATGTTTATTTAGGTTTATCTGCTTCATTTCGATTGTTTTTGGTCCATCCCTAACAACAAAAGTATAGCTGTTAAAATTTACCGTCTCTGTATTAAATCAGCATTTTTCCTTGAAAACGTGACCTTGCTTTGACTGGATTTGTTGTTTTGGTATATTTTACATGTTTTTTCTCCATTGGAAATCTACCTCAAAATCTTCAAAATTGCAAAACGAACAAAAATGGTAATAGATTTTTCCATGCTCATTACAGAAAGTGTTTGTAAAATGTTCTCTGATAGCAGGAATTTCAATTACTTCAAGATTGTAACTGTTAAACCAATGACACAGAAGCAATGTTATGTAAATGTTAGTGTTCAATGTCAACATATAATTTGTATTTGTAGATTTGTCTTTGAAGAAGTCAAAATGTGTGACTATTTTTTTGTTTAATCCCCTACATCTTTAGAAAATGAATTACAAATGGTTTTGCATGTGCTCCAAACCATGTAAGATGATGTAATTCATGCCAATACACCACAGGCCATGACAACTAATCCCTACTAGCCAACAGGAACATAATGTGACTGTTAAACAGAATCAGCACTTGTCAATTTAGAGAACATGAGAAGAATACTGTGCTGATAGTTAAGAAACCTGACTCCTTTGCCAATAGACACCAAAAGACATCTTTCTAAACAATTGAAATCTAAGTGATCTAAAAATATGGAAATACTGAGAGATATAAAATCTCACCAGTTTATATACAGTATATATATATATATATATATATATATATATATATATATATATATATATATATATATATATACATAAATGAATACAGTTTCAGAGCTGGATTTGAAACAGATCTCAAAGCAAGAAAAAAAAGAAGCATACTCACACACAAGAGTAATGTTATACAAAAAGTTAATTTGTCTTGCCATATGGAGAAAAAAAAAAATCATATATAAAATATAGTATATTGCAAATGTCTTTTCAGGTATAGTGATGTTGTATTTTGACCATAATATATGACTTGATTGTTATTTATGATAACAGACTATCAGTATGTATTGTTATTAAAAAAAGTTAATTTAAAGTATATATGGCTATACCATGCTAACAAGTTACACATGTTTGGTAACATGCTTTAAATGATTTTTGAACTCAAATATATGGAAACATAGGAAACATGTGCTATTGAAGAACACAGTTTAGAACTAGTGGATTGAAAACACGTTACCAATTTCCATCCTGCTTGGATTCTTTTGCTTAATGAGCTGAATAGCAAGTGGAAATTTACAGAAAGTCATGCGTAGTCTGTTCAATAAATAGCCTGTGAAGTGGCCAAAATTGTCTATTTGAATGCGCTGACATTTAACACAAAAATGTATTTGCATGCCCGGAAGGATTTTCTTGCTGCTGTGTATGGCACTGCTCTTGAAACACAATGAAGAATTGCAGCATAATTATAGGCCCCAAAATGCTGGGGAAAACTATTGGGAATGAAAAGTGCCAACAACTAAATCAAGCAAAGCTGGGGGAACTTGCATTGGCAAAAATACAGAAACCCAGGCTTCTGTAACCGACAGGTTAACGCTGTTCACATAATGTCAAATTCAAAACTACTAACCCTTGGCCAGAGCTTTCTTCAGACCTCCAGTTTCTGCATACTAATTGATATGTCAATGAAAAGCCAAAGCACTGTGCACTTTAACCTACGGCTGCTAATTGCATACGTCTTACTAAGGGTTACCTGCTGAGCCTTGCCTGTATGTATGACAAGTAATTAAGGAAAGTTCTATATAATTATATAGTTGCCTAAGTCCAAGATAAGCTGCATGTCACAAACCGACAAAAGCCATACAGAAATGCTGCAAATCTGTTCGAGAACAACTGTGCTTTTGTTCAGTTTACAATGTGTGGTCCAATTAAAGAAAAAACACTTGACCTAATGTTAATTGTCTGGTTGCCTTTTTACCCTCTAATAATGTCTAGTCTGAATGCCTGTTTCACTAAAGTTATAAGAATGAAGCAAATATTAATCATTTACCAAAAACTAAAGCTGGTTTAGTGTTGGAGTTTCATGATTGGGTAAGCAGACTTGACTGTTGCCATGCAAAGACAACCTAGTCTACCTACGTCTAAAATAGTGTCAACTGTCAGACTAAGGGGGTCTAAGGTGGCATCGATGAAGGAAGCATTTACAATATTTAACGAAGACATTACAAGCTTAAAGAGTAAGTAGCAGGGTTCCGAAAAATATATGTCCCCACGTGCTGCTACAACTAATTAATGTACCTGAAATGTATCTTTTCATTGTTAGCATCCTGACAACGTTTTACACTTATAACTTTAAAGTCAAAGCTCTTTTCAAAATGGCCACTCTAGTGCACTGGGGTTTGAGATCTGTCCTCTAAATCACTGCAGGAAAAGCGTTAAAAAAAAACAAAAAAAAAACAAGATAAACAAAAAACATAACAAAACAAGAAGGGATCTGGCTTTTCTGTTCTATACCACATCATGGATTGTTATTGTTGTGTTACCTGTTTGACAATGTGGGCAATAATCCTTACACTATCTGTGCATTCGAGCAGCCATTTTGAAAATAACTTTGAAACAGACTTTAAAGTTTAAGTGTAAAAAATTGTCAGGATGTTACAATGAAAACAAAAATGAGAGGTACGTTATTTAAACAGCTGTAGCGTGGGGATGTGTAACACTATATTTTTTGGGACTCTTACTCTACTTACTCTTTAAATTTATGGCTTAAAAGTCCCCATTGGCTCATACAGTAAAGGCACTGCCTAATGGAGTACCGAGTGAGTCAGGAGATTGGGAGAATCCCGTTTGCCCTGAACCAGTGCTCAAAATTAATTGTAATTGAGTATAAGATTAATAAAGGAGTTTTGACACTAAACGATTCTCAAGGAAAGCTTTGTCTTTGAAATGTGTTTAAATAAAATCCACAGCGCCCCCTTCTGTATCTTGATGAATTTACTTTTATCTGCCACCTGGTGGGAAAAACCACAATCGCAGCCAAATATCACTGTTACGTTGGATGTCTTTCAATAATCCCCTGTATATGGAGAACTGGCATTGGTCATTGTGCTTGCACATACTAGGGAGGGAAAAGAGTCTAGGGTTGGTTTACCAGAGCAATCCCTTCTGGTCAGATGGCAAAGCAGGCTAGGCAGAGACCAGGGTTCAGTAGCCTGGAAACATCCCTTGCTAGGTTCACCATGTGAAAAGAGGCAATTGGCTAAACAAGTTTAAAATTGGATGCTTGTCAATCAGTCCACCGGGGCATGTATTGTACTTTTGCAATGGTGAGGTGACATTCACAGTCTGAGTGTATACAGAACAAAAGAAAAAAAAAATAGTTACAAATAAATAAGTTATCCTTACATCATCTTTATGTTTACATCTTATTCCACAAAATTATAAGGTTTACTGTCATTAAAAAATACTGTATAATTGAGCATATGCGTATGTTTAAAACAAATATATTCTGTATAAAAACAGATAAATTATTAACTTTCTTTTTAAGACATTGGAAGATAGTGGTGCTTGACCCAAGATCCAAATCTCTTTTCTGGTTAAACAGAAAAATGTACTGCCTTTGGATCACTGACAAATCCAACTCCACTTACAGGTAAACAGCAAAACAAACAAACAAACAAACAAACAAACAAAAACAAAGAAACTGCATCATAGGCAGAAAAAAATTATTGTTTCAATGTACTGTAATATTATTATAACATTGAAAAGGTTTCCAACAATTTTTTTTTTTTTTTTCTGACGTCAGTTTTTATAATAACGATTATTCAACAGACTCCAGCACTGGTACTTTCCCAATAAAACAGTATTAGGGTTAGAAGTCACCGTGACACACTGATGCCAGCATCACTCTGTGTCCAGCCATGAAAACGACTGCCAGCTTCCCAGGTTGGGGTTATCCACCTCAGGGCAGAAATAAACTACCACTCAAAAACTTTCGCAATCAGAACTTTAGAATATGACCAGGGTGGTATTTAACAATACCTTCAAAGCACAGTGTAACTCCAATACACAAGGGGCCTTTAAATCCTAATGTCTTATATTGAGAATAAAACAAAACCTCTCATTAATAGAACAGCATTTTCATAAACAAAAGTTTTGCAGACTTTACTTTCACTAATACATACCTTCACTTGTGCAGTAGGTGTTAGGACCATCATTTTCAGTCTTACCTCACAGAAGAGCCTTATCATAAACCTGGAGTTACAACCATATCTACTGATTTCCTTAGAACAAGTTGAGATACAGCACATAGTTTATATTTTAATCGTAACATGTCTTAGTAACAAGTACTGTCTGTCTTCATCTTTCTTGAAACAAAATCAAACTGCTAGAGGCCTTAACCATAAAAGGGTTTTTTTTCCCCAAAAGTAATGGTTGTTAACTGAAACTTCATTTGCCATCGTCGGTCTTGAAATTCAGAATTCACTGTATTGCAACTTATCTTTACAAGGTGAAAACTTGGTGTTGATGTACTATCTTAAGGTTAATATAAAAATAAAAACATGATCCCTATAAAAGACATTTAAAAATAAGACAACATAACATTTAAGAGTTCTGTATAGAGCTATTTGATTAAGGGTAAAATAATTAAGAAGAATAGGTGGGCTCTTGAATTTAAACCTGTATAATTATCAATAGATCAATATGTATGGCATTAAACCTTATTAGAATGTAAATTTTCTATTTAAGAATATTTCACAATACACAAATCAATGTCGTAAAAGTGTTGTATGTTGGAGCCATTAAAATAATTAGGGAGAGTGAATAGATATAAATGTAATGTTAGTTTAGGATGGGGTCAGATGCATTTATATATACAGGAACTCATACTAAAATAAAACAATAGCAATCAACATAAAAAACTAAAAAAAAAACTTAATAGAATCAAAATTGGAAATGTAAAGTAATATTCGTATAGTAATAGTCGATTTTGAAATGTTATTTTTTTTTTTTACATCAGCGATATAAAAATTGGGATAACAATATTAACATCTGCATTAAATTACTTGTATCCCACTGCCAAGTTTAAAAACACAATAATCATACTAATGTGTCGAAGCCGTATCAAGTACGGTGTGCTACAATAACATATAAGGAATCATAACATTTAGGGAATAGGTTTACATTATAATGGAACATACTGATTAATTAGTTTCAACCGCAGCAATTTCAAATGTTATGTTTGGATTGTAATTTTAGCAGTGGTGATTTGTGGTTGGGTTTAAGAGAAAAAAAGCTCTTCATACATTTAAGACAACTTACTGAGCATGCTAAATGGCTTCCTGAAAAATGTATCAAGATTTTTTATTTTTTTATTTTTATCCAGTGGATGAGTGCTTCACTTAAAGAAGAGCTGTCTTACAGATAAGCTAGACTTAAAATTCTGGTTGAAACAAAGAACATTATTTCCCTAACCTGTCCTAGATTTTGCTGTTTTTGCTTTTCTAAACTGAATTCTTCCCAGTGAGTGTGGTGTCACACAATTATGTTGTAATTTGTTTTATTGACTATGTTTACATGCAGCCCTAAATTACTTAACACTATTGATATGCAATAGGGGGGAACCAATATGCAATATGGGAACCAATCAAACAATGAATTTATATTTTACATTGTTGGGAATAATAAGCTAGGGGTTCCTAGCACAACTAATATAATCCTCATGTAAACTGAATCTGACATGGTTTTCTATTTCATGCAGTATTTTTTGGTTGATAGCCCATTTGATTTTCTACCCTAACCTCACAGAAGAGCAAAGGTCAATGCAGCACTCTCTGTTTGGACTAAACTCAAGATTGGAAATCCTGCGCAAACAGGATTCGAACCACACTTTCATGACTCACCCTGCAGTCCAAAGGCAGTGCTTTCATTAGGTGAGCTACCGGGACCCTCGTTACAAACTCATTTTATTGGACTGCAAAGAGATTTTCCATAATATCTGGAAAATTGCGTGACAACGTCTGTAACCCTAGCTGTTGTGTTTAAGCATGATTAATCAAGTATTTGATTGCTTTTATTGGACCAACTTAACAGTGTCACAAAATACAATTACTATACTGTATCTGCAACAATGGTTGTTGTTGTTGCTTTTAACAGTTTATTCTACCATGTCTCTTTCCAGACTTCGGGGGGTGCATTCTGGGAGCAGCAAACATGATACGCTTGAGAAACTGAGAGAAAAAAAAAAGAAACAAAAAACAGCCTTTGGTCTGTTTATTTATTTATGTTTATAAAGCAAAGCACAGTGGACCCAGAAGTCTTAAAGGAACCATTCATCTTCTTTAAAAAAACAAAAAAACAAACAAAAAACAGACAGACAGAACTGACTTGAATTTGATTAAATGATGGTATTATAATGTGACCCAGGATCTTGCAGCGTCCTGCCCATAGGGCTCAAGGTGAAACCTTCACTGTTGCTGTCGCAGTTCTCATGGTGATGGCAAGGACGAGGATGCTATATTGATGCAGCAATGATCTATTTTTATCCTTTATATTTTTTAAACTTGTTTAAAACTCACTGACTGTGTAACAGTGTAAAAAACAAACAAACAAAAAAATACATGAGTAGGACTAAATATGAACAAACCCGTAACAGAAGGGAATTACTTTGTATATTGTATACTGCCACTGTTTCTGGTTCAATGTGACATTGAGCTGTCCAGTCCAGTCACTCTGTCCTCCTGGTCACTACGCTTGTTTTTAAGGCTTCTAATTTGTCAGACTTCTCAGCAATATGATTAATGAACTTGAAATGGGTTTTGCAGGTCCCCAAACTAGATACAAGAAATCAGATTACTCGACTGATTCCAAGATCTCGGTCGTTGCTCAATTGCCATGAATTTGTTTGTTAGAGATTCAATTTGAACAGGATTTTATTTTATGTGCCTTGTAAATTGACTCCACTCCAGGTATCACTTTGAGATTCTTGAATGTACTCCCTGTATTTTTTTTTTTTTTTTTAAAGACGAGGATGAAATGAAGCATTGTACAGCCAATTCTCATTAAAACAAACGCAAATTAAACAAATTTCCTGATTCTATGAATTTTCTACATGGGACAAATGTAATAGTCGCTTATTGTAAATTGTGCCTTATAATATGAATTCACTTACACAAATTTCTTTTTGTGTGGATTATTTTGGAGTCCCGCCCCCCAGGAAAGAACAATTTGAATAAAACAAATTGCCCGAGTTCAAACAGCTGAGTGTAAAGGATACTGGGAATGTGTTAACTTGCATCCAGATTAAAGCCTCTGTACTGTATTTCAGTGCTATTTTAGGACTTCTGATCCTATGATGCATTTCCAATTGCCATAGTGCTCACACATCAATGCCATTTCCATGAAGCAGTGCAAAAATCAGCCATTATCTTTGCAGACAAAAGTGAAGGTGTTGAAGGTGTTGGATAATACACCACCGAACAAGAAAAAGAGGTTGCTGCAGATTTCAACATTCCCAGATTTCAACACTTTGTCAACCATTCTGAAAAATAAGGACACAATAATACAGGCCTATGAACAGCAAACTGTGGATGCAAGTCGTCAACATTTTCAATTTGCTCAAAACCCTGATGTCTGGCTTTTGTGTTTTAAAAATGCCTGTGATCAGAATGGGACATACAGATTTCAAGTGTAGTTCATTTGCAATGTATACTTTTTAAAAGCTCTGTGATTGAAACCGTGGTTTCCAATAAAATGCGCAGTACTTTTACATTTAAAATACATTTTGTTGTACTGTAATTGAAATTTGATTTCAGTGTTACCGCAACTTCAATAAAAACTGAGAGCATGCATTTGGCTTAGATTCCTGATGATAAAAATTACTGACAAGACCATTTGTTTGGCTGGTCCCTTGAAATTCGTATTAATGAGTGTTGACGGTATATGCATTTTTTCAGAATCCAAACCAAATTTGTCATAATTCAGATATGGCAGTATTTGTTATGAACCCAAATATGTATTGCGATTTGTCCTCAGCTCTGCATGTGTCCATAACTAACAAAGACTACAGTGATCCAAGTTTATTTTGGAGCCCACGGAGGGTCATACCAGAGCTTTGCTTACAGCTAAAGTTCTTTTCAGCAATTATACATAATATTTCTAAATGGTTTCATAACACAAAAACAAAAAAAAACAAAAAACACAATGTACAGTCAATTTCCAGTTCAAATTAAAAGGAATGTTTATTCTACTCAAAATCTTAGAGGAGGTTTTTATAATTAACCAGAGTGCCCCTGGAGTTTCATGTTAAATCCTCCGCAATTCCATGCAGGTCTTCTGGGCATTGCTTTTGGGAATGAGACTTCCTTCAATTTCTATATACATTTTTATTCCACTTTAAAAGCTAACTTTTTATAAAGACCACATTACCACTTTATTGAAATGAACAACTCAGCAACCTCACTTCTGTTTTAACAGTGACCTTGCCAATTTGTTGGTAGATAATACAATGCCCCCCAAAATTCCAGTCTTCCATTGTTTTAACTGCTGCCAACCACAGTAGAAGCAAATTGGTACCATACAAAAGTGGACTTTGTAGCCATTACTGGTAATTTTGTAGCCATTTGTAGCCATTTTGTAGCCATTAACTGGTAACTGTGCTTGATCAAAAAGCACAGCACTCAGTGCAGAACTTCTTGGGAGAATAACTTCATCACCAAGATCATAGAAATTAAAACAAAAAGGGTTAGAAACTGAAAAATGGACTTCATAATTGCAGAACGGCAACCCTATATATATTTTGGGTTGACTCATTCCGTTTAACAGATGGGAAAAGTTTGATACTGGCACCAAATATCTGAATTCACAAGCCCTAAAATAAAATAAAATCAACACTGACAAAATGTACAATCAGAATTTTTTTTATAGTTATGTATGCTTTACCATACGATAATCTGTGCGTCCTTGTTATTTTGCTATCCAAATGAAATATTAAGGGCAGTGATTTGATATCCTTATACAGGGAAACAATTTACAATTTTCTGTTGACATGGTCCAGCCTGTGAATTACTGAATCACAAAATAGCAAATGAGCACTGTAGGTAACTGTTTTTTACAATGCTTTACCATAGTTATCTTAACTATGCTTACCAGGCTTTTACCATGGTACAGTAAACCACAGTAAATATGCTGAAGGTTATAAACCTTCTTATCAATATGCAATGATGGGGCCTCGTAATGTTAAATAAGAAACAAAGAAGCCTGACATTTTCCTGAATTGAATTATTTCTTAGACATAAACTTGATGTGACAACCCTAGCACTGAGGGTAAAATGCCTTTCTAGAATCACTTTGCGTGCTTGTTCATACGAGCAAACACCTCTGCATAGCTTTGCCATAATTTGTCACTAAGCAGAGCATTACATGTTGAATGAAGTCCAAAGTAATTATTCAGCAATGTCTCATATGTCACCACCGGCTGCCAAAGGTAGTAAAATATTTTAAGAATGAAGACTAATTGACATCAATTGCCTTAGCGAAAATGCATACCAAAAGAACTGGGTATGATTAAGAAAGATATGATTTATTATGTTAAAAATACATTTGATTGATTATCGTTATCCTGATCAGACGGGCAGGGCCTGTTAAAAAGGATGAAACCAGCAATAGTACCAGAAATGCACATTTCTATTCCAATAGTAAAAAAAAATAAAATATTGGAAACTTTGGCTGTTTAAAGTACAGCACATTTATTATGAAGTTGGGTGGGAAGGGAGCTATTCAGATATAAAGAAAATGGTGATACTACACAATTGTAATAAAAGAAACCTGTGATCAAAACAGATAATATGTAAGCAATAAGGCAGGACAGGGTGTGGGATATACTCTAATATCCACACACCCCGGGTGCGTTAAGTCATTAGGAGAAGCCGAATGGCTTTAACCGCCCAGGGCGTATGGATATTAGAGTATATCCCACACCCTGAAGTGCCTTATTGCGCTTATAAAATGAGTCAACTAACTAAATTAAAAAAATAAACGAATAAAAAAATTGTAAAAAATGTAAAAACATGTTTTAATTAACAAAAAAATATTTTTTTAATTAAATATTTTTCTGCCTCTGACCTAAAAAATAGCCGCTTAAAAAATGTATTAATTAAATTATTATTATTACTTGAACTGATTAAAAACAAGAAGCACTATTTATAGATGTTTAAATTGAACACTGCCATTGAAATTGCAGCTTTGAAGACTTAAGGCCTTTGCACACTGGATCCGTTCCGTCATTTAGCATTCATCATCCGAAAAAGTCGGCCATCAATCCATTGCACACTAGATGCGTTAATATCGTACTTCAGAGCACTGATGAGCAATAGAGGCTTTGTAGTAAATATACCTAGTTTCAGTATTTTAATAAAAAAGAAATACAATTCTGTTAATTCTTACATAACTTTGAACACAAAAAAATGTTAAATGCAATATAATAAACTGCCTTTCCATGTTTTCTTTTTATTCAAAGTCTTTGTAATCTTTTTTTTGTTTGGCGGCACACACAATTAGATTTTCCATTTTGTTCAGGAACTGCAAGAATCCATGTGTCTTCCCAGTCATTTTTCATTGGTCCATGTATTTTTTAATGCATGTCAAATCGGATCAAATCGAACTTGTTTCGATTCCAAAATTGACGCATCACTGTCGTACGACAACTACGGACTCAGTGCGCAAGGTGCAATAGGGAATGCACATGCTCCTTTTTTTTCTGTTTAGACGCTTGTTAAATTCGGATGCGTTATCTGATCCAGGGTGCAAAGGCCTTTACTTTTTTAGATGTTCATTCTGAACAGTAGGTGGAGCTGCAGCAAGCGATTTCGAGCAATATGGTGTTTGATGCAGCAGGATAATCACACGGACCTTCTTTGCCACATCTTGCCATGTTTAGTTGCACATCAAAACAAACCTCTTTCACAAGACCTGCGGCAGTGTCAGGTGACAGTGTTGTGGCAGATAATAATAATAATAATAATAATAATAATAATAATAATAATAATAATAATAATAATAATAATAATAATAATAATAATAATAATAATATTTATAATCATCCTTTGCGATCTGGGAGTAGTGACAGGAGGTATCCATGCCAGATTTGCAGTACCGTTTCACAGTGGCAACAAAGATGTTGTTTGCATTTTAAAATACTTGGACAGTGGCATAAAAAGGACACTCAATGCCCAGGCAGTGGACTTCTGTGTATTTTTTTCCCCTTTTCTTTTTCTATGTCCAGCAGCTGTGCTTCTGTAAGTTTGATGCCTAGCAGTATTAGTTTTTTTTTTTTCGCCACTTGAATAAGTGTTGGTGTCTGATTCATACTCAGACAAAATCTCATCTAGATCAAAACTGATATACACTGTCAGTCATCTTTATTGCGAATTTAAATATGGCTACCAGTTTTTTCAAAAGTATATAATAAATGTGGTTAGGCATGTTTATTAAATTTAAATATGGCTACCGGTTTTTTCAAAAGTATATATTAAATGTGGTTAGGCATGTTTTTTCCCCCCAAAATTCTAGTGGAATATCTACAAGTGATTCGCCCCTTTTTGAAAAGAAGTTTCAACCCATGGGAATATGCTGTAATATTCACACCCCCATGTAACCTGTTTTGACCAATCAGGATAGAGTATTTAAAAAACCCATTTTATAAACTAGTTTGGCTCATCACAACCACATTACTGGCTATTATTTTCTGGAGACTGCTGTATTCAAAGCATAGACAAAAAGATAAACTTGACAAATAAAAACCTAAGATTGCAAAGCATTTACTGGTGCTCTAATGTTTTATACATACCTACCATGTTTTTTTAGCTAGTTTATTCCTGTTTTGTTTTTAGAAGAGAAACATAAGACAGTCTTTAAACACCCGTGAAATTACGCCACCTGTTCTTTACTATCATACCTTTAATTCAGCAAGTTTGTGCCTAGAATGCTTCATGCAGCTGGAACTGCTCAAATGTGTTAAGGCACCCAAATATTCTTTGAAGTTAAAATCAACAAGATTTGCTCTATGTCAAAATATTCTGACATCTATGGGTAAAATGTCAGTGGGTTTAAAAAGCAGGTTAAAAAAAACTAAAACAATAAGCAGTTACGTGTGAAAATAATTCTGATAAGGTCAAGAGCACTGAGACATGATTTACCATATACATGACTTAGATATATTCTCTAATAGAGTTTCTTTCAAATAAAAATAAAGAGGGTGTCCTAATTTTATTTTAACTTATGATTAGACAGTACTTATAATCTATTCATTAATTTACTATTTCTCAGAAGTCTGCCTGTTTAAAACGACATTTCACAATTCAGAACAGCAGTGGTTTAAAAATGTATTGCATCACTTTGCTGCCATCTAGTGGTCATTAGCGGAAAACTAAAAACTGTAAGCAATACTGCCGTCTGTGTACAGATAAGGATTTTTTCTAGTCTTTTTAACTTAGACGCACACAAGTTCAAATGCATTATTATTTAGTGTTTGTTTCTATCATTTTTATAAATGCAAATTACCTTACAGTATATATTTAGATTAATTAAATTGGCTTCACCAACACACTTTACAAAATAAAAACCACCAACATAATGTTTTTAGGTTTTGTTTTGTTTTAAAACTTGGCAGAAGGAATAATTGACAAGACACAATGAAAATGCAATATAACGGAAACATAAAAATATTTTTGGAGTGTATTTTAAAACCAGTTTCTGTAAAAGGTAGAAACATTAATATATCTTTAAAGTAAAAACAAACACACACAGAGCAGCCAATACTGTTTACAGTAGTTATCTTTTTTTTCCCCCTTCTGTTTGTGGCAGCCAATTTCCATAAGTTACCAAGAGCCTGGAGACATCTTTGCAATGATTGTATCAGTAAACCATGATTATTTTGCTTCAGAAAAGAAGTGGTTAGGTACCCTATTTTGGTTGTTATTCTACATTTAGGCTACATATACACACATGCTAAATGTGGTTGCGGGTTCACCTTTTGCTCTTAATATGGTTTCTATACACACAGTTTGGTTACAAAGGGCAGCGACAACCGTATTTACAAACGGCACTCACTGCGGTTGTTTGTTGTACACACACACCTTTCATTACTGAAGTGAGTGCACTCCCTGTTGAAACTAACCACTGAACTCGGGCCATCATTACACACCGATCTTGAGGGTTTGTGTGACAACATGGAGGCTGTGTTTTTGTTTATGCTTTTGGAAGAAAATACTGTACGAAATCGATTGAGAGCTCGTCAAGCACAGCTATGCTCTTTTCTGCAAAACCAGCGGAGACGCCGTTTTGCCTTTTCTGCACTTCTAAATACTGTGGCGACGATCTGAAATACCATGACAGTACATCGATACATTTGGGCCATCTTCCAAATAGAAGGCTGGTGGGAACGACTTGAGTGGTTTCCAAATGACTGGATTGAAAATGTACGCATTTGTCGTATATGCGTCTTTGTCATTTACTGAGACATTTTCTGGAGTGCCAAAACACACAGATGAGACGTTCGGGATTGGTGGAAAAACGAGTTGCGGTTGCAGTGTGGCCTTTGGGGATACGAATTGTCCCATATTGTTTTATTTAAGTTGCAAAACCAAAATTTTTTTTTTTTTTTCTTATAACAAAATATTATACAACTGCACTTTGATTAAATAAAAATAAAAAAGTATATTATATGTATGCACAATTTACCATTGTTATGAATTTACTATATATATATATATATATATATATATATATATATATATATATATATATATATATATATATATATATATATATATATATATTAGCCGTGTTTATCACACGGAAATGTCTGATAAACAGTGACATCATTAGTTGCGCAGAAATCCACGGAGCACAAACTGTGTTTGTGTTAGTGCGGTTGTAATGCACACACAAGGTTTGTGCGCATTACCTAACTAAACTGAACTAATAACCACACTTGATATTCGCTCTGAAAAGGATTAACTAGTGCGGTTGTCGCTGTCCTTTGTAACCGAACTGTGTGTGTATACAAACCGTATTAAGAGTAATTGGTGAACTCACAATCGCATTTAGCCTGTGTGTGTGTGTGTGTAAGTAGCCATCGTGTACCTACATTTTGTAATTTACCTGTAGCAAAATGTTTGCTGTCGTCTTAAGTAAATACTGTACACCATATTTATATGTCATAAATCAAAATAACATTAAAACATAATTAAAATCCAAAAAAAACAAAAAAAACCTCCTAAATGAGAAAATATAAACTGCAGCAGTTTATAGACTAGTTTTAAGCTTATTTTAATGGCCTAAAATGATAATTTGTCTGCATTACTTTTATTTCTCAGCCTACTAAATTAAACAAGATACTTTTTTGATTGCCAAACAATGTTCAATACTTTGCTGCCATCAGGTTTTGCTTATTTTAAAATACACTTGCTCAAATTACCTAAAGGAGGCAATTATATGTGTTTATATTTCCAACACCTGTCAAAAACATTACATAAATCTCACTACTTCAAGCCTTTGGTGCAGTTCAAGAATGAATTACATGCCTCAAATTAGATTATTTATTTCTTGATGTTTACAAAATTCAATTTCAATAAACTAACGTTTGTTAGCCACAAATAACACAACAGTAATAAATCTTTCCAAGTAAAGACTATCCCACATGTACACATCATGCCAATATAACTTTTTTTTTTTAATCCAAAATTTGCTTCATCCTGAATTTTTTTGGTTTTTTTTTTACATTTTGGGTGGTGCATCTCTCAAACTTTTAAAGGAATTTTGGGGCAGTTGTCCCAATCTGTTAGAGCTCATCCTACAAAAAATAAATACATATAATTAATTTAAAAAAAAGGGAATGAAAGATACATTTTGTAAAGACCCATTTTGTATTAAAATAAAAGGGGAACAATGAGGCATTTAAAATGTCATACTACCCAGCTATTATAAAATGTAACAATTTACAGAAAACAAAAACACAAAAAAATATTTCAACAATGCAGGTATTTTTCTGTTAATCCCACAGCATGGAGCACATTGTTGCTTGCATTTTTACTTTATTCAATCTCGGATGACTTTATTGTAATTTAGTGTGACAGACTGTATAAACTGTGTGTTATACATATACAAATATCAATATTTGTGATTAATTTAACTCAAGGTATTTTATTTATTTGATTTTGTATTAAAATTACCCACATGAATACCCAGGTACCAATTATTTTTCACAATAGGCACCTGGTTCCACATTTTCTACCTGTGCTGGCATCTAATTTACATTAATTAACTGCCTTCAAGGGATTAAAAACAGCTACTGACAAATGACTTACGCTTTTCTTCAGTTTTTTACTTTCATCACTCTTGTCACCATGAATTTGGTAGGATTATAAAGAATAGTAATGGAAAAATATATACAATACGGAGGCTCACCTTGAGTTTGGATTGGTCCTGTAACTGAGGGGATATCTGTTTTAACCGCATATTCAGAAGGTCCGCTATCACTGTGGCTTCTCGACTGTTTATATATTCTCCCTCTGCACTTTTCTACAAAAAAAAGGACAGAAAATACACAGTAAGTACCATGTGACACAACAGCTACCACTGTACTGTATATCATGATCATGTTTTGGAAAGTGGGTAGAGAGAGTGGGTGTATATAATGGGTTGCCAATCCATGTTTTTGCTGATAATTTTCTGAGATGCTTCAAGAGCTGTCTGGATGCATTTCAGATAACTTTTCTTTTTTGTGCTGAATAATGACAACTTTATTGTGTCTTTGATGTCTTGTTGCAGCAACTTCTTAGTTTTTTAGGAATGGTTCAAATCAAGTTTGGCTTGAAACATTCATTATATTAATTGATATTAATGCTTACCTTCTTTTCCCCAAGGTGGGGGTACATTTTGACAGTAGGATAAGCCTTTATTCCAGCTCCCTGGCATGTTTGTGGATAAGCTTGACAATCCACTTTACCAGCTTTTACACGTCCTTTAACAGACTGAAGAGAGAAGAAAATCAAATCAATCAGCCTACATTCTCCATCTATTTGCTTAAAAATACATTTCTATGTGGTTTCTTAACTAAGGATATCGGTTCTTCAAGCAAACGTGGCATGGTTTAGAGCAGAGGTGGCCAAACAGCAGCTCGCGAGCCGCATGTGGCTCCTGGTGAAATGCTGGGTGACGCACACTTTGCAGCTCAAATGAACTGAACAATAATAAACAAATGAAAAGAGAAACACAAGTTTATTATTTTTGTTATCTGAACTCATTCCTGTTTATTATTCTTTCTTATCTCCCCTTCTCTATCTTCAGTTGCTTGCAGCCTGCATGTTAAAGGACATTTCTTCACTTGATAACCTTTAACACCGCGCGCTGGCGCATGCGTATTTTCGATCAGCTCGAAAGCCGGAAAGTCAAGTTCATAATTTTGAATGAAGTGTTTGTTCGTTTTGTGGACACAATGGCATTGAGCAAACCATCCACAAGTAATAAACAAAAGTATGAGCCTTTAAGCCAGAATGGGAGAAGAGTTTGCTTTTACTGAAAACAGTGGTAAACCTCTGTCTCATCTGCAACAAATCACTTGCAGACTGTAGTCTGTACGAGGCAAGCAACCTCACATGTCATTATGAAACAAATCACAACAAATTCTCATCTGCATATCCTCCTGGATCAGACTTGAGGAGAAACAAGATAGCCTCTTTAAAAGCACTACTCAGTGGTCAGCAGATGCTCCTTTCAGCGTTCAGTAAAGAAGCTGATGTAACGACTCAAGCGAGTTTTGTGTGGCATGGAGTATCGCTCGTGTCAAACGTCTTTATTCAGATGAATGAATCCTTTTATAAAATTGGAGTGCTGGCGCTAGACTAGAGAATGCATGTTTAAATGTTATATTGCAGGTCTAAAATGAAAATTATATACATATCTTATGTCTCGTCATGAGCAGGTACTGTAATCCCTTTCAAAATAAATACAGTGCATTTGTCATCCACAAAGCTCTCAAAAGTATTTAATACATGCAGCAGTCATACAAAAAAAAGGTAAGCATTCAGATCTTCAAGGCAAGAGCTTGTCAAAAAGAATCCTTACATATTTATGTGGTGATTTTGGTGAAATCAGGGCAGTTATCATATTTTGCTTCATAATAACTGAAATATTGTATTTAAAGTGCATAATACATACAGTATAAACAGAAATAATGGAAAAACACAAGTGTTACATTTAAAGTTTAATACACTGTAGATCCACAGTACAATAAAAATGACACAAACTGTAAGGCTCTACAATGTTCTCGTGGATTTTGCTGCTATCAAGAGATAACTACAGTAGAACCACAGAGTTACGAACACCTTGGGAATGGAGGTTGTTCGTAAGTCTCCGAACTCTGAAAACTGAATTTTCAATGGTTCTGTTAAATGTGGACACCTGCTATCTACACCCTCAATCTGGTGAATAATACAAGGATACAGTACAGTAATACAATACTCATATTGTTATGGTTCTAAAGTCTTTAAAACAGTACTATAAAATGGACAAAAGGCTTCATTTAAGTTACCACTGAAATTATAACTAGTAAAAACACAGATTTAAACGTCCATGAAAACCTGGGTTAACGTTGTGCTTGTTTTAAACAAAATGCATTCATGCAGCTTGCTCAGTCATTCAGCCTCCTTTGGCTTGAAAAAAACCCCAACTGTGGTTTGTTTAAAACTAAAATGTTCCTAGTAAAATTGCCTGCACTTGCTCTGAAATCTGCCTCACCTTTCTGGATACATGTGTTTGTACAGTAATTTTGTCTTCTCCATGTCCAGCATGCTGCTTATAGGAGCGCCTATGTGGCTGCACTGCACTCATTGTTGAGTGATTGCATACTTCCAGTTGAAAGTGGGGTGTTCGGTAGACCAATCAGTTTGTAAGTTTGTAACTCTGGGGTTGCTGTTGCAATCGTTAACCAAGGGGGTGTGATTGACGGTACATAAGGGGACGTAGCGAGGTGATCTGTTCCTTTGTTATGGTTAACGCTGAACCGGAAAGAGAACCGTACTGTTATCGTGAGTGTTTGTTTGTTTTGTCGTGTCTAAAAATATACTTGTTTGTTGTTATTAGATGGCTAACACGATCCGGAGCTGTCGCTAACGGCCAGCACAAAACCCGGACAACACTGTACTTTTGTCACGATTATCTATTTGCACCACAAGCACTACAGCACTCACTGTGGACTTGTGATCGTGTTTGTGAAATTTGTGGGTGTTTAAATACCGGGACTATTATTTCGGGATTGAAGCTGTGGATTAAACGGAGCAATACGCAACGCTCTGTATTGCCTGTTCTCATTATTGTTTACTGTTATCAGACTTGGGATTATAAATAAACCATCATTTCACCAGTACTTTGTTGTTTGTCCTTGAGCACTGCATCACCCCTACACCTGCGCACTGCAAAGCACTTTGCCAAAGAGTACACATGTGTTTTGTAATGAATAGCATGTTAGAATCTGGTTTGATGGTTGCTGATAGGAACAACATGCATGGTTAAATTACGTATGTGGTAGTTGAAAGGGATACTGAACACCCTGTAGTGTTTACAACAAGTGCATTACTTACCGTTTTCAGCCATGTAGGTATGGCATTGATGTTAACATATTCACCATTGCTTAGAATTTTTATTCACATGCTTTCATCAAGTAGGGACCGCTCAGTACATGAAACTTACCCTGGCTAGAAGTTCAAACTCTGGGGCAAAATTCTGGCACGGCCCACACCAAGGTGCATAGAAATCAATAACCCAGTGGTCTCCACCATTCAGTACTTTCTTATTAAAATCTGCAGGTGTTAAATCAACTGAAGCACGAGGAAGAGTTCTGTAGAAAGAAACAAGGTACGATGAGCAGTTTGTCACACTTTACAACAAGTGATGGTTATTCAAATGTAGGAACTTCCAAATATTTATGAATAACCCTTATTAACACAAACTGCAACTTACTGTTCAGTGTTAAATGCCCATTGTAAACTAAGAAGCACATTGCACATTGTAAACTAATTAAATGACCAATATTAAAACACCTTCTACTTTCAGTAGCACAAAAAAAGATCTTCATGAAACTCTTTGAGGCCTCTAATTAATTTAAGATATTGACACTTGATGGTATGAAAGGCAAAAATACATTCTCAAACTTACCCCAATGCCCAAGCTTTTAGTGAATTTGCATCTCTGTGCCACCCATTGTAGCTACTGTAAAGGAATAAATAAAAATAAAAAAATAAAGAATGTATCTTTAGAACTGTAACACTGCTGATGTCTATGACTTTGTCATGTACTTGTCTTACAAAATGTCTGCCTTTAATTAAAAATGGGGGTCAAACTGTCCTCCACAGACAGGATGCTTTCGACACAGTAATATCTGTTTAATAAGGTAGAATGAAAAAAAAAACATGAGACACTTTACCTGGCTGTTTTAACATGAATGAATCTCAAGTTATGTTGTATAGGATTAGAAAATGTGAAAATGCTATACACGTAGTACTGTGCCAAGAAGAAATGTACTAAATTCAAAGACAAGATACTCTTTTTTTTTTTTTAAATCAGTACATTTCAGAATAGGAAATACATACTGATATTCATCCCCATTTTGCGATTTTGGCAGGTAGAAGCGGATTTCAGGATAGGCATGAACACTTTCTCGTTGACAGAGGGAAGGATACTTCTGACAGTCAACACTTCCAACGTTGATAATTCCACTCAAACGCTAAAATAAGACGTAGAAAAAAAAGTATTTATCTACATTTAAAATAAAGATGTACTGACAGTATTTTATGACAGTATTTTTCTGTATTTACCCTGGCCATTCTTTTCCATTCTGGCAACAGTGCCTGACATGGGCCACACCATGGCGCATAGAAATCCATCAACCAGCTCTCACCAGTTTTTCTGTTTTTTACTAGTTCATCAAATGTATCAGGGTTAAATGTTACTACTGAGGGATTAACAAGATCCTGCGGAAATATAGAGGAGACATTTGATGTAAAAGGACTACCATACAATGCTCATGTATTTTACAAAATTGTTATTATTCAAAATGTAAGACATCTATGTATAACTGTTTAATAATTCAATCTACATTCTGGAAAACAAACATTAACCTACGATAACCCTGGTGCCAAAAAACAAGCATGGTCTGTACAGCAGGTTTGTACCAGACCGGCATTCATCTTTCAACTTAGGAACAAAAAGTGAAATGTGAAACTAGATTGATCAAACAGAATTCATTTATATATCATGAGTCTGAGGACCATTAAGGGCCCAAGCAATTTACCGTAGGTTTTGGTCTATTGACTCGTCGCAGAAGTAATTTGCCCCTATATAAGACAGGCCTAGCATGAGATACTGATGATTATATAATTGACAAACTCTTAAGCTTCATCTGCAGCATACCTCAATGAACTCCAAAATCCCATCAGCAGAGTGGTGGCCTTCATACTCATGAATGCTCGACTGGTTGAATATAACTGTTGTTGGGTAGGCCTGGATGTTGTACTAAAAAAAAAAAATAAATAAATAAATAAAATGACAAAGTCTAACAAACATATTTTTTTAGTTGAAGCACTTTCCATGTTACAAATAGACATATAAAATATATAATGGCAGTAAAGATAGTATTTTTTTTTAAGTTTCCACAAAATATTATAAATATTTTAAAATTGCCAATGCATACTAAATCAGTATGCATAAACCTGTAGACATGCTGCTGTGAGGGCAGGTTGTGTAATACAGTGTGATCTGTAGATATTTTTGTAAATACAGTTTGCATAATATTCTTACCACACTGCAAAGCTCCGTATGGATAGTGCAATCAAGCGTGCCAAACTTCAACTGACCAAATAGATGTTTAGAAGCTTTCCTTAACTCTGGGAGCAGAGCACGGCAAGGAGGACACCACTGTAAGAGATTACAGCTTCAGATAAGAACAAGTACACAGCTAAACACGATTGCATTTCTCCACATACAAATAAAATGTTAAAAAGATATACCGTTTTTTAATGTATGTGTATATGCTTGCATATAAAAGAAATCAAACTTACTGGTGCAAAGAAGTCCACAAGCCAAGGCTCTTTCTCCTTGTTTGGGAAGGTTTCTGGTCCAAGTGTCACAACATGGGCACTAGCACTATCTTTTGCAAAGGCAACAATATTATACAAAATGTTCTTCCCTGGAAAAAACAAAACAGGTCTTACATAGAGGTATTCATGTTCCAAACAGTAAGTTGCTATCTTTCGCCAAGTTATTACGCTACAGAACTTTATAAAGAAGCATTTGCACGAGGCAACAATTTATTTTCAAACTGATTCTTACCATGGTGGATCTCAAAATGATTTATGCCGTTGCCCTTAAAGACTGCTATGCTTGGATGGTGGATGTATAAAGAATTACACAAATCTGATTCTGACTGGCAGTCAATCCTTCCAACCTAGTTAACACAAAAAAAATATGTTTAACCTTAACAGAACAGGATCCCAACGTCCAACTCCTTTATCAATGATGTTCTATAGGGTTTCCAGATGCGCTTGTATCACAAAATGTATATAACTGGATAGGATTTTAAAACCATTAGAGCTTATTGAGATGCAAAATTTAAATACACATACAATAAATACTGTATGAAGAATAAAGATAAATTAACATCATATACATTTTAATAAAAAAAGCAAAACATAAAAGCATGCACATTTTATTTATATCGTGACCATCGGCCCCCACAAACATCAACATACCTGTATATTGTCTTTTTTTAAAAGAGTGTTAAGCTTTTTGTAGTCATGTGTGCCTGACTCCTCCTCACCAAAAGTAAAATGCAGAAGCCATTGGTGATTGGTCAGTTTCTCCTAGGGGAAATCAATACTTTTTAAAAATTCTGAAACTGAAGATGTTTTTAACTAAGAAACACACAGATTTTATTTGCAAATAATAATAATAATAAAAAACACATTACCTTAAATGTTTCTCTTGTAAGCTCTTCCAAATCAGGTAAAAGTTGCATAACTTCAGTGTAAATCTCCTTTGTATCAAGGGTATTAAGAAACTAAGAACAAGAAAATTATATATAGTATACATTTTATAAATTTTTACATTACACACACTGCAAAACATAAATTGACAGTCCATGTGGCCTTTGCACTGAATGTTAATTTGGTGTATTCCTCCATTGCAATCCTAACTGTTCCAATTCAAACCAAGTCCATCTTGTCTGCTGCCAATGGAAATGAAGAAGACTCGGTTCCAGATGGAAAATGGTATTATACTGCCCATTATAAACTTGTACATACCAGTACACCGCCTTTATCTTTAAGGGTAGTTCCGGGAGGGAAATAAGCCGTAGTACTAGATGTAACATCAAAACTGTCACAAAGCTGGGCTTGCGTGGAACAGTCCATCCACCCTACATTAACCAGACCTTCCTACAAGACAATAGAAAACAAGTGAAAACCGAGCTGTGGCAGGGCTGAGGCCTTGCACATAGGAATGCATGTTTGTGGTTGGTTTATTTTCACTCTGGGGTTTTGTGTGTTGACCATATTACAGTGTAGATAGTTTTGTTGTGAATGATTGAGGGCGGGACTCTGTCTGGGACAGTTACCTACTGTGTTTGGTTGTGGGGGAAAAGCAACTGGCCAACTGCGGATCCCTAACGAGCAGGTGGGCATGTCCCAGAAGGTGGGCATGTCCCAGAAGAGTGTCTTGCGATAAAAAGGGGTCAGCTACACACCAAGGCTGCTCCAAGGCCATAGGACTAAGAAAGTTCACGCTACCCAGACAAGGAAACTTAAAGCCGAAATCTTTCAAAGTCAACTCATTCAACCACCTTGTCTTTAACCAGGGTAGAAGCTTGAAGAGTACGAGAGCCGACAGCGACCATGCGTGTATCCGGGATTGGTGTTTTAATTGTTATAAGGAATAGGGATTTGTTTAGGGAGTTTAGTTCCCATGTAAAAGTATAGGAGCAAGTTATCTAAGCAGGACCTCCGTTAATTAGCGGAGTAGCGCTCGTCGGATTCACGGCGTCCTTGTGTTTGTTTTCAGCGTTTTATTTTTGCATTTCCGTTTTGTTGTACGTCCCTCATTGCCAGTAGCGTCACATGGTTTTGTATTTCCTGTAAATAAATCCTGTGCACCCGAGCGCCGTTGTCAACTGCACCCTCCAGGTATCTCCCTGTCAGTGGATAACCCACACCCCCTGTCACACAAGCATTCAGCATTCTAGGCAAAAACGGCAAAAGGGACTTTTGATTTCTAGAACATAAAACTTTTAAAGCCAAATTTATTTTAAAAAATGCAATCTCCAAAAAAATGTTAAGTGTAAAAACTCTGATAAAATAACAAAATGCACCTACAATGCCTATTTACTTATGTGCTTTATTGGCTAGATCATCAGTATAAAAAAACTAGTTAAAACAATATATTTCAATGTAGTATTGCTTACCAGCATCCCAGCTAATTTGTGACGACTTTCTGATCCCAGACAGTCTAAGAAACAACATTTTAATATTATTTACATTTATTATAAAGACCAACAGCTACATCAGTAATTAATGAACCTCATATTTTCAGTAGCTTACAACTTTATTAGAAGTAAAAAAAAATAATTACTTCTGGTACTAGCTGGAGCCACATACAGTACATATAAGAACTGAACACACTAAGTACGCTGCTTTATATTGACACATGTTTGGAGAATGCTAAACTGTAGGCAAATGTTCTTTACAGTATAGAGAGCACCAAATATATTATGCACTTTTTTTAAGGCATTCTTTCACAAATATAGTGTCACCTAGTTTCCACTGGCAAGTCTCTTATCTCGCTCTTTCATCAGTACAGTGTGGGTCTGTATCCTACTACTGTGGGAACTGAAACTGTTCTGTTCAGTGAAGCTCACAAAAAAGCTAAGCAAGCACCACATTACATAATATGAAAACTGTTAGGAACATTAATTAAAAGCTTGTTATTATTATTATTATTATTATTATTTGTTTATTTAGCAGACGCCTTTATCCAAGGTGACTTACAGAGACTAGGGTGTGTGAACTATGCATCAGCTGCAGTGTCACTTACAACTACGTCTCACCCGAAAGACGGAGCACAAGGAGGTTAAGTGACTTGCTCAGGGTCACACAATGAGTCAGTGGCTGAGGTGGGATTTGAACCGGGGACCTCCTGGTTACAAGCCCTTTTCTTTAACCACTGGACCACACAGCCTCCTTGTTTATATATAAGATATTTTTTTAAATGTGCAGTATATATATATATTTTTTTTACAGAATAGATTAACCACCAAGGGTAAATGGTGGGTGGTTTGTTCGTATTCAATAGGATACAGGTCAGGTGAACATAATGGCCAATCCATGCACTCAATTCCTTATCCTCTAGAGCAGGGGTTCTCAAACCCGGTCCTGGGGACCCTGGGTCTTCTGGTTTTCATTCTGACTATGCTCTCAATCACTTAACTAAACCCTTAATTGAACTGATAATTTGTTTAATTAGATCTTTTTACTTGTTTTCAGCTCATAAACAGTTGCAGAGTTCAAGTTACTTACAAAAGGTTATAGCTAACTTGAAATCTGCAACTGAACATAAGTAAAAAGGTCTAATTAAACAGATTATCAGTTCAATTAACACTAGAACTGCCACAGCAGTCATTTTGATGGTTTGTGGTTGTCCGTTTATGACTTTTCCTAAATACCCTGACGCTGTTTGAAAGGCAGGATAGAGAAAATCAAATTATAATCCCGCCTACCTAGAACCGCCTAAGCAGTCATTTTGACTGCCTTTTACAATACATGTTTTTATTTTGAATATAACCTACATTTTATTCTATTCTATTTTATATACAAGCCTGTTATCTCTACTGGACCTGGCAGCCATCAATTCCTTTGTTTTGTACAAGGAATGCACCAGGGAAAATATCAGTACGAGAGATTTCATCTTGAAGCTAGCCAGAGCGCTTCAGCAGAAACATTTCAATCAGAAAACTGCAAAGCAGCAGGCTGCTGCAGCTCAGTCTGGATTCTGTGCTGCACCAACTGACACACACAACAGAAAACATGTTACTTTCGTTTTAAATTAAAAAATAATTTTGTTTACAGTTTTGTATGTACATATACCCATTTACACACTCATTTCCTTTGAAATGTTTATTTTATTATAGTTTTTTTATTTTTTTAAGTATTGTTTAATTGTTCATTTATATACAGCGTTTGGGCTATTCAGATATGATGTGCTTGAATAAAACCTTTGAGTTGTATCCAATAGGTTGTTTTTTATTTTAGTATTGATGTTGTTTAAAATGTAACCGTTATGACTACCGGCGGCAGTTTTAGGTAGGAGTATAACCGCGGCTGTTCTAGTGTTAAGGATATAGCTAAGTAATTGAGAGCTTAGTTGGTATGAAAACCAACAGGCACAGGGGGTCGCCAGGACTGAGTTTGAGGAGCCCTGCTCT
This sequence comes from Acipenser oxyrinchus oxyrinchus, assembly GCA_030684275.1. Taxonomy (NCBI): domain Eukaryota; kingdom Metazoa; phylum Chordata; class Actinopteri; order Acipenseriformes; family Acipenseridae; genus Acipenser; species Acipenser oxyrinchus. The sequence goes on along the minus strand of CM060257.1, from coordinate 14,477,895 downwards.
AGACACATAAATATAACAAATGGTGCCATTTACAGTCAATATAGCCAGTCCATGTAGTAACTAAAACTATGAATCATCAGGTTGTGGAACAAAGAGGAGCACTCTTATTTTAAAATTCACACACTTAATTTTCACATTCTATAATATTCAGTATTACCTCCTGATTCTGCGCAGAACGTTACTAGCCATCCAATTCTTGAACTAAAAGCTTTTTCGACAGTCTCCACAAAATTGCCTAAAAATGGTAAAGCATTGTAAAACTCATGGTTAACCAATGTAAAACAAGACAAAAACACAGCATAAATCTGAAGAAAGCAAGATAAACGACAACATTACAGTGCAAATTAATTTGGTAAAATTGCCCATCTTGCCCCCAAAAGGAGTGATTGCACATAGTAGTAAAAAAGCTTAGATAATTAGGAGGCATTGTGCTTTTGTGTATTAGGGAAGCTGTTACACCAGTGATGATGTCACTTTCATTCTTACTAACAGTGAAAGTCAATTTAACATAATATTTATTAACACCTTGGTCATTTTAAGGCAAGTAAATGTTCAAGACGAACTAAAAAAAACAAACATAATGTTAATGGTCCTGTTCTTTTAATTATCGTTAACTAGGGCAATGAGATGCATCTCTTTCTGCTGAAGTATCATTTACCTGCCCACAGCTCAGTTACTGTGCTTTTCACAAACTGCATAGCAAAATCTTGAAGACTTTTCTTTGTTCTGTCTCCAAAAAACTTCTCTGGATTCTGGAAAAAAAAAAAAAACATAAGAAAAAGAAACATTGGCATTATATAAGAAATATCATGCTTTTGTATTTTTGATTCAAGCAACATGCATCAAGCTCTCCCAAGTGTGTATTGATGGAAATGTGAAATTATGGCAGACTAGTACCAACTACTCAGGCACATCACAGAAGCACTTGCATTGTGTCTTGGTATTTGGCAATTGTCCAGTGCTATATATTGTTCATACATACCATTCCTGCCTTATACATGTACAGGCTGGGATAGCTGTTTATTCCATTCGCTCGACAGAGCATTCTGTTGTCACCACAGTTTACAGCCCCGATCCGGATCACTCCATCCATTTCTTTAGCAAATTCTCTCCACTGTAATGTATATTACAGTACAAACTGGCATTTAGCTGTATATGTGTTTCAATGTATTATCACAATATACTGTATATTACTGGAAAATGCAACATGTACAAGAACAGAAAGTAGTTCAATGCAGCTCTACAGAGGTAATTACAAATAACAAAATATAGTTTTGTTTTTACAAACAACAGACAGACATGTAGAATTATAAACTAGACATAACAGCATGACCGTATACAGTTAACCAAAAGATAGCCTTGATGATGCCTGAGCGGTCTGAACATTTCAGTTTAGTACAGTAATGTTAAAATATAAAATTACCGTTGGTGCTAGATCATGGCAGTGCGAACATCGAGGGAAGTAGAAATTCACAAACCACAGTTCCCCAGAGTTAACTGCTGCATCTGATCCAACAAAACACAATCAAAACATGAACACACAATCAAAAAATGAAAACAAAATGAATTAAGTAAACACAAACACTGTTTTGACGACAATATTATTTTACTTACCAAAGTCTCCTCTGTCCAAGGTAATGATCTCATGATCATCGTCATAGATGCCTGGACAAATGACAAAAATGAGGCATCAATTTAACATGGTGGCCCTAAATAATATGGCTTACTTTCTTTACCAGAATGACAGCAATGAAATTGCAGGAAAACAGACATAAAAACTCAGGTTTCTGGTTATAAAAATAGGACACTGAGGCTAACAGCATTACTTAAAATACTCAGAAACCATAGAATACAAACATTTCGATGTCTAATCCCCAGGCTTTAATCAACAATGTTTCTGCTAACCCTGTCCCCAATCAGGGAGTGATGTCACAGTTTTTTTTTTTTTGCAGAATATCACCATTCTTGGAATCTAGATTGCAACCCTCAGGATATGTGATCATGGAACCATTTTATGTGCAAATATACATTTCTCCCCTAACAACAACACTGCTTACCTGAAAACAGCAATGAACATGTCTATAGCAGATGTAATAGTTTATATATTTTTTTTTGCTCTGTGCAAAACACATCTTAATTTTGTTTCAAAAGGGGCATATCTTTTACCAAAATCATAACGGTAGAAATTCCAGCTTTCATATTTTCCTCCTTCATGGTTGTCCTCAAGCCCCTTCTCTCCATATTTGTCATATTTCTTTCTGAGATCTTCATCTTTTAAAACTTCATAGGCTCTGTTAATTTTCAAAAACCTATTGTGTGCCTCTTCATCATTCTGGTAAAATAATAAAGTGAATTTCATCTTTTTGCATAATCACTTATTACTTATACTGTAGTTGGTTAAGCTCCCCCACCCCGAAAATAATTGCTGTACTAGGGGTGTGAAAATTTGACATTCCCTTTGACCATCAGTTACAAAGAATCCAGTTACAGCACTTTTTAACTGTATACAGACAAACACTTGGATTTATTAAAGTTAAAAGATGAATGGAAAAAAATAATGTATAAACTGGCGGCAGATTAAATTCAAGACTGCAAATCAATTGAAAAGTTTGGATGAGTTTTTAGGATGTTATCTAGCATTGAAGCATCACTCTTCACTAAATTGTTATAGTTTGTCAGTCCATGAAAAAAAAGGCTATATCTTTGCACATTAGAACCAGGCTTTTGATTGATATGACAAATAGATCAATTAATTATAAATTAATGCTAATCCTGGGGAATCAAAAACATTCCACTTTAGGATTAATATATTGTCTGGAAAAGCCTATTGATTTTGACTTGTGTCTTTACATTGTGATATCTGGTCTACATACAATATTCAGTGAAGTTTAAGATAAAATAAGTACCCACAGTTACATGCATCTATTCCACAGCACGCATGCAAGCAGCAGCATGTACAAGATGGTGTATACCAGTTTACTCCTAGTGTGAATATATGGATAACACACTGGCTGACATTACATTACAGTAGTTATCTGAGATGGTCTGAGGCAGGTGTCACAAAATCACTGGAAATGTGTGTCAATGTGACCTGTTAGTCATTCTTTTTACTTACTGGGTTTTTATCAGGATGCATCTTCAGGGCAAGCTTTTTGAAGGCCTGCCTTATTTCTCTCGTACTTGCTTCTCTTGACACTCCAAGACGTTTATAATAATCTTCATCAGTGTAAACGACAACAGTTAAACAAATCACAACAAATACATATATAACTTTCATGTTTAAATGTCTCTGGTTGGAGCTAGGGGAATGTGCATTAAACAAAATGCTTTCCATTGTTTAGTTCTGTGAGCTTAATTCAAGCAGTCTTCAGGATGTAGGCAGTTTAATTTTATTTATTTATTTATTTTTATTGGGAAACAGCATACATGTTCCTCATTTTCAATGATTTGTCAGGATCTGCTTTCAAGCTTTTCAGATTAACTAGTTTCCTGCAGTCTGCGATCTGTAGAAAAAATAAAAATAATGCTTACATATTAGCACATGCAGTTCATTTATGAACAGTAACACTTTGGAAAATTAATTGATCCACAAATCGAGCAACAATTTACAGTGTAATTGCATCCACAGGTTGGTCCAGTCTGCCTGTTTCTTACATTTTTGAAGTCAACATTGAGAGAAACGGGTTTGCTGGCTCAGAAGGACATTACCATGCTTTATATTAAAATAATAAACTTTCTATGGTCCCAAATCAACCCATGCTAATTGTCCTTGCAGGCTTCTCTGAAATGGTGGTCTCCAGACCTTCTCTTCCCTCAAGCATATATTCAATACCTTCAATGGAACACCCACCCTTTGATCTCGCTACTCTGGTGCTAGAAATCTGCTCTATAATAAAAACAAGTAGACAAGACAAGACTTGTGAATAAACTACAAGTATAAGTGTGCTTTTTCTACTTTGCTAGAGTTGTTTAATGTTATGTAAATGAACCAAAAAATAAATCTGAACGAAAAGAAAAACATATTACCAAAGTACAGTGAAACCTGCACAGAGGTTTTAGATTAGCTTCTTTCCTCTACCCAGCATGCAAACCACACAGTAAACCCAACAGCACCTTTTCTACCGGAAATAAAAAGCTGATAACAGTTTAAAATTATTAAAACTTAAAAAAAAAAAAGATTTTATCTAAAATGTTTGCAAATTAAACAAGATCACAATCTGCAGCAACACACACACAAATCACCTGTAAACATTTGAGAGGTAGCATTTTCAAAAAAAAAACACTTATTCTGTTTGGCAGTCAGAAACACATTTCTTTGTTTTTTTAAGATATGCTAGCGATCATGATTTAATTATTATTATTATTATTATTATTTTTTAGTTTATTGCCAACTGCATAAACACCTAAACTGGAGATCAGAGACTAAACTTGAAATATGAAGGCAACACATCAGCACACCTTTCCATGATAAACCTCAGGTACTCTCCCTCATTGCCATATTGCATGCTACATTTGTACATTCTTAAAGGACACTCGTTTAAAACAACACAATAACTTAACCGCATTACTAGGACATTGTAGGATGCTGCGTTTTACCGGTACCTATGCAGTCCCGTACCGGCTCCAGTACCACAGAACAACTTATGTGACACGGTAAAGAAACACTCATGGATTTTTTCGGTATCTGTTGACCTACGTTTAAATTAAAAATGAAATGTTAAACTATTGCACTATTTAATAACTATTTTACAATTTTACACACCTGACCGGATGCACAGCCTGATTCCTGTTCTAATGCCGATGTGATATTAACACTCTCTAGACTGGGAATTACTGACTGAAAACAAATCTTTACATGACGTCAGTACGTTTTGTGAGAGCCACGTTGATAACAAACTCCATTGCACTAGCCAATAGGAAAACGTCTAAGATATTTGCAGAAGGAAGTTTCCCACATAGCTAGCTGGAATTTAATAATACTGGCGACACATTTTAATGTCATTCCCTGACTGAACGATACATGGGCCTACCAAAGTATACATTTGACGACACGAGTTATACAGTATGTATGAATAAAAAGGCTTTTTTTTTTTTTTTTTTCTCTGAGAGTTTTATACGTTATACCGCCTGGTTACACCCAGACTCGCCTTGCAAACTGACCTAACAAGTTTTACCACACGACGGGTTCTGCAAGAAATACCGGTAGTTATTTTCGCGAAATACAGTCTCATTGATCGTTTAACATTTCCACAACAGTATACGTGTTGCATGAATTAAATGTGCAATAAACATAGCTTTAGTTTTAATACATTTTCTACCACCGTCCACCGCACCAGGTTATTCGGCTGTAGTTATACATATTGAACAATATTATATCACAGTATATCCCCGCTACAGCTATATAAATACAAAATTATAGCTATAAATATGATGAAAAAGTTGAACAAGAAATTAAACGTAGTCAAGTAAAAATGTGATATAAGTTACTAGGTAAGAAAGTGTGGTGTTAGCACAGTGGTAAAGTATATGAAAATCACTGACTTACAACATGTTGGATGATTTGTGTTCACAAGATTCATGTAATAATGTCAGTGTGACAGACGGATGTATAGTCAGAGACGCCTCCACATATGGTATGTATTGTAAGGTGTGATATGGCTGCCACTTCTGTTCTATCCCAGTTGCTATGGTGAAGCATCATTTTTTTCCTTCTTCCTTTTTTATTATAACTTGGCTGCAGTCATTTAGATTTAAGAAATAGTGTACTGTATATATATATATATATATATATATATATATATATATATATATATATATATATATATATATTGAGAGAGAGAGAGAGAGAATAATAGATGGGCTTCAGTGAGTTACAGGAAAATAATGTCACCTAGTGTTTCTGTGACGTCATAAATTAAGAGACCGAACGTCGATTAATTTATAAACTGTCACAGAAACCCGAGCTGGAATTATTTTCCTGTAACTCACAGAAGAGGGCGTACAGACGTTCTATGTCGTTACGTTTCTCCAGTTTCTCTGAGATGAATGTACCAGCTTTACTTTTTTTTTTTTTTTTAACTCGTTTTGTTGATCATTAATGAACATTTCTGTACTGTGGGTGTCGAGTGATTGAAAACGAGACATTTTGTGTTTGAATTGAAAGTGATGGTCTCGAGGAGTCAAATGGGTCAAAGTTCAAGTATATTTTCCTCTCACTTTTTTATCACACACACACACACACATATATATATATATATATATATATATATATATATATATATATATATATATATATATATATATATATATATATCGTGCCACATAAAAACAGTATTTTTGTGACTGATGCAGGCTGACAAAATACATCACATTGTGTAATTTTATAAAAAGGTAATTTGGAATGTTGGTTATCCTTTCTATAAGGAATGGGGGAGGAGTTTATCACGTGTGCTATTTTTCCTGGTCAGTGATGGAATATACTTGTATGTAATCAACATTGCAGTGAATACAAACTTACTGCAGAGTGCATTTGCAGTTATAATTACACTAACCAGGCAAAGAACGGATGCTTCATCCCACTGTCACTGCTGCTTTCTCCATAAAAGTGACGTAAAACCCATAATGCATCGCTGTTGGTGAAAAGCACATTCTGTTTCCGCCATTATTTGAAATTTTTAATTGAGCCTAAAATTGGCAATATTTTTTATTGTAAGATTGTTTCTCCACGTGTATGAGATTCTTCAGATAATCTGTATTGTCTCGCTATGGAATTTCAAGGTGAGTTTCTTTGTCTTATTTATTACACTAGGAACCCTCACTGTCACTGCTAGTGTTGTGTTAAATAAAAAAAAAAGTATTCCCACTTGCTCGCTTTCATTTTACATTTTACATTTTACGACCAAGCCTGTTAAGTACGTATATTTAGCAGTATGTAAACTGTCACAATAATGTTATGTAAAATTATATTATTTTTGAAAACTATGCGTACATTTCATTTAATATTGACGTCTGTACAGCCTGAGGACAAGTTGAGCGAGTACTACTTTTTAAAAAAATATTATAAGCACCTGTGGCAATACACGGTGAAGCATCTTATTTTAAAACAGCCTTACTTTATTTGCGTAATTATGACTGCAAACATGTTGGCTTCAGAGGACGTGTGTTATGCACAGTAGGCTAGTTTTAGCCTTAAGTTTAAAATACGTGTTTCTGTGGAGGAAAGGGGGTAGGTAATGTGACAGCTGTGACTTGCTACCGCAGACCGAGGCGTGTAAACTACCAGACACCGTTTTGTTAACGTGGTAGGATTTATATAGTTCAGCAAACTGTTGATCATTCATTCATTTCTGCGAAATGTTGGTAAAACATTCCCAGTACAAGAAGTGAGCGCACCCATAGAACATGTGGCCCATAGATATTATTATTTTTGCTCCGATTTGTCTTAACAGAGACTTCTGAGTTATACTTTAAACATAGGTCAGCAGTTGGAAACAACGTTTATCGTGTTTAACAAATATACCTGAGTATTGCCACCCTGGGATGTGGAAATGTTTTGTGTTTTCCTACTTGAATAAAAAGTTATGTTGTTGAAACAGAGGTGCATTTATTGTGAAGGAAATACAAGTAGACTTGTTGTTAAGACTTGTTATGATTACATTGTTATTCTGTAATACAAGCAGAACCAATGGCACTCGGATCCCCCACCTCCCCGAAGCCCGGAACAGGTGCTCAGTTCTTGCCTGGATTTCTAATGGGAGATCTGCCAGCCCCTGCAACTCCTCAGCCTCGTACCTTCGGTGGCTCCATTGCAGGTGGAATGGAACTGAGGTCCCTGCTTATGTCAGGTGAGTCTCCTGGCAGAGTTTGACATACTTTTGTGAACATTCAATAACTTAAACGCTCAATCAGAATTCTAAGGCAAAGCTGTACGAAACCAAGTCAGGTAGACAAACGTTTTGGCTGGGGAAAAAAGGCAGAACAAATAATCCATTCATAAAAGTTAATATAATGTTATTACTTTTATTATACTGATGTTTTTTTACTCAGGAGATAGACAATATTGACGATTTGTTTCCTGCAGATGTGTTAATAAAAACATCAACAATTGGGATTATTTTGCAACAATATGGATGTTCTGTAACACTTAAGACATGGCTTAATAAATGCATGGACAGTATGTTTACAGTACCTTTTATGTATCCCGAATCACTTTACAAAGAAAGAACACGAAGCAAGGTAGAGTAGATTCGATTAATGTCACAGACGTGTGTTCAGAAGTAGTGCTAAACACAAACCCAGTTCTCACTGGCCTGAGATGAAAGCCCCTCCTCCAAGCCGTAGTTTAGGGCTGCAACGAAGGGTACATTTTGACCTTTGAAGGTTCAGAACACATTACTGAAAGAAGTTTTGAACCTTCAATGGTACTAATTTGCATAATTTACTGGTTGTGTCACCATAGCTCCTTGTTTATATTTGATTGAAAATCCTATTATTTTTCAGGTAATCCATATAAATGGAATAAAACATTCACATGTCGTTTAAAAAGACGTCATATAGAACAGTAATCATGTTTTTATAATTTAAATAAAAATACAGGTGGTTTATTTACACGTAATTGATGCTGCTTGCAATATATACAGTAAGCTTGCACTGCAGCAGCACCAACTGCAGCGGACTTAGGCAAAACAAAGCTTTATTTAAGTCACCATTTCAAGCAGGTTATCAGTCAGTCACATTTTACTACTACTAATAATATGAACTTACGCTTGTCAAGTGATCCCAGAGATATGAGTCGCTTGCACAGTTTGCATTCAACTTTTTTTTTGGTCGTATGGGCATTTAACAAAAAAATCCCAAATAGCAGAGGGGTTTTCGAGACATTTCATTCAATACAGCTTACTCTATACAGCGCTTTGCTGTCGAGATGGCGAATGAAGAATGGTTTGCCTCTAGATAACACAAGTAGGGGGGAGGTACATTTCATGTGTGATTTATAGTATTTACACATCGTCAAACGATTTCTGTTAACAGAAAAAAAAAAAAATAAATATACAGTACGTGAATTCAACTTGACGAACCTTCGAATGTTTAAAACTATCTTTGAATTCCTGGCTAGCGAACGAACCTTCGAACACAGCCCTACTGTAGTTAAATTTAAAATAGTATTCTTATTAACACTATTTGTTTTTTGTTTTTACCCATAAAATCTATTCAGGTGGCTCCCCTCCTCAGCCAGCTGTCCCTACTCCAAAGGACAAGAGTGGAGCGCCCCCAGTTAGAAGTATTTATGATGAACTTGCAAGTCCAGGAGTTGGTCTAACGCCAATAAGTTCAAGAAAACAAGTAAGTAATTGATCGCTTTACTTCAAGTTTATATTCTGTTACCTCCTGATCTTGGTGCGATGAATTCTGTCTTGTCCCACAGCCTGCCTATTCAATTATGCAGACCCCATTGTCTGGGATGACTCCAACCACCCCTGGAACAGGTACATCTTAAAAAAGTTCTAGGTGATTGTTTCTGTGTCCTTATTTCAACCTTCATTGTGACTGCATGCATAATTGATCATGTTTCTGCATATGCTGCCACAATAAAATTGCATATATTTGTTGCATATACTTGAAACAAATTATTCATATCACACACCTGGTCAGCATTCTAGTCAAGACAGGCAACTGTCAGCTTTGGCTATATGTTAAATGCTGTGCCATATTCAAACCAATTCAGTCCTTCTTGATATAGGTTGTCACTTTTTAGTAAAAAAAAAAAATGTCTAAGATGATATGCTATGGCTGTTTAGATTTGTGATTGCTTTTATAACCTGGTTAATTAATTTGTCTTAGCTTCAAGTGTGTTTAGTCCTACTATTGGGCAGCAGAGGAAAGCCACCCTCTCTCCGGCTCAGGTCGATCCTTTCTACACTCAAGGAGATGCTCTTTCTTCAGATGACCATCTAGATGACAAATGGGTTACAGTTTTTGGGTTGGTATTGCTTGTTGGTAAACTGTGTTGTAGTATGCAGCTTTTTGTTTAGGATATGTCGCCTTTTACTGCTTGTTTATTCAAACTATCTCTGTATAAAAGACTCCATACAAAAAAAAAATGTATTTGTGAAATAAATTACTTTCTTTATCAGGATAATATATTAACAACCCCATGCCTTTTTGTTTTGTAGGTTTCCTCCAGCATCTGCTTCTTATATCCTGCTACAGTTTGCACAGTATGGAAACATATTAAAACATGTGGTAGGTGCAATTATTTGTTCTTACTTAATTTGTAAGATTGAACAGCTGAACTTAGTGTGTGTGTCTGTGTGTAACTTGTACATTGAAATTATTGAATCAGTACATGCACACAATAAAACCCTATTTGAAATATGAAGTTGCATTTCCATTTCCTGAATGCTGTTCTGGGAATCAATTCTCCATAGCAAACTGTACACATTGTTTTCCCTCTCACTGCACAGGGCTTAATTCAGGCAATCCTCATTAAGAATTCTAGGTAAAAATGTTCAAGTGCAGGTAGCATGAACATACAGTGTTCAAACAGGATACATTGAACGTGTTATTAATGGGATTGTGGTGAACATGAGCAAAGGTCCTATACATTTGACATTTGATCATCGGGAGGTTTCTACTTAAATAGACCATGTTTCTTAATGCAAGAAGAAACCACTTTTATTGTGTGTTCAACCACGATTAGCAAGAACATTCTAAAATAAAAAAACGCTTTTTTTCCTTTTAAAATTATACAGTAGATTTCTCACACGTTTACACGTTCATGCCACTGCTGAATTGTACAAAATTCTTATTTGTAATGTCTGTAGATGTCTAACAATGGAAACTGGATGCACATGCAATATCAGTCAAAACTCCAAGCTAGAAAAGCACTCAGTAAAGATGGAAAGGTCTTTGGAGAAGCTATCATGATTGGGGTTAAACCATGCATTGATAAGGTGAGTAGTTATTATGATTTATTTTTATATTCATGTAATCAATCTGTCCATAATGCAATTTCACAACAATTTAGCCTTTAAAGTAAGGCTGAGGCGATGCATTGTATTGTTTGACAACTGTTGTTAGTCAAGCCTGTGCATCGTTTTTGTGTAAAGGGTTTAAGCAAAGGAAAGCTTTTATTTATTTTTTTATTACATTTGGAATCGCCAATTCTTTTTTGCATTAAGCGCAGAGCTTCTCTGCTCCCCTGAGGTCTGACTTGCTGAATCTGCATGCGATTGAGCTCACCTTCTCCCCCCTTCCCAGCCCCCTGTGAGTGTTTACTGATGATATTGGATCTGTGCAGGAGTCTTCAAAGTAACAGAGCAAGTTAAGATCGTTGTGCTAGAATTATAAATACTGTATTGACCGAGCTACAATGCCTTCCGATGTTTGGCATTTATTTTCTAAAGTAAGACGACAAGAAAGAAAAGTAAAGAAAGTAATGTTTGGGGTACTCCGGTAACACAACTAATTTGTTTGACCATTAATGAGATGCAGTGGTCATGCTAGCCTTCAAAAATGTGCATTTGTAAGAAATATACCATCTCAAATCTGTGTTTTCAACCATAACATCTGAGTTTTTACATATTGCATCAACTTACTTACATTATTTTCCAGTGTAACTATTTCAGATTAATGAAGTTAACATGCAAAACAGTACACAGTATAAATAATGGGCAGCAGTGTGGAGTAGTGGTTAGGGCTGTGGACTCTTGACTGGAGGGTTGTGGATTCAATCCCAGGTGGGGGACACTGCTGCTGTACCCTTGAGCAAGGTACTTTACCTAGATTGCTCCAGTAAAAACCCAACTGTATAAATGGGTAACTGTATGTAAAAATAAAGTGATATCTTGTAACAATTGTAAGTCACCCTGCATAAGGGCATCTGCTAAGAAATAAATAATAATAATAATAATAATAATAATAATAATAATAATAATAGTAGAACTAGACAGACAAGTTTTAACATGAAACGTTTTCTTTTGAAAATCCCCCAATCCCAACGTAAAAATCAGTGTTATTTTCCTTTTAGCACCTAAGTCAAAAATGACTTGTGCGCTTTCCAAATCAAATTCTTAATAATTCTCAGGAGCGTCCATTGAAATTGTCATAAGTTTTAGATGATCGTCACATAAACTAGAGTGTTTGCTGGTCTGCACTCTGTTCTCTTAGCTAAAACCCTGTTCTGTTGGTACACAAGATACAGGTATCATAATTGCAATTGCTGCAAGTTTTGCGAAAGCAGGAAAGATGTTGGAATAGTTCTCAATAAAAACCCTGCAGGCCTCATCCATGGTCTTAAAACCATGATTTTTGAGCATGAGTTTTACTTGTCCAAATTACTGGCTAAGAGTCAACAAGTAAGATGCTCTGATACAGATTACTGAGTCGCTCTAATACCAGAGACGTGTGCAGTGCTATATGGGATACTGAGACCTCCGCGTGTTTGTTTTTTTTTTTTTGAAAAGAGGATGCAGGGAGCAGTGGAATCGTTTTTACATGTTTCATTGCATAAAACTACTTTGTAATATAAACACAATTATTGGATAGAGATGGAAAGGAGAAATGTGGCCTTTTATACATCTGTGTTTTAGAAATGCACTGCTGTTATTTTGTTGCGTTTTATTAAAATGTCCTGTGTGTATATGATGTAGATTTCTGTGTAAACGCAACCTCTGGAGATGGCACCCTACAAAACTTCAAACAAAATCTGCATTTATTCATTTGAACTAAAAATTAAAAAAAACAACCAAGATCGTTCCAAAAGTTGTATCTTTGGTTAGAAGTATTAAGCATCCTGGCAACATCAGTCCCTAGTGAGCAGGTATTCAGTAATGCTGGGCAGATTGTAAGCAAGTGCCAGTCATCGCTTAAATTAAAACAAAATGTGGACACTGTCATTTTCCTTAACACAATTAAAATATAAGCTATGGACAACACTTTTTAAATTAGTTTTTTTTTTTTTCTCAATTGGTTGTTACTCTGACTGATTATGGATTTAAACAACTTTTTTTATTTTTGGGGATTTTGCTTGACCCCCAACTGGTACAAATAATATATTTAATTACTATATCAGTGTTCGCGCTAGGCTGCGCCATTGCGCCAATGTCCCCCTGAAATAGAAAATGTCCCGCTGAAATTCTCTTAACGCGCCCGTGTGTCCCCCTTCCCAGACCAGACGCAATACCAATACGCAGTAAATTAATGCATGTTGTATTAACATGACATGTCTGACGACAAGCTAATCTTTTTTACTTGTTTGTTTATACTTGCGTTTTCATAATTAAACTCCCGTGTTTTTATTCTCCAGTCCAGTAGAATGCGCTCGCACACCCTCCCTGGTTACAGGCAGTTTCACAGTAAAGCCTGGACGACAACATCAGGCTTCTTAACAACATGGCCCGGCGCAAATAGTATCCCTGTTAAACCCCACCATTACTTCTGGAAGAATAAGTAATCAGCTTCGGCAGTGACTTTTGAAATGCAGGCTATGATATTTGTGCTTAAAAATACTGTGTGCACGTAGATTTGCGAAACGAAAACCGCATCATTGACAAAAAAAAAAGTAGCCTACGGTAAAGTTAGAAAATTTGTGAATATGTGTGTGTGTGTGTGTATATATATATATATATACAGTACTGTGCAAAAGTTTTAGGCAGGTGTGAAAAAATGCTGTAAAGTAAGAATGCTTTCAAAAATAGACATGTTAATAGATTATATTTATCAATTAACTAAAAGCAAAGTGAGTGAACAGAAGAAAAATCTAAATCAAATCCATATTTGGTGTGACCACCCTTTGCCTTCAAAACAGCATCAAGCATCAATTCTTCTAGGTACACTTGCACACAGTTTTTGAAGGAACTCGGCAGGTAGGTTGGCCCAAACATCTTGGAGAACTAACCACAGTTCTTCTGTGGATTTAGGCAGCCTCAGTTGCTACTCTCTCTTCATGTAATCCCAGACAGACTCGATGATGTTGAGATCAGGGCTCTGTGGGGGCCATACCATCACTTCCAGGACTCCTTGTTCTTCTTTACACTGAAGATAGTTCTTAATGACTTTCGCGGTATGTTTGGGGTCGTTGTCATGCTGCAGAATAAATTTGGGGCCAATCAGATGCCTCCCTGATGGTATTGCATGATGGATAAGTATCTGCCTGTACTTCTCAGCATTGAGGAGACCATTAATTCTGACCAAATCCCCAACTCCATTTGCAGAAATGCAGCCCCAAACTTGCAAGGAACCTCCACCAATCTTCACTGTTGCCTGCAGACACTCATTCGTGTACGCTCTCCAGCCCTTCGGCGAACAAACTGCCTTCTACTACAGCCAAATATTTCAAATTTTAACTTATCAGTCCAGAGCACCTGCTGCCATTTTTCTGCACCCCAGTTCCTGTGTTTTCGTGCATAGTTGAGTCGCTTGGCCTTGTTTCCACGTCGGAGGTATGGCTTTTTGGCCGCAAGTCTTCCATGAAGGCCACTTCTGACCAGACTTCTCCGGACAGTAGATGGGTGTACCAGGGTCCCACTGTTTTCTGCCAGTTCTGAGCTGATGGCACTGCTGGACATCTTCCGATTGCGAAGGGAAGTAAGCATGATGTGTCTTTCATCTGCTGCAGTAAGTTTCCTTGGCCGACCACTGCGTCTCACGGTCCTCAACGTTGCCCGTTTCTTTGTGCTTCTTCAAAAGAGCTTGGACAGCACATCTGGAAACCCCTGTCTGCCTTGAAATTTCTGCCTGGGAGAGACCTTGCTGATGCAGTATAACTACCTTGTGTCTTGTTGCTGTGCTCAGTCTTGCCATGGTGTATGACTTTGACAGTAAACTGTCTTCAGCAACCTCACCTTGTTAGCTGAGTTTGGCTGTTCCTCACCCAGTTTTATTCCTCCTACACAGCTGTTTCTGTTTCAGTTAATGATTGTGTTTCAACCTACATATTGAATTGATGATCATTAGCACCTGTTTGGTATAATTGTTTAATCATACACCTGGCTATATGCCTACAAAATCCCTGACTTTGTGCAAGTGTACCTAGAAGAATTGATGCTGTTTTGAAGGCAAAGGGTGGTCACACCAAATATGGATTTGATTTAGATTTTTCTTCTGTTCACTCACTTTGCATTTAGTTAATTGATAAATATAATCTATTAACATGTCTATTTTTGAAAGCATTCTTACTTTACAGCATTTTTTCACACCTGCCTAAAACTTTTGCACAGTACTGTATATATATATATACACACACACACACAGTGTATGTGATTTTATACAGCACTGTATATGCATCTTGCACTGAGAAAAACACCAGAATGGAATCGGAATAGAGGAAATTATTATGTAATACAGTTCATGTGCAGTCACGGTTTTGATAAGTAGCATTTTCAAAACTATATCATCATGTGCAGTATTAAAATAAGTTTAAAAAAAATATATAGCAAATCCACAAAACCAATGAAATATATTGTATATTTGACATTTTATTTTGTGTTCTGTGTAACACAGGCCATCGTTTAACCTTGAAAAAAAATAAATACAGTACCTGAAGCAGATATACGCGTTTATCATATCAACAACACCAACATGTGTTGTAAAAATAAAGTAACAATTGTTTTGAAAACTGTCCAAAAATATTTACTTCGGGGCTAAGAATGAAAAATGTAAACAAAAAAAATGCAATTTTTTATATGGAAATTGTCAAAATAAAGGGGAAGCTGGAAGGTAAGAATTTACCAGTCAGGACAATTAAATACTACTACTATTAAACTGTATAGTAATGTGGTTTCTTCTAGCAGTTTTCAAACTGGGGTACGTGAGAAAAATTCTGAAATGGTAGAAAACGCATTTTATTTAGTACCACTTGCCAATCTATTGCAAACGTTTATCATGTAATCAACCTTTAATCGCACCAGACTGCTGTGCCCTAACAGAGCATTCAGTGCACACATGGCTAATTTACATATTAAATATGTACGTTATAAATAGATCCTGTTTAAATGTCATATAAATAGTTTGTCTGTCTGGGATAAAAAAATTACATATTTTAAAAAACTAAAAGCCTAATCTTTAACTCATTTTATTTACTGTGTGCGTTCGTGCCTGCAAATCGATATTTATTTTTTTCAATGACCTGATTAAAGTTTTTTGTAACTTAAGTACTGCATTTCAGAATACAGAATGTATGGCCAATCAGAAACCAAAGTATTGCCATGCGTTACGTCTGGTGTGAGAGTTGAGTTTTTAGCTTTCAATCCAGTGAAAAAATATGGATTGTTGGCTCAATACTAGAACATTACTAGCAAAGGGCGATCAAGATGAAATACCGTTAGAGATTAAAAACGCCAAAAATGTCTTGCGACTGAAGCTCTCTCCAATTTCCCTGCCATCATCAGTGATTTGTGTGGTAACAAGCAGGGACATCCATCACATACTAGGTAAGCATTTTATTGTTTTTTAATTAGCATCAGTACTGTACCTTTTAGTCACCAAGAATTTAAAAATGTCAATAATATGTTTTCGTAATGAGGTCAGCTGTAGAGATGAGTGGACAGTGAACTTTTCTTTGCCTGCTTTTCTGTAATTTTATTATCAATAAAAATACATGATTGCCATTTGCTATCGTGGAATAGTCCTATGTTATTTCTGAGTGATTTGAGGCTAGCACGGAGGCTTCGTTGATTTTAATTAATATTTACAATAAAATGATGATGTTTCCAAAAACTAGAAACCTGTCTGAGGGACTATTTTTAGCCAAAAGTGAATATAATATATATTTTTTTCTTTTATAATATTGTAACTTTTATAATTGTATCCATCACACACTCCAAGGCTTGTGCGTTTTGTTGTATCATGTTATTGTACAGACCTTTTTTCTGTTTTAATTTTATGACTATCTCAGTGGACTTTTTTGGAAAGGGGTACGCAGCTTAAAAAGATTGAAAACCCCTGTTCTAATGTGATTTGGTACAATTAATATCCTCTACTCAGTGATGCACCAGCATCACTGTGACACATTTGCCAATATTGTCCCCTAAAGTGACAGTGAGTATTGTAGAGACACCTTGGTTGTACATCTTTACAGTTTTATTTTTTATTCAGAAACTAAAGGTCAGTAAACTCTGCTGGCATATTTGAAAACAAACAAAAATAAGAAATGGTGGTTGGTTCTGAATCAAACATATTGACCCCCTCACTGAAGAAAATGTCCCCCTAAAATTTTGAGAGGGGGCCACATTGACCCTCAGTCTAAGTCCTGGAGCAAACACTGCTATATGCATAAATTGATGTAATCAATTTAATATAGTATAATAGTTTTTAAAGTGTTACTTGCAATGTTACTCAGTAATTCATAGCTCATCGTGTATTACTGGTTTTTTAATTTTTTTTTATTTACCCTTTTATAACGTCAGAATTGGTGCATCGGCCTTTTTGGAGAACGATATCGATAGTGAAAAATTAGACATCGCCCTAGCCTTACTTTAAAGTTATCAAAAGTGTATTTGCTGTTCATTTAAATATGTATAACATTTGTAATACCAATAGTACTATCATTTGTTTTTGCAGTGATAAACAAGTTGATTGTTTTTGCTTTTCCTTCAGAGTGTCATGGAGAGTTCTGATAAAGGTTCAACATCTGGCTCCTCAATAGTGTTTACTCCTCCAAGTCAAATGATTGGGACTCCATCCCATCCTGCAAGTACATCTCGATCGACCTCCATGAGACCTCTTGCTGCTGCATACAAAGCCTCCAGCAGTGACTATCAGGTATATAACACTACTACACGTATGATTAATTGAACGTTACGTAATTGTCAAATTGTTTTGGCTTGAATGCAAAGCATACTCTGATCCTAAAGCTATTGCTAAAAACATTTGTCTGCATGACAGAATGATTACTCGTAACCTAATTATCTTTTTTTTATATATATATATATATATATATATATATATATATATATATATATATATATATATATATATATATATATATTATCTTTTTAGGTGGTTACTGACAGACAGACCCCAAGGAAAGATGAGAGTTTAGTAACAAAAGCCATGGAATACATGTTTGGTTGGTAGTGATAAGAAAAAGGCCTTGATTGTTCCTCGGTCCAAAACGGAGTACAGCGGAGATGGAGATAATTGCATTGACACTTAACTCTGGTTTGTTGTTCTGTACTGCTATTGTAACTTGGTTAGTTATATAACCACTATTGGCAGTTTGAAGACACGTTGAAGCCTTTCTGATACAGACTACATGTAATTAGATTGCACTTTATTTTGGGAGTGGATTGTACAGAGTTGTATGAACTTGACACTGTTAAGAAGTTAATGATTTAATTGGTCTGTACATTAGGTTTCTGAAATTTAGACAAAACAATGCTAAAATCAATTAACAAACATACATTTGGTCTTTATATATATTTTAAGGTGACCAGCAGATATTTATAAGTATTCATTTTAAATCAATTTCCACATAATTGGTAGAAGTTTGATTTGTAAAACCATGTTTTCTGGAAATCGGCTTTTGTAGTCTTTCCAGATCTACTGTAAGCATTGTTGATAGTGAAAGTATGAACAGGAAAAAAAAGAAAACAACACAAATACAAATTGCTACTATTAAGACCAGAAGTGAGTAACAAATGCATGTGAAAGCTGTGTGTTTGTTTTTTAAACTGCCCTATTTATCAGTGTGATTGAGTGTTACATTTTAAAAGGCGGTATTTTTTGGGTGACTTGCTTTATTGCTACCCATTCAGTGGGAATTGATTTCCCCTGTAAAATAACTATTTTTGTCTTGTGTTGTTTTTCTTTTCTATTTTCATATACCTTATCTCCAATTTTCCTTTTTTATTTGTTTTTTAAGATTTATAATAAATTGTGGGCTACATAAATAAACGGTGGTCTTATTTTTGATTGAAAAAATCGATTATTTAATCACTTAGAATTATTAAGGTTTGAAATCTTTTTTTTTTTAAAAACCAGGATGTCCAGCATGCGTCTTGAAGTTCCTCCCATTGACACAACACTGTGCTATAAAAAAGCTTTATTGGGTACACAGTGAGTCTCCTGTGCTGCAGGTATTAGGACCCTGACTGGGTTTCCTATTTACATTCTGTGTTGCACATAAGGAAGTTTGTAAGGAATGAGTACTAATCAAAACATTGGATTCCCATAGTTCCCAAAACAAATGATTCTTCCATGTGCAGAAGATTGTAAATATAATGCTAAAGAAATGGTGAATACCCAAACTAACCATAATTAATTAAACAATGTTTGTACTGGATTAACATGAGAGATGGTTATATAAGCTTTTTTGGGGATATATATATATATATAACACTTTTTTTTTATGATCGAGCTACACTACAATCGAAATGGCTTGTCAAATTATGTGATCACTGTATCCTGCAGTTGAGGAATGTTTTTGACAGCCTGTATTTTCTACTGGTAGAATATATTAAAGCGAAGTATTTTTTGCTTAATAAATTATTAATCTTCTCAGTATTGTTGGGGCCATCTTGTGATCAACATTAAACCAAGTTCCTGTTTTCAAAATAGACATCGTAGTATATTTTGATATTTTAAGATTAGAACAAGCTGGGTGCAATTGCGAATACATTTTACACGCCTCATTTACATACACATTTTACACAGTCTGTAGATTTTATGCTTGAAGCTCTCTTACTTGGAGCTGTTTTGACAATCTGCCTGAAAAGCACAGACCTTTCAAGCAAACCAGTTGCAAGTCTTTTATTTGTATTTTACATGTTCATTTTGCATAATGCAAAAAAAAAAACCCTTAGCAAGATGACATGAATATCATTTTTAAGCCAGGGGTGACCAAAGTTGGCCCCTCCACTCTTGGTCTTTGTTTCAACCCTGTTCTAAACTGTTGATTTGAACCAATTAAACCCCCATTCAGACCCTGAATGAGTTAATTCTGTCATTTTACCTGTTAAACCTACAGTGGAGTGGCTCTCCATGATTGGGCACCCCTATTTTAGACATACCAGTGCGGTGGTGTTTGTGATATAAAAATGCACAGTACAAAAAAGAAAAAATGTGGATCACTGGGCAAATTGGATCTCAAAGGCTTTAAGTAACAGAGGTTGCTAGCTATTTATATATGAAAAGTAGTTACTGTTGCCATGGAAATTACATGTGTTACTGAAACAAATGCTAAATTCATAATGAATTCAGCATAGCTTTAAGTGTTGCTATTTTTTGTAGGGGGGAAAAAAAATATTTAACTTATTTTTTAAATGAATAAAGAAACTTAGGAGGGAGCTTTTAACTGCCTGTGGAACGGTAGCGTTTTGGTCAGACAGGATAGCAGTGGGAGTAGCAAATGCAGGAGTCAACAAAAACAAATTTAATTACAACAAAATACAAAACAATGCTAGCTTGTTGAAGGGGCTGAAGAGCACAGCACCTGCTGCTGTGTTCCAAACTAATTACTGAGCTGTCGCCCTTCTTCAATCTAGCTTGAGCACATTCTCACATGGTTTTTAGACAGAGAGGGTTTTGTTAACCCCTTTCTGCCAATCCCAATTAAAATATAATATTTTATTTCTGTTCTCCCACATTCATACAGCATTTTATAAGTTCTATATTTGACATTGTACCCGCAGTTCAACGGGAATAAAATCCATCCATCCATCCATCCATTATCATTAACCGCTTACTCCTTTACAGGGTCGCGGTAAATAAAATACATATCCAATTAAGTTTCTGAATACTAAATTATTGCTATTACTAAACTCTCCCTATATGAAATCCACACATTTCAGTATGTTTTAAATACATGCAGCTGTTTGTGTGTGTGTCTCTCTCTCTCTCTCTCTCTCTAAACATTAGATAATGAAGAGTTGCTTTGTGCTAGTTGTCTTCGTGAAGTTCAGCACCCATTATTTTAATTAAGGCGCTGATGTAAACCATAAGGTAATACCGTAAAACTTCAAATAATACGCGCTGGCTCTGCTGGAAATACTGTAAATAAACACTGGAGGTTTTACGGTATGCTAAGTAAAAAGACCAGCTCTACCTGTACATTTAGTCTTTTTGACATAAAAATCTATAACTTGTTGTTATGCTTCACTCCTTTAACCTGAAATGGAAATCCATACCCGTTTATTATCCTACTTGAGTCCTAGTTTTAGTTTCTAGGTTGTTCATTTGTTTCCTTGTCAAACCAAGACCTGTATTGCTCTGTCGGTTGTGCTGATTGTATACAATAATCCTTAACCCCATAATAGTCAAGTGTGATAGATAAGAAGTACACTAAATACATGATGTCAGCCTCTACATGTACTATATGCAGTATATTGTCGTCGTCCCCCCCCCCTCCCCCCCCAAAAAACTATCAGATTATACTGGAGAAATCTTTGACGTGTGCATTTAAACGGCACCTTCAAGCTTTCTATAACTCAGAAAGCAAAACAAATTTAAAAATGAGATTCATTTTTTTTTTTTAACCAAATGGTGATAATATTTTACAGGTAATACAAACTGTATAGGTTATAGCACACAATATTGGGTGTATAAGGTCACAGCCCTCTAAAATATGAATTATTAGAGTAATAGGTTTAATCACAGTGGACTGAAGACGAAATGGTGATGGAAAACACTAAAAGCAGAAAGGGTTTTTTTTTTTTTTGTGTACTGAGCTGCTTTATCCTATTCTATCAGTTGGATTCTGATATGAAGAACCCATTTTACAGATTTTCAGTTCTGCCAGTCCCTATGTGGACAAACCAGTATGTGCTCTGACACATGCCATGAATTGCTGAAATCGTTTCTGTTGTTAGGTAAGGTGGACATCTGACGGATTATACTGAAGCAGTAGTAGCAAATATGTGAGTGGTCATAAACCATGAAACCTAGCTATCACTAAGTTAATATAGGAAACCCTGAAGTTAAACGTGTAGTTGATTATACAAGTTATAAACTGCTGTTCTATTTTATTCACTGTAAAGGGGGTCTTAGTAACTCAAAGTTAAAAGTATCAAATACCAAAATGCTTTGAGTTAAAACAGTTACAATATTCAGAGATTAATTAAAGTATACAGGTCTGTACCACATATTGCCACATATTGAATATGGCCTTGTTTTTTTTTCTTGTTTTTTTTTTATTAGGTTAGTTGAAGCATGGTTAGGTGAACTACGCCGACATGATTTTACACCATAACCTGCAGGAATGCAAAGATCAATGCATCAGACGGTTTATGATTTAATAAACATATTAAACAAATACATGTTTTACTAAACACACACAGCTACAGGTCTAAATGAATGTATTTCTGTGAGCCTAAGAATCAATCCATAGTTCATACTTAGAACAGTTCATTTTCTGCATTTACAGGGGTGAATCAGTAAATTATTATTTAGTAAAGTAATGTATATATATATATATATATATATATATATATATATATATATATATATATATATATATATATATATATATATATATGTAAAAAGTGACCTATTTTATTGACTACCCCAGCTGAATGAGTATATGTAGACAATTGAGACACACTTTATGGTATTTTTATGTTTGAAAGGTCATAACCAGGTGGGTCCCAAGGCAACTACTTACAGCTCTGGTGCAGACATGTGTGAACATCTGCAAGGAATTCTGTGAGCGCTTCAGTTGCGAAGGTGACAGATTTCTAGTCACCAGAGGTGAAACATGAATTAATTTATTTGAAACTGGTACGGAGTGCCAGATCACAGTAATAGGATCATGGATGTGTGCACATTCCTCTGGAATTGTGAAATGGTAATACTTCTTGACTAACTGGTTGTTTTACTTGGGTGGGGGTGGGGGTGGGGGCTGTTCTGTCAACAACCTTATAAACAATATTATTGTTTCTTTTCCACAATGCCTCATGTGCATCCCCTCATTCAGAAAAATATCTGAATATTATTTACCATCATCACCTCATCTGTTGTATGTTGTGTGACCCATTCTCTGATGTCCTCTATCTAAAACATAACCAGCTGATGTTCAGCTGTCAGTTTCACATGTGCCATACTGCATTCTACTCTATCCATTCCATTACAATACTTTGTTTCAACCAGTTCCTTGATTTTTTAAATTGATCTCCAGCAGGGTCAATTAAAAAATTACTAACTGGTTGAAAGTCCTACAATAAAATCAAATGGAAGAGCCAAGTTATGCAAATTAAATTGCTTGAATTCTCATATAGAAATATAATTCATATCCGTTGTGGGGCAACATTTTTATTTATTTATTTATTTACACAGCCAGCAGGACTAAGTCTCAGAATACAAGTCCCTCCCCAAGTTACCACTGTAATTGAGAGTTTAACTTTATTGTTCATGCAGCCTGGTGCTGTTCATCTCAGGACATCCTTGTAAACGAGATACATTTAAATGGGGAAAATAATAATATATATGCTCTTGTTTTATCTTGCTAAATGATCACGTCCATTGTGTCTGTATAAGAAGTTTCTGTTGTGAAATCTGGGCTGCAGTGTAGCAATTATATTTGTGTTCCTTTTCATGTATTGTAGCTAGCAGTGTATCCACAAGGTGGCATCACCCCCCTTCTCTGCTGTTTAATTCCAGTTCAACATGTGGAATCTGTGCCAATGGTAAATTGTCTGCATTCTGCAGGTGTCCAGTGAATAATCAGAAATTTGGTCAAATGCCTACGTAAAGTTAATCTCAAAAGAAAATATACTTCCGTTGGCACTACACCTTAGGTGTATATACTGTACTGTAGCAGCAATGGAATGAACATTAGTTATATTTATTTTTATTTTTTAAACAAGTGTTGCACAAGTGGTCTAATTCTTTTGTACAGGGTTAAGACACTTGCTTGTGGAACTTGTACTATGCTGTAGGTTGCCTAAACAGCTTTGGTTTTGAAAAGTAGAGGTCAGACGAGTAACCATGCAAACACACGTAAAGGCTCTCCAGTTAAATATATGCACATTTTTAAATACAGAATGTTCTTGTAAATACAAAGTATAATAATAACAATTATTTGTATTATTAATAATATAATGTATTATGTATTAATTTTACAAGATAGCATCAAAATCAAGTAATAAATGAATAAATAAATAGCTTGTCAGTTCCAATTTGTAATATGTCATGAATATGGCATTTGAAAATATTGTGTTTTATACAGTGCAATACTTTGAATGTTACATTAGCATATTGTTATTTCCTTGTCAATCTCTCTTCCTTAACACTAGAGAGTCTCCTGGTCACTGTTCACAACAAAGGAATGAAAAGCTTCCAGTTGACAGCAGTTACATATGGACAAATGATAGGGCCCAGTTTCGAGGGTTAAGTAACAATTAAAACAGTCAATATTGGAATTTATTTCATATAGAAAATAATATAATTTCACAATTGTAGGGTAAGCATCTCTGTTTATTGGAATACTATTGAAACAGGAGAATTAATAGCAATGCCCATTATAAAAGCATACCATGGTAAACTAGCACAGTATTTTTACAGTCTACAGTGCTTTCCTAAAGATTATACTATGCATTTATCATGTGTTACCATAGTTTAGTATACTTCCAAATAACTGTTCCATTACCATGTTTCCACTACGCATTTACAACAGTTTGTAATACTTTGCATGTTTTAATGTGGTACAGTCAGAACTCACATATCTGACCCTATAACATTTTGACTTCAGTGTCAGTTAAACGCGTGTGGACGCATATCTAATTATTTCATTTTGACCCCTTCCAACCCTTGTAAGTTTTTCAGGGAACACAAAAATGATACAATATCAAAAATACATATCTGAAAAGACTTTGTTTTAAAATAAGTAGGCTTCCATTTAGATATACTATATTGGTTGTGTTGGTACAGTACTATATTTTCAACAGAAGATGTATTTTAATTCCGAACGATATGATAATGAAAATATCACTTATCAAAACAGATGACACAAGGATTGTAATACAGTACATACTTTTAAATCTGATACATATTGTAGAAGTATGTAAAATTCCACGTTAACTACCCAACAGCAAAATTAAATCAAAATGTTACTCATGCACAGAACTGCATACAACGTAAAAGGTAATGCAATTTCGCAAAAGATTTAAAAAAAAAAAGGTTTCCAGAATTAAAACAGTATCCAAAGTCAGTATTCAAAATTGCAGAATATAGTGCTCGATAATGAACTAATGTCACAATTCACTTGCAAATTAAAATGCACAAAAACAACTAACAATCACAGATTTAAAAGAAATACATCACAGTATCGAAAACTGTTTAATCATTAACTGTTACATATCTTGTCTCTTAGCTTTGTTTTGGCTGCATTTTCATCAGATGAAAATGGAGAAAGCGCTTTGTAACTGCACAGGGTCTCACTATTTACCGCAAAAAAAACAAACCACAAAATAAAATAAAAAATGCATGGTTTGGTAGCGGGTAGATTTATTGTCTGTATCTATTAATTAATAGCAACTGCTTCAGACTGATTTGGCATGCAGAGGAAAAAAAATGCGGGATATGACGGATATTCAAATAAGTTGTAATATTGAAGAGATGGTCTTTGAATCACAAAACTGGAGTCGGAAATCGCGTGTGACAAGTAAGTGCATTAATTTGTTACATATATAAATTTGGATATATATAACGGGATTGATTTTATTCTTAATACAAGGGCGGTAAAACAGGACTGACGTGTATCTGGGTAACGGATATCCGAGTGCTGACTGTATAAGCTTTGAGAGATTCAGTTGTAGTCAAAAGTTTACATACCCCAATGGAAATTTATAATTTCTAGAAATTTCTCAAACTAATAATTATAGGAAAAATCTTTTGTAGCAAAAGTTTTGCTTTTGTGGATAAGAAAAAAAGTTACAAGAAATAGATGTCTAGAATTATTTATTTAAGCATTTTTTTTCCAAACTCGTAAAATGCTAATTCAAAAGTATTCATACAAGGAAAATGAGATTAACAGCTAGTTGAGGCACGTTTAGCAATAATAACCTCTTTTGAACTATTAGGATATTTCTCAATGAGCTTTTGGCATGATTCTTTACTATTTTTAACCATTCTTCAATGCAAAATTGTTCTAGTTCATTCAAATTCTAGGACTTTTCTAGTATGCAGCCTTCTTCAACTCATACCAAAGATTCTCAATTGGATTCAGATCGGGACTTTGACTAAGCCATTCCAGAACCTTGATTTTATTCTTTAACCATTCTGAAGTAAATTTTGATGTGTGTTTTGGATTGTTGCTGTGTTGGAACGTCCAGTTGTGCTTTAAACCAAGTTTTGTAGCGGAGGGTTTCAGATCATTGGCCAGTATCTTTTGGGATGCTATGGAATCCATTTTACCATGTATTGGAACTAATTTCCCTGTGCTATTAGAGGAAAAACAGCCCCATAGAAGGATACTACCACCTCCATGCTTGACAGTAGGTATGGTGTTCTTTTCTTTGTATGCCTCACCAGACTCCAAACGTAACAACTATCAGCATGACCAAATAGCTTGATTTGTGTTTCATCAATACACAAAACCTTTGACCAGAACTCGCATACATCATTCAAATGCCGTTTTGCAAACTTTAAGCGATTGTCCTTGTCCATTGTCCATTTGTCTTGTACTTCTTGATAATAGAAACAACAGTTGAAATTGGGATACTCAAATGCTTGGAAATCTTCTTGAATCCTTCTCCAACTTTATGACAATAAATCATTTTCTGCCTAAGGTTAGCTTTTTACTTCTTCCCATATTGACTTATTGGGTATGTAAACTTTTGACAACAACTGTTTACTGTACATAACCAGCCCCCCAAAAATCCTCTATGTACGGTAAAAATCAATTATTTCAGATGTTCACAGGCTAACTAAAAATGGGTTTGCTTTCTCAAATAATTGTCCATAAATGCATCAACAGGAAATGCAGGGTGAAGTAATGTGCAAAATAGATAGCGAATGCTAAGAACACAGCAAATTCAAGAAATTCATAGATTGAGTTAGAATTAAAGGACTGCTGTGCAATTGCAAATCTAAAAGATCCTATGAGTTTATTAATAAAAATTGAATTAAACCCAAGTGTGCAGCAGCAGAATGCATAAACCTATTGTTTAATCAATTTAGACTTTGATGTCCATGTCCTGAACATGTCAACAGACCCAGAATAAAAATAGATACAATTGCTTGATTTCCAATAATGAGTAAAGTTAATTCATTTAAGCTGGTTAAGGTACAGTGGGCAGGAAGATGCTTTGCTTACAACGCAATGGAAAAGGCAAGTCAATCAATAATATCTGACGATTACAATCATCCAGGTTCACGCTTCCTTTTTTAAATAAATATGGTCAATTTTATTATATATGCTATGAGGAAAGAATACATTGCCTATTCTGTTATTGCTTACAATGTATGCCTGAATTAAATTAATGAGTATAACGAATCTTCCCAAATGCATGAACATTTACATTATTAATATAGATTTAAATATTTTTTTAATATTGTATGACTTTTATAACTTAATTTCACATACCTTGACCTGCACCATCTTGGTATATAATAATACTATCTTTATATAGCACCTTTCATAGTGGATCACCATCACAAAGTGCTTAACAGAGGTAGGCTGTGAACTGTGCATTATATGCAGAGTCACTTACAATAGGACATTGATTTAACATCTCATCCTCAGGATGGAGCACAAGGAGGTTAAGTGACTTGCTCAGGGTCACACAGTGAGTAGTGGCAGAGGTGAGATTTGAACCAGTGACCTTCTGGTTACAAGCCCTGGACTTTAACCACTGGACCACACTGTCTCCAGTGGTTACTGTCCTGTACATGAAGCCCTGAATTGCAAACTTTCTGTTCTGCAATGATAAACACAAGCAAAAATGTACTACTATTTTGGAGACAAGATCGGAAACAGAGTTTGAAGGAATTATAAGTCAAGGGACAAATGTTTTGGCTAATGATTTCATCACTGTTTGTTAAAATGTTGGTTTACTAACAATTTTTAAATTTTTTTTTCAAGATTTCCATTTGGTGCTAAAATAAATAAAAACAAAACTAAAGGATACATTTGAGGTACTGTAATTGAGTGCTGCCGGGACCTCATTAGACCCCAGCCTTTGTGATATCACAGCACATCAAACCACCCTGTTGTACCATAGTGCTGCACAATGCTTCTGTGTAGAAGTGATTTTCTGAATCCAAAAGCTGGTGCAACCAACATCTGACAATAAAGTTTGGTGTTCAGGCTTGAACTTAAAGCTCACTTTAGTTTTATGCAACTCTGGTATGATGTAAACAAAAAGTAAGTGAACTTTCATTGCAAAACTTCATGCATGTCATGTGCTGTTATGTTCACCAGCCATCAGCTACAGCAGCCCAAAAGGTTAACACACAGTCTTTTGGGAAAAACAGGCACCCGGGACCATTAAAAGCATTGCTTCTAAAAAACAACTTCATAAGAGTCAGATCCCACTATCTGTACATAAAAAGAGTGCTACGGAACAATTGCAGGGTCTTTTCGTGAAGCTTTATTTCAAGCCCCTGTTCCTTAGCTTATATTTGACCTTTAAATGTACCCACTATTTTACTGCTGATGCAATATAATGTAAATATTGTAAGAACATGTTTAATTTCACATTATTGCTATAGCTGGATTGATATCTTCCCCTACCAAAGCACTCCAGTGGATCAGCCATGGAGCTTGTAAGTATTTATTTGTCAGTTTATGTTATGTGCAATATGTTACGGGGTGACAGAATTATTATTATTATTATTATTATTTTATTTTTATTATTAACTAAGATCCAATCAATGAATGGATACTTTTAACAACAGCTTGTACTGGGCACCCCCCATTTCCTGAAACCTCACATTTAATATGACTGAAAGGCTCCTGATTCAAAAAAGGCTGTTCACTGACACACAGGGGAGATTACTGTGTGAGGCATGGGGTATTGCTCAAATCATTTCAGCAGACACTGATGGAACACCTAATGGGTACACAGTGTCCAATGGAAAAAAAAACACATTTCATAAGACCTGACACTTCAAAAGCCAGGTAAGTGACTGCAATGATAAACATATTGAAGCAAGAATTATTAGCTGGCAGAAAAAAAAATAAGACCAGCAGAGAAGGGCTAGTCCCAAGTGGTAAAGTTGTTTGAAAAGATGGAGACAGACTTAAAGCATGTACAGAATTATGCCACAGCCTAGATATTACATTATCTTTACCCCCTTTGATCACCTTAATGACAAGTGACATTGACTCCTGGGAACTTGTTATCTCAGAATTGACCAAAGAATGTGAAACGGCCAGAAGTCTGTCTCTCACCGATCAATCAGATGTGCACTCACCCTCGATATATATATATATAAATAACCTCTGTGTTTTTTAACAGATGGAGCCTACAGCCTTGGTATTAAAAACAGTTATATCCCTTCAAAAAAAACAAAGATTGTTCAGGTGAAACAGTCATTCTGGGCAAAGCTCCAAGCACGTAGGCCACTGTACTGGATTGTATAATGTGATAGCAAACAGCTAATCATGTCAAGACTGGATCATACCTAAAATAAACAGCACTTTTGAGCATGCAGGGAGAAAAAACACTTGACCTGCTATAGAATTCCATTACTTCCTCTGAGTGTGACACCACTTAACTCTCCACTCTTCAGAGTGTAGTGTTTACCCTACATCTGTTGATAAAAAGTGTTCTTCTGTTTTATTCATTTCTTCAAGACAGTTCTACAAATTCCACTCGCTGCTGTTGGATTATTGCCCCTTCACTGAATCTATGCATTTTTCTGCCTGTCAGCATTTGCTGGCTGACCAGGACCTTCCAGTGACGCTGCTGAGGCAGTTGTTTTGTGGGGTTTAAACCTGTGGAGTAAACCACTGCTGGGGGAGTGATTGTATTGTAATATGTTACCCCACCAACCAGCATCCAAGCAATACTACTGGTTGGCAGCCATTGCTGCTATGGTCTTGGGATCAGCTGCATTGTACACCCCCCTAGAGTACAGGTATCTAGAGCCATCTTGCTTGTGGCATCCTGGCTGTCTCAGCATTTATATTTTTTTAAATTATTCTCATAATCTTCTGTACTTTGTATCTATCCTATATACACAGCTAATGCAAAATGTATACTATATTTGAATATGCATATGTAATGTGAATGATTCACTCAGGAGACCTACTGATAAAATGAAATGATGCATCTCATGGGGGCTCTTTAAATAAACAGATATGCCTATCCAAATAATAACAGTAGCAGGAGAATACTGAGCAGCAGTGATGGGGAAAGTTCAGTATGGTGTTGAGTTTTGGGGTAAGGAAATTAGCGCTGCAATCTCAGGCATATCTGTCAGTCTGTTCCTAAGTTGTTTTGGGGTATGGCAGCTTAGCATTACCATATGTTGAGTCTCAATGGGTTTGTACTGTATTGCTTAAGGCATCTGTATCGACTTTGGAAGGAGCCTTGGGCCTGAACTTCCGCAATTTTTGTGGTACAACAAAGATACACACTGGGCACATTGACCTCTGCTACCCCCTAATCACACACAGTTTTAAAGTAGCATGATCTAAATAAAACGGTGCACATAAAATACTAAAAACAGAGATGCACTGCCTGGAGCACAAACACCATTTCCAGTACACATGTTAACCCCAGTGGTATTACATATAAACTGTTACATTGTTTCCACCTACATTCTTTTTTATATATCAAATTCTGAATAGTATATATCAGCTATTGGTTTTAATTGTGATTGCTAAGTTGTTACTAAGTAACCACTGTATTAAAAAAAACCTGTTTTCCCAATTCTTTGGTATCTACACTACTATAATAATATGATATAATAGAATATTTAGTAGAATTTGAGGCCAAGTGTTCAAACTCAAACACTTGACCTCATGTTCAAACGTATACGATTTTAAATAATAATAATAATAATAATAATAATAATAATAATAATAATAATTTTAATTTGCTCTACAGTATCTGACAAAACAGAAAGTTACATAATGTAATTTTTGGCATAATTAAGAACATTAAAAGTAATTTGTTTTAACCACAATAATGATCTTTGGAGTGACTTATTCCAGTATTCAGTTATTCTATAGGAAAAAAAATTCTGCCTTCCAAATTGGAGATGCAATTTAATTCCTCAGACTACTGTGCTTATCCTTGGTGCTCAAAAATGGGCTTTTAAGCATTCTTGTATCCTGCAAATACACAGCCCTGATACATTTAGTATTTATCCAAGTTATACAGAAGCTAGGAATGGGCTTATCAGACACAGCCAGAAATACATATTTTAGGTATATTCCACATTGAGGATTAGGTAAATCCTATTGCATCTGACATAGTTTGAGTTATTTGAAAATCAGAACAATCAAAATAACCTACAACCTTAGCAGATGAGGGCAGAAGAGAAGGTAAATGTTGTAGATATAAAATATCAAAGTATGTAAGACAGACTGTAAAACTAGTATTTTTCACATATTGTTAATGCAATGTTGCGAAGGCTTCTGTTTTTCCTAAGTTAACATGCTGTGAGGCTGTGTGGTCCAGTGGTTAAAGAAAAGGGCTTGTAACCAGGAGGTCCGCGGTTCAAATCCCACCTCAGCCACTGACTCATTGTGTGACCCTGAGCAAGTCACTTAACCTCCTTGTGCTCTGTCTTTCGGGTGAGACGTAGTTGTAAGTGACTCTGCAGCTGATGCATAGTTCACACACCCTAGTTTCTGTAAGTCGCCTTGGATAAAGGCGTCTGCTAAATAATAATAATAACATGCTGTGTTCTTGTCCTGTCTCTTGATTTAATGATAAACTCTAAACCTCATTTTCCTCTGCTCATTTCATAGGTCGGAGTTCACACTTCATAGATGGTGTAATCTAGCATGATTATTGCAATTGTACTTGTTAAGGGTCCCCTTTTTATAATTTTACATTTAGTCTTGCATATGAATATCATTATGTTTAGTACAAGAAAAGAACATATAAATAGTTTATTTTTGCACATGCAGGTCTTCTTGATCCAGAAGGAAAGTTTAATTGATTATTTTCAGAGCAATAAAGATTTTTTTCAGGAGAAGCCAGAGTATGATTAGAAGCATGGGTTTCTGTTGTTAGGGGTGCAGCTTGAGCCTTGTTTAAATGTGCATAGGCAAGATCAAGGCTTTTCGTACTATTTCATGAATTTGTAATTTACCACGATTAGCAATTCTACAAAGACCGTCAAAAACAGTCACATTCAAGCCAAATGAAGGATTGTTATTGTGAAACACAATGCAAGCCTTGTGATATTGCTATATACACGTATACTGTACATCTAATTTGTTATTACCTAATTGATGCAGAAAAAAAGAGATTTTAATTTAATTTTAACCCTATCCACACTACTTAAGTAATATGCGCTGTAACAACATGGCTGCCTTTCACAATGACGTTTTCAAAGCATACTGATTGCACAGTACATAGGTCATATAAATAGGGTTTCAGCATGAGGATTTTAGCATGGTTCTGTTTTTCTGTTAACAGCTTTAAAAGGTAGTTCAAGAAAAAGGACAGGGTGCAGAGCAAAAATAATTCCTTACTTCTACTTTGGCTGGGTTTTCTCAGACCACAATTTAGATGACCTAATGATGTCCTTCTTGTTAGTTTAATTTGCATTACATACTGGTGTTGGTAAACTGTAGTGCTACTCTAAGACAAGATGCATCTCCAAAGTAAAAGAAATAAGTACAAAACTACCACTGAATGTACTGACCTGTGTAGATTTATTTTTCATAGTGCATCTCGAGGTCCTCTGCAGGCCTCTGGGTGTTGCTTTGCTTTTTTAGTTATGCATTGCAGATTCCACTTACTATTTGTATTATTCGAACAAGTGGATTTGCATACCAGGGTGCAGAAACTGTGAAGACAACTATCAGCAAACACTGAAATACTAGTTAAATCAGCAGACTTTAATTGTATTAATTTAATTGAAATGCACACAAACTGGCATTTTCATCCCTGGCATATTAGGATAATTATATTAGGGATCAAAATATTTATAAGAAAAAAAAAATGATACAAGGAAAATTGTAATTATTTGGCAAAGACAAACATACTGGTACTTTTCATTTGTAAACCTAGAAAATAATCCATGAACAAAGCATTGCTGAAGAAACCCTGTCTATTCAATGTAACCCACAATAATAAAAAAAGCTAATTATTGCATAGAACAAAAGAAGCGGGGCTCTGATGCTGTTGTTACTGCAAAGGCAGTGTTAGCTGTGTTAAACTGCTGTAACAGCTATTCACTCACTCAGTCGAGCAGCTATGAAACCAAGTCATTACAATGAATTTGTGAAGCTACAGTAAGAATACATTGGGTTTTAGTTTGTAATGCAATTTGGCCAAACTGCAAATGACCCACTCATTCATCACATGCCATTCATTCATTTGTGGTCTATGACCTAATCATTTCTAAACACTATACCATAATCTATTCTTTATTAAGCACCATGGTTAGTTATTCTAACCTTCATATTACTACCTAGAGGCTGTGTGGTCCAGTGGTTAAAGAAAAGGGCTTGTAACCAGGCGGTCCCTGGTTCAAATCCCACCTCAGCCACTGACTCATTGTGTGACCCTGAGCAAGTCACTTAACCTCCTTGTGCTCTGTCTCTTGGGTGAGATGTAATTGTAAGTGACTCTGCAGCTGATGCATAGTTCACACACCCTAGTCTCTGTAGGTCGCCTTGGATAAAGACGTCTCCTAAATAAACAAATAATAATATTGTGTATAGTACAGTAGTACAATGTGCTTAGTGCCACTTTGTATTTAAAGACTGAAGACTGCCATTGTATCCAATTTATTAAGGTTTTCACAAAGAAACCACAATGCCATTGCATTCATAGTTACACTAAGAGTGCCTTGTATAGCAGTCAGGTACAGTGTTGCAGTTACTGTGCCTTGAAGAGCTTTGAAAATGTAATGTTTTTGTGGTATTCCTCAATCAACCGATACACTATAAAATGCTTTTTACATAAGAACATAAGAAAGCTTTTTTACATGCATCCTTTAAATGTTGGAAAGCATGTTATATGGAAAATATGTTTTAGGAATAGAAACATGTCAAATTTCTGGCATTACCTGCATTTTTTAAAAAAGAAAAATGTTATGCCAAACTCATTAATACCAGACAGAGCTGTAACCATTGGTATAAGTAAGGAAATTGCTTAGCAGATAAACGAAGTTTGCATTATATGTAGGTAAACGTGACTATTTAGGATCAAATGTTATTCTTACACACTTGCCTAAATATTCAATATTAAATCATTTTTGACACAATAAAACTTTATATTTGCACATATATTTTTACATTAGTATATTAGCACATTAGTAAACATTTTGGTAGCATAATGAACTACAGAATTGGTTATTCACCTATTATTGGTAATTTTCCCCTCTTTTAACCTCTGATTACTGTAAAAGCCTCTTCTTTTTAATACAATGTATTGGTGAACTTTGACCTCAGACCACCAGACCAGATCTTAAGAACCTTTGTGTTAAAAGTGTTTTAAATACAGGTTTGAGAGGACTGGCCTCAAGGGTTAAAACAGAGTGATGTAATCGGCTATAATAATACACTATTTTAGTATTGCTACTGCAAAGCTGTAACCCCCTGTCCTTAGGGGAGCCACTGTAGTTAGCTACCCCAGTAAATTAATAATGTCCATCTTACAACTGTACACCATGTTTGCACATTTGATAAAAGGTAACATTCTGATCATCTGACCATTATAATTTTTCATATAGTCCTCAGTAGAAACAGCCAACAGCACTTTGATGTAATATGACAAAGGTCAAAATAAGTGTTAGTAGTTTTGTAGGAGGCACATGACTGAATTCAACAATATGTCAGTGCTGAAAGCCTAAAATGGAATAATGTCACACCAGTGCAATAATGAGAAGCATATTTCTATAAGCATATTTCCATTTCAGTCATAAAATACATTATTTATTTTTTAAGTTATTGTAACAAACAGATAACAAACACCCAATTAACACACAACCGATGTAACACAAAGGCACCATCGTCTCAAGCACACCAAGAAGAATGGTGGACTTCTGGGACCAGAAATTTGCCACTGACTATTATTCTCAAAATGGAAATTGGTTTCTGGCTGACCAAGTTGGCAACATGAGCAGTTGGAGTAGCATAGGACTATGGAATCATATTAAATGTTAACTTTTTCGCTGGAATTAGATCAAATTAATTTGCATTCAGAGATTTTCCCTAGCTTTTCAAACAGTACCAGAAATAGTATTAGCTACCAAAATTGATTTCATATGAAGGCCACTAAACCTAACCCCCACAAAGTCTTGTATGATGTATCCAGTGAGACTTGGGATGTGATGGTGGTAGTATTCCACATAACCCTTCATCCTTTCTGTCTGTTTTAAGATGTTAACAGAATTCGTGACAATAGGGTCCATTTCAGCATTTTTAGCTGGATCACATGCAATTTCCTCTCCAAATGAAACAGAATATCATAGAATGGGTCTCATCTCAACTGTGTATTCAGGGGGTGGATGTAAGGGAAGCATAAAAAACAAGATCAAGCGTGGTAAACGATTAATCCCTGTCTGTAAGGTCATTATTTTGTTGCTGGAGAGGAAGGTCATGATTTAAAGATTTAGGGGTAGATGTACCAAGATGGGCGTCACAGTGCCAACATACCGCAATTTGTGTTTTCGTTACAAAAGTTCGCAAAGTGCACATTTTTTCATATGTTAATGAAGAGAGCCAATATACTCATTTAAATATTATTTGTGTCATCTTAGCGAGATCTCCAGCGAGAGTTGTGCAACATTTTTTCAAATAAAATAGCAGTAGTTGAGTTGTGGTTTGCTGCCTGAAGGATAATGTCTATACATGCAAGGGTGCAAGAATCAAAATAACATTGCTTTTGTTAAATGTAAACATCATCTGTACAATGCATTCTGTTTCGTCTTCATTTCACCTATTTTAATACTGTTTATATATATATATATATATATATATATATATATATATATATATATATATATATATATATATATATATATATATATATATATATATATATATATGTGTGTGTGTGTAAAATGAAAGGTAGTTTAATCCCATCAGATTCTATAGTGGGGCCCCAACCTTCACCCCCCAAAAAGCTTTTCATAATCATACAGTAGCCCCTCGCTACACTGGACATGTTTGTCCAACATAAGGAGGTGTCGGGTTTAAAAACAATACAATAAAATTGCACACACATACATTTATAGTTCTCAATATATTTTAAATATAAATCATTGCGCTGAAATAACACTAATGTGTTTTGGGTACACTACACATTACGTAAAAATATATATCTGTACATTAGGTCTATACAGTATACAGTACAGTAGTAAAATCAAATACCTAGCGCACTTTTTTTGTACTTTAGCCTACTGGTAACACAAAATAAATAATAGATTATTTTAAAGATTATTTTAAATTGAAGTGATTTTAGGTTTTTTTT
The DNA here is from genome assembly GCA_030684275.1 of Acipenser oxyrinchus oxyrinchus. Taxonomy (NCBI): domain Eukaryota; kingdom Metazoa; phylum Chordata; class Actinopteri; order Acipenseriformes; family Acipenseridae; genus Acipenser; species Acipenser oxyrinchus. The sequence goes on along the minus strand of CM060257.1, from coordinate 14,441,353 downwards.
TAAATTTTATTTTAATTATTATTATTTTTTAACTTGGTCTACTTAGTAGCCTAGACAATTAACACACGATAGATCAGGGTCCTATACAGATGCTCAGAATGAGCTGGAGGGTTTAGTGGCACATGTGTGCAGTTTATTGCTCCCAACACGCTGGGAAAACCAGAAATGTCATAGAAATTTGTTTTCAAGGCTTGTAAGAATACCCTGACTTTAGTGAAAATTACGTACTTGGGTGTTCATCTCAAAAATGCATTGAGCACAACTGGCAACACACAAGAAAAAGCAGACTGGGAAATGCCAGCAACAATTGTGACTGTTTAAAACATGCTTTCAAAAGTTCTTAACAAATTGATGCAATTATAAGTGTCGCAACTGCCTGCAGCTTTAGTACATCTCATTACAATATTTTGATCCCTCTTTTGCACTGTTTCTCCACCCTGTTTTTGCAAATTTTCGCAGGAACGACCAGAATTACATATTCATTTAAGGCTAAAGCGCAAATAAAAACTGCGGCTGCTAAGCATTCGTTAAAATGATGCTAACAGCGTTGCGTTTGTTTTAATACATTTCACGCTACACTTCCGATTGGTTTCCATGTGGTTTGCAACGATTGCGACAGACGCAACACTTTAGTACATCTACCCCTTAGTATTTAAGAACATACAATGTATTACGATGTATTTTGTAAGGTGAGATAATCTAATCTAATAAAGAAAAAAACGACTAACATTAAATAACAATGCATCCTGTGAACATGGGCTCCGATGTAGAGATCCATTTAAATAATATTTTAATTATATTATAATTCTTCTCAGGTTTCCGTTAGAGTTTGCAAGCATTTACTGAATCAATTGCTTGTTGCCTTAAGACAGAGAATTCATGTATTAGCGCTGACGTTGGTTTTGTTTTGTTATTAGTTAGCCTGGAGAACGATCACTTGATTAACTTTGTATTGTAAAGCACAACGTAGTCCCAAGTAATGATGGAAACCAAAAAAAAAAGTGACTTTTTTTTTTTGTTAAAGCTTTTTGGAAAGTGGCTCTCAGCAGTGGAATTACCAATGCTATTGACATTTATTATACAGTAAGCTATTTCATCAATTTATATTTTAACAGTGCTGTTAGAGCATCAAACTATACTATAATTGAATTTCTCAGATGAGTGGCATGAATAGGATACATTAAAATGGAAAAAGATGAAATGAAATACATTTTTACCCTATTCACACTACAATTGAAAATGTTGAATCGACCTAGACGGAGGTTTATCTGATTCAAATAAACATTTAAGAACATGATTGTAACAAAGACCAAAGTCCACTCACCCCTGCTTTAGAATTTAAAAAAACATATATAGATCCAAGGCAGTCATAGAAAGTTAGAGAAAAAAAAAAACGTTTTTGCAAATATCAAAAGGAATTAAGCTGCCTGACAGTGTATTGTGAAGCTCTACTGTATTCTTGTTTAAAGTACTTACTGCACTACGGACACGTGGACAGATTTATGAACACATTATTGCTTTGTTGTAAATTTTTACACTTTATAGCAATCTCTACAGAATTCACCATAAAACGGTCATTCACTTTGAACAAGAGGTTGTAATAAAACACACTTGATGACTTTCCAAGTGGGGCAATACATGCACATTAAAAATACATGTTATCTAGGAAAATTTTAAAACAAACGAACTCTAAAATAAATGTATTACCAGGAATTGTTATAGGATACATAATTAACTTCTTTACTTGGCTGGTTTAGAAATGTAAAAATAAAACTGGATAGCTTAAGCTAAAAGCTAATCAAAATGACAGAGGATCAAAAGTGATTTATTTTTCAGATGAGCACCTTAGCTGTGCTGAGCAATTTCAAATTGTCCTTAACCTTTTCAGTGCCTTTGAAAGAGGTCTTGTGATTTTACTGTTTCTCCAAATGTGCCATTTTGATCTTATTGGAAATCTTGTGTGATGTTGTAGCCAACCAGGATAAATGGATTTAAAATACAGATGCGCAGGATAACTGCAGTGGCTCATCTGAAGATTGTTTTATAGCAATCATTTTAAGATAATGCCCAATTATTACATGTATAATAATTATACATGTATGCAACACATAGACATTCTCTGACTTATAATTGTATTTGTTATATGCATACCGTATATGCTGGATATAGCACCCAGTCTCGACTGTCCACCCTTATTCATATTAGCGGCCATCTTTACTGGCAAAATGTTAATAAACACCCACGCACTGTCAGATGAAAGCGCATTTGGTGATTGAAGTAACCCCCTCTCTATATATTTTGTGATGATAACATATGTACAAGCAAAGTGTTAGTTATTTTGTGACAGATCATTACAATAATGGTTTTCTATTCAAGTCTCTCTGTTATTCCCCCACGTCCACTTGTTGCAGCTCACAGACAAGCTTCTGGCAGTGTCCTTCATTTTAACCATGCCATGTGTGATGGAGTAAGCGTTACCAAGGAGACATACCCGTGGCGCTTCGGTATGAATGCGAATACGGGTGGTTCTCCACTGGCTATTTGTCGAGCCGAGCGAGAACCAAACTCTGAAACTCACAAGACATCTGAATCTGGCTCAGAGCCAAGCCGGGCAAGGGGCGGGGTTAAGGATTTTCGTCATTACATTGCATCAGTCAGTACACTCCAGATAGACAAACAACAAATAACATGGTGGGCAGCAAGTGTAATGAGAGAAAACTACAGTCTTGGGACACAGAGGAAGTGAGTGCAGGTTCTAGTTTCTCTGTGGGCAGATAAAAGTGTTCAGGAAGTTCTGGAGTCGTGTGTTAGAAATGAGAACGTTTATGCCCGAATTTCTGACAATTTGAAACAAATGGACATAAACCACGGGTACTTTACACTTAACTCACACACTCAAAAACACAAAATTCTATTAAATTTCTCATTCTTGACCGTTTATATTAACATAAAGAAAAAAAATGCAGAAAATAAAAAAATTCTAAATTTATTTACAAAAATATAGTAAAACAAAATACAGCTGTACCATACATATAACTATGGCTCTCGTTGCCCTCGCACAGCTTCTTTTTTTAAGCACCCAAACAAAAAATAACAACTATCCTTAAATGGATATCTTTGGCAAATCATATTTTTAAAACCTTCTTTTTTCCCCTTCAATAGAACTAATTGAACTTTATCAAGTGGATATAATCAGTAAAATTTATGGATTATAAAGAAATTCCTAAATATATTTACAAAATATTGCGATACAAGATACAGCTGTACCGTTGGTCTATTCATTTTTGAACACCATTTGTTTGCGCATCTTTTGGCAAACTGAGTTAATCACTAGGATGAAATTTAAATTGGAATTTTAAAAGATCTAAATTTCCCTGTAGTTAACTTATAAGTTGATTGTGATTTGCTAAAACATATGGAAAGTCGATTTCTTTTTTTTACATTTCTGGTTTAACATAAAGTCAAAATGATGCTTTAATCACACTTTCTAGATACATCTATTTCACATTTTACTTGTATTCTAAAATGTCCTTTATAGTCATCTTGCATCTAATTGTCTCATGGCTTTAAGACTAGTGAGGGGCATTTCCAACAAAACATGGAAAATTCAGGCCCTTATTACAACTTTCTATTAACATGAAGACCTTTTTAATTCTAATCATTCTATTCTTGATCTTTAAACTTTTTTTTACAAACAGTATTTCTTAATTAGTCTATATTGATTAAAATTAAAGAGGGCAGCAGTGCTGAGTAGTGGTTAGGGCTCTGGACTCTTGACCAGAGGGTCATGGGTTCAATCCAAGGTGGGGGACGTTGCTGCTATACCCTTGAGCAAGGTACTTTACCTAGATTGCTCCAGTAAAAACCCTGTATAAATGAGTAATTGTATGTGCAAATAACGTGTAAAAAAATATAATGTAATTGTATGTAAAAATAATGTTATATCTTGTAACAATTGTAAGTCGCCCTGGATAAGGGCATCTGCTAAGAAATAAATAATAATAACAATAAATAATAACAACTGTCTTCCGTTGCGTGTGACGTCAGTAGCACGGCTCAGCTCTGCAGTGGAAAAACAACCCAGGCTCTCCTTAACTGCACCGCGAGGGCTCAGTACGGCCCTGGCACGGTTCGGATAAACAGTGGAAAAAAGGCATCAAGGACCAGAAAGCTTATAATTCAAGCATTTATTTTCACATTTTTTTCATAATTAACAAAAACAACAAACACACAAAAACCACTGCCCCATTCCTTCACCGTCACAATCCTAATCCTAAACTAACACCCGTGATCACCCTTTTCCCCATGTGTTTTTGCAGGGAGGAATTTAACCCCCTCCCTGCGACCCAATATTCCCCACACTCACACACACCCATGTACTGACAGTGCTTTCAACCTGTCACACTGCCATACCTCATTTATTTAGAATGCATAAAAAGATTTGGGGGAAATAATCAATTTAAATAATTAACTTATCTGAGCGAGAGCATGATACGAGTCACCTCTCTTGTCTTCAGTCAGGTACTTTTCCTGCGACTTGTGTTAATAATATTTACTAAAACATTTTTAGTCCAGTAACCTTTAGTCCAGGCCTACTTGAAGCCCGCCCCACACACACACAGACACAGAAAAAAACAAAGAATATAAACAAATAGAAGATTGTTCAAGTCATTCCATGTTATTTGCAGAACATTCTGCCACTGGCAGATTTCTATGCTTTAAGAGTGAATATGCAGGCAGTTTTTTTTTTGACCTTATCTGTGAGCTCACACCCCAGGGAAACGGAGAATAGATTTTCACACAGACTCCTGGCTGTGGCTAATCAGCTCGCGGTTTAAAGCTCACACAGTGTAGAAAGCTTGACCTTGTATCATCTGAGGATGTGTGCTGTCAGGATGTACTTGGTGTTTTATGAAAAAGTTTGCTTTACGAAAGGGATTGCAGTACTGTTTGAAATACATAAACTACAGCCTGTTATAGTCTTTAATTATAATCAATATAGACTAATTAAGAAATGTTAGAAAAAAAAAGCTTAAAGATCACGAATAGAATCATTAGAATTAAAAGGGCTTCATGTTAATAGAAAGTTGTAATAAGGGCCTGAATTTTCCATGTTTTGTTGGAAATGCCCCTCACTAGTCTTAAACACATAAGACAATTAGATGCAAGATGACTATAAAGGTCATTTTAGAATACAAGTAAAATGTGAAATAGATGTATCTATAGAAAGTGTGATTAAAGCATCATTTTGACTTTAAGTTAAACCAGAAATGTAAAAAAAAGAAATCGACTTTCCATATGTTTTAGCAAATCACAATCAACTTATAAGTTAACTACAGGGAAATTTAGATCTTTTAAAATTCCAATTTAAATTTAATCCTAGTGACATTGTACATAAGCAAAGATTAAATATTTCAACAATAATTTAAATCTTTATGAATGACATATCAATATGCTACTTGATATTGCTTCTGTGGTTTTTTCAACATTTTGATACAGTAACAATGGCATTATTAGTTATAAAACTGAGCTACTCCAAAATCATAGTATTAAATGCCTGAAGCAAATAATGTTATGTTACGCTGCCAGTTTTATTTTATCGCATGCTTAGTTCAAAGAAGTTCACTTTATTCAAAAAGAATGCTATTACAGAGATTGTTCTTATATTCCAATCACACTTTAACCTCAGGGAATAGTAAAAACACTCATTAATAACAGCCTATGTGAGTTAAATTATATAATTCAGAATTTGTATTCATAATTAAATGTATTGGAATAGAGCTGAAGCATACCATATAATTTTGTTTTGTGCTCATTTTAGTCCACGGATTCTAGTATCATTTTGAACAATTATACATTAGTCAGTGCAGATTCATGCAAATTCAAGGTTAAGCTATGCCATTAACACAACTTATAAGTGTAACCTTATGAGCTTGTCTATCAGAACAGCAGAAATGATACCTAAAGCAATCTACTAATGCAGTTATAGGGCTTGATTAGTCAAAGTCTTTATTTACACCAATATGCAATTGTTACCATTTTTTATGTGAAAGGAAAAATCTAATTGTTAATGGTACAAACCTACTACCAAAAATGGTGGGTCATTCACCGCAGAAATAAGAACATAAGAAAGTTTACAAACGAGAGGAGGCCATTCGGTCCATCTTGCTTGTTTGGTTGTTAGTAGCTTATTGATCCCAGAATCTCATCAAGCAGCTTCTTGAAGGATCCCAGGGTGTCATCTTCAACAGCATTACTGGGGAATTGGTTCCAGACCCTCACAATTCTCTGTGTAAAAAAGTGCCTCCTATTTCCTGTTCTGAATGCCCCTTTATCTAATCTTCATGTGTGACCCCTGGTCCTTGTTTCTTTTTTCAGGTCGAAAAAGTCCACTGGGTCGACATTGTCAATACCTTTTAGAATTTTGAATGCTTGAATCAGATCACAGTGTAGTCTTCTTTGTTCAAGACTGAATAGATTCAATTCTCTAAGCCTGTCTGCATACGACATGCCTTTTAAACCCGGGATAATTCTGGTCGCTCTTCTTTGCACTCTTTCTAAAGCAGCAATATCCTTTTTGTAACGGGGTGACCAGAACTGAATACAATATTCTAGGTGAGGTCTTATTAATGCATTGTAAAGTTTTAACATTACTTCCCTTGATTTAAATTCAACACTTTTCACAATATATCCAAGCATCTTGTTGGCCTTTTTATAGCTTCCCCACATTGTCTAGATGAAGACATTTCTGAGTCAACATAAACTCCTAGGTCTTTTTCATAGATTCCATCTTCAATTTCAGTATCTCCCATATGATATTTATAATGCACATTTTTATTGCCTGCGTGCAGTACCTTACACTTTTCTCTATTAAATGTCATTTGCCATGTGTTCTGGGGTGGGGAAAAGCGATTGGGCATTCCAAATAGGGAGAAAATGGGGGGTAAAATAAAAATTGGACCAAAAAACAAAACAAGCTCAAAACGAGCAACATATATGCAGAAACACAGTCTAAATAAAATATGCTGTCTATTACAGAAAACAAGTTCCTTAGAGCAATTTACAAGACCTCAATCATATTTGCTTACTTTCAGAGCTCTGTTTACTTATTTAATTCCAATTGAGCTATTTTCAGCTCTCACAGGTATTGCTTACTGCAACAATGCCTTGTGGTAATCTGCAAGCTAATCGTTCTAATTTATTATCTTTACGTTAGAGATTGCAGTCCAGTTACATTTAACACCTGCTTTTCTCAGGAATAGTTTTGTTAAAGGCTTAATTATTTTTCCAGTGCACATTTTAAGTAGATATCATTTTGAGGTGTACGCATTTTCTGTATAGATTATAGTCTATAAAATGACAGGAGCATGAAAAATGTATCCATACCCAGTAGTTCAAGGATTGCATTCATTTGAATTGTATTTTCCATTATGTAAAGTATTATACAGATACATAATGCCAGTATGTAAAGGTACAAGGTTAGACAGATTTTATTGTGTATTGTTATTTCAGGACTGCAACCCGTGGTTTAGAGACAGTGCAATACACATTGCTGTGTATTGCCTGGGATTATTCTTTGTGGTCACCAGTGCAGGATTATAAATAAACATATTGTTTGGACCATGAACTTTGTTGTCTGTCTTTGTTTCGTAATCACATCACACTACACCTGCGCACGGCAAACCACTTTGCCACAATCCCACCGAACATTTGCTAAAAAATTCACTCCACAAAAAAAGAGCCACTCGTTGACACAGAAAGGGTGCAGGTGGAATAAATTGCTGGGATGGCAACTTGGAAATGGTACATGGCAGAAGTTGTGGGGTATTGCACCCACACAAACCCTAGTGATGCCACTATATAACAGAAAGCAGGATTAACAGGAAGATTTTGTTTGCATTAAGTTTGATCAAATGCCCAAACTCCTGCTTTTGCATTTTCAGGACTATTTCTGCTTCTTCTGCAAAGACGTGAAGAAGATGCAGTTCTTGGCAGACCATTCCCATTCTCTGTTTTGCACAAGCCTGCTGTGAACCAGAAGGCTGGGGATATTACCCGAGAGCAAATGATCAAGTTGAATGAATTTTGTTTTCCGTGCATGAAATAAAGTGGCCAAGAAATGTCAAAAAGAATCTGGGGCTATCGGAAAAAAACATTTTATTAGTTTTGCCACCTACATGGTCCTGGAGGCAGGCATCTGCAGTCAGACAAGAGACTTTACTGTGGATTTGTCTGTTTTGCTGGCATTGATTTCTTAGAAGTTTTATTTCAGAGTCATTTAAGCCTAAAATGTTGTGCTTAAAGGGGTTTGGATTAAATTGTATACCGCGGATTGGAGGAGAAACGGTTGCACTTGCTAATCAAGGGGGCGTGACTAGGTGATCTGTTCCTTTTTATTATGGCTAAGCTGAACTGAGAAAAGGAGTACTATGAGTTACCGTGAGTGTTTTGTTTGTTATTGTCGGGTCTAAAATCTGCTTGTTTGTTCTTATAAGACGGTCCAGAGCTGTCACTAAAAGCCAGCACTAAACCCGGACAACACTTCACAACTGTTCACAAATAAACTGTATTTCACCAAGAGCACTTTAGCACTCACTCTGGACTTGTGATCGTGTGTGTTATAATTTAATCTTGCTTTAGAATGCTTTGAAAAAATCTAGTGTATCCCAAATCATTATGATATTTCTTTTCTTTCTTTCTTTCTTTCTTTCTTTCTTTTGGTATGCTATTAACTATACTCTACCTCTGAAAGGTGATTCTGTAAAATAAAATCATTCCAACACTCTGACCCTTATGAAACAACCTTCAGTCCTTGAATCAAAACATGCAAAATACCAGCAGCGCAAGGCAAATTAAATTAGTTCATACAAAATCTAATTCAAATCTCCAGCTAATTTATTTTTTAAAGCTATTTGTGCATATTAGTGGCAAAAGGCAACTGGATTTACCCATCTGCTAGGTACATAAAAATAAATGAAAATAGCATTAATTTAAGGGGGCAGCAGAAGGTAATCCATTTAGAATCTGAATAATATCCCTCCTCACAAAGATTTTCTTATTGAAATCTATATCATCTAGATATTTTGTTAAACCATTATGATGAAGAACAGTGACTCCAACCTCTATAGCTTATAGTTAGAGCTGTATTTTTTTTTCACAATATAAAAATTGCTTATTTCACAGCATCTCAATGTTTAAAAATATATTTCACAATTGAACATAATATATATTTTTTTAAAATAGTGTTGTCACATTCAAAAGGGATAATTTTCTCTAGTTATCATACAACAGATGTTTTCTAAATATTTAAATGCTTACCTGAAGTCTAGTAAATGCTAAATTGTAGAATATTTCATTTATGACCGCCTTTTAAAGACATTCTGTTTTCATCATCATTGAATAAAACAAAATAAAAACATAAATAAATGTAAAAATTACCCCCTCTGTCCCTAACTCTCCTCTGTTGCTCGTCTGCTGCCTAAAAATCGAATTGAGCAGAACTGAAGAGTTGAAGATAAAGCTAGTAATGTAGTTCAATATGCAGCTAGCAGCTAGAAGATGAAGTCCAGGCCACTGAAATTATATTTGATTAAATAAAATAGTTACAATTTTGAAAAAAAAACTCTGTAGACTGTAGTATGGGGCTGTTTCCTGCTGCTCAACGGCAACTGTGTCCTTTTTTTCTCCGTTCTTATGTCTCTGCCACCACTCAGCTATACTGCTTGTCTGTCACCCAAGGTAATCAAATAAATGTTTGATATGTTCTAGCTGTTCTTATGTCAACTTCATCCAGTTCTTTGTTTTTACATACAGTATATGCCTCAGAAGCTTTATCTCATTAAATCATACTTAGTTTCAGCCCATCATTATGAAAAGCTTCTAAATGCCCAGGCACACAGCAGACAGCTTGCACAGTTGTTAGTTGTTACTCTTCTTCAGTTACACATTTTCATGTCTTCGCTGCTACAGTGAAGACATGAAATGTATTAAATGTATTTGGCTTAAAATGTGTCTGTCATTAGGGGAAGAATACTTACTCCAGCACTTCCAAGACAATTTTACCAAAACACTCTTATTAGGGCCCATACAGTTTTTGCTCCCTAATAGTAATATTTTGCTAAGCACAGCAGTAAAATATTCCAACTCAATTTCTTTTGACACAGGTATATGGAACAATTTCAAAATAAAAATAGTGTATTTTTCTAACATGTCCAGTAGGGTGTTATTATTATCAGTCCTATGATATTACAAGACAACAACAAACTCCCTCCAACAATTAATTCTCAAATAGTCTGTGTAAGGAAAGTCTGCTTGCTGTTTAATGACCTGTAAGTCAAGCTGTTGTTTCTCATTTGCCTCCTGTTTGCTCGTATCATTAGTTTTAAAAAAAAAACAACCCAAAACTTCATGGCAACTTCACATATCAAATGAATGTTTAGAAGCGTGTTGCTTGAGGGATGATATTTGTACAGATGACAAGGGTAGTTAGAAAACGTTAATAGAAGTTTCACCCAAGAAATTGTATGAATCCTCCTATGTAGCACTATGTTAAATACAGTCATATGCTGCTATCCAGGCATTTCTGAAGTATCCAAGCGAAGATTTCAATAAACAATTGATTTTATTCCTGTAACTGAATCTAAACCCATCCTTGGCAATTTTGAGTTGAAAATAACAGTTAATCTGGTCCTTATTGTGGGTTTATTAAGTAACAGAAAACAGACTAACAGAAAAATAGGACAAACTCTACCAGTGGAATTGTGCTTTTCTGCAGTATTTATTTGTTTTGCTTAGTGTGTGTATTTTGCTATTACTATGTGGGAATGAAATAAACAAATCTGTAAATAATTCAGAATAATGTATTAGAGTAAATAAACTACATACTATTATGTGCAATTAACAATACATGGTTTATTTCACATTCTAATCCATGAATAATCTGTTTTTACCAATTAATTCTGATTGATCAGGATGAAATCCACATAATAGTGTTCTGTTTTTTTTTTTTTTTTTTTATATAATAAAAAGTAATGTGGCTGAATAGACATGGAAACTGAATTAACCTTTCAACTGACTGTATTAGATAGTAGTCCATCGGGAGAGGATTGTGGCACACTGTGAAAAGTCTGGCATTATGCTGGCCTGTGCTGCACCTAGTAGATAAAAGGTTTGAGACCCCAGTGCTAATCTTACACTCACCATACTTGTCATGCCAGAAATGGAAAAGCAATCATGATGGAAAAATAACATAAATAGAAAAACAAAAACAGAAATAATGTAATAATAAAACTAAATGCCAAAAAACAAATGTTTATATGTATTAATAATTAAGTCAACTATTATAAATGTGTATAAATACAGTGGTACATGTTTGTAACCTGAAAACTAGAGAGCTATAAGGGTAGTAAGAGGTCTTTGCAGCACCACTGGACTTTGTCAGCAATCTGAATAATTCAGCCAGATACACATGGCTTCCGCCTATCATGGTTGTATGCTTTTTGCCTGGCTGCATATTACATTAAAACAGCAATTTGAGGATATGCAAATCAGTGTCCACAGAGCCTGAGTGTATTGGATCAAATGTTTTTTTTTATTATTATTATTATTTTTGTTATTAAAACAAGATTGTGTATTATACTGCATATTGTAACCTAGTTTTAATTTAATTTATGTTTTTTCATTTCTTCTTCTGGAATTAATTAGAAAGAAACATGAAAGCGTGCACTGGATGTGTGCATTTGAGAGGCTAGAAAACTAGTAGCTGTGGATTTGATCTATTTACTTTTTATGTAAAACTAAAAAGCCACAGAAGAAAGCAAATCTGATTTTGATTCACTTTGTTGTGCATTAACTCTGTATTAGTAAAATAGATTGCTTCTATTTTTGCACTGGCCCCCAGATCATACTGTGAACTAGGACTATATTAACCTTTCCACTATGCATTGGCTAAAGTGGAAAGTCTCAATTTTCTCTGAAATATCAGGAAATTGTGGTGTATGACTGGAATTAAGTGATTTATCAGAGCAAGGAACAATCAGGGATTGATCATGGCTTGGAAAAGTCTCATGATCCTTTTGTATTAAGGGTGAGCTTTTATTAGCTAGATGTCAGTGAAACCTGATCCTTTAGCAATCAGCAGTCTTACATTTCTTGTGCTTATGATGTTCAGGTTATAAAACATTGTTTTTGCTCTGCCAGTTGTGAAGCCTTTCAGTATCTTAACTTAATCAAACAGTTAATAAAGGTTAAAGTTGTTAAATAGGTAGCATTTGCTGGTACAGCGTTCACTGTATATCTAATTCATCATTCTCTGTTACAAAATGTGTTAATGTTTTACACTAGAATGACTGATGACCTAGCAAAGATCTTCAGATTAAATCAATTTCTCTGAAATTGCTTTTTTTTTTTACAAGAAAAGCTATTTTGGCAAGGATTTTCAAAAACCAGTGTTAGTGTATCGAACTTGTGGTATAAACGAGAGCTTTAGTAACAAGTGATTTTCAAATGAAATTTGTTAATTAAATCAATCCGTTAATGCTTTGAAATTGAGTCGATGAGGTTGTTAATGAACGCATTTCTCGTTAAAAAGATTAATTGTCGCAGGTCACATACATCACTTCCTGTCTCAACTACTTGATAAGGGGAACTTTTTAAACAAAATGTATGTTAACGAGATCAAGAAAAATGAATGGATGCATAATTCGCTGAAACTACTAGCGTACAGGGAGACAGTTCTCTCACCAGCGAGCAGCAGCGAAATGGAAATAAAAAATAATTTATTTTATGTATAATTTCAAAACTTCATTTAAAACTGTATTTTTTTTGTCATCCACGGATTGGAGGAGTAGATGCGCTTGTTGACCAAGGGGTCATGGGTGATGATATAAAAAGGGGACGTAGTGATGTGATCTATTCCTTTGTGAATGCTTACGTTTAATGACCAGAAGGAGAACCTGTGCTGTGAAACGTGAGTGTTTTGTTTGTTTTTGTTTGTCATTAATAATACTGTTTGTAATTATTTGGATGGCTAACACGATCTGGAGTTGTTGCCAAAGGCCAGCACTAAACCTGGATCAACAACACTGCACTTTTGTTGTCACTAAAGAACTGTATTCACCAGGAGCACTAGAGCATGCACTGTGGACTGGTGTTTGTGTTTGTGTATGTGTTACGTGTGGGTGAACTGAAAAGGGACTGTTATTATTTCGGGGCAAACCCGCGGATTATAAATAAGCAATACACGCCGCTGTATTGCTTCATTAACATTGTTATTGTTTACTGCTGTTAGCCATCAGGCATTGGATTTTACAATTAAACCTTCATTGCACCTGGATTATCATTGTTTGTCTGATTATTGATCACCTGCACCTGCACACTGTTAACCACTTTGCCAAGAATGACATCTACTTTTGTATGTATTTTAGTATGTACTATTGTATGTAGGCTATATATAAGAGAGACTAATACACTGGTGCAATGTATGCGCCGGTCTGTACCAGCGCCACAATGGGGTTACTACAGCCATGGTTATGGCTCACACAAACTTAACTGTCAACAACCCGATTTATTTTTTCAGGATCCATGGCATTCAGGTCATATTGCTAGGTAGAAACACAAAAACACTGTTCTAATTAAAAGTTTCATTTGTTACTCTCAATACCCTTAGTAATTTTTATTGTTAAATACAAGCTTTCAGTCTCTTAACTGACCTCCTCTTGAAAACGTCACAGCTATAATGCTTCACTGTTAACACAATAGCTGTTAGTCTCTATGAATTTCCTTATTGCCACCCTCCCAAGCCATTGATTTGTCAACATTCAGACTGAACCTGCCCCTGGGATCCATAGCAAACAGCTAGTGGTTAGAAAGTCGAGTAAACTTAAGTCTTCCGTTCGTTATAACTGCAATGCTATAATAATGCAGGTGAATTTGAGATTAGATTTGAAAATGCTACTCAGCAGGTTTGAAATTGCGAGTTGCTGAATTTGCCGAAATTCATGTTAAATCACAATGCTGAAAAAAACAGTATGTGACGAAACAAAGACAAACTTAAAATGGCCAAAGAAAAACGAGCTGATAGAGGAGGAAAGTGTTTATGACCGGATGTAGAAAACATTATGTTTGAATGGAGTGCTTTGAATGACTTTAATACATACTGTAACTTGTTCTACATGTCAGTGCAGCGCAGTGGTACACTTGTAAAGTATGTGTGTGGTTCTGATTAACAAAATGAATGTATTTGTACAGCTGGAAATTGAATGCGTACAGGAGGAAAAATAATAACAATTGCTAGATGTGCTGGCTCTAAAACCCAGCACGATACTTGTTAAATGTTATTTTGTATGTCTATTTGTTTGGCCAATGTGCCCTTTTGTTTGTATCAGTGCTTTTGTTTTGTAAAACTGTTTATTTTTGTTTTGATTAATAAAAGCTGAGCGCCGTAGCGTCTCACGTTCACCCGCCAGTACTGCCTTGTTTTGGATTCATTTCCTGGTCTGACGTCACCCTTACAGCCATCTCTTTCACAAACTCCCTAACCCAATACACAATTTGTTTATAATTAATTGTTTGGTGAATTCCTCTAATCATGCATTTTCTCTGTTACTCTTTGTCCTCTGTGATAAATAAACTCAACATAATTAGCCATCGAACACTTACAGTATTAAAAGATTTTATATGCATACAAATGTGTGAAGGTGAAAGTGTACATTGTACATAGTGTGGGGGGAGTCTGACAACATTACAAATACGTGTGGGCAAAATCCATGTAAATGATCTCGATTACATTCCTAGTGAATCGCTGTGTGTCCTTGACGCCTGTTCTTCGTTCTTGTGTGGAGAAGACACAGGTGTTAAAAGCAAATCCGCAATTACCTAAGGAAACTTTATTGTAATATCTAAAATGCCGTTTTCTATACCAAGATTTCAGTTGCATAATTCAAATAAAATCTGCAGTAGATGTCAGCTGTCATATAATGTACGTATGCAAAATTAAAAAGGCTACAGTTGCATTGAAATTTCTGGGTAGTCACTGGGTGTAAATAACGACAACAACAAACATTCCATAAGGTTACAAATGGTTAAACTAAGTGAATACATCTAATTCACAACCACAAGTATAGAAAAGGCTAAAATATTTTCATAACTACGAATTTTGAATTTTCGAGGTAGTTTGTAAGAAATTAACCCTGGTCCTGTACACTCTCTCTCTGTATCGTTGGCGTTTCAAGGTGAGTTATATACTCTTTCGTTAATTAAAACCCTCCTTTTCCAAGTGCAAATTAACTCCTGATAAATTGTAACAATTAACACAGATTTGCTTTTAAATTCCCATACAAAGAAAAGAAATAGTCGCAAGAAGCACTGCTTGTTAAGATATTAACATTATTTCATAAATCAACATCATTTCGGAAAACACATTGGGATGATTATTTAATGACAAAATAGGCACAACGACCACTTGAAAATGCCAAAATCAATGCTACATACTGATTTCTTGATTAACACTGGAGTTATCATTTATGAACTTTTGAAAATCCTGCCCTTTTGTGGCTTATGTCAGAATCATATTGCACTATATTCTTAGATGTACCCCCGGATTGGACTGGGATTGACCCAGAGAGTGCTGAACTTTCACATTCAATTTATTTATTTTTTACATATGAAATTGTTTTTGGGAACACATTCAAAACACATATATATATTATAAAGGTTATCCATCTGCATTAAGATTGAGAGAGAGAGAGTCTCGAGTGAATAGGTTTTAAATACTGTAGCTTAAATTTCTTTCCAAAACCATTCAGTTTGGCCTGCTAGAAAAATAACATTTTTTCTTTGGTCAAGGGACAAAGTTCAAAGGGCAAGAGAAGCGTGTGGAAACATGTTCGGATTGCAGTGGCTGACTTTCATTGTTGCAAAATAAGACATGATGAATGTTTTAACGTCTAGCAGCCTCCAAGTGAAAAGCAGAGACAGAACTAAACAAGTATTATTTACAAGTAAGTATAACCGAATTCCTACAGATTGTTTTTGAAAAAAGCAGGACATGACGCCCTCATATCCTGGATAAATGATGAGTGCAGGCTTGTGTCTGTGGCTTGGCCTCTCATTTTCCTTTCACAATACATAACGGACTCATAAACTTCAGGCCTTCATTGATCGAATAACATCAAGCATGAAGAAGTACCTAATCCCATTACACTGCATTCCCTTTGAGAATTCAAAGTCTTGTTTAAATTTTACAAGAGATCATTTAACAATTACTGAGGCTTATCTTTTTGACCTTTACATTTGTTTAAAAATGTCAGTGATATTATCTATGACTGGCAGATATAGGTGTAAATCCCATTAGAAGAGAAACAGCTAACACATTTAATTCAGCCCAGTACACTAAAAATGGAAATATACAATACAGCTCTGTAGCTAATGAAGCAATTTGGAAAATGCTGTTAAAACACAACAAAATAAGTGCATTTTCAAGACCAGTTAAACACAGCGAGATGAAGGTTAGTACATTGGAAAAGGTTCATCGTGGGGAGGGCAATGTCTTTTGCAGTCATTTTAAACATTTATTATATAGGAGTGTTCACATGGCTTTGGAAACCCAGTGGGGCTGTAAAGCCTGAAAAGAAGATTAGAGCAGTAATTTATGTTTATTTTTGTCACACAAATCTTTCAAACTACAAATCACGTCAAAAGGCATTAGCATTCCTTATTCCCATTGACTGACAATGTGTCAGAAACTGCTGCAAGTCCAACTCCTTAAGGAAACAAAGCAAAACAAAACAAGAAAGCAACAGCCAAAATCTGAACATTACAATGATATTGACAGTATTTCATAATTCAATGTTGTACCTTTAGTTCTAGAGAGTACTGCCTATCCTAAGATTTGCAATTTTAGATACAATTCAGTGCATTGGTGCTTAATCACTGCAGCTAAGAGGACAAAGTCTCCTTGAAAAGGGAGTTAAAAAACAAATCAGAACACCTTGTCACTGTTGCTTAGTTGACAAATGACAAGTAAACATGCTTTGCATGTGCTGCTCTCAGTCAATTCTGGATCATTTTATAATTGAGGAGTAGGAGCATAAATGCGACAGACAATGCATCTTTATTAATCAAAGTACCAGTCTGTCAGTGGTATCAACTCACACCTGGCTGTAACTAGACGCTTTCCAACGCTTTCTATATTTTGTTATTCAGATATCCCCTTTTTGGCATTTGGCATCTATTTCATATCTCAATAGCAAAATAAAATGCAAAATACTAAAATACATTATTGAATAATAAAAAATAATAATTAAAACAATAGAATGACTCAATACGTAGTATTGCCCAATATTTAATAACATATTTGGCTTGTTAAGTATCATTTCACCATTATAGAGTACAATGAAGACAACCTCTCAACATAGTTGTTTGCTTCAGTGAGGCAGTGGAGGATAATAAATTGGAAGATCATATGTTGAAGATGCATTGCCATTTGGGTTCTGCAATTTTAATTGGAACCAGAAGCTTCTGACACTGCAAGTGCTACTGCTGAAAATGAAATGTATAACTTTAAAACAAAACTTATCAACTATGTAAGTATATACAATATGTAAGGTTTCTGAGCTATAGCCATACTTTTACTATTGTGTGTATATTGTGTGTGTCTAGGGTGGGCGGGTGGTGGTGGCCTGTAACAGAGAGCGAATGAATCCTAGTCAAGAATCTCCCTCCCGATCTGTGAGGGTGCTGTCTAACAGGGACAGTGCCTCGTACTGGTTGGTCTGGCAGTTCATTCTAGGGTCAGTCAGAAGCCAGCCAGCCAGGAAGGGGGCGGAGTCACAATGCCCAAAGTCCTCGCCCTAAAGCGGTACACGATGTGTCAGTCATGGATTGGAGAAGACGTGACTGAACTAGCTATCGCAGGGGGCGTGACTAAATTGGGGATGTGACGATGTAATCTGTTCCTTTGATGTGGTTACGAAACTGACCGATAAAGGAAACAGACTGGAATCTAGTCTGTTTGTCACTACTAGACGGCTAACACGAGCCAGGAAGCTGTCGCTACAGGCCAGCATCAAGCCCAGACTGCACTTACACCACTTGTTACTGAATACCTTGCACTGCACCTGCACTCAGAGCACTCACTGTCAGGAGAAGAGGCCGTGTCTGTGTTTGTGATTATTATTTCGGTACTGAACCCCGTGGTTTAAAGCTGGCAATACACATTGGTGTGTAGAGCCAGCGTTTATTATTTAACAGTCTAAGCAGACAAAAAGGAGAACTAAAAGAACGGTTTTGAACCGTGAACTTTGTGTTTGTCATTGTTAAAGCACCTGCATCACCTGTACACCTGAGCACTGCAACCCACACGCTGTGTTTTTTAAAATGTAAAATACATCCTAGTTTAATTCGCTTTTATCTGTCACACTATATTGCACTAATATATAAACAATAATCTTTGTGAAATTATATTAAAACACATTTCAGAAAAAAAAAGAAAAAAAAGACTTGCTTTTGGCTTCTTCAGGTATCCTATTTAGGATTTAGACTTTTGGTATGCCCTCCCTGGGACACAGTTGTGTGGTGGAAAGGCATATGACTGGGACATGAGCAGAAAGCAAAATGAATGTACATGATCCTCTATAGAATAAACTTCTCAGAGGAAGCAATCATTTCTTACATGAATTATTTGGTCCACTGTAGATGGCAAATGTCATTATTGCCTCTAAAATGTGTATTATTAATGATGTATATATCTTATACATTACAATAATAAATATCACATTTCTGATTCGTGAGCACAAAGTGTATGTTAATTTTGAGTATTTTTAAATAAACAAACCTTTTTAAGCAACAGTCATTTTAATCAATACCAAAATGTCTTTAATCACATCAGGCTTTAAAAAAACAATCCTTAAATAAAGTTTTGTGAACAGGGCCCACAATATATAATGTAAATACAGGTTTATATTTGGTTCTAGGTGTATAAAGGGTACTTGAAGTTGTCACCCTGATCATAAAAATGACCTATTTATTAATACTAATATGATTAATTACCAAACCTGTCCAATTTAAAACTTGTAAGTGACAAATAGCACAGGTAACAGGGAACTGACTGACAGCCATATAACAGCCACTTAGGAGCTGACGTGTAATGTATCAGAATTTAATACAAACTAAAAACACTTGATCTCTGGGGACGTGTCATGACTGCAAGATGGGCATGGGTTTTGTTATCTTGTTTTCTATTTTATTACACTGTATTGTGAAGCATATTGTTGTTTTCTATCATGATGTTGTTTTATTTGTTTATTCTTTTTTTTTGGTTTATTGTGCCATGGGATCATTCATGATGAAAGGTACTTTATAAGTGTAAGGTGTATTATTATTAGTAGTAGTAGTAGTCGTGGTATATAAAGCTCCTGTGTCTCTGATTACATGACAAATATATATTTTTCAATATCACTGTTTTCCTGCATTGTTTTTCTACAACTTTTATTTTCCATTCAGAAATGGGCCAAATTGCACACAGTAGTAAAAAGCTTTGATAAAAAGAGGATGTTGTATTATCACACACCCTAGTTCACACACCCTAGTCTCTGTAAGTCGCCTTGGATAAAGGCGTCTGCTAAATAAACAAATAATAATAATAAATTATCCGCTCAGTGTCGATTTATTGATTTGATTTTTTACAGTTATTCATATTTTGACAGCCACACTGATCAGGTAAGTGATACATTTCAAGTTGTTCATCTGAGGATTGTCTTGATTTCAACTGGTGCTGTAAATTCTTTAGCCTTCGTGGGGGGCTTCATTTGTATAGAAGCGTACATGAAATTACAGACACTTCCTGCTGTCAAAAAACCTGAATGGATAAGTGAAGAAAAATAGTGTTCCTGGTTGGCTACACCACTTTGTATAGAATCATGCTTAATTGACAGGCCCTTTTTTTATTACAGTGTTTATTTTACAACCTCGTTTTAATAATTGAATGTTGTATAGTGTTTTTATGTCTTCACTTGTCATTAGAATGTCATTGGATGTTCTCATAAAATGAATCATGGTAAAATATTTTTAAAAACATTTTTAAAAACTTAGTAGTTTCAAAATTGGCAACAGAGGAAAATAATGGTGACAGCAATTGTTTCTGATTTATTGAAGCTTCAGCTGCCTTTTGTAATGGATGAAGACATTTAAAGATTGTACACAATTAAATGTCTGTCAATGGCAGGAACAATTTAGAGCTAAGTAGATGTAGTCATTTGTCTTTCCGAGAGAGACAGCAAAGCTGCTTCACTTTTTGTTGAACAAAAATCCATGTTCATACAGTTTGTTGTGTTGTTTTGTGTGGAACAATGTCATATAGTGCTCTAAAATGCCCTATACATGTAAGTGTGTAACCCCTCAACATGCAATAATGCCCTTCTACCTGAACCATACCCTGAACTTATTCAGTCCTGGAAAGAGCTGTATTGAATATACTGGGGTTTGGCAAAAAAATAAAATAAAATCTGACTGGCAATATAAAGTAGATAACGATCATCGTGGGCAGTAAAGTGAGGGCTACCCAACCAATCCTCAATGAATAGTGCTTCAAATTTCTTCAGGGAAGGTGGGTTCTTCTGTTATGTTTTCCCAATGCTGTATAGAATTGTCACTGATGAGAAAGGATCGTGTCTTGGATAAGGAAGTACCTGCCAACCAAGTCCCTACTTTCAGTACACTGCAATTCACACAGTACCTTTACATTACTTCTCTGATCACACAGGTCTCTCAGCACACATATGCTGCTGCCGCCGCCTCCTTCTCCTCCTCCTCCTCCTCCTACTCCTCTTCCACACAGTACTGACTACAGGGTTTATAACCCTTTTATGCAGAGGCCTCATTAATTCAATTGAAGCCAAGTGCTCCTCTCTGGCTCCACCCGTGGCATTCTGGGGAATGCTGTGCCACCCACTACCTCTCCTCCCCCTACTATATATATATATATATATATATATATATGTGTGTGTGTGTGTGTGTGTCTGTATTATAGCTTGTAAGAAAAAAAAAGAGCATTAAGCCCTGAGAAAAATGTATCATATTGAAAGCATGTTTACCCAGAGGTGTAGCTAGGGATATGAGGAATCAGCGATGCTAATCTTTAAAACTGGCCTGGTTTTACTCGTCCACTTAATTTGGATTACTGCTTCACTGACTTTGCCATGGAAACTAGTTACATCACTTAATAGCTTGATGTCTTGGATGAAATTCCCTAAAAATCAATGTATAATATACTTCAGAATTTTCAAGACTGCAAGACATGTGTAGCACAGATGCCATCAATTTGACACTCCTTGATAAAAAAAAGGAGTTATACACAATTTGTATTCAACTTAAGTGAACGCCCTCAAAATATTAACAATACATGTTTTTGATAGATCAAAATGAACTTATTCCTAACAGTATATTTATTCTTCACTATTGCTCATATATAAAAACAGGCTAAATTATGGGTGAGTAAAGAGTAAATGAAAAATTTAATTTAAAGAAAAAAAATATATATTATAGCCATATATATATATATATAATATTTAAGAATGGGGAGGTGCTGCGTCCCTAGCCTCCCCTGAGAAACCTCCTCTGGTGTGCTGTGTTAATTTAGTTTGACAGTTAGTTTATTAACATTAAGTTAACCCTAAGTAACGGCCATTATTTTTGCCTCTGCCATTGTGATAGCCCGAAACACAGCCAGCAGCTAATTTCATAGTACATAGCAATTTAAGCTTTTTGACCATGTTGTTTTGCTTTAGTTTTATTAATGTTAGTTTGTCTGTTACTTTATTATTATAGTTTATTAACATACACGTGCCTATTGTTTTGTTTTTACTTATTTAGTTCATTTCATATGTTGATGCATATGCGTCTTGACAAGTAATACATACGTGTTTATTTATTTATTGATTCATTGTGTCTGGTGGCTAACTCCATCTTAGAGAACACTTTGGCTATAAGAACACTTTGCTTGCTTTCTGAGGGGTGCTCTCTTAGCCGGAAAGTATTATTATTATTATTATTATTATTATTATTATTATTATTATTATTATTATTATTACTTTAAAAGTTGTCTGAGGGCCCAATAACTGGATATTGGACAAATAATCTACCTTTTGGAAAGAACTCAAGATATTGAAAATGGCCAATGGTAATGAAATGTAACCATTTGTCTACAACAATATCATTTGTTTTATCACCATTGGCTACACCAGTTTACATTGATATCTGACAATACAATATTTTCATAGCAATGTTTTGTTTCACATTCTAAGTGCTACCACAGTTTCCCTCTTCTCTTTTGGCTCATTGCTTTCAACAAAAGCTTAACTTTTTTACAAAACCAGTCATGAGTGTAGGACCATGTTAAATTTAAATTAAATAATTTTTGATCAGCTCATACTAACTAAAGTAAGATTATAGTACAAGTTTTAATGTATCACTCTTTTATTAAGAACAAACACAAGTGAAATAATAATAATAATAATAATAATAATAATAATAATAATAATAATAATAATAATAATAATAATAATAATAATAGGCTTACATAATTAGTTGGAATTTAATGAGCAAGCAGTTTGAAAGGACCAAGAGAACATTTTATTAATTCACTGGCTTCCAATACAGATGTATAGTATGATTCTGAATTGTATTCAATGCTAGAAACAAAATACACTGCTACTGTAAAAAGCCAAACTCATTTTGTTGTATCTGTTGATCACTTGCCTTTAAGTTGGCTTATCTATAGGCTGATTTGATTAAAGGGACGGTTCATAATTATACAATGCATAAGGTATTTAAGAACCATTGTATTTATTCACCTACACTTATGATAGAAATGCATTCCCCCTACCACTTTGCATTGTTAAGTATACATGTACTGTATGTTGAAAACCAGCTGCTCGCTTTGGCCATGTTTGTGGCGTTACCATAGTAACTTTACTGTTGCTGCAGAGGTGATGATTTAGGGTCAGCTGGTAAGAGCTGATATTCTATGCTGTGCTGATTCTTCACCATTCAGCACCAGTATGTGGCTCATTCAAGTGAAGATAGTTGGGGAAATTGAGTCATTTCTGTTTTAGTCAAATACCAGAAAGGTGGGAAAAGCAAAAAGATTTATATTGCAACTTCTACTGTTGATTATATATAAAATAAATAAATAAATAATTAAATAAAAAAAAACCTGTGAAATATGGCCGCTGGTGGATCTTCACTGTTTGCAATTCCAGGGGTTATGGCCAATTAATGCTGGTACTTTTCAAATCACATTGACAGTTCTGTACTTTCCTGTTCAACTATGTATCACACAACTTCCACATGTGAAATGCAATTATCACTGCTCATGCGAGTTCCCCACTCATTTTTAAATACTATACAGTACATTTTTTTCATCTGACAGTATACAGTAAATATACTAAAGAAAATTATACACAATTTTGATTAAACAGCATTTGCATTTAAATAATATCCACTACATGTACACATTGTATCCCATTTATATTGAAAATGGTCAATAGAATAGCATGTATACTACACTCAACACAGGATTCAATTCAAATAAGGCATTTGTTTGGACATTTTTTGAGCAATTTAGAAAGCATGGAACAGTGAGCAGTATTGTACATCTTTTATTTGTTATTTATGCTAAAAACCCAAATGTATAAATGGGTAACTGTATGTAAATGTGATATCTTGTAACAATTGTAAGTCACCGTGGATAAGGGCGTCTGCTAAGAAATAAATAATAAATGCTGGATATACCTTAGCATAACATTTCCTGTTTACTAATGTTCAAGGTTATAAAAGTTCTGGTAATCATCTTCAGTGGGTTTCATGGAAAATATCTCCGGTCTCACAATAGTCACAGTATCACCGTGGTTTACTGATCAGTTGTCGCTGAAACTCATGCATCAACTAGATTTGTGAAAAATCCCCCGGAGAACCGCCAGGTGACGCATTATTCTTTAGAACTTCAAAAAAAAAAAAAATCCCTGGCTGTACAGTCGAAGGTGTTATTTCAAATTAAGTAGCACATAGCATTATTTATTTTTTGGATCAAAGAGTTAGCTTCACTTACTATTTAAAATGTGATACAGTGCTACTTAATTTGAAACGACACCTTCTACTGTACAGCCAGGGTATTGTTCTTTTTTAAAGTTCTGTATACAGTCAGCACTCACATATCCGGGCCCATAACATTTTGGCCCCATAACATTTTGACTTCAATGACGGTTAAAAAAGAGTGTGACAGTTGTAGCCTTAAATCTGGTTCCACATCCAGCCTACTCTGGTATTTGGTATTGGTACTCAGATTGAACGTGTAACCAGAAGTCAGTCAGATTTAGTTGTGTGAAGACCAGCTTTAAAGAGCTGTCTTCCTCCTTTGATGTAAAGTTTGTGTGCATTTCACTGTCAGTGTTCATGAATGGGCAGGCAGCTTGTCATGACGTGGCATGAAATTGACAGTTTTGCATCCAATAAAAGAGATGTAGCCTTGCCTTATTTAGTTGAAAGAAGGAAACAAGACCAACAATAGTTTGTTCACAGTGCTGCCTGCCATTTTACGTACTCCTTGCTGCGTTCGTTTACCGTCTTTATTCAAAATCTCCAGTGCCAGTGTTATTCTGTCATCCTTAACAATTGAAGGTCTCTCTTCTTGGGATCTTACTGTAAAACCTATTTTCCTCAGGTCACATATAATATCAGATTCAACTAAAGCCATTATTGATTTTAATCGCAAAAAAATTCTAAGTTATCCAAATCCAGTAAGTGCCTCACCAACCTGTGTTTACCACAGCAACACCTTCAGAAAGATTTGTGCCTCACGCAGCAGTGTGACAGCACTACATTGTTCCAGTTTTCTGGCATTGCACTTTCTCTACCGGTGAAAGCGAATTGTGACTTATAATAATAATATTAGTATCGCTTCTGTGGAATTACATGTATTTAATATATACACGCTTAACTGTGCTGAAATGTGTTTATATTTCTCAATTAAATAAAAATAATATGCAAAATACTTTTTTCAGGCTTTGGGAATTCTTGGTGAGGCCATGCCTCGTTTGCCTCGGCTGACGAGCCCCCTCTGTATTCCACTGCTACTTGCTTCATTTTCACTCACTTTCCTCTTCAAAGACCCTGTTTTTATCCAGCGCTCCATTGCTGATACTTCCCATGCGGGGTTGCTTCTAACATGCGGTGAGTTGCAGTGTGTGAAGTGATTTAGTCACCAAGCTAAATCATGTTACACGCTGCAACTCGCTGCACTTCTACAATGTGTGCGAAGTGTAATACAGCGGCAGGCGCTACATTCTGCCGAAGATGATTTGAGTTGTAAAATTGGGGGCTTGCCAGTGCAAGGAGGCTATTTTTATTTTGTTTTCCCACGGACCTCCTCCGATGGCCTGGTTGAAAACCACTGCTCTAAATTATTGTGCCAGTCAGTGTATACAATTGAGTGTTTGAATAAGCATGTTCATTATTTTGTAAAATGTAAAATGCATTGGATTCGACAGTGTTACTCTTTTTCACCTTTTCATACTAACAGTATTTGTACTTATGTTCTGGCAGAGAAAACAAAGAGAACAAATACAGTGAGTAATGGTTAATGAAGCTGAATATTTTCTAACAGAAGCTGTGCTATTAGCAAAGCTTTCTACAAATGTAAATGGTTTATCCATCATGTTTTCAAGTTCAAGGTCCTAAAGGGCTTTCTAACAGAATGGCTTCCATAGAAACATACAAAATGGGTAGAATTTTATTCTTAAATTAAATTGAAAGATTTGATATCCTTGAGAGAAGAATGATAGAACAGTGATTTTAAAGTCTCCCAAGGTGAATGTACACAGCTTGTCTTTTTATATCTTTAAAAAGCCTGTGCTTACTGTCATCAACAAATCAGTTCATTCTGATTTTCTTTTTGATCAAATATACCATTTAAGTTTAAACCTGAAGTAAAGGCAGCTAGTAAAACCAAGGCACATTCCGTACATCTCTCAACATTCTGAAGAATCGGCTGTGATTGAAGTCTGACATTGGAACATCTTAATCATAAATGCAATTACCACTGCCTTGAAACTGTGGTATGTGGTAGGGGTAACATCGTGATTTCTAAGGAGCGCTGATTGAAATCACACACACAACAAATTTCAGTCTGGAGTTCTTTTAAATTAAATACATGGCAAACAAATATTTTGTTTAAAAAAATAGTAACGGTAATTTTATTAAATATGATCAGAAAGATACATGGATTGAAAAAAATACATGGATTGACTGTGTTCCTTCAACGGGAAGTGCAGCATTGAAAAAAATACCATTTCAAATGTAATATAATGTTCATCTTTCATATAAGAAAATGTGAGATCTATGAAGTAATGGTAATACATAGAAAAGATTTACTGTGTGCTATGAGTTTTGTTAATGGTATGGACATGTAGCCCCAGAAAATGAGCACTCCTGCACTAAATGTTATGGTAATGGACACGCTAAAAAGTGGCATGGCAACACAGAAGATATTGTTGTTAGATTATTATAATATATGTTCACGTACAAACGTATATGATTGGGAAACAACTGCATAACTACGTAGTTAATGTGTACTTTTAATGTGTACAAGTGTATTCAAAATAGCTATGTGCACATTTTTTAAAGTAAAGCCATAATGAATGTTGGCAGAATGCAATAGTATAGATAATGTCAGATTGGAACAAATGGTTGACTCAATAGGTAATTTCTAGTGACTAAAGCAGTTGCTCAGGAGCAGTTTTGATGGAAGACTTCTCAAGACTGACAAAACAGCACAATCACAAAGTTTCTACAGGCAATAGCTCAATACTTCATTAGCTGTTAACAATGGTTCCCTCAACTACAAAACAACGCTTAAAGAAAAAAAAAACAGCAAGATGTAGCCCTATAATTAGTTTTGGCAGGGGTGACATTCATGATTTTAAATCTACTAAATGCTTATGAATAGTAATAATATAATAATATAAAGAAGAGAGAACTGTATAATTCAGATGCCGTGAAACTTCAAAGCATTAACTTCCTGTATATTAGAAATTAGGCGGATACCTTATACATAAAGCCCTGTAAAATTCTTTGTATTTTTTAAAAATAGTTTTTCATTTTATTTTTCACAAATGTAATTTTATTTCATTTTATTACAGATACACATTAATAAAATAACTCAAATAGATATAGTATATAAATAAAAACAAAGTATACATCATGTTTTAACGATATACATATTTTTTATAAAACCGTATCCATTTTTTTTATTATTATTATTTTGACATAAACAGACCTAGCACAGAAAAATAATTTAATTACCATAATGTTTCATTAGCAATAGTAACTGTAAAGTACGTGAAGTCCCCCACTATTTTTAATGAACTGCCTATTTACAGTAAATACTGCCCATGCCCTCTCCAAAAATACAATAAGATAAACTAAAAATGCAAAAATACTTGTATTACTGCACAATGGAAATCAAATCAGCATGAAGGTTATTCAATCAACAAACACAAAAAATGGCTTATTTCAGAATGTTGTACAATTCAGCATTAACTCAAAAAGCAGGTTACTGAAAGAAAAGTCGGATATTTCACGCATGTATTCATAATGAGCTTCACTCTAGCACAAATATTCAAATTAAGAATTAAGAATATTCAAAAAAAGAATTTTCTAATTTTATGGTTTGTCATCTGTCACTTACAATCAGAAAAAAAAAAACTGGTCAGTCAATGGAAACCACAGGGTACATGAGACAAGAAATCATGGTATTGGATAAGCTGGCATTCTGGCACCTGAGGCCAAACAGCATGTCAATAAAATCTATAGAGCCGTCAAAATTATTCTTATCTGCATCTTTCACACTGTCGCTTAGGGCTGGTCCAAATCAAACCCTGATCGCTCTTGCGAAAGAGTGTTTATGCGATAATATCGCTAGTTTCCATATCACATTTTCTTTATCACGAAACCAAAACTAGCCATTTCCAATCCACGAAAGGGCCGGAGAGAAGTTTCGCAGGAGTAGGAGGGGCCGCCGAAAGCAACATGAAAACAGCTGTTGACCAATCCCAAGCCGGTATTTGTGACCTTTTGAAGGGGCAGAAACAAGGCAGTAACATGCAAAAAGGCAGACAAAGACAGCCAGGCAGAAAAAAATAAAATAAAAGTCTGTGTTGTACAACTGTTTCGTTTGAATATCAGTGAATGAATGCTATTACATACAACTACTACAAGTAGTAATAATAATAAAAATATGTTTATTAATAATAATAATAATAATAATAATAATAATAATAATAATAATAATAATAATAATAATAATAATATGTTTTTATTTTTATTGTGAGTTTGAAAGAAAACACACACACACGCACACACTTGGAAATTACTTTGTTTCCACAATGTCTGCATCGTGCTGCATTGTTCTGTCACTGTTATGAAAGTGTGCCACATTGTTTTCATGATTATTGCAAAAATCCATACCGTGCCCTGGTTTGTGTAAGCACCATGCAATGCCAGCATCCTCATACCCGACTGGCAAGGTGCTGCCCAGAGCCCTGTTGTGCACAAGGCTGTATAGTAACTGCACAAGAACGAAGATTTAAACAAAAAAAAACAAAAAAAATGTTAACAAAGAAACTCCGTGCAAGTATTATAAAATTAAAATGCTGATTTAAAAAAAAAAAAAAACTTGGGGTGAATAGAACATTCAAAAACCAAAATAACACTGTCGCCAGGATCAGTATCGGTACATATTATATACAATAAGAAGTTGAATGAAATGCTATCCAGTGCCTTGGAAAAAAAAAAGTTGATTGCAATTTTTTTTTTTAAATGGGTAGAGTCGGGTAGTTATATATTATTATTATTATTATTATTATTATTATTATTATTATTATTATTATTATTATTATTTCTTCTGTCGAAAACCAAAAGCAAATTTAAAAACTTCATCTTGATGCTTCTGAGATGACCTTTATAGGTATTACATAATTTTTTATCAACATGGATTTATACGTTTCGAGGGGACCGTTTGGCATGCTGAGATGGTATAGCCAAAATGTGCTCCCTTGAACTGGAATGGTGGGCTTGTTCTTACATGCTGAGAATTTGGGCTTCATAATGTTTCTGTGTAGGCCAACATGTTGAAGTACTTTACAAGAGTAACCAAATGTTTAAAACTAAAAGTTAATATCTTTAAAGTGGTTAAAACAGTTCTTTATTAGTATTCTAGTTTGTTTATATTTGTTAGCCTTGAGTTTGATCGATCATAATGTTTCTGTGTAGGCCAACATGTTGAAGTACTTTACAAGAGTAACCAAATGTTTAAAACTAAAAGTTAATATCTTTAAAGTGGTTAAAACAGTTCTTTATTAGTATTCTAGTTTGTTTATATTTGTTAGCCTTGAGTTTGATCGAAGTTCAAAGTAATGGAGCACTCTGACTTTAAGAAATTAATAATTTGAACAGAGGTAGGTGACGTCACAGATGACATGTGAATATGTCAATGGACTTAGAAAAAGTGTGGTGTCCGTAGTTGTAGCTTACTACAAAGATAATAAATAAAAGAAAATATATCTAAAAAGCTTTACCATCATTGAAAGAGACACTGCTCCACGCAAAGCTCTCTGTGAGTGGAAAAGAGTTTGTTTGTACGTATTAAAGAAATAATACGTATTGCTTTATTAAACATTTGCAAAAAAATGTGGCAAAAAACATAGAAGAAAACGGTCCTGTGCGTGTTTCGTTTAAGGGTGCAACAAACACAACATATATTATGATAATAATAGGAATAATACATATACTGATATTTGATACTGTAAATTATTAATTTTAAATTATTCAATGTTGTATGCAAGTGTTCGATATATGAGGCCAGTGGAGCATCTTGAGGCATGTACTGTTTTTTGCAAATATCAGGATGTCTAGTGTTATTTTTTTTTTTACTATTTGTTTAATACGCGATAGCTTTTGACAAGTTCGAAGTTGACTATAAAATCCGGTCCTGCGAAAGTCTTGCAATGTGATTTATAGTTGGAATTGAGTAGATCTGGTCGGGCGATAGCAAACCACTGCCCCTTCTCAACCCACTTGTAGTCAACAAGTGATAGCTGCTTTTTGAAGGGCTGAAAAGGGCTTGTTTTGGTTCCGCGAGATTTCGCTTGGAATTTTTCTTGTGTTTTATTACTGCAAATTTTTTCACGTCCTCGTTCGCTAAGTGCTAACTTTGATTTGGTCTGGCCCTTAGTTTCATGTACCACAAAATAATGTATTTCCACTTCCCTCAGCAGTGGCGCGTTCACAATACATTCCTAAAACATATTTTTATCCATTGATGCCCGAATGGCTATCACCAGTGGATTAAACAGTTAGCCAAGACAAGACAGGAGAAAGTCTTTGCAGCGTTGTTTAATTGTTATGTGCTGTTTAGGCATTTTAGAAACAAACATATCTTCTCTTCCACCACAATTTTAATTCCCAAACGACTTGCTCCAAATTATACATCTGTGCAAGTGCTAGTCAGAGCTTCCATTTCCCTTCAGACCGTGTCTATGGTAATGGCTGAGCCTTGACAACTACGATTGCAAGTATTTATTTAAAAAAATGTTGTATTTGGTTGTATTTGTAATGATTTTTCATTTTACATTTGCATTTCTTTTTATTTTGTTTTATATGTTTCATTTCATTTTATTTTGTGCTATTTTGTATTTGTGAAAAACACTGGGCTCTTCTTTACATATGCTGCAAACCTTCATGGATGCCTAGAAAATAGGAGTTTAAAAAAATAATTATCTGTGTCATTAAATATCGACTAACTCTTCTGCCGTAATATATGAGCTAAATTCACCCTAATTACACTGTTCTAACTATCTGCACTTCAAAAGTGCTTTTCAGCAGCTTTTTTTCAACTAATGAGAGTGAAATATTCAAAATAGTTTTTGACAGTGTGTGCATCTAGGCATAATTCAAGTCTTGTAGGGAATACTAAGCAGTATAATTAAAAAAAAAAAAGTTTTGAGAAAAAAGTTATTCAATTTTTGTGGCATACCTAAAATAAAATGCAAACACCTTCTTCTTCTTCTTCTTCTTCTTCTTCTTCTTCTTCTTCTTCTTCTTCTTCTTCTTCTTCTCCTTCTTCTATGAAGACGTGGATTGGGCTGTGTGGCAATGTGCCCTGCCCCTGTTTATTTTATGCCCGCTGATAGCATTGCCACTGGCAGCCTTTCCGTTGCCAGAGGTGCCACGGGAGGAGGAACTCACCCCGCTGTCAGCATTGCTAGTAGCAGTTTTTCCGCTGCCAGAACTGCCGGGGCTGGAGAAACCAGCCTGTAAGCTGTCAGCATTGGCGCTGGCAACATTGCTGCCCATGAGCCCCTTAATGTCTCAGGTTTTGACCCAAGACTTTGAACAAGACTTTTGGGCTTTTGAGGGGGAGGTGGCCTTTGAGGCCATGTGTACTGTGCACAAGGGGGGAGATATGTGGCAGTGTGCCCCGCCCCTGTGTGTATTGTATGTTTATATGCTGCATGTGGTGTATTAATGTTGGTGTATATGTATTGGTGCATGGGATATAATGTGCGGTTATGTAGCACAAGTGTTATAACATGTATATTTGTATTTAGACACGTGGATGGCACAATCACTTCACAGTAAAACGAGTATTTGTGTGGAAGCACGGGAAGTGCACAAAGTAGTTCACGTGCAGATGTACCGAGATTCCAACTGAATGATTGATTAGCAATCCAATCTTGGTATAGCTGCATAAAAGGGTGAATATTTCACTCACCCAGGGTTGGATGTACAGCAATGAGGTACAGGAGAGAGAGAAAGAGGAGATTAATAATAATAATAATAATAATAATAATAATAATAATAATAATAATAATAATAATAATAATAAAACAAATGCTATGAGTACTGGAAGCACCAGCACTGTACTTGTTTAGTTGGTGTCAGTTTTGTGTTCATGATTTGTTTTGGTTTCAACCTTTTATTTTGCTCTTTGAGCATTGTTTTTTGTAAAACTTTTTTTATTTTGTTTATTTAATAAAAGTTCCACAGCAGATTCATTCGCCAGTCATCCATAGTGCTGTGTGTGTTTCTTCCAGGTCTGACATCACCACCGCAAGCTATCCTTGACAGGCTGTCAATATACATTTGAATATTTCAAGATAATAAACACATGGGCAATTCAGAATATGGTCAATGGTATTGAAAATAAATCTAATATAAACAAAATAATTACACTCCATAGTAACAATATAATTAAAATAAACCCAGTAGTGCTTGATATTTCATCCATGTGTCCTTTTATTTTAAGATATCAAAGCCCAGGATTCATAATTTAATAGAGGCTTCAGAATCAATGAGTCAGGTCACTGTACAGTTAATATATGGCTAAATCAACAGACATTGGAAGTTCCCCCAAGAGCTTAGAATTATTAATGGAACCTGGAAACTTGGCAGGGTCAAGGAGATATCTAGGAGGGAAACTTACACAAGCAGTGCATCAAACAGATTACTCTGCAATTTCAATATGGTACATCATGCCACTGGTCATGTCACTTCTGTAAGGTATCAGTTTCAGATAAAATTTAATGCATCTAAAGTAATAATTTAAAAGACTAACACATATTTTTAGTTAATGTAACTGGACATCTCAAGTTCCCATAGATATGGTTTTAGAAATGAGTTAAAAAGTGCAACAGCATTTCTTCATCGACTTTTGCTGACTAAGCAGAGGTTGGATTTCTTGAGTGTTTCTAATGCACCATATCAACTAATGTAATTAAAGGATAAAAGGATTTATGACTTAAAATGCTTCACTCAAGTTTAATGTGACAGCTTGCTTAAAACTGTAGTGTCCCAAAAAATTACATACAGACTATATATTCACTTTTTATAGGAATTTATTAAATGAATCAGCTTTGTAATACAAGTGCATAGTGATATTAAAGTATATTGATTGCATGTTGATAAAGAAGGTGCTCCAACAGCTACAGTAATGATGCTGCCTGTTACTGGTTGAAGGGAAAGTCATTATGTTTAATGCTATTTTCATGGGGAATTTATTTGAATGTAATATTAGTAATATATTTTGCAAACCTCAAATGAGGAACTTCATGTATAGATTCATAGGTGACACAGCCATTGGAAGGGAGTTCCAAAGGGTGCTGGAAAAGCAATCTATTTCTAAGAGGAAAGTGCTTTGTTTAAAAAAAAATGTAAAAGAGAATATCAAATGAAATGTTGGCTTATGTTCAACATTATTCTATTAAGGACAAAAGGTAACATATGCAGGGTACTTTTTGGCAGGCACAATGACTAAAAAATCTTCTTGGACTCTAATCACTTGACTAAATTAGATAGATATTGATTGGGTTATATAATTTTGAGAAGGTCATTGATTCCTTTGACAGAAAGTGGTTCAGAGGTCAATCTTGATTATAATACTGCATTCACTTAATTATAGTGTGTATACACCCCTTAAATAAACATTGCTGACACTTTATAAAAACCTATGGTGACACAACTTACTGAAACCTTGTGGCTCTGCATGGCAGCACTGAAAACAGAAACTGTCAAAGAGAACTGTCAGAATTAGCTTTTAATGGGGCAGAATGTATAGAATCCAAATCAAGGTCACCAAAATATCATTCCATTGACTGCATTAGGGTTTCACAATTTTTCATCATACACAAGCTGAATGCTTGTCAAGTGACTGTTATGTAAACCTCCATACAGTAAACCTACATGCTACCTACTTGTTTAAATCATTAAAATAAGACATTTCCATGTGCACACATGATTGTGTTGTTTAGCTTGTAACCATGATAGACCAAACATAATCTGTGTATACAGTTAATTACAGCTATGGCCAAAAGTTTTGCATCACCCTATAGAATCAACTAATGTTGCTTCATAAAGTCGAATGAAACCTACTGAATTATGTTACGTTAACATATTGAATTACATGCTCGTAACAACATGAAATACCATACTACTATTA
This sequence comes from Acipenser oxyrinchus oxyrinchus, assembly GCA_030684275.1. Taxonomy (NCBI): domain Eukaryota; kingdom Metazoa; phylum Chordata; class Actinopteri; order Acipenseriformes; family Acipenseridae; genus Acipenser; species Acipenser oxyrinchus. The sequence goes on along the minus strand of CM060257.1, from coordinate 14,407,308 downwards.
TGGCTTCCGGTAGACTTTTGCAATATCATTTTGTAGTTTCTTTGATTACATGATTTTAAATGAAATATCTAAATTAGTCTTAATTTAAAAAAAAATGACCATAGCTGTATGCAACTTAGAACAGCCTCATTTAAAATCAACACACAATGATTGTAAAAAAAAAAGAAAAGAAAAATGCAACTGTGGCAATGTGGCCACGCCCTTGTGCGTAGTTTATGTTATATGTTGTATGTTGCGTGTGGTGTGTTAAATGTTGGTGTATAGAGATGGCTGCACGGGATATAAATGGGTGTGTGCAGCACGAGTTATTTAAGATGTAATTGTATTTAGGCACGGGATTGCACATCACTTCACTTCACGTGCAGATAAAATGTGTATAATGTGTGTCACGGGATTGCACTTCGTTAATTCACGTGCAGTTGTACCGAGACTCCGATTGAATGATTGATTAGCAATCGAGTCTTGGTACAACTGCATAAAAGCTGCATGTTTTCACCCACTCGGGGTTGGGTGTTCGAGAGTGGAGAACAGGTGAGAGAGAGAGAGGAGAACGTAGAGTAAAGGGGAAGAAGAATAATAATAATAATAATAAGTGTTTTGTACGCACCGTGTTTGTTTGTCTCCGTGCACCGTTTAAGTGTTAGTTCGTTTTGTTTATCTCTTTTGTTTTGGCGAATGTGCCGTGTCCTGTTTTGTGTACCAACCTTTTATTTTCTGTTTAATTATTAAATGCTGAGCGCGATCACGCGCTCAGCTTCACCAAAACCCCAAGTCTTTTGTTTATTTATTTCCTGTTTCTGGTCTGACGTCACCCACTGCTGCCGTCTTTGTGACACGTGGTGTCATCGTGGGATTACCAGCGCCTCCAAGACTCAGACCAGAGCAGGAGTACCGTGTGTTTTTTTTTTGGAGAGAAAAAAGGAAAAAAAAAATGGATTTTTTTGGAGAAATGGAGGGAGGAAAGACGCTAGAGAGGAAGCAACAGCAGCACCCATCCTGCAGGCCAGTGTCAGAGGAGGTGATCGACTGGCTGCTGGATCAGGAGAAGCAAGGGGGCCCAGAGTAACATCAGCGCAGCAGTTGCAGGCGGTGTTAAAAGGTGCCCTGCACCGCTACTAGCAAGGCTGTTGTCCTCTCTAGCCCAAAGGGAGGAGCCCGAACGTCCCTACGCCTGAGTGGGAGGAGCCCGAACGTCCTATGCCTGAGTGGGAGGAGCCCGAACGTCCCACGCCTGAGTGGGAGGAGCCCGAACGTCCCTACGCCTGAGTGGGAGGAGCCCGAACGTCCCTACGCCTGAGTGGGAGGAGCCCGAACGTCCCTACGCCTGAGTGGGAGGAGCCCGAACGTCCCTACGCCTGAGTGGGAGGAGCCCGAACGTCCCTACGCCTGAGTGGGAGGAGCCCGAACGTCCACAGCCCCAGAGGGGGAGTCGGTCGTCCACAGCCCAAGAGGGGGGAGTCGGTGCGTCCACAGCCCAAGAGGGGAGTCGGTGCGTCCACAGCCCAAAAGGGAGGAGTCGGTGCGTCCACAGCCCAAAGGGAGGAGTCGGTGCGTCCACAGCCCAAAAGGGAGGAATCGGTGCGCCCACAGCCCAAAGAGAGGGAAGTCGGGGCTTCCACAGCCCTAGGACCCAAGCTGCCAGCAGAGGGAGAATGCCTGCTGGTTCCACCTCCACCAGCAGAGGAAGAATGCCTGCTGTCCCCGTGTCCACCAGCAGAGGAAGAATGCCTGCTGTCCCCGTGTCCACCAGCAGAGGAAGAATGCCTGCTGTCCCCGTGTCCACCAGCAGAGGAAGAATGCCTGCTGTCCCCGTGTCCCCAGCAGAGGGTGAATGCCTGCTGGGTTCCCATCCACCAGCAGAGTGTGAACGCCTGCTGGTATCACTTCCCCACCGTCACCACCCGGAGGAGAGGAACAGGAGCTGCCTCTGCCTCCACCACAGTCCCCTGCAAGAGCGGGAGAGCCGCACCAGTCCCCTGCAAGAGAGGCGGAGCCGCACCAGTCCCCTGCAACAGTAGGAGACCACACGCTGCTCGCACCTCCATCGCCAGGAGACTACACGCTGCTCCCACCTCCACCGCTTCCTCCACTAGGAGCAGAGGAGCAGGAGCTGCCTCTGCCTCCGCCACCTCCAAGAGCAAAGCAGCAGGAGCTGCCTCTGCCTCCACCGCAAGGAGCAGAGCAGCAGGAGCTGCCTCTGCCTCCACCACCTCAACCGCTTCCACCAGGAGCAGAGCAGCAGGAGCTGCCTCTGCCTCCTCCACCAGCAGAGGGTGAGTACCTGCTGGTTCCGCCGCCTTTGTCGTGGGAGGACTGCTGGCCCCTCCCACCTCCACCAGCAGAAGGTGAATACCTGCTGGTTCCGCCGTCATTGTCGTGGGAGGACTGCTTGCCCCTCCCACCTCCACCAGCAGAGGGTGAATACCTGCTGCCTCCGCCACTGCCAGGAGCAGAGGAGCAGGAGCTGCCTCTACCTCCGCCAGGAGCAGAGGAGCAGGAGCTGCCTCTGCCTCCGCCACTGCCAGGAGCAGAACAGCAGGAGCTGTCTCTGTTTCCCGCACCTCCACCACAGGGATGCGGTGGCCGGAGCCCCAGAAAGAGGAGCTACCGGCTACAAAGACAGGGGAAGAGGTCAGGAGACCACTTTCCCCAGCAGCAGTTTCGCTGCAGGAGTTCTTCGGCCGGAGCCCCACAGGAGGGAGCTACCGGCTACGAAGAAAGGGGAGAGGTCAGGAGACCAGCATCCCCAGCAGCAGTTTCGCTGCAGGAATGGACCAGCATGCTGTCAGCCGTGCCACTACCGGCAGGGGTGCTGACAGCATTGCCAGCCATGGGCCCACTGAAGCCTCCCTTCCCAGCCCGAGACTTTGTCCTGGACTGCTGGGTTTTTAAGGGGGGAGGTGGCCGTTGAGGCCATGTGTGCTGCGCACAAGGGGGGGTATATGTGGCAATGTGGCCACGCCCTTGTGCGTAGTTTATGTTATATGTTGTATGTTGCGTGTGGTGTGTTAAATGTTGGTGTATAGAGATGGCTGCACGGGATATAAATGGGTGTGTGCAGCACGAGTTATTTAAGATGTAATTGTATTTAGGCACGGGATTGCACATCACTTCACTTCACGTGCAGATAAAATGTGTATAATGTGTGTCACGGGATTGCACTTCGTTAATTCACGTGCAGTTGTACCGAGACTCCGATTGAATGATTGATTAGCAATCGAGTCTTGGTACAACTGCATAAAAGCTGCATGTTTTCACCCACTCGGGGTTGGGTGTTCGAGAGTGGAGAACGGGTGAGAGAGAGAGAGGAGAACGTAGAGTAAAGGGGAAGAAGAATAATAATAATAATAATAAGTGTTTTGTACGCACCGTGTTTGTTTGTCTCCGTGCACCGTTTAAGTGTTAGTTCGTTTTGTTTATCTCTTTTGTTTTGGCGAATGTGCCGTGTCCTGTTTTGTGTACCAACCTTTTATTTTCTGTTTAATTATTAAATGCTGAGCGCGATCACGCGCTCAGCTTCACCAAAACCCCAAGTCTTTTGTTTATTTATTTCCTGTTTCTGGTCTGACGTCACCCACTGCTGCCGTCTTTGTGACAGCAACTTACAGCTATACCATAATTTGAATAATATAATGTGCACTATAATGAGACCGATATGTCTTTAGTTACATTCATTATATAAACGACAACTTGTGTATAACAAGCGCCTCCTGTATAGTAGTCCAGTATATACTATAGTATACCATAACCCTAGTATACTGCACACCTCATATGTAATGAAAAACCTATATATAATACATATATGCATAGCAAATAAGGTCATTGCATTGAACAAGTAAGTCATTTTCTGATGGATCTTGCTTGTAAATTGGAAGCTAATTAAGTACTTGTGCACTGGGACAGGAGTTATGAATCCCTCACCAAAACAAAACATTTAAAAACCTGGATTTGCCTACTGGTTATAATGATTTGTCACATTCCCTTCAGGCTGAGATTTTTAATTTAAAAAAATCAAGGATGATATACATATTGAAATTACCCTTTTTTCATTGTCAGGGTTGCTTGTAGTTTTCCTGGATGGACAAATTAATGGACAAATGTCATCTTTTATGATCAATAGCTGTGAATTGAGTTTTCAGTAAGGTGTCCTATTACAGACATATTTATTTTGTCGGCTTACTAAGCAGAAAGCAAGATGTTACTCAAGCAGATTGATTTTAAATTTATCACAGTAAATAAATGGCTTAACACCATATATCTATATATTAGGGGTGTGTACCAATCTGACAGCCAGACCCTAAAGAAATTCACATTAAGTGGTATTTTATGAAGTCAGTGATAATTTGCATTGGGCAGCTGGCAGCATTGAAATCAGAAGATTGATGTTTATCTTTCTTTCAGTGCTAATCCCTTTGTACACACTATACAATTAGGGGCATCCGAAGGTCATTCTTTTAATTGCTTGTAATATTAATAGTGAGTCCTTTACAGTAACTGTCAAGATGGATCCATTTAAAGGACCATTCAAGCTCATGGCAGTTTGACCTATCTTGGCTTTGACTCTTATAACACAATGGTATCAGATTTGAGATCTTAATCCATACCCAGTTTGTTCATTTAATTGTAAAATAACTGGTAAATGCAGAGGTAGCTTTTCATAGACTGCATAGTGAAGGTCATCCAATATGATTCCTTAGAATCTCCAATTGAGACCTATTCAAAGTTTCCAATAATTCACAATGATAACTGCTGGCTTTTTAGCAGAAATTGAGTAGAGGCATAATACAAAGAGGCAAGACCCTTCAGGAAGTAAACTAATGCAGTTCATCAACTGAGCTGAAATGTGGGAGTCATGATTGTGTCTCATCCAAGAAGAGTCAAAACAAAATTACAGTTTTAACTTTAGCCTATCCTTCAATTTGTTTAAATCTTCTGAAGGAGAGGTAAGTGCAGCACACCACTGTCTGAAAACCTCTAATGCGCTGTACTTCCTCTGCTTAATCAATAGGAACATGTCTTGAAAAAATGGTTGGACAACCTAGTTATTTCATGTCTATGCATATCGACCCATCCCATTTTATTTGTTCTAATGGCACAGTTAGAATGAGAGTATAAAGGGTATAATTCACATCCTTAATGAGGTGTAACCCTTTTTTGGGCAATAGATTATTTGACTGAAGCTTTAGTTAAAAATACACAATTCCTGAGACCCAGCAAAAATATATGTAACATTTTACATTGATTGGCATTAATTACACTGTAATCACAATGTATTAATCCATGTGGTTACATAGTAATTACATTTTAGATATACAGCAACAAGCAGCTACTTATTTTTTGTTTTGTTAATTAAGCACATAGTTACATAATAACTAAACAACCATGCAGTTTTTATTATGGTATTAGTCATTTGTAGCAGGTGAATACCCATTAAAAATAAAATGTTGTAATAGAAGCTTATAGCAGAGATTAGTACCTGCTGGTTAGGCATGCTCATGTCATAACATTGCAATAAATAACTAACATCTCACTCAGCTTGTGTGGTCAGCTGCTATGGAGACAGGTGGAATCAGATGGTCTGATCAGATTGCTTTTTACCTGCTCTGGGGAAGCACTGCTTGTGGAGTCACTTACAAAAACTGATAAATCCATAAATCCAGCCAATTCTACTGTATCTGCCTAATGAATCAATAACTGCTTGAGATCAATAAAGCAATGTCTTTTTTGGATAGCAGGCATCTGCAATTCTGTGTACTTTGCCTCTAATTGATAACTTGTATACTGTATCATCTAATGGGACCAGTTTCAGATTCTGCCCACATAAGGTTAATACTTTGTATGCATAAAAATGGACCATCTTAACATATCCACTCCCAGATATAGTGCAAACATCTGTCATGCTTGGAGTCATAGGGTGGAACACATTCAGAAGTAATAACTCATAAAGGAATGGAAACAATTCTCTCAACAGCCAGGTATCAGCAGCAGTGGTACACAAGACTTCAGAACCAGGGGCCGGTTTTTCAAAACTTGTAATCTGGATAACAGCAATTCAGATTCTGTAATCCTATGTTTTGTGTTCGAAATTACTATAAAAGAAAAACAGATTTCGTAAGTGTAATTATTTGTAATCTGGATAAATGTAATCCAGCAGTGACATTTTCTGAAAAACCGGATCAAAACGATCCAGATAAAAGTAATCTCGATCACAAAATATAGGATTACAAAATCTGGTTCACTGTTATCCAGATTAAGGGTTTTGAAAAACCAGGCCCTGACTATTCTTTCTTAATCTATTAGGTTTAGAACAGAAATAGCAATATTTGATATTGGACACAATTGCATGTTAGCATTAGGTGTGCGCTTAACTGATGGGATAATTATATGGTATGTACTGTATTACCAAATAATATCAGATTGTTATCGTTTTTTATCAATAATAAAACAAATATGTTTCCCCCACCTCAATAGTTTGAATTTAGTGACACTGAACCCCATTCATGAATTATGTACAGAAACAGCAGTCTAGAAAGGTTTAATATCAAAGAAATGTAATTCATCAAAATAACCTGTAAAAACCCACGCGTTAAAGCTTTGAATAGTAGCAAGTATTTCAATAGAAATCACATTTCTGTCATACTTTGTAAAAGCCTTTCACAACAGCACACTCTTTAAGCCCTTGCTTACCACCTTAGGAACTATTTGGGCTCCACATAAAAATAGTGGATAACATGAACAATTTATGCTACTCTAATAGACAGATACAACAGCGCTGGGTTTGTAAAATGTTTGTTGGTGCCCAAGAGTGAGATTCCCCTATGCTTGGGGTTAGGAGAAAAAATTGAAAATAATCTCTTTAAAAGCCTTGTTTCTAAACAACAAAAGGTAACATTTTCAGTAAACCCAATATCTATTGGATAAAATGTCTACTTTGTTATCTACAAGTATTGTTGCTGTGTACAATATCTAATTTTTGTTTGTATATATTGATTGTCTGTGGCACATTGTTTCTACTATATGTGAAGAGGATAAACAACAAAGCACCATTGAATACGGAAAATATACAACAAAATGGATGGATCTATAACCCATGAAAGCTCTGGACGCTGGCTGTGAACACGTAAACATGGTGAGTTTAAATTAAACCATTTTTAATTTCTGAAAGAGCACGGAGATTCAAGTCACTCACAGTCTGATCAAGTATAAACAAGAGTTGTTTTTCAAGTAGCACCATAGACAGAATAACCCTGTAAAATGTTTCATTTGCATCATTAACATATAGGTTTCACATTTAAATACTAATAGTTATTCCTCCACCTTCATGCAAATTGCAACGATTCCACCTGTCGGAAATCAGCAGAAAAGTGTTTTATTTTACGATGGCAACAACGTTCGGGATAAGAGTCGGGTTCAAACAGACGGACCCAGCGAGTTTCGGACTGTTGGATGACTGTTCAGCAGGGCCTTGGTGCAAAAAACGGTGGCCTGTGAAAGACTTGCGCCAATTATTAGGGCTCAGATGTTTCACTTCTAACAAAGGAGAAATAATGCTGATTTTCCTGTTAAACTAATCTGATGTGAAATGTTATCTGATAGGTACGATGTTTCTTGCATATTTTACCATCATCAGGTGGAATTTTAAAAACATATCATGTATAAAGATATCGTTCCCATCAAAAGGTATGCACAATTATTATATATAAACTAAAACATTAATGGTGCGGGGTCCACATTCCAGAATATTGGTGGAGCTTGTGCGCCACGGGCCCATACAACTCGGTGCCTATGGTCAGATGTTGTAGATCTTATTTGCTAAGCTTTAAGTAATTGCATTATTTATATACTTTTCAGAGATTAAATATGTTTTTGTATGCACGCAACGTTTAGACTATGGAATATATTTTCTACTATGGGCAAATCGCTGGCAAATTGCCCTCACCATAGTAAATTAATTACATGGGCAATTTGCTCACAGTGGAAAATCGGGCTCTATGTTTAAAGAAACCAACAGTCTTGAATTTAGTTTCTGACATTACTTAACAGTTTAAAGCTTTGTAAATAGGATCCGTGTCTCAGAAAAATTAAGGGTTAGGGTTAAGGTTTACTCCAGTGCTTTCAATATAAACTATTTTAACATATTTATTACACCATGAAGGTGAAACTACTGTTTCATTTTTTCCCCCCTCAAAAAATTACCTTTCTGTTTTTATACTGATCTTTTTACGCTGTTTGGTTGGCTGAATATCTCTTTGGGACTTAATAGGCCTGACTAATAAATCATTTGTTACCAATTGTATTGTAAGTGAAACCCAGTTTCTTAAATATATTATTTTTAAATCAATGTAACCTATTCACCTTTTGAAATCTAATTAAGGATGTTCACTGTGCTTACCAGCGGCCCAGTAGATCAAACCTCTGCGGACAAATGTGCTGTGAGTGACTCTATAATTATCTTGATTTTGCCAGGCTAGCTTTAGAGCATATTATAAATAGTGGTAAATAAGGAAGGATATTGTCCATATTGTGTAGTAGTTGTCTTTTTGATTCCAGTTGACTCACTGACACAGGCACTATAGAGAGTTGCAGTGAAGCCTGTAGTTGTCCCTGGTGTTGTCTTATTTGGCGGTCTTTGCAGTTTTGAGATTACTGATCAGCATTTTTTTTTGTCTTTTTATAATATAAACAAAAATAAACAGACTAAAAAGACTAGGGATGCTTACAAAGGAACTCATTTCATTATTGTAAGATTAGACGACTGTAAATATGATAGCTTTTTAAAAGTACACACAAAGGCTGTACATGCATTAATTTCTGCCCAGGCATTTTATAGAATGAATAAACATCATATTAACCTTTGAGATTTCTGCTTGTTTTATTACAATGTTCTGTCAGGCTTATAATACACTGTAGCAGGGCAGGGCCCTGCCTGTAAATAATATTGTTGTGGGGTGATTTGGTGGTGGTTGGCAGGGATGGGGTTAATTTCCTATCCCTGCCAAAATACATGTGAGAATGTGGCTGGAGCTAATTGAATCATTGATAATTAGGCTCCAGCCACATGCTATAAAAAAGGGGAAAATCCTTTTTTTGGTGGAGGTGTTTTGGGTGAGTTTGTTTGTGTGCTGTTTAGTTTTTTTGAGAAAGAAACTGTAGTGAAGGCTAATGCCCAGCCTACATTTCTGTATTTTGTTTAAACCTTTTGTTTGGGCCCTTGTGCCAGTTATTTTGTGATTGTTTTACTGTGAAAGTTTTGTTTTTGTTTAACTGTTTTATTTTTGCTCTGTGAGCAGTGATTTGTTTGACTTTTTGATTTACTTTTGTTGATTAAACCGCGCAACAGTGCTTTAAACTGCAGTTTTACTGTCTACGAGTCTCTGTCCACCCAGCCATCCTGTCACATACACTGTTATGGACGAATGTGTTATCTAACAAATTTCCTTCAAAATGCTGAATAGACTGCATGTACAGGTGTACTACAATAATCTACCATTATACCTTTTGATTGTATATTCATTTAATACAATTGCATTTTGGACACATAACGTACTACAATATTAAAATGTAATTTATATGTTTTGAAGACCTTGACAACTTGGTTGCTTTTCTGGAAAGGAGAATCCGCCCTAATCAACACGTCATCACCAAGCACCATAAAAACTCCATGTGGCTTTCAATCATGTCGCTTCTTTTGTTTTGGCCTCTCAGTCACGCACAGTGAGGTCAAAGCGGAAGACTTGATATGAGACAAGGTTGCAATGAAAATGACTATTACCAAGTGGAGCATTGACACGTGATGAAAATCAATGCAATGTAACTATTTTAGCATCATTTAGCTGAATTAGTCAGAATAAAAGCTGACTTTTCAAGGTCAAAGGGGATAAGCTACAAACTTATGAGCTATTATATGTGCCTGTGGTTTTCTTGATGTAATTAGTAATATGCATACAGAACAGGCCATACAAATTCCATTTAAAGGTATTAAAGCGTACTCTGCTGTTTAATCAGGCTCAGTCTTGATCAGTTTGACTCCAGGCATCATTTGCTTCAGTCAAGGATGTTGGGTTTTCTAAAAATGCTTATTTTACACTGATGTAATGGAAAGCAGTCCTGTCTAGACTTTCTGTCATTTTGAAATATGCACCAAATAATTATGCTATCAGAGACATATAAACACCATCTACTTTCTACTGAATAGAAGTAGTAAGGAAACTAAATTATGTATGCATTTGTGTGTGAAGGAGCACACACAACAAGGACTTAGGCAATAAGTTTCATTTATTGATTCCAATAATCAAAAGTCACACTTTTACAGCTTAATCATTATTATTATACACAATGAGGCCTCTAGTTATTAGTAGAAATTAAGCAATGATATCAGTTACCAATTTCTTGGAGGGCATCGGACACGGCGCAGGTGTGTGTTTATGAGGGATCTTGACGCTTCTCAAATGCACCTCCAAGTGTCTGCTGTTTTATACAGTTTTTATACCCTTTGCTTGCTTATCTCTGTGTATTAGCAATGTCTTGACCAGTCAACTGTTACTTGCAGCAGGTCAGATGAGGTCAGTTTTATTGACACTTTCTCAGGCAATAAAACATTCTTTCCCTGATAGCAGCCAGATAACAGCATACTTTGCACAGTTTTGTACTTGTAATCTATTAACTCTTTACAATTGTATATTTATTCATAGTTAGTCCAATAAAGGTACTAATGTATGGAGTCAAATTTGAGTCGTACTGAGCTGTCGATCTGGGTGGGGGCTTACAATGGCTTGGGTAGGAAGTCAGCTGGGGATAGTTCACCTCATCATCCTTCAGTGTTAGGAAGACCTCCCAGGCTGGGCCCTTTCCTCCAGGGCTCAGTAGCTTGACTTACATACATTGCTTAGGTTCAGTGTGTAAAAACAGGCAATTAGCTTGGGGTCGCCCGTTGATGTTCAAATAGGGTCACAATTTCATAGGTGAGCTCCAAAGAATGAAACCATAGAAATCTAAAAATATATACATTATATTGCTAATGTAAGTGGCTTTGAGCAGTGAATGGCATTGTTTTTTAATACTGCATGTGAATATTTTTCATGCATGTATCCAATTAAGCATTGCTGTATCTCCCAGAACTCCATTTCTCATCAATAAATTACATTTATTTTGCACTAGTATATTTAATATGTAAAGTAAAAACTGACCAGATAAAATACAATTACTTTAGTAAAGTTTTTCTTTTAAATGCTGGATAAAAAATCTTCAGTTTTTAGAGGCTTTAACAGATTGATAATGCCATAACAACATGTATGAGGTCTCAGGCCCCAAGCAAATCAGTTTCTACTGAGCGGAGAGTATAAAAGTGGAACAAATGAACCGGCCCTTAACCTCGTAGTATTTACTACAATGGGGCAACTTTCCTACCAACAAGGAATTGTTTAAGCTTTCAATGGTGAGTTTTCCTACTTTTTTTTTAGAGGAGCTAGTGTTTACTTAGTGTGAACCATCCATAAAACAGGGTCTGTGCAACTAGCCTGTGTTGTTTACATTACACACTAGTGGTGTATTACTTGTATGTTCTTTGTATTTAACTGAAGTTTGATTATTTAATGACCACAGAAAAATAAATTAAGAATAAACACAAGTCATGCTATCAGCCTTTTTGCAATAAAACATGCCTATTTTGTTCTACAATATATTGATTTTACACTTTGGCTTTGTTTAAGTGATAATTCTATAATGGCAGTATGAATGCTTTCTTGAGTAAAATGCAGTTTAAAAATAAATGCACAGAATATCACACCATTAATAAAGCATAACCTTTTTGAGAAAGTATTTGGCTGCTATAACCAAAATTCTTATGACTTGCATGATTTGAATGTAAAAAATAAGAAAGAAATGTTTAACTTCAGTTTCTGGTAGCAAAGGAGTTCTTAATATGTGGTGCCTTGATGCAGCCTGATAGATGAACAGATGGGATCTTTATTTTTAGATCCCATTATCACAGTCCATCAGACACTCGTTTAGATGACATGTAACATAATAACACAAATATCCAAACATCACACTGTAACATATTATAGGTAGGGGCTTTCAAACCTAAATGAGGAACGCACATATTTTAGGACTGACTTTCAGAATCATGTGCGATAATAATTGAACAGATAATTTTAAGCGCAGCTGTTATTTTCTATGAAGATAAGCACAATTGCTTGGAAACAACACAGTGGCATTTATATGTGGACCACAACACAACTGCACATGCATTGGCTGTATTGTTAAATAAGGTTAACACCCAGTGACATTTTCATGGCCCACGAATAGCAGATGGTGCTCTCAATGTTATTTTACTGGCTTAAAACACATTGACATTTTCAAGACTCATAAAGGACAGTTTATTATGATATTTATTTTATCACCCAGATCCTTTTTCTTCTGATTATTTTATTGAGAACATGTTACTAGTGAAACTAGGAACACATTATTCTGTATTAAATGTACAGTATATATCCAAATTACACGATTTGCTGACTTAATACGTCTAAAAAATCCCTATACAAAACTTTAAAATCATAGGACAGTTAATATACTTGATTTCAAGTAACCAGAATCCTTTTTACAAGCTCTCTTCTCCAGCAAAATGAGTAAAAATATCTCTTATGACATAGCCAGGAGGGCTTCTTCAGATCAACATTACCTTCCCATGTCTGTAGCATTTTTTTAGAGCCAGGATTGCATCTGAATGATTCCACCAATGTATATACACATTTCTTTGGTTTTACAATTATATATTTTTTGTGTTTTCTTTGTAATGTAAATATTAGATATAGCCCCACGGTGTGGTTGGGGACAAACAGGCTACTGGCTAGTTCAAATCATTCTTCAAGTGTAGGCTTTTGAGATACATTTTTAATGCAAACCTCTTAAAAGCTTTATGATATGGTTACACAAGAAAAGGTAAGTATTTTGGAATGGTTTAGTAGTATATGTCACATTTCTTAATTTATAAGTATCTAAAGACTAAGCAATGCTGCCTATGTAAACTATTTTACTTGGTTGTGCTTATTATAACACAGCATATAGTGTACATTGCAACGCTTTAAAAAACAGTCAAATGTATTTTAATGTTTTTGTCTGTCAAAATACAATAACTCTATTCAGCATAATGTTACTAGGAGTTGCACAAACTAATAATGATAAATCACATGTATATTTTTTGCTTTGATTCCCATATCAATATGAAGTAGAGAAATACTAGAAAGTATGGTACAGTATGAATATGGAGAACTAATTATGTCATGTTCAAGACCTTAATGGAAGCCACAGATGGGCTGAATTTAAACAAAATAATAATCATTTGTTGGTGAATACAGTAGTTGCACATGACCCTGAAAGACAGACTAGGAATTTGTAGCTCGCTTCATGCCATAACCACTGTCAGTAGATTGCACTTCAGTTTAAATGGTTTTAATAGGAAAGGCTTGAGGGGGACCGTTCAAAACACCCATGAAGATAAGAGTCCATATCCTAACCGGTTGGCAGTGTTGAAATGAGCCTGGAAGAGGCGCATTGAGTGCTTGATTGCAGAAGCACTTTCCTGCCCACAGTATATCCAGAGATATGGGCAATTAGCCATAATCAAAAGAAATGTTTTGACTTTGCCTGCTTGAGAGAAAACGAAAAGGGTTGTAGGCTAGACTCCCTATGAATTTTCACAGTGAATTTGCATTTAATTGCTATCCTGACAAGCCCTGTTACATCTCTTTAGTTTTCAAAATGCAGTAACACATGTAATACAACTGTAAATATCATTTGAATGCTTTACTTTAATTTTTTTTAGCAGTTCTTGTATTATGAAAGTATTTTCAGAAATGAACAGATCACTGAAAAGGCTCTTCTCTAAGAAATACAAATTAAGACTTCAATTTGAGAAATTTAAACTCACTTCTACTCTGGGCACAGACTGCACTGCTCAAAGACTTCAGTCAGTGACATGATGCACCAGTTTGTCAAAAGATATTAAGTATGTTAGTGGGCAGTGGTGTGTGGCAGGGATATTTATAAACCGGTCATTCTTTCCAACTCAAATAGTGAAAATCAGCTCACAGTTTCATATATGAAAATGAAAATATACATATTTTATCAAAGAAGGATTCAAAATAAAGTGAATCATGATATGAACATCCAGATTAGCTTTTTCATTTTTCACAAGCAATCATTGCTTACTAAATGTTTGTACCTAAACTTGATGGTTCCATTTTTTTTTTTTTTTTACCTTTTCATTTCCTTTGACGAGAGATCATTTTATTGTCTTTCCTAATGTGCTAACGACAAGAGGTGGCCAGTTGGGAGCCGGTTTGATCTTGTTGGGAATCTAGCGAGATGTCACAGCAAATCGGTTTATAGTGCACACAATGCAAAAGAGCATCTTAACCTTCTTTTGTATAAGTGTCAAGATAATATTTTTTTAGTGTTCTGACCTGTATTCATTTGATCTACTTATCTTACAACCTGGGTACCTTGGGTGTCCCTTATCATTCTTGGGAACACCTCTCATTTTTGTTGTCCCTAGCCTGAGGACATGCTAAATATACCGACAAGCCAAAATTGTTAACTCATTTATGTTTATTGACTTACTTCCTATGTACTATGGTTTTCTATGTGCAGTTAAACATGTCCTTTGGAATAGTGTTTGTATCATTTTAAAAAGGAAGTACAGTACAGTTGACAGCTTGCAGCACATGCTATACAAATTCATCTAAGAGGATTAAATGATATATTCAAGACTCCTTTATGGTAACTCAGCAGTGGTTTTCCGAAAAGCATCAGCAGATAAATGTATCAACCAATACCTTGAAAAACAGCTTGACAGCATCGGGTCAAATCAATACATCGAAACAGTGCTGGACATAAATAACCCCACTGTTGAAATTATTATTAAACACCCTTTAAAATGCTAAACAATATATTGTGTATATACCCTCATTGTTGTACCATCAAACGCCTCCATGAAACTACAGATGTAGTTCCTTTATGTTCCCTTCTTTTCCTTTAGTAAATCTGAGATGATCAAGACTCCTATTTTTTTCTTCATTGTGACATTTCACAGATTTCAGCGAGCACTTGGTGAGTCAATCAGTCAGTTAGTCAGTCAGCTAAATAGCTCCTGGGAAGACTGGAGGTCCTGTTCTTTGCTCAAGAGAATTAATTCATGCAGTCCGGTCAGCTTTGAGCTCATTATTACTTCACCAGAAGAGTTTTACTGTTTTTGTGTGTGTGTGTGTGTGTGTTTCCCATTTGATTAAACAAGAGTTGTTGAGCTGATTTGGTACATAATGTAAACTGTGTACACCCATGGTGAACAAATCTAAATAAAAAGAAAGATTTCTTTTTTTCATAGACCTACAGGGAGTCTACAATATAGAAAAAAGGAAAGCCATGCATGGGCTGTTGATGTCTACAGCTCTGGCTTGGGCCATATTCTCCAGGAAATTATAAGCCAGGTAAACATTTTGAATGAGATCAAATTCACACAAATCTAACAGTGACAGCAACATGAAACAGTAACAGGCTACCTGACAGCAAGCCAGCTGATAACTTTCTTTGTTATTGTAGTAAAGTACCAGAAATAATTTAAAAAATAATAATTAAAATGAAAACGTGTAGTGAATGGTGCACAGGTAAATTACTTCATCGCTATAATCACTTTAGGGAGTATTACAGCAAAGCAGCAACATGCTGTTTAATAACTCAAACATAGATTTAAATATCTTTCAGCCATGCATTATTCAGCAGGAAACAAAGTTATCCATTGTAGGTAATCGCCTCACTGGTATCATGACATTTTATTGAAAATCAATGCCATACGATAATATTGTGACTTTAATGATAAATTAGTGTACGGATAGAACATCCTTCCCATTGATAAGTTCTACATAAATTGTTATTCTGTTGTTGTTTGTCAAATAGGATAACCTGAAAACATTTTCCTTTTTAAATAGCTGATTGCTAATGTTTCAGTAAGAGACATTTTCAGAGAGGATTGAATGCAATCATTTTTCATCTCCACTGCTGTCATATAATTATTCTGCATCAGGGTTTCTGATATGGAGATTGATCGAGGTTGAGGATGACACTCTGTAAATAGCTGCATGGTGTGCAGTTTCTAGCAATACGGCCATTACAGGTTATGGGATCTTCATACGTGATAGATGAAAAAGTGAGTATCAGGGAATCAAAAGCAGGTGTTTAAGTATCAGTTACTAATTTTTATTTTGTATGATTTACACTAAGCTGAAAATGCCCTGCTATTAGGATTGTTTGAAATAGAACAGCAATTATGCCTAATTAAGACATTGTTACAGAAAGAAAAAAAAAAAAAAATGTCTGAAGCCTGCAAACCTCTGACCCTTTTAAATCATCTCTTTGAAGCAGCACCACTGGTAAGTGTTACTCTTGGTATTAATTAACAAAATAAATGAAAATGAGCTTTTACAGATTTTGACACTTAATTGATTGTTTTGTTGAAGAAAAACAGAAATAGATCTTTGCTTTCAACAGCCCTCATTAAAAAGTTGCAAGTTGCAATAAGAACTTGTTTATTGTTCATCCTTTTAAAGCATATATATATATATATATATATATATATATATATATATATATATATATATATATATATATATATATATATATATATATATATATATATATATATATATATATAGTGAACGATTAGTTCTGTATTGCAATGTGGTAGCCAACTGGCAGCATAAGTGGTGATACCGAGGCAGTTGGTGAGGTTGAAGAATAGGCAGTTTTTATTATTTCCTTAAACAAAGTTCAAAGACTCAACAGAACGTTTATGAAAATAAACAAAACAAAAGAAAACCTGCCCACTAATTTCACTTCTTCAACCCTCTCTATTGCTTGCACGAGCTGTCCTCGTTGCAAGGAAAAACGTATTGCTTTAGCAAACAGAGACCAGTACAAGTTCCATCCAGTTGCTGCTGGTAACAGTAAATCTGGTCTCGGACCAGAAAGTCTCGCCAGGTAATTGTCACTTGTTCACTTTCTTTATAATCCACAAGGGCTGTTGGGAAATGTAGTTTGTAATCCTTTTCCAGGTGAACAAGTAAGTCTTCCAAGTAGTATGTCCCTTGGTACCAAAAAGACCACGCCCTGTGTGGTTCACACAGGAAAAACATGAGGATGCTCCTTTAGCGCCCCCTTGCAGTCTTTGCGATTGCCACAGCACCTTGCGTTCTTTTTGTTCCTTTGTCGCCCTCTGCTGGTGAACACTGACACTGACAGCCTGCTGCTTGGCTGGATCCTGACGAACTAAAACAAATAAATAAAACACAACTACCACCGTCCGTGTGGTTTGTTTCCTTTCTGGGTATATTATTAAGCACAGTTCATTAAACCAAACAGTCCCGGTTCAATAGACAAAAACACAAGTTTGGGTCTTCACTTTAAATCCCAGACGATTACAGCCATTTCAGGTTCACACAGCCTGAAGAATTAAATGGCGTTTCTGTTCCTGAAAATAAGCAACCAGCCTCCTCAAATAAAGCTCAGTCCACGAACATAATGCGGTTGCTTAAAAGAACAAGTAAAATAACAGTCCACAAACCACAGGCTTTTATAAATTCAGCGCGTGCACACTATACGCGCCGAAATAAAACTTTGCCTGTTTAAACGTATTCAGTTTGGCAGCAGTTAATACAGCTGCCGGAAACGGGTTAAACGCTGCACACAGCAGGCGAGTAAGCAGGTGAGTAACAGTCCATTTAACACGGTGACTTTCTTTTTTAAAACAGTTACAAACAGAACGCTGTCTTTCTTTTAAAAGAAACCAAGCACAACTGGATCCCGCCAGTATGCGGTCTGGGTTACTCACTGTAGAGATCTGTTTGGCGAGTGCACCAGCTTCACTTCATTCCACTGTCGACGCGTTGCAGCTTCCTCCGGCCAGACCAAAATATAAGCCCTACTCGCTTATTATTTTGCAGTCCCTCCACACAGGTACCTTCGGTTCTGGAACAAAGCAGTCCGTACGGCTGCTCTTGTCTCTGTTCCACTGACATACACACCACTAAAACAGTTGCGGTACAATCTGTACTCAGCTAGCGAACCGAACCGACAACACCACTCGGTATTTTAAAGTTGCTGCTATACACAAAGTACCTTTCACAATAACCTCCTCCCCTTTCTAATTGCTGACCTGCCTTTTAAAACCCCCTGGATTCCCGCGGACATGTCACCTGACTACTGACCCTCGGAATCATGGGAGTTGAAGTTTCTTTATTCACAGTATCACTCTGCCAACGTAACACCCGTCTTTCTAGTTTTGAGCTTAGGGGGAAGATATCAGCATCCCCACGTTTCTGATGCCTTCCTCGTGTGCTCAACTCACACACACACATATATTACCTGAATTTGAAACAGTAAAAAAAAAAGTTATCAGGAATGGAATGATAACAACAACAAAAGACAGGGCTAAGGAAAGGCTTTAATTAATTAGATTTTCTCAATTTTCTCACCAATGTCTAAAGTAAATTACCAACAATTTATTAATTTTGCCTTAATGAATCTCGGTGCCCTCGGCACACATGTTGCTCAGTGCGCACGGTACTGCGGTGCCTCGGTGTGCATAGCGTCTTGGTGCATGGTGCATGTGGTGCTTGATACGCACGGTACCCTCGGTGTTTCGTACCTTAGTACACGCGGTGCTTAGGCACTCCCGTGCTTTACACTCAGTGCAAGACGGTTTGCAGTGCCCAGGGTTAACATGTCTTGGTTCCATGCTTACTTGTCCTGCAGGGAGAATATGCCCCAGCAGGATGGGCATACATTGTGTGCGTGGTGCTTGGGTGTCCAGCACGCCACTTCAGCCCAAGGGAATGAGACGTTCTGTGACATCTGTGTGACTTTCCAGCCCCGGCTGCTTCACAAAAGGCTTGACAGGGCCATGGGGACGGAATGTTCAGTGCACTGAAGCACAGATGGCGAATACGGCGAGTATCCTGACCACCTATATGGGTGGCATACTACGAGAAGACCCGCTCCCTGAGCCGGTGGCTTCCGAGTTATGCCTCCTTTCAGGCACACTGCTCCAGATCTCTGGCCTTCAAGGGCAAGCCCTGGGCCGGAGCCTGGTAAGCCTGGTGGTGGCTCACAGACAGCTATGGCTGTCACAAGTGAGGGTCCCCAACGTGGATAAAACAGCGCTGTTGGATGTGCCAGCAGTAGAGAAGATCATGCAGCACTCCCACCGAGAACACGAGGTGTCTTGGCAATTGGCTACGGTACTCCCTTCCCATGCTTTTCATGTTCCTAACCATCCAGTGCACAGGAAATATCTCCTCTTCGCCTTTCAGGGGAGCATATTCGAGTTTTCAGTGCTGCCTATCGGCTTCTCTTTAGCACCCTGCACCTTTTCGAAGTGCGTGGATGCAATCCTAGCTCCCTTGCGGTTGCAAGAGGTCAGGGTGCTGAACTACCTGGACGAGTGGTTGATCTTTTCCCAGTCGCAGGAAGGAGCAGTGACCCACACGACGACAGTGACAAACCATCTAGCGAGACTGGGTCTCACTATCAAAGAGGCCAAGAGTCAGTTAAAACCAGTGCAAAGTACAGTCTTCTTGGGTCTCTGGCTGGATTCCCTAACCATGCGAGCCTATCTGTCAGACGACAGAGTAGAGGCTATTCAAAACTGTCTGGCCCTGTTTCAACAGGGGTCCACAGTGCAACTGGTGTTGTGTCAAAAACTGGCCGCAGCCTCATTAGCTATCCAACTGAGGTTACTGCATATGCGCCCCATTCAAGCATGGCTCAGGCTCCTGAGTGGCGCATCCAGTAAAGGCTCTCCGCATGGAGTGCAAGATGCACCCTACAGCCTGGAGATCGCAGGTTCGAATCCAGGCTATGTCATTGCCGACCGTGACTGGGGGTTCCTAGGGGGCGGCGCACAATTGGCCGAGCACCGCCCGGATAGGGAGGGATTAGGTCGGCAGGGTAATCCACGGTTCACCGTGCAGCAGCAATGCCTGTGGCTGATAGGGTGTCTGTGGGTCTGCAGTGGAGCCATTCAGATCTGTGTTGTCCTCTGGCACTATAGTTCTGGTGGCTTCGCTGTGGATCCGCAGTGCGAAAAATGACGGATTGGCAGGAACACGTTTCGGAGGATGCATGTTTCAGCGGTGAACGGGGATAAAAACAATAATTGGGCATTCCAAACTGGGGAGAAAACCGGTGTAAAAACCATTGGCGACGACTATGTTGGGAAGCCCTGCGCTGGTGGAGACAAACCTCCCACCTGCACGAAGGTGTGGTGATGGGAGTGATAGCCGTCAAGTGGTGACGACAGACGCATCCAACCTGGGTTGGGGTGCGGTCTGGGCAGGCAGAGGAGTCCCCTAAAAAGGACGCCCTCCCCTAGTGGAGTCTAGACGTGGTACACCTTAGATAAGCGGGTCAGTGAGCTGCAGGCTGTGTCTGTGCACAGTTCCTGTATGCGTGCCTGGGATAATGGAAACAGGCTATTGTTATACACAAACCCTGCGTTCCTACTTAAGGTGATTATGGCTTTCCACTTGAACCAATCAGTGGAACTAGAGGCCATCCATCCCCCTCCCTTTGATTTGGAGGGGGATGGGAAACTGAATTCGCTCTGCCCAGTGAGGGCATTGAGAGGTTATATGGATAGGACAAAAGCGCTGTATCAGTCTGACCAGCTCTTCGTTTACTATGGTGAAAGGATCCTGGGGCAAGCCCTCCCGAAGGAGTGACTGACCCACTGGATTGTGGACACAGTATCGACTGCGTATAATGAGGCCGGCCAACCACCACCTGGGAGGGTGGCTGCGCATTCTACCAGAGGGGTGGCCACATCATGTGCTCTCTTTCAAGGAGCAACATTGACTGACATTTGTACTGTGGCTAGCTGGGCTACTCCGTATACATTCACCAGGTTCTACCAAATCAATGTGGTAGATCCCTCTACGCCTTCATTAGGCACAAGGGTCCTTGAGGGTGCACGCGTGCACCACCAACACTAGTTGGCGGTAGCGAGGGTACCTCGTATACTGTCTGCTCATGCTCCCTCGCGACGGCTGTATTGGTTGATGGTCGTCTTCGAATTGAAAGGGAATGTTAGGTTACTTACCGTAACCCTGGTTCCCTGAAAGAAAAACCACCAAACCTTGCGAGGTCGCATCACTCGCATTCACGGGTTCAATGCAAAAGAGGAAGTGAGCTCCGCGAAGCGACTACATATTCCCTCGGCAGGTGAGACCGAGGACGTCACTCCATGGAGGGGCCTATCGGCAGCTCTGACATAAAATGCTCAGCGAATACCTACCTAAGGCAGGCATATCCCAAAGTATTGGTTGGTGGTCGTCTTCTCTTTCAGCTAACCAGGGTTACGGTAAGTAACCTAACGTTTTGCCAATTCAGAGACAATAGTATACAGATAATAGAGGATCAATCGACTACAGCAAACATATTGTCAATAGTCTGCAATTTCAAATTACATATTATTTTAATTAAGCTTTGCCACCTTTGTTAGAAACAATATTAGTCAGATGTCTAAACCACAACATTATTTTTATTTATTTTTGCAAAGAAAAAATATCTAAAACACACAGTAGAACACACAGTATTAAATGCATGCCCGTTAAATGATAGGAGCAGCTACCATAAACAGAATATCCTTCTTATTGCAAAGTGCAATTAAGAGGATTACTAAATTGCTACAAACATGCCAGAATTGTCTATTTTCTTAAGTGGACACTTACTATAGATAATGTAGATAGGATGTCTGCAACTAATTAAATGTGTCACACTGGATTTAATATTTCTAATAGACCTACTGTTTGTATGTTACAGACAGCAAATGTCTATATAAGATATGCCCGTCAACGTGTATTTTTGAAATTATTTTTAATTTTCACCTTTATTTAGATAAAAGGCTTGAGCCAAAACACCTAAAACACTGAATTTGAAACCATTTTTAGTCCAATGGCACCTTATAAACCTTAATGGTGGTTGGCCTTAAATCTGCATTAGCTTGAGAGGTGGATCAATGTAAATTGTGAATGACCTGGTAGTGTGACCTTATCCTTTTACCAGCACCAGTGAAATAGTTGTCATGGATATGGCAAAAAAAAGTAGATAAAAGATTAAGACATTTTATGTGACATTATTTGCAGCTAATTGTTCACACACTGCACACTACCAGATAACTCACTGGGTTGTGCCATTGCATACTGTTTCCTATAAAACAAGCAAACGCAAAGAGTGGACAGCTAGTGATTAGAAGCCAGTTCCATCCATAAGCACTATCAGCCGAATATACACTATGTGTAACATTGGCAGCGTTTACATGCACAAGTCATGACAGTTTTTCTCACGACCTGTTTGCAGTACTTTTCAGGAAATGCGTTGCTATGCAGTTTTGATATAGGAAAAAAAAACGGCCATACCAAGATTACTCAATTCATAGTAATTTAGGGGAGAGGATATTTAAATGTCCGTGTCTGCTTACTACGTAGGAAAAGAACGACTATCATGAGGACAGCTTCATGCGTTGCCATGAAGATAAAAATATTTAACAAGAGAAATGAATTAACGTGTTGTCGCGCACATTCTGAATTACGCCGCGCATTAGCTGCTGGTTTGTCTGGTTGCCTTGCCAACACACACACACACACACACACACACAATTATATAAAATATAATTTCTACAAGTTTTACTACTTAGAATTTAAATTTGTGTGTGTGTGTGGAACACTAGAACTGCCTTTTACAATACATGTTTTTATTTTGAATATAACCTACAATGTTACATTTTATATATATATATATATATATATATATATATATATATATATATATATATATATATATATATATATACAAGCCTGTTGTTATCTCTACTGGACCTGGATTCCTTCATTTTGTACAAGGTAGGAGAGATTTCATCTTGAAGCTAACCACAGCGCTTCAGCAGAAACATTTCGATCAGAAAACTGCAAAGCTGCAGGCTGCAGCAGCTCAACCTGGATTCTGTGCTGCGAGTGACACACATGCAAGATACATCATATGTTACTTTCGTTTTAGATTAAAAACTACTTTTGTTTTTACAGTTTTGTATGTGCATATACCTGTTTACACACTAGTTTCTTTGGAAATGTTTATTTTATTATAGTTTTTTTTATTTTTTGAAGTAGTGCTTTATATGTGGTAAGTTAGAAAATAAACCCTTTTATGTTTAATTGTTC
The DNA here is from genome assembly GCA_030684275.1 of Acipenser oxyrinchus oxyrinchus. NCBI lineage: Eukaryota > Metazoa > Chordata > Actinopteri > Acipenseriformes > Acipenseridae > Acipenser > Acipenser oxyrinchus. The sequence continues at coordinate 14,384,044 of CM060257.1, read as the reverse complement.
GTTTAAATATGGCGTTTCGGCTGTGCAGATGTTTGATATGATGTGCTTGAATAAAACTTTTGAGTTGTATCCGATAGTTTATCTTTCAGATTGATATTGATGGTGTTTAAAATGTACCAGCGGTTGTAGGTATGAGTATAACCGTGGAGGTTCTAGTGTTGAAGTAGTCCATAAATATACATTGTGTGTGTGTTGGGGGGTGTTTATGTTTTGTACGGCCTTTCTCCTGGAGATTACATGATATTAAGTCAGAAAAATGGGATCTTGACTGCTGAAACCTACGTGGGTTTTTACAGCTTATTTTTATCGTGAGAAAGCGATTGACCCTTGATTGCACTGCCAAAAGGATGTCCTTTTGCTGTTTCACGATGTATTTGCGTGACAACATCACACAGTCGTGACTCTAGAGTCGATTTTCAAATGCATGCAAACCAAGCCATTGTGAGAATTAATTAGCCAACAGCAGACATGCTAGAAATAAAATAGCACAACAGCTTTGCACACAAAGTAATGTACTGTAACATTCATCTGGCACAGCAGTGTTTTAATTGCAGTTTGTGAAACATGGTACAAAAACTTGATTAAATATTTAAGCGATAACGCCCAAAGATTAAGGCTCTGTGGTCTGGTAGTTGACCAAGATTGGAGTCTGATCTGATTGTTGTTACTGATAGTTGGAACATGAAAGATATGTTGCATTGCAGAGCATATTCTGAGCACTTTTTTAAGGCAAATTATTAATTAGAGCATCCAAGTGAGGAAAACAACATATTTTCAGTGTAAGAGCTGCAAATCTAGCTATAATTATGTTTATCAACCTGGAAATGCTGATATTTGCACAGTTTGATTCGAATAACAGTTAATGTACTGATGTGACATCAGGTGCTGCCTGATAGAAGTTTGCTAGAGCTGATTGGTGATAGTACTGAATCACTTTCTAAATGATGCTTGTTAAGCATAGTTGGGGAGAAAGGACAGACCCAATGCTGCATCACTTTACCAGAGCTATGTCACTTCCCTTAGGGTATACAAACCCAGCATTCCAGTCAGCCAACAGTGCTTGTGCTATTATCAACATCTCTAAACTACCCCTTCTCCTTTACAGCTGCCTCAGGGCATATGTGGGGTCTCTAATTGCCATACAATATCTACAGTATAAATGTCTCACTAAGCAGGCTGGGGGCCAAATACTGAATCAATATACTGCCATTGTATGTACAAATCTGTTCATATTCTTGTTGATTTCCTGAATAATAATAATAATCCAATAAGCACTCAGTTGGTCCAGAGCTTGACCCGACTAATGCTGAAGCTGACTCATGTTGACTGCACAAACCAATTATTTTATGCTTTATTTTTTTTCCAATTGTCAATAGCTGAGATCACTTTGGCTGCTGGAAATAGAAACACAAACACATTTTAACACAATTGTTTTTCACAGAGGTTTAGGGGAGTTTGCAATCTCTTAATAGCTTGATGCAGTTGATATTGTTTAAGGTCTTAAATAAACTTTTTGCTTATCTGAAATGTTATTTAAAGTATTTTGCTACATGCGGTGTATGCAGCATTGCAGCATGTTACTGGTTACTTCACAATGAATAGAAGTTTTTGATCTTGCTAGTTGATGTTGCAAATGGTGGAACCACTTAGTCTTGGTTCAGTAGTAACCTTTAAAACAGAGCACACAGTATGAAAAGAAAAAAAAACTCATCTCTATTATGGAAACTAATTACAATTAAAATTGGATCATAGGCCAATGTCAAATAATAAAGGTCAAGATTATCTGGGTGAACCAGTCTTGACAGGAACTAGATAACCCCAATGGATTTCCTGTGCAATGTCTTGTGCAAAATCATGTTTGCACCAAGGTGCTGGGATGTAAAATCAATGCCTGCATGGATGACTGAACTTTGTGCATGGATATTAAAACACTTTTTCAACAATGAAAGGATAGACTTGAACGGGCCAAAATTGTTAGATTCAGCTAGTCAGACCAAGCAAGCTTTACTTTAAAAGAAAAATACCATGTAAAGAAAAGGGAAAACAAGTAGCAGGGCAATATGCAACATTTTTATGCAAACAATGCCTTTCAGTTAAAGCTCAGATTTATTGATTGTTCATATCATGTTCTGGGATTTCAGCTGAGGTATTTGCTATCACTTAAGATATCAGTTGCAAAAGCTAAAATGAATTACCTGCCTCTTCTATGGATTTGTATTCATCAATGTTGTTGTTCCTTTTTTTCTGACTCAGCTGGCACTCATTGCAATGACTATGGTGGTCGGTAAGTGCAAATAACACCCTCATAGAACACCATGACAATCATCAACTGAACAGTGAGTTAAAATTACATTAGTGTTTTCATACATATTTTTATACTCATAGTAACATTTACAATAGTTCATTTCTCAGCTAAGTGAATTTGCATTTTCACATTCAGCTCAAACAGAAATGTTTCACAGGTGGCATTTATTACAATAAATTAACTTACCCTGGCAGTGGCTAATGAAAAAAAAAAAATCCCTGGATACTCCTTGTCTTCAAAGGGAATTATGTTCTATCTGTTTTTAATAACTTCTGAATCTATACAATCCTGTTATGATGTGCTGTAAATTAATAATAGAAGAGATACTGGAATGTAAACAATAATAAATTGAGTGCTCTTTGAAACATTTGTATCAACTTAAGGCAGGTACTGACTGAAGATAAACACAGTAATAGATATATTATTATTATTATTATTATTATTATTATTATTATAATAATAATAATAATAATAATAATAATAATAATAATAATAATATAGTTTTACTTTTTTACACATGTATAATTATTTAAAGCAATGACACTCATCTGTGTACTTGTTAAAACCAGCCAATTTACAACTTAAGTTATTTTACCTGAAAAGATAAATACAATTAAGGTACTTAAGCATACAAACTCAATGAAGATATATTAAAATAAATTGAATTACCGAAATCAAAAATATGATTAACTCAGGACGATTGGCTTATCAGTGGGAACAGTTGATCTTCATTCCTTTGGACGGTATTTCAGTTGAAACTTTGAAATTGGACATTTCAAATGGGTAATTATAATATCAGTTTTTTCACATAATAATGTAGGGTAATTAACTTGGGTAGTAATAACGTTAATAAAATGCACATGGACATGCAAGTTAATTCTGATGACTATTGAGGGACTGGGATTTAACTAAATAGGTAGTATGCTAGTTTGTTCAATATTGGCTGATTAATTGTAGGATCAATAGACCAATACATTGTGTTAAAAAATGATTGATGATTTTATTGTTTAGTCAATTTCTTTTATTGACTCATTTTGAAAGAATTAGTTGTTTATGTTACACTTAATAAAGTGTTTGTCAGTCAAGTAGTATGAAGCTTTATAAATCCTTCCGGATTCCATTGTTTTATTAACAAGCCTCTCCGGGTTTAAAACTGCTGTTCAGTGTGATCTGCGTTTGAGGTGAACTTGTTTTAGTTGTAATGTAATTTAAATATAAATATCTGTATCTTTTAATATATTTGTGTATTGTATGTGTACACATGTGTATATGTGTGTTTTTATTGATATTGCTCAGATGTATAATTGTTGTATTGTTTATTATTGATTGTATTAGTGCTGCACTATTGAGATGTACCTGTGCTGGCCCTGTGGGCACAAAGTGAAATAAATAAATAAATACATAATTCCTTGAATCTATGTGCTGGGAATGTTATTTTAGTTGACGTGTAATGCCTCAAACAATACTGTGATGTATACAATATAATAATAGGTGTATGTGGCAATGTGGTTTGTAGTGCACAGGTGTAGAGGTGATGCAGTGCTTAATAACAAGAGTCCAACAGTTCCATTGGTGAAAACAAAGCTTTTAACTTTTAACTAAGAAGATTGACTATACACAACGATGTGTACAGCCAGTCAAACCATGGGGTTCAGTCCCGAAACAAGAACAACAAACACACACTTTAAAACACCTACACGGTCATCAGTCCAATAGTGAGTGCTCCGGGTGCAAGTGGTGTTGTGAATACATGTTAATAGTAATTACAGGTGTGCAGTGTAATCCGGGTATCTGTACTCTTTGTGTTTTTGTTGTTTCTGTCAGACAGTATCTGCCATATCCAGTGAAGACTGTGCGACAGACTTCTGCATTTGTAAACCGGCAATATGTAGCTTTGTATGCATTTCTCTCCCATGCAGTAGTTCAACAGGCGATCTCTGTGTCGTGGCATGGCGAGTAGCTCTGTTGTTTTGCAGAAACGCTGTAGTGAATGTTTTCCCAGCTGTACCTTCTAAGTTAGCTGTGTGAAGACTCTCTTTCAGACTTCTGTTGAAGCGTTCGATTTCTCCTTTCTCTTGAGGATAGTATACTGAAGACTTCCTGTGTATGATATTTCTCTCTTTCAGAAAAGTTTAGAATTCGACTGAAGTGAATTGAGATTCATTGTCAGATACCAGTTCCTTCAGGTTTCCTTCTGTGCTAAAGACTGTAGACAGGAATGTAATCACTGTAGCAGAAGTGACTTGTGAAGTGAAAGCAACTTCTGGCCATTTGCTGTAGTAGTCGATCAGGGTGATGGCAAAGCAACAGTCCAGTGGAGCCTTTTCAAATGGTCCCATGATGTCGATGGCAAGCTTTTCCCATACTGAGTTAGGGAAAGACACAGGCTGTAACTGCGGCACATGTTTCACAACTGTCTTGTCATGCGACTGGCACGTAACGCAAGATTTGATAGCTGCTTCAACTTGAGCATCCATCCCGGGCCACCAGTATACAGTAGGTCACACAGTCGTTGCTTTGTTCTAACAATCCCCTGAGTATCGTGTGCAAGTTGAATAAGTTTAGCTTGTGGTTCTGCTGGAACGATAAGACGATGAGTACCTCAAATCACACATCCAGCTAGCAATGACAATTCAGTTTGCATTATGAAGTATGGCAGTAGAGCAGAATCCAGGCATTTGGCATTTTTTGGCCATCTGGTAGTTAGCAACTCACGCAGTTGTGCTTGTATCGGACAAACAAGACAAGCAGCTTTAAACTGCTCCTCTGTAACAGCAGCAGGTGTACCTGTAGTAAGCGCAACGACTTCTACGCCATCCTTATTCTGTTGCAAGTAAGGGCAGGCGAGACAAGCAATCAGCTGTCACATTTTCAGCTCCCGGTTTGTACTCGATATCATATGTGAATGACAGTAATCTCGCTGACCATCTGGCAATGCACATACCCACTTTTCCCAGTCCTTTCATTGTGAGCAGAGTTGTCAACGGACTGTGGTCGGTACGCGATGTGAACTTTCATCCCCAAAGGTAAGTTCTCCATTTCTCAGTAGCCGACACACAAGCAAGTGCTTCTTTTTCGACAGTAGAATACCTGCGTTCGTTTTCAGTAATTGTTTGTGAAGCAAATGCAACAGTCCTTTCAATGTAGTCAGTGTGGTATTGGGTAAGTACAGCTCCCAGTCTATAGTCCGAGGCATCAGTAGTTAAAATAGTAGGTAGTTTAGGGTCAAACAAAGTAAGTGCTTGGCTATTTACAATCAGGTTTTTGACAGTGTCAAAACTGTGTTGTGCAGCAGCTGACCAGGACAGTTTGGTATAAACTTTGCATACCAGGATGTGAGTCCCAAGAACGAACGTAGAGTGTGCATGTCTTTAGGCAGGGGTGCCTGTGTAACAACGACATGCTGTGGGTCAGGTTTCAGTCTGGCCAGTGAAATGACATGTCCCAAGAAAGACAATTCTGTTTGTCTAAAGTGACATTTAGCAAAGTTCAGTTTCAGCCCCGCCTTGTTGATGCGATGTAGTACGGCCTGTAGGTGTTTTTCATGTGCTTCAGGGGTCTCTCCAAACACAATGACATCATCCAGATAACACTGTACTCCGGGCTGGTTATTTAGAACGGTTGACATCACAGCTGGGCATCCGTATGGCACACGTTTAAAACAGAACAGTCCATCGCGTGTAATAAATGCCGTGAGGTCCCTGCTGTCCTCGTGTAGCATTGTTTGGTGGTACGCACTCAGTAAATCCAGCGTAGAAAACATCTTCGCTACACAAAGTTCTGCAAGTACTTCTTCCATGTGTGGAAGTGGATGGCTGTCAATCACCACTGCTTTATTGGGCTCTCTTAAGTCCACGCATAGACGAATACCTCCGGTCTTCTTCATCATTACCACAATCGGTGAAACCCATTCAGAAGATTCAATGTGTTCAATCACACCATTCTGTACCAGCTTTTTAAGTTCCAGCGAGACTGCATCTCTCACTGAGAATGGTAGGCGGCGCAGTTTCTGCTGTATTGTTGTCACATTAGGTCGGGCACAAATCCCTTAGCACAGCCCAATGTGTCCTCTTTTTTGGCATTTGCAATTGCTGAGACTGGCATCTGCGTGTCAAGAATGCACTGTGTAGTTATGCGACCATCAATCACTTGCATTTTTAATGCTGCAAACAAGTCTCTGCTTAGGACAGGCTTGTCTGTAGGCAACCAATCACAGGTATTTGGTTCTGCAAGTAACTCACCAGACATAGTTTTGGTTCTGTAAGTGGTGCATTTCTGAAGTATTGCAAGTAGGTAGATTCGGGTAGTATGGAGATTGCTGAGCCAGTGTCCAACATTATGTAACAGAAACATTAACAGTGCACATTATTTTATCAGCAATGCATTGGTAATTATTATTTTCCACACTCAAAACAGTAACATCAGGCACAGACGCTTCGTGTACTTGTTTGTGCTGAGCACTCCGACATACCTTAGCAAAATGTCCTTTCTTTTTGCAGCTGTTATATTGAGCGTCTTTTGCAGGGCACCCGGTGTAATTTGCAGTGTGTTCTGGAGATCCACATCGGTAGCATGATTCTCTGTGATTGTTTTGAGTTCGCTGAGTGTATGCCTTCTCATTTGCATTGCTTTTGTAGTGTTTCTTGCGATGTCTTAGTTTTTCCCGCGTCTGCACAGATTGTACAGCTTGCACGGTAGTTGCAGTACCTTGGCCCATTGTTTTCTCTTAAGCCACTGCTGACTCGATCTGGCAGGCTAACGTTATTGCCTTCTGTAGTGTCAGGTCTGGTTCCAGCAACAAGCATTCCCTAATGCAATAAGAAGTAGTTTTCTCTACGAGCTGGTCTCACATCATTTCATCTGCCATGTTCTCAATGTACTGTTCTGTACTGTTCTGCAGTTTTGCCCTGTTTCTGTCCGCGCTGGTGAAATTTATAGCGTTCCGCTACCACATTTATTTTAGGCATGAAAAAGTCCTTTACTGCCTTAAGAGCAGTATCATATTTATCGTCAGCCAAAGGAAAGGTGTAGAATATACTCTGGCCTTCTGCGTGTATCAGCAGAGCACGTTTTCTGGCCTCCGAAAGGTCCTTATCATCAATGGCAAGGATGTAATTTTCTAATATTTTAATCCAACCAGTAAAAGTAATCGTCGGCTCACCTGGGCTTTGAAGAAAGGCAGCAGACGGATTCAGGGCAAGAAGAGACATCCTCGTCGCCAATATGTTGTGTTGTGAGAACAAACGTAATTTAGTCCAACAGGTGTTATTCAGTAACACAGCAGCAAGCAGCATGAACGGTGAGGTCAGTAGCACACGTTTCTTTCTCTCTTTTACGTCCTGTGTAGTATATATACTTGAAATGTATTTGCTTATGATTGTAAGTCGCCCTGGATAATGGTGTCTGCTAAGAAATAAATAATAATAATAATAATATACATATTGACATCTACTGTCCTTTTGCGGTACAACACCACTAATTGACAGCAATCATTGAATGTATAGTTGATAGTGACTTTAAATGTACTGTTTTACTTAAACCAGCATGATTGCTTGAAGCTCCCTAATGCCAGCCCTGGCCATTTTAAAACGTTCAATTTGCTGGCTATTGCTTGACAGGGATCTAGTTTTATTTTCTGAATGTAGTAGAGATAAAGGGAAATTGAGAAATATTGGTACTGACAGTAGAAGGAATGTGCTGAAAAATCAGTTGTATTGCTGTTTTGAAGATGTGTACAGTATGTTACAATAATAAAAATTTCAAAAATAACTGTTATTGTTTTCTTTAGAAAATTAACAGATTTTTCTGTGCATTCACTCCATTGAAGGTCACTAGCCACACTGCAGTAAAAGACTAAATTATCTATTTAACAAATATCTGTGTTAGGTGTCCTATGAGGCACGCAGTGTAGCACAATATATATGCTAATATAATATGTATCTTCAGATGTGAATGATTATTCTTGGATGAGTGAAAGGTAAAATAGGCTTAGAAACATTATATAAATCCTGACACAGCTGCTTCCCTGCTGGAAACCCATTGCAAGAACCTTTTAGCTCTACATTGATTGCTGTTCTTTCACTTTTTCAGCAGGTAAAATATCAAAACTGTCAATTGTTCCTAGTCTCACCTGAATCTGTTTACCAAATGTCAGATTTAGAACACACAGTAACCAGGTAGTTCTAGTGTTCTTAAATAATCTGATTTGGCATATTTCCATAGTCAAGCACAATTGCACAGTGTGTTTGTCTTATTTATCAAACTCAGAAAATATACAAAAGCAGTCATTGCTATCACTCCTAACATCCCACTTTCAAATGTTGATGCTATTTTATAAATATACTGTATGTATGTGATGTGTGTACTGTAATAAAACTGTAATAATACACTCATGCTTTAATTTGTCTTTCTGTTTATAAATACCAAGCAGAACTCCCGAGGACATTTGACCAATGTCTTCACCCAATCAGGTCTTGCCAGGTAATAAATCCACAACCCTTTCTGTGTTAAGTAGCATCATTTGGTTCATTCTTTACAGGTATCAAAGAAATAGTTTTAGTAAATTCCATTTTAACACCAATTATTTTATTACTGGCAACATAATAGAGCACTTACTTTATTTAAAATATAATTATAACTATAATATAGTTTCCCTTCTTTCTAAAGTTACTACAGGATTGAAAAACATACAGTATTTCCTTTGTGTGGTGTATATGATGCCTTAAAACCTTTCTTTAAAAGCAGTGTATCAAAATCAATAATTTTCAGAGGGTAAAATGATTACTGTTACTTTATTAAATTATAGTAGTGAATATAACATCAAAGTCCATTTACAGTTTGACTGTAAAATATTTTTTTAATGACAAGTTTTCAATATACTTTAATTCTTAAAATGTATCAGTCGATTTAACTAATTGGTTAATCTTACTAACTACCCATTAGTTTAATGGATGGTGTTACATATTACCTTTTTCAGGTTTGAAACAAACCAACACTACCCTAATACGACACATTCCTCATGCTAGCTAGTAATAAAATATATGTTTATGATGGTTTAATAAAATATACCTCTGCCTCAAAAGATATCCTAGTCAAACATAAAACATTCTCAAAAATAAATGTCAAACACATGTTTTATTTGATGTGTCAAAGGACATTAATCCTATACACAGAATGAAAATCATGGGTAAAGATGTTGTCATCTAAATGTTTATTCCGGGCCTGTGAAATGTTAATTTATAGATGCACAATCCATTTATGCCCTCTAATTTGGTCTGGTTTTATAGAACTCCAACATAGAGGATGATTAATGTTTAATAAGTGGACTGCACCTGATTTATTCAATTTGATACAGCTTTGTAAAACAATGTGGCCATTGTAAAAAGTAAAAGAAAAGGCAGACATTTTTAAAGTCATGTTTGCACTATAAAAAAATGCAGATTGTATTTTATGAGCTACCTTTGTTGAACAGCTGGGCACTTCATATTAATCTCCTGCATGACTTCACACTTTTAAGCACTCTTTCTTTTGCATCCCTTGCGGATCATACTTTAGGGTTTAAACACCAATAGCTCAGCTTATTTGATGAATGTTTTTCATTACATTGGATCTGTTGATTAGCCTTATTTGTGGTGTAATAATCAGCCTCTTGGTCAGTTTAGTACCAATGCAGGCATTATTATTTTCTTTGACGTATAATCATGTTAGTGCTGGTTGACAAAAAAAAAGTATTTATTCCACAAGGATGGCAAATAAAACACAACCAGGATTTATTTCCAAAATGTTTTACCAAAGCATTTATTCATTTAGTTGTTGACTGAGCTTGGGAGGTTGACTGTATAAAGACCATATGGCAAGTCTGGAGGGGATTTTCAGATTTACATCCCTAGAATCTCAAAAACATCAGTCAGATTAGAAGGTGCAATCATGAGAACCAGGTTTGAACTGAATTTCTGTAAAATCAAGGTAGATGGCTCTAGTGGAACAAATACAATGAACAGGTGGTGTGTTATTTATTCTAAGGTTTATGTTGAGACTACATGAGTTGATTTTAAAAGATTCTCAAGCGGGTGGTTCACAGGCTCTAGTTATTATTCCGTCAGTTGTTGGAGAGTAAACATTTTTTCTTGTTTCAGAAGGAGAGTTTAGAGAAATAAAACAATGGAAAACAGTTAAACCAATTATTTTAAAGCTGACTTAGATTAGTTATTTTCTTGTTAGAAGATATAATAAACATTATTTCTGTACTTTTTTCATTAATCTATTATTAGTCAGTAATGTGCATATTCTAATTGGAATGTTAACCAGCTCTGTTTCTGTGCATGACTCACAAAGCAATGCCTAAAAAAGCCAAAGGCTCAAATTTAATCTATCAGATATAATAATGAGCTTTGCTTAAACTCAGTTTAACCCTAAAACATGATTAATTGGGTTAGGGAAAAAAAGGCTGTTGCTTTGTCCCAGTGTCAAAACAAATTATTTTCTGAAATGTGATGTCTTTCAGTATGGATGCATGTGTATTCAAATAATCTTTAAAGAAGTCCTTGCCTTTTCAAGTTTTATGGAGTTTATTTTATCCAAGGACTTGATTGATTCTCTCAAATCCATTAGTACTTTGACCTACTGTCCTTGATTACATACCTGTCAATTTCTGCCGTGCTGTGCAAGAAAGGACTCCTGTTTATGATGTGTACTAAATAGCCACATCTCACCACTACAGTATGCTACTGTTATATATAGTGATTTAGGATGCAGTAATACATATATACTACTCTAATAAGATGGATTAAGCAATGTCAGGATGCAAGATACTGTTTTTCTTTTCTTAGGTCTGTCACAAATTAATGCACAAATTAAACAACTTTCCACAAATATGATTTTACACACATGCATTTAAATGACATTACAACAGCTAAAAAATGCAATATGTATAATATGTATATGCTGTTTAACCTTATGCTATTATGGACCAACAGAGATCTGGTCATTCAAAAAAAGGGACAGTATAGCTTGTCTGAGACAGGGTTACAACAATTTTGCATTAATTCCAGTTCAATTACGCTCCTACTGTATATTTTCTCTATTTTCATGTGCACAGTACCTTGCCTTAAATTTCTCCATCTCTGGAAAATGACTCATCATTTAAGTACTTTCCATATAAACCCTTCTACACCCAAGCTCCCTTATACTGCACTAAAATGTGTGCATTATCAAGATTAGTGTAAACCTCTTTGGATGTACATAAATGGCCAATCTACTATGGCTAAACAAGATGTAGTCTGAATCGCATACGAAAAAGATATACCTTGTCTTAAGAAAGTTGAACTTGAAGTTCTCAAAAACATCATACTCTCAACATTACAGGGTGAACTCTCAGGCTTCCACATGCAGTTGAATCACAGGGCGCTAATGGCCAGGGCATTACACCTAGGGAACCAAGGACCACCCAATAAAAACTGATGCAGTAAATTAGAACAGGCATCTTTTCATACTGGTGTGACATAGTGGTCTTGGAGCTCCTCAGTCAAAATAAAATAACTTGTTTGTTGGTAAACCCTTTGTGGTAATTATTCACTATTACAAAGGATCTCTCCTCTCTACTGTATATCAAAATGGAGGGTGCCATAGAAGCAAGTGTAACATGTTCTGTTCTCTCTCTGGACAAGATTGCAAAAGACCCAAAGACTTTTACTATTTTATCAGTCTGATTTCCTATTCCGTATGTGTCCATATCTCTCTAGATCCTTTTAATATGATGATCTGATACATGCCATTATTAATTAAGTATGAATTTTCAAATGGTTCAAATGACATTTTGTATGACTATTAGTAGATGCAAATTTGTTTTAACTATATCTATATTAAAAATGCAATTTTCAAGTTCTAAATGAGGCTTTAAAAAGCTATTGAAATGGCAACATGTGATTCTATAATGAGAAATGAAATTACTGAAGCACCCTTGTACATTCGATTATACAATACCTTCATATTAAAAAACAAAACATTATAATAATCTGCCTTTGGCCTTACAACAATATTATGAAAACACAACTATTAGCTTTGTTAATTTTAAACAAGGATATACTAATATCAGTATCTGCCTGAACTGCATATGCCATTTCTCTCACTGTAACTAGGTTAATATCGGAGGCAGTATGGTCCAAGGTAGGCATGTTCAATTCCAAGCTCCAGGTTTAATAAGTAAATTAATAATTAAGAGTTCAAAGAAATTATATAGAACATATAAAAAACCACTTGGTCTGAAAGGGCCAATATTGCCCACCCCTGGTCAATGCTTGAAAGAAACTATACTAGTCAAGTGGCTATGGTCTCAAGACTAAGTCACTGAGTTACCTTAGGTTGCTGGTTTGAGCTTATTTGTGCTTGTAGTTTTCAATACAAGTTGGAGTATAAAGGGAAATGTTGTATTTCAGCTGGGTCACCTTGGAATATGAATGGCCTGCAAACTAATACAACACATTTTGTAGATGGCCTATTTACTGTACACAGCAGGACAAAAAAGGCTGTGATTACTTCTTTCCTTCTTAAAGTCCTAGTCATGGAAACTGGGTGTCAGACAAAAGCTAAAAAACATAAACCACAAGAGAGCAATTTTAAGAATAGAGGAAAGTAGAAGGAAAATAAAGCCACATTTGCATGCAAAAACAGTGGCAATGTTATTAAATTATCCCGTGGAAGATAATAATGTCTGCAAATCTATAATAATAATAATAATAAAAACTGAAGTGAAAACAAATTTAAGAAAACAAAATTACTACAGCAGACATATGAGTTAAAGTTGAATCCAGAAAACATTGCTTCTATAGAAAAATAAAGAGGTCTCAAACAGATGAATGCAAATGAGCTTCCCCAATAGTGATGCTAAAAAAAATGACATAATAAGAATTTCTGGAAACTTCAAGGCCATATTCATTCCTGTAGCAATATTAATTTCTACTATTGGAGAAATATAGTACAGTGAAGAAGATCTACAACATATGTAAAGGAAAACGTGCTTTGTTGTTTGACCTGGGCAGTGTCATGTCAATAATCATGAAAGACCAGATTGGATAGATTCACTTCCACTTCCTCTATAGAGTGCAACTATTAACAAATTGAAAAGAAACTTTAGCACAAGTGCATTTGTGGTGTGAAGAAATCCAATAAGTATATGGTCAATGTTTCAATTAGTAATGAACCTCCAACCACAGCTCAGACTGAAAGACGACAAATCCTCTTATAGTGTTGCTTCTGCATCTCAACAATAAACAGATTTAAAATGCAAACAGTGTTGACAGGTGGATTTTCTTTTTCTAGCATCTGGTAATGCTCGATATTAACCATACATTTGTGTTAAATCTGTGGTACCATGTGCACAGGATAGACTGACAGCAATTACTCATAATTATAGTCCATGTGTAGAGTGGATTAATGTCTATTTCTGAGCATTTCTTTCTGTAGGATTTTCTTTAAGGGCATAGCATGTATTAAGAAATCCTATTGTTAAAATCATGAAGAAAAAAGTCATGCAGTTCAGTTTGAAGATATAAAACAAACAATGTTAGCATAGGTGATAATGCAACAACAAGTGATTCATATGTCACTTCAATTGAAGTTGACACAGTTTGCATATTACATTATTGCAATTTTCTTTAGCTTTTTTCTTCTTTTTACTGTTGAAATAGTTAAATGGATTGGGCCTGCAAATATTACACGATTTTCAGTCAGGACAATCTTGTGTTAAATAACCACCTTTATTATAATACAAAATTACAGATTTCCAAAAACATTAACCCAAACAATGGGTGAATAAAAATAGTTGGAGCATCCTGGTACCGCCTGCTAAAAAACAAACAATACAATAATAAATCTATGTGACGTGTTCATCCCGGTGAACAAAAATGATTAGACAGAGGAGCATCGTATACTACTCCCCAAAGGAACAGAGAGGCTGAGAAATTTGCGGGGAATCCCTATTCGCTCATAATTGGTGCGCTGTGTTCATCCCAGTGAACAAAAACCAAAAACCAAAACCAAACCAAAAACCAAAAATGAAAAATATATGTAAATATGTATACAATTATGGCCACCTGCACCACCTGCAAATATAAAATATAAAAATAGTTAAAATTATTTATATCACATAATGCAAAATCTCGACCTTCAGCCACCTCCCCTCCAGACCTAAAAAATAGCATAATTATACATAATAGGTGGCATTATATAGAAGAATGCAGTTTGATTTGTTTTTCTTTCAATGTATGCAAAGTATATGGTAGGGTTGGATCCTAGTGGCGCATCCGGTAAAGGCGATACGCGTGGAGTGCCGGGTGCGCCCTATAGCCTGGAGGTCACCAGTTCGAGTCCAGGCTATTCCACTGCCGACCTTAGAAGGGAGTTCCCAGGTGGCGGCGCACAAGCCCGAGCGCCGCCCGAGGGGGAAAGGCTTACGTCGGCCGGGGTGTCCTCGGCTCACCACGCACCAGCAACCCCTTAGACTGTCCGGGCACCTGCGGGCCTGCCTGTAAGTTGCCCAGAGCTGTGTTGTCCTCCGACGCTGTAGCTCTAAGTTGGCTGCATGGCGAGCCTGCAGAGTGAAAAGAAGCGGAAGGCTGACGGCACACATTTCAGAGGACACATGTGTCCGTCCTCGTCCCTCCCGTGGCAGCAGTGAGCCGGGTTGAAATAAACAATAATTGGGCTTACCAAATTGGGGAGAAAATAAGAAAAATAATTGGCAATTCCAAATTAATAATAAAAAAGAATTGTGCGAGCAATGTGAACAGTTTCTCCTTCCCTTTATTTATCAGATTTTCTTTTTCTGAAATCCTGATGTGTGTGATGTGCTCTCGCATTTGGCTACTCTTCATGGCAGTGACGCTCCTGATGGTGCATTGGATACGCGTCACAGGTTTTTGCACAAGCAATTTGATTATGCAATGCAAGAAGAAATAACAATATTACTACGTTATACGTTCTTACCTTGTGAATTTTTGAGATGAGGATGACTGGAACGAGAAACGTTCGGTGACGGAGTGACTGGGATGAAGGGATTGCTGCAGAATCAAACACAGCAGCGTTTGTAAGATGGATATGGTTTTTTTTTGATGATCCTGAAATTCCTGCCAGGCTGTTTCTTCCCAAATCACTCATTCGTGTACCGCTCTCCAGCCCTTCGTGAACAAACTGCCTTCTGCTACAGCCAAATATTTCAAATTTTGACTCATCAGTCCAGAGCACCTGCTGCCATTTTTCTGCACCCCAGTTCCTGTGTTTTCGTGCATAGTTGAGTCGCTTGGCCTTGTTTCTATGTCGGAGGTATGGCTTTTTGGCCGCAAGTCTTCCATGAAGGCCACTTCTGACCAGACTTCTCCGGACAGTAGATGGGTGTACCAGGGTCCCACTGTTTTCTGCCAGTTCTGAGCTGATGGCACTGCTGGACATCTTCCGATTGCGAAGGGAAGTAAGCATGATGTGTCTTTCATCTGCTGCAGTAAGTTTCCTTGGCCGACCGCTGCGTCTACGGTCCTCAATGTTGCCTGTTTCTTTGTGCTTCTTCAAAAGAGCTTGGACAGCATATCTGGAAACCCCTGTCTGCCTTGAAATTTCTGCCTGGGAGAGACCTTGCTGATGCAGTATAACTACCTTGTGTCTTGTTGCTGTGCTCAGTCTTGCCATGGTGTATGACTTTTGACAGTAAACTGTCTTCAGCAACCTCACCTTGTTAGCTGAGTTTGGCTGTTCCTCACCCAGTTTTATTCCTCCTACACAGCTGTTTCTGTTTCAGTTAATGATTGTATTTCAACCTACATATTGAACTGATGATCATTAGCACCTGTTTGGTATAATTGTTTAATCATACACCTGACTATATGCCTACAAAATCCCTGACTTTGTGCAAGTGTAGCTAGAAGAATTTATGCTGTTTTGAAGACAAAGGGTGGTCACACCAAATATGGATTTGATTTAGATTTTTCTTCTGTTCACTCACTTTGCATTTAGTTAATTGATAAATATAATCTATTAACATGTCTATTTTTGAAAGCATTCTTACTTTACAGCATTTTTTCACACCTGCCTAAAACTTTTGCACAGTACTATATATATACATATATATACACACACACACACACCTTATAGGTTAATTGGAACTTGCTGGTAATAGGATTGCAGAGTAAGCAATGAATGTACCAGGTGGTTCTACTATAGATTTCCTTCCTGAAACCTTGCATGCTTTCTAATATTAGTCATAAACGCTGCATAACAAGTACAATAAAATTGTAAATAAAATTGTTACTGTCAAATCATGTTAATAACATGGAGGGGATTTGCAATATGTACTCAAGGAAGTCCTTTCCTGTTTATGGATTGCATTTAAGGTTTAATTGTTGTTGTTTTTTTTATATCATTTCTAGAGGGAAAAAAGAAGACGAAGAATGAGGGATGGAAAAAAACTGCAGAGACTGAACGAGTTAGCAGAAACAATGAGCCATTAAGAAGCTGTCACAAGGGAAATTTGCTTTGAGCAGTCTGCAGGTTAAAGCTGCACTCTACCCATTGTGGGAAACATTACTCCAACTAAATCAACCTCGAAACTGGGGCATTTATTTCTGCAGCAAAGCACGGAATTAAAAATAATAAATAAATAAGAACTACTAAAGGATTTCAAATACAGAACATGATTAGTGATAATAAATTGCTATACAATAAAAGCTCAATTATAGGTCCCCGAAGGTAATGCCGATGATTAAATAACAGGGGGAATCATTAATAATACATTTTTTTTAATTTTGGCAAATCAACATAACCAGTAAAAAAAAAAGAAAAAGTATTATATATCGATTTACTCAAAAAGCACCCGGCTGATTTTCTCAAAATGCTCTTTACCTGGGCAGTTATTTGGATAAGAGTGTCTTTTAGGGGGCTCCCGAGTGGCGCATCCGATAAATGCACTCCACATGGAGTGCATGATGACCCTATAGCCTAGACGTCGCTGGTTCGAGTCCAGGCTATTCCACTGTAGCCCGTGGACAGGAGCTCCCAAGGGTCGGTGCACATTGGCCGAGCACCGCCCGTGGGGGGCTTAGGTCGGCCAGGGTGTCCTTGGCTCACCGCGTGCCAGCGACCCCTGTGGTCTGGCTGGGCGCCTGAAGGCTTGCCTGTAATCTGCCCAGAGCTGCGTTGTCCTCTGACGCTATAGCTCTGAGGTGGCTGCATAGTGGGTCTGCAGTGTGAAAAAAAAGCGGTCGGGTGACAGCACACGCTTTGGAGGACAGCGCGTGTTCGTCTTTGCCGGGGGTGGTAGCGGTGAGCTGAGCCTAAAAATAATTGGATATTCCAAATTGGGAGAAAATGATAAAAACAACTGGTGACTACTAAATTAAAAAAGAGCGTCTTTTAGAGAGTAGGTGCTAACTCGCCACTGTGAAATCATCGATGCAGCTTCACTTGGGTTATATATACAAGCCAGACTTGCCGCTATACCGAGCATATGCGATTATATATATATATATATATATATATATATATATATATATATATATATATATATATATATATATATATAGACTCACCACACCACTCGATTTCTGTTCCTTTTATTGTTGGAAGAGAGAACTCAAAACTACCGATGAAAACACACATGCAGGCTGGCAAGAAGGGAGATCTACTCTGAAATAATAAAATAAAATAAAACATCAGGGATACACTTCTCAACTGGCAACTCAGGTTGCTGCAGCTAGTCTCCATTACATTGTTGTAGTATGAACTAAAACAGAATGCAATATCTAAAATGGATGCCATGGAGAAAGTTAACCCTTTACATGCCGAACCACAACTAATAGTTTATTATAATGTTATTTCAGCAAGAATTAAAAAAAAACATTTTAACTCTGTTACATATACATACAGTGCACTCTGTTTATAAGAATCACATCCGTCCCAGATGATTTGATTCTTATAACCGGTTGATTCTTAAAAGTGGATCGATATGATTACGATTAGCAAAAGCGTGCCTCAGTGCATCAGCAGTTTAAGTACAGTATACAAATATCAATGGTGCTCAATCACTGAGGACAATACATCAAAACAATCAAAACAAGTCCTCGTGGGTAAGGAACTTGTTATATGATCACGATTATGTTTACTCAAGGTTGCAGAATCCTCTTTTACTACAGTATACTTGAGAAGCGATCGTCTCGTGAGGGTGCCTAGTTTAACTACCGTGCGGTGTTACGTGTAATAGCCTTTGAATTAAAATGACATTACAGTACAGTATTTTACTGTCACGACTTCTACTGTATTTAAGCATCTGTAGCTTACTTATTTTCAGTTGCGATGCAAATCTCACAGTTTTTCACCAAGCGGAGATGCAAAGCTCCAATCTCCTCCCCACCCCTCCTCCCGCGCCGCGCCGCATTCCCCCCTCCTCACCACGCTGCCACACAATAACACTGCTGTACTCAGAACGTATTCAATGAACATGTATTCACTTTATTTAAACACATTTCCAGTAACAGAGAACACAAAAAACATACCTGCACAATGCAGTGGAGCAGTCACTGTTTGATTACAAACTTGGCCATTGTGCCTGTTCTTTGTTTTTGTGTTATTTTGTTTGTTAAAGTGTGCGTTTGCGCTTTAAACTGAATCTCTTTCTTGCCGCGACCCTGCTACAATTCCACTAAAATATTTTGGGGCAAAGTAGAAATATATTTTTTATTGAAAAGTATAAGCCAACAATTGTTATGATTAAATTAGTCTTCAGAAACCAACAGACATTTACAAGAACTGTGCAGAGGTAGCAGTGTGCTGTGTTTTGGCTGAAGTCTCCCCTAGAGGTGTATGTTCTACTTCACTTGCTACAACATTGTTTTTTCAATTTTAGTTTTTTCAACAGATTGTGAACTGATCTTTATCAAAAACATATTGTGACAAAGATGGGAAATTAGAGAGAATGCTGGTTGTTCTTCCCAAGCCAATATACTGTACAAATGAGGGATGGCAATGTTGATGACATAAATTGAAAAAATAAAGTTCTACTCAGAGCGCCAAAACTTGTCATAAACATAACCATTGTTGAAAATTGCTTTTCTACCTAATTTATATAATCTCCTATTAAATCGTATTATTTGAGAGCATTTAAGGGATGTTGATCATTGTAAATGCAAAGTTTCAGGCAGGAAACTAGAAATAAACCTGCAAATTTGACCATGTCATTGTCATTTTCAAACAACCAATAATATTGTATAAAGGAGAGGACAAGCACCAAAATCTATCAAGTGTCAAAATAGGTAGTAATAGGTAGTAGGTCCCCAGTGGCTCGCCAAGTAAAAGCGGGGGGGGGGGGATGAGTTATGCCGTTGTGAGATAGCTGGTTCAGTAGGCCTTTGCACTCCCATGGGATAGTGAGTATAATCAGCTGGGGTTGGTTTACCACAACTCCTGAACCCTCACCTCCAAGGTTCCGTAGCTTGGCAACATCTGCCAGTACTGTACGTTAGTTCAATCAGTGAGGTGACTTTGGCATAAACTACATAATTGGGCTTTTTTTTAAAAGCGTTGGCAGATAAAGGCTTGTTCATTGCCAATAACTTCTCTTCCTACATGTTTTTTTTTTTATTAAATGTTCTCAAGATTTGTATAGACAGAAAAAAACTTGCCAATGCAACAGTAGAAGACATTTTTAAAAGATCTTAACACCATTATACAATCATGTTGAAGTAATTTTCTGGCTTGCCTTTATATACTATTAGTAAAGCCCCGCAAATCCGAGGATTTTATTTTTTATAAATGTAGTCGTCGCCAATGATTTTACCCCAGTTTTCTCTCCATTTTGTAATCGCCATTTGTATTTTATTAATCCCGGTTCACCGCTGCAACCCCCTGCAATGGCGGCTGACACACTAGTCCTCCGAAACGTGTCCCTGTCTTTTTTTGCACTGCAGATCCACCGCAAAGCCATCAGACCTGCTGGAGGACAACACAGATCTAAATGGCTCCACAGCAGACCCGCAGGTGCCCTATCAGCCACCGGAGTTGCTAGTGTGTGGTGAACTGTGGATTGGCTTGCGGACCAAAGCCCTCCCTACCCGGGCGGCACTCGGCAATTCCCCTGGGAACTCCCAGTCATGGTCGTCAATAACATAGCCTGGATTCGAACCTGCGATCTCCAGGCTAGGGCACATCCTGCACTCCACGCGGAGCGTCTTTACTGGATGCGCCACTCAGGAGCCCTGTATCTGCTTTATATCTGCAGGTGCGGGTGTTTTGTTTTACGTCTTTGCGGATAGCGGATCGGATGTGGATATAATTATTAATACTCAGCTGATGAAAGTTCAGCTTGTGTTTATCTTGCCTTGTCAAGCCATCAGTTTCTGTTCCCACTGCAAGCCCAGAGTACAACCAGTGAGTATAAACATATGACAACATTGTCAGCTGACACGGTCACCTGTTTGCACTTTCCTTAGTTTCCTTAGTTGAAAAAAGTTTTAGAACTCAGTTTTTTAATATATAGAACAAAATTTACAAGAAATCAACCACGGGTGATTACAGCTTAAAGGAAAACGAGAAAGAAAAACATTCCGATTACTTGCCGATGAAAACTGACACACTGTGGCTGGATACGTCGCCTGTGTCTCATGCAAGGAAGTCTGTGCTTTAAGTAGCCATAAAACAGGTACATCAAATGTATTAAAACATAAATGTGAAACAGAAACGGGATCACGATTCAGAGCCGATGGTGGGCATAGGCTATAGACAACTGTCTTTTGTTGTTGTAGCTCAGCTTTGTGGCTACCGAAAGTATTATTGACTTGAGTGGTTTATTTTTTTGTAACATACAATGTTATTGTTCGGATGCATGTCACTGTTCTTTATTGAGCTGCTGTTCTTGTAAGATTGTTGTTTTTAAATTTTTGGGTTAAAATTTTTTTAACTCAGATGTCTTCATGATATAAATGGAAGTTAATTGTGTTCGGAAATTATGTTAAAATTATTAACAATCTATAGTTACTAATATAGTGAAATAACAGCAATAAACATTTACAAAATTACAGCTAGGCTATCCATATATTTTTTTTTTGTGCATACACGCACAGGCAAACTGGCCACATATGAGAGAGAGAGAGAGAGAGAGAGAGAGAGAGAGAGAGAGAGAGAGAGAGAGAGAGAGAGAGAGAACAAAGTGACAGGCCCAATCATCCACAAGCGCTCTGTGACAGCAGACAGCTGTACAGACAACACACACACTTAACATGCTCCCAATATTCCCCTCAATCCCAGCATCTTCAGAAATATTTTTGTGTGCATTTTTACAGATGCAGATGGATGTATCAGGAGTTAAAGTCTCGCGGATGCGGATACAATTTTTTGTATCCGCGCAGGGCTTTAACTATTAGTAACAACCATCACTCCCAGGTTTAATTATGTTTGAACAACAACAACACTCAATAAAACTTTTCATGAATTTTATCTCATACTAGCAAACCATAGGCATGACTAGTATAGATGTTCTTGGACATTATACAGTGCACCTAACTGTTCTTCACTTTTCTAATCTCTATTAACAGTTAATACATTTAGTTTATATTATTAATATTACATTTGACACATTTTTTTTTCTTTGTTTGTTTTGTTTTTATAAAGAACAATCTCTGGTAGATGTGGATAGACCCATTGGTAACATTTGCTCTTTAACACAGTAGTTCTATTTATCACAAAACATGTTATTCATGTAGCGTGAGACTCATTTATGAAGATGACAAGAAACCATAAATTATTTATGAATCATTCCTGCCTCCTTCTGTGTCATTAATTGAGAAGTGAGAATCTCAGTTCACTGGAATGTAGAATATTCATTGCTCAAATTAAATCTAATACCTATACTTTAATATGCATTGAATTTCAATAAAATACCATCGTATCGACAAAATCTGTCTGTAAGTAGGAAAGCAACTGCATGTTGCCTGAGAACTATAGCAATTTTCATATGGATTGATTTTCCAAGTTTTACTATATGTGATTGTATAGCTCATATATCATAACCAATTTAAATGACTTATTGGTTTATGTACAGTGATTTATTATTATTATTATTATTATTATTATTATTATTATTATTATTATTATTAAAAGTGTGTGTATACCAGTATACTTTTTTTTTTTTTTTTGTATACGGTAACACAATTTTTATATATGCACTGTATTACATGGGTTGTTGAACGCTTCCTTGAATAATCCTGTAAACCTGGACTCTGTTGCATCTATCAGACAGTGGCTGGCTCCTTACCTGATCTGCTGTCTTCTAACGGCTCATGGGGATGCTGCTGCAGCTTGCAGTAGGCTGCTGCATCCTGGTTGGCTCGTGAGTTGGGCTGACTCAGTAGATCTGGAGAGGCAGTGTGTGACAGATGTACTTCTCCTCTAGCCCTCACTATCAGACTAGTGGCTCTCTGCCATTGGTTCAGTGCAATGGACCGGCAACAGTGTACTCTATAATACTATGCCTGCCTGAGCCACAGAGAGCATCAGAATTCCTTTAGCAGGAGATGCTTGCAACGGAACTACAGGACTTGAATGAGGCAGCTCTAGCCTGAGCTAAATGAGGGAGACTGGGTGTTCGGTTGCTGATTTTAGCAGTGTACTGAAAAAGAAAATCTACAAAAGCTATGTATGGCTAAGCATATCCTGCCTATTGATGCCCAGTGTTGGAGGAAGTAAGCAGAGTTTTATATCTAATAATGAAGAAATACTTACTTTATTCCTGATTGTATGAGTAAATATTCCACTGGAAGAAGGGGAAAGATGCACTTCTTTTTCTAACTGGTTATAACTTTACCTCGCTTGGGACATTAGCTTATTTTTTTCTCTGTTTTTTCTGTCTGGTTGAACTGTGTGCACTCTGTGCATGGAAGCTGCAGGTCCCATATGGCTTGTTACTATATTGTCATCAGCTCCACGCACCTCAGCAATGGTTACTTTCGAAACATCAAGGGAGTTTTCAGAGGCCCTCTCAGCAAGAATGGAAACAAAAACCTGGTATTTAATAATTTTCATTTATATATATATATATATATATATATATATTACACTTCATAGAAGTTGATTGTATAAACACTTTTAAATATATATATATATCACTGCTTTTTATAACCTTCACTGCACATGTTGATAGTGCAGATGCTTTTAAAGTAGACTATAGAATGCTTCAAATGTAGGTACATATTTGTAATGTGGTTTAAATATGATGCTACTTGGAAATATACAACAGATGCAATGCATGATAAATGTTCAGCCCCGCGATGCTGGTTAAACACAAAACAGATGGAAAAGGAAGATTTTTTTTTCTATACATAATAAAATCAATTTTGTTTAGTCTGGCACTGATTTTTCTCAAGTCAGTTTAAATAGCTACTTTAGGGGGGTTGGCTTAGGGATTATACACATTTTTTTTTCTCTTGGGACGAGATAAATGTTGGCTTGATGCACACCAAAAATGTTACCCTGCCCCATATATAATTTACAAGTTCATTTTCCTGAAGGCACAGATAAATATATATAAAAGAGAGACAAACATAATTTAATATTTTTTGCTCATCTCTTATGTTCCATAAATGTGCTACTTTCCTTCCCTAATTGTAGTGCTTACTGTACATTCTTTCTGAGTAGAATCTCTTGAGAGCTAACTTGCTAGATATTTTCAAAGAATAAGGTATCATGTATATACAATATTAATGCTCCACAGGGTAGAGGAGACACAAATTGCAATTTATAAACATGCAATCTGTGGTTAAGGATTATGCAAGATTTAGATGGCAAAGAAGTAAAACAGCAACAGAGTGTTACTGGTGCACAGGACTGAATTTACTTAAAACCCAACACAGCAACTGGGCAGTTATCCAGGTCAATCTGGATTGTACAATATATAGAAATCACTCCCAAGAGGGTTTTTTTTGTTGTTGCTCGTATTGGGGACCAAATGTCATTAATTCTAGAAATATGTGAAGGTTTTAGCAACAGTTCAAGTCCTCAACTGTGTCTTTATTGCTGTATTATGTAACACAAGGAGCAAAGAACATAATATTATGTCCATATTATCGGACAGTGAAAACTTTTTAGGAAGCTACTCAAAATGATTCTGAGGAAACTATTGCAGTTTAGGTATGTATTCTAACAGGGAAAGCCATTATACTGTAAGTTATTGTAAGTCCTATTATTGGTAAATCTGTTTCAGTGTAAGATTGGCAAAACCTATACAGATCATTCAACTTACTGCTATTTAGAGATGTAGTTCTCATACAAGAACAGTTTTGACATATTTAAAGTCGTTATAATCCATTGCCCTTGAGGTGTTTCAAAAACACACAATAGTGTGATACAGGATCAATTCTTTTGCTTTCTGATCCTTTGCAAAGCTTAACGTTGGCATGTATAACCTCCAACTGCTGCAGGTAGCTTCAGAATGATATCTACAGTGTATCTGGATCACAGGGTAAGCATCAAACAAGTTTCAAGGGAGGAAGCATGTGTCCCTACATCAAAAACTATCTGGACTGTTTCTGATCAAGTAGATAGCACAAGGCTAAACTATGGAACAGTATTGTAAATATAAAGAAATGCTATTTTAATTTTAACTTGCACTGCAAAAATATTTTTAAACACTAAGAATGTCCTTCTGAGGTCTCAGAGTGGCTCACCGGGTATAGGTTGGGTTATACAGTCAGGGGAGCGCAGGTTCCACCTGAAATAAACTTAGCAAAAGAGCTTGAATACAAATAATCCTTAAAAAAAAGGGTCAAACAGTATTGGTTTCTATTCTTTTAACAGTATGCTAGTTTGTCTTCGTTAGTATTATCGATAATGCAGTATAGCTGTATTAGATGCTGCAGTTACTATTATCCACAGTATTTAGAGTTTAGAGTTTTTTTATGTATCATAGCACTATATTTTTTATGTATCATATCAGAAGGACAAAAGGAACCTACAGGCACATTAAAGGGGAACAAAACATTCACAGCTCAACAACACAGCATCACATGAAAGGTCTCAAACTGTTATCATTAACAAAAGATTTAATTTCCTGCAGTGCAGCTACTGAGCTTGCAAGACTCCAAGCAGACCCCAAACAACCAGGAAGCATTTGGATTAAACAGCTGATGATGCTTCCAATTTGTCAATCAAAAAACTAAATCTATTTAATGTAATTTATTTGAAAACAAAATAATCCCCAAAACAAGTATTCCAGTCATTCCATTCAATTAAATACTATATTTGACACATCTGTTTATGTAAGGAAACTGATCTGTGCCATGATATAGGTTCAGGCTGAAACAAATATTGATGTATTAAAGAATAAATAACTCGTGAGATGCTTTGCCTTTGCATAAATGTAACTAATGAGTATATCTTGAACGGTTTCATGTCTGTCATACTTTTTTTTTTCTCGTAAACTCATTATTTAAATATTACAAAGGTTAGAATATGCTTTTAGAATATGAGCTATTGAAATTATTTGCTTTCATAGTGTACCGGTTTATACTGTATTCAAAGAATTGTTCTTAATATATAATCGCAGTTTTATAAAATATGGTTGGTGATTTAAGTTGCATTCATTGTACTAAGCAAACACTTATCAGGAGTTTTGAACTCTTTTGAATGATGGCACATAATATCTGTTATTTGATCTTTAATGAGCTTATAGCCAGATTCTGTTTTTGTGGTATTATCATTTATATTGTGCAAATACATTTAACATGCCCCACACAACTCTTTCTCTGCAGTTTTCTAGCAATTCCATTACAACACACACGCACACACATTTTAAATACTGAGCCACACAGCGCCATTCCATTACTCCATCTACACACTATTGCATACAGAGAATGTACTGTAAACATACCTGTTTATTTTACTGTAGAAATGTTTTTTTTTTCACCCATATCCTTTGATTTAGACCCCTCAGAACTGTTTACAGTACCTCCTTGTACACATACAGGCACATTGAAGTGAAAATTCCTGACCACGCTAAAGTTATTTTGCTTACAGTCAGACAGGGTCCTTTGTCATGGCTAAAAAACCTTTGCATAATTTACCACTTGCACTGTTCTACGTTGGCCTGCCTGTCAGGGGTAGTAAAATAACCCACATTTACATCACCAGCTTTTTTCTGTTTAAATGGCTGCTGCTTGCGCTAAATTTATTTTCAACTAATTGCTAGCTGTGCTACGAAGGAGTGACGGGGTGATAGTACAGAGCACCTTGCAATGTGTGAAAAAAGACTAATCAGAGGGAAATGTGATCAAGCCAGCCTTATGCTTGCTGTGTATAACATACCTCATTGGGCTTATTATATTGTCATTGATTACGCTGCGATAATACCACAGTCATATTAGCATAATTTAAATACGTGGACATATCCACTGCTGAAAGTTCTTGCACTGAACCATATTAATTGGGTAATGATCAAGCCTTGTAGAGATATTATCTATATTTCTAGGGTATATCTGACTTTATAAAACTATGTTATGGTATATTATAAAATGCTATATTTGCCCTTATACAAGTTAACCATGGTATTTTTGCACTTTTGCCATACTTTTTCCATGGTAATACCATGTATTAACCATACTTTACCCTGGTTTACCATGTTTATTATTTAAGTTTCTGCACTGAAAAAAAAAATTCAAGATATAAGTGTGGTTATACCATTAAAACAGGGCTGTAATGCAATACTGAGCAAACTGAGCTAACCTAAAAGCCAAGGCCCTCAAACACGCCACAAGGCTACAAAACAACACGCCTCGGTTATACATTCTTGGAATCGTCATAATTCATTTGCTGTTTTAGACAATAGACTTTTATTTTTATTTTAAAAAAAAAAAAAATAATAATAAAAAAATCAAAATATATTTAATCATCTCAATGCTGTTTATAACAAGTTGCTCTGACTGATTTGACCCATTTTTCTATGTCTTAACATCCCTGTATGGTGGGTTTATATGTAGAGGCCGCAAGTTGATCCTTGGGACCTCTACTTGTGCATCCCTGCTCTAATGAAACAACAATCATGACCAGCCAACCTAATAGATCGCTTTAGTCTCTGTGGTTTATTTTTGTCTTAAGTATGTAAAAATGCTAGTTAAAATATTCCTTTAAAACACACTTTCTCTACCTGCCTCTCAGACACATACAGGGCCATGTTCCCAAAGATTTCACTCATGAGCTATTAACGTAATGTTTTCTTCATTTTATGAATAAAATGCTTTATTATTTAATAAAACCGTTCCAGGCTATTGTTAAAGAAACCAACAATTGTTAAATGTAAAATTATGTTTTATTCAAAAGAACAGACTCTGAAAATACATTCTTTAAATAACTAATAATTATGGGGCCCACAGTTCACTCTCACTCTCCCACACCCCAATACAAACACAACAAAAACACAGAGGTTTTTTTTTTTTTTACTATACATTTATTTTTATCAGTATATTGTAATAAAAACATTTATAAACAATTTGTTTTTGTTCTGTAAAAACTGTGTGATTAATCCTGTTATGGTAAGACAGGACTGTGTCAATTTAACTTAAAGATTTGTTAAATAGCAGCCTTGGACAGGTCTGACTGGCGCCACTCAAAAGCATCATTGACAAAGCTAACAACATCTCAATCACTCATCTATTAGCCCAGGTAAAGAGAATAAGAGAACACAGTTCCTGGTAATATCAATTCCATTGTGTCTGACTTTAACTGCAGAGGATGGAGCAGACAGATTTATTGACACTTAAAAAAAAAAAAAATCCAGCTTTCTTCCCACGTCTAATTTGAATTTTTCATTTCGTCTCATGCATTTATTTCCTCCTGATTTTCTCAACTTTTAAGTTCTGTTAAACTTGTTGTCTTTCTGAACAGGAGAATCCACCCACTAAACAATGATGTAATCATCAGTCTTATAAAAGCCTAGTTTGTCTACACTCTTTTCATTTTTTTTTGTTTTGTTTGGAGTCTATTGACTTACCTTGCATAATATCAGGATTCCGATAAAAGATACAAATCTTGGTCAATTCCTTGTATTCTGAATACATTGTTCAAAAGGAAAGTATCCTACCATGCTGGCGCTTCCCGAAGCGGTCTGATTGCTTTGCTGCTTCGTTCTGAATCTTCCAAAAGCTATTCATCCAGCTACTTCATCACTGTTGCAGATTCCAGATGATCACGGTCCTTCAATTCAATCCCCTCAATCAAGTTCGGATTCTCCTGCACCTGTCCCAAATAGTCCAATTCATACTGACTCCACCGGCAACATTTCCAACGTCATTTTTCAAGCTCTCCAATCACTACAATCCACTATTTTTGGTTTAGATAAGCGCCTTTCTACTGTTGAGATCCGCCATAAATCATCTCAGCCCACTCACAGTCTTGGCTCTGGCAGTGCTTTCCAGTCTACAGCAATTCCGTATTCAGGTACCCCGCCTGGTCCCAGCAATGCTACCAGTGCCCCTCCCTCCTGTGTGGTACTTATCTAACAACCCCCCCCGCCCCCGCCGAGGAACAATCGTGAGCACTATTAGAGTTATGTCCAATCGTAATAGCTGCAGTTTTATCAGTTTTAGGGGTTATCTATGGTCTAAGAAAGTAATTGTTTTTAATTGTTGATAACCTAATTACTGTGTCAATAATCAATAAAGGCGGATCCTCATCCCCTGCTATTATGCGGCTTATGCGAAAAAACTCACTTGGGTTTTAGTGCTGGGTAACTTCAGAATCAAAGACTCCCACATTCCAGGTTTAAAGAATGCTATTGCCGACTCATTATCTCGTTTTAATTTTCAGAAATTCCATTCGCTGTTTCCATGCCCTCAATTCAAAGATTTCATTTTGTACTGATTCAACCTTCCAGTTCTGTGACAAACGTTTCTGGTCGTGCACTTTTTGTTTTACCCAACGCAAACTGTCTCTCTCCACCGTACGCCGTTACCTATCAGACTTACAATACCAACTTTCCTCCTTTAATTTCCCTACCCTGGATACAAATGTTATTGCGGGGCATTCAAAATTCACTCCCAATCCTTCACCTATCAAACTGCCCATCACTAAGGAAATCCTGGAGTCCCTCAAAAACACTCTGCACGCTGGATGCTTCTCCCCTTATTTATTTGTTTATTTATGTTTATGTTTATGTTTATTTATTTAAAACGAATCATATTATTTGTCCCTTTCCTGCTCTATTGAGCTACCTATCAATGTGTTTGACTGCCGCTCCAGCCGAATGAACCCCTCTTCCGCACCCCAGAAGGAACGATCGCCTCATGGATTTTCACCCGACAGTTATTCTGGACATACTTTCAGAATTGGCGTAACTACTTCTGCTGCTCATGAAACATTCCTCTACATCTAATCAAAGCCATGTGGAGATGAACATCAGGAGCATATGAACTGTACATTCTAAAAAAATGACAATGCCATGTTAACTGCGCAAAAAAATGTTAAGTGGTTATAATTTTAGCCTTCAGAATTGTTTTTCTTTTTCTTTTTCTTTGTCTTCATTTGGAGCCTAGAGAAAGGTTTACCCTTGGCCATGGATTCCCAAAGGTTTCCTCCTACCTGTTTGAGTAGGGTTTTTTTTTTCCTTACCTGAGCACCAGGTGGTTTTATTCTGCGAGGTGGAAGAGGTAGAGGTGGCCTTGTCCTTTTTGGGGAAGGTAGCCTGAAGTTTAAATGTTTTTTTTAGATATTACATATACTGTCAGCATAGGGGTGGCTAACAAGCTCCTATGGACATGGACATGGCCATGGGCCAAAAGTTTCATATTGTATATCTGTATGGGAATGTTTCCTTTAAATCAATAAATGATCATTTTACATCAATCATGGATTCTCATTTCTGAATGTACCCCAGGACCAATCCCCCCATCTATCAAAATGTATAATTGTCATCCATGTAGATTTTTTTTGCCTTTTTGCTACTATAAATACTGTACCTCCTGCTACTCTAATGCTTTCTTATATGACCGCCACTGCTTTCCCTCCTATCCTCTAGATTATACTCTCTTACTGACTGCCAGGTCTGGATCTTTATCTATAAGATATGCCATATTGACAAAATGTCACAACTGGGTTCAGTTTCCTCTGTTTTAAATGAATGCATTCTGCTGCCTTTACTGATTTCATATTTTGCTGTTGCACTTTTCTACAATGATGTTCATGACTAAGGATTTTCATTTTAACACAATTAATTGCAATAATATTTTATTCAAGTTATTCTGGACAGTTTCACAAGTGTTTGCAAAACTTTATTTTTTGTAAAGAAAATATATTTTGCTATTAAGATAGTGCAGTTGTATTTTTATTTTGTTGTGTTAAAGTTATTTTACTGAGTTATAGTTATTATTTGCAATATTGTTTGCAATACTATTGTTTGGGGGTCTGGAATGTTCTTTCTGCCACTGCAACTGAAGCTGTGGAATCAGTGTCTTGTTACAGCCAGTCCTTTTCTTACATGATGTTTAAAATGCTAATTAGATTCAGATTATTTCCTTTTTCACAATTGCTCTGCCTAATGTAAATGCTGGCATATTAGGATGCTTAACTACTTAATCAAAATAATCAGCGACTACTTCTAAGTGCTGGAAAATGAATTACGCTTTTTAAAGTGCTTCTCAAATTAAGTATGTTCAAGCCTTTCCTGATAAGGTCAGGCATTGCCTTGTATGTCGATGCGCTCTTGTCCAAATGGATGCAAACCAATTGGACAAAGAGAATTGCAAAAACTCTCTGGGGCTACCGCAATATTAATAGACTTTGAAGGTAAATAATTTTCAGACAGTTATTTAAACTAACCTGAAGTTTATGCTTTGGTGGAAAGGGGGAAACATGGCTCAGTTGGATAGCTGAAGGAAGTTTATTTGTAATTTAATTTATGATTCAGTGTTGTCTTGGTTTTAATAATGTATGTGTTGTCCCTGTACCTGTTGCATTCGGAGGAGAGAGTGAAGCATGATTTGATTTGCATTTTTGGAATGACCACAATCAGTATTAGAGTGGCCAGGCAATCATAAAATAACTCAGACAGATGGAAACTACCAAATGTCAAAATGTTTCACTGTAAAACTGGAATGCTGCCAGATATGTTTTGATATTGAATTAAATGAACACAGTATAGACTTGAAATAATACAATTTATATTTGCAGTAGAGGCACAATGAGGAGCAACAGTGAGGTTATGAACTTGTATGTAACTTTAACAAACAGATAAAGAGAGGCATGATAATAAAGAAGTAATTTAAAAAGTGCTAGTAGCATTTTATTCAGTACAGTGCTGAATACCATTAATCACCCTAGGATTAGAAATACATTAGATTAATAAGTATGATATGAAAGTAATTCTGATACAGCCATTGTCTAGGCAGCCTGCTGTCTGATGTATCGCCAGTTCTAGAATGATTTTATGGCGGGAAGCAATTATGTATAAGGGTCGCTAGAATTATAAGTCATATTTAAGTGGCAGTGACTAGGATTGAACAGGGGGCCTTGCTGTCACCCAAACGAGCCAAGAAGTGCTGACAGTTGCACTCAACAAAATAGCCACTAGAGGGACATTTTCACATTGAACAAAGGATAACCACATACATAGTGTTCCGCGTTTCCGGTTTTACAGAAAAATTACAGGGTTTTTTTTTTTAACTGGACGTCGGTTTTTATTGATTTATACCCGATTTTTGTCTATTATTCAATATTATCCCAGTACTATTTTCTAGTAAATACACAATAATTTGATTAAAATGCTGTTGTAATAAGCAGCCCTACATCTGCTGTATCCTAAGATACAGCAGATGTTTAGACATCAGAGGATCAAATAACGTTTAGCTGTGGTTCTCTGTCACTTCACAAACACACTATCACCTGATTATGTTCGCCAGTCAAAGTCTGATTATTGTGGCAATTGCTGGGTGTGGTAACTAATAGCTCGATCAAAAACTAAATTGAAATACTTACATGAAAATACAATATTTTTAGTGGATGAGGAATGGGGAAAAAATGTAAATCAGTTCATGGATATTCAAAAGAAAATGAATGTTTCGAAGTATACAAAAAGCAAAAATAGCAGAAGTGGGTCAGATGAGGCAGAGGATGCATAGCGCTGCAGATACTGCTGCATTGAGGTATACATTCACGCTGGCAATAAAAGAACATACTGAAAAATAAGCGACACATTATAAATCAAGAAAGTGAACTGAGAGACAAGCAATCCATTTATGCAGCTTTTACACACGCTTTAATAAAAAGAGAACGCAGAATGACTGTGTTAATGAGTTTGTCAGAGTGCGTGCTTTGCTGGACAGCTACCGTTTATTGCAGAGGTATGTATCGGTGACTTTGTGCGACAGTACTGTCTATCCATCAGCTATAACACTGCCTAACGCCAACAATCTTATTCGTAAATATTTGACAAAATGTCCAGTGTGATCTTTTGATGGCTTGCACCACCCATTTCTGTCAATTGTATTTTATTTTTATGACTTCAAGGTGAATAAACCTGGCTTGTTTTGTGCTGATGTCATGTTCATACCTTCTGTAGATACTGTTTCCGTCAGCACAGCGCTTGCCCAAACGTTCGCAAAGTATCAGTTAACTTGGGAAAATGTGGCTTCGACTTGCACAGATTGATGTTTCAATTAAAAACTATTTTTAACCGATTTTATCCCTATTTTAATATATGTAAAATATATATTTTTTTAAAAGATAAAAACAAAAAAAGCGAAACACTACACATACAGTAGACACAAACACAAATGGTACATGTCACATTACATCACCAGGTTAATTTAAAGTACATTAATTGTCATTACAAATATCAAGGAATTAAACACTGTGTGTACCTCTGTGAGGTCTGAAATTGTACACCTGTCCCTTGCATTATATTTAAGAGGACTGAGATTGAATTGGGAGGTTGGTTGTCTGACAGCAATTTTGGTCACATGTTCAAGTGTTGTTATTTCCAACTAAAACAACCGATACACACACACAGTGGAACGTCACATATCCGACCGTCACATAACCACCCTGATCAATTAACCGCCTTGCTAAATAAATATTAAAATTAGGCTATGAGAGTAATGGTATTGGCAGCAAGTGCAGCGTCCGCGATGGAAACAGAAAGAAAGCGTTATAGCAATCAGCCTTTTGGTGCGTTCCCCTTTAAGAGAGACGGGCTGTGTGCGTGTGTCAGTCAGCTGTGTGTAGCAGTGACGTTTCAATACACCAGTTGAGAAAGCTTTGTGTTTTACTCTTTTTTTTGTGCAATGTGTTTATGATGGAGCGCACGGTTGCAGATATTGGCAGCGTGTTGTTGTAGCTTTTAAAATCATTTGAATTAAACAAAGCAAGCTTCATATACGCAATGCTTACGTGCCATTTGTTTAAAATAGCTGAAGCAATATTTAAACTGAGCTTCTTATCGGCTGTTGGCAATATCAAGAAAGAGCACAAAGTACCATGACAGAGATATTAAGAAAGCAGAACCACAGAGGAAGGGACTTCTAGAGTTAAGAAAGAATCCATTAGTTGCAGGTTACTGTGCATTTACCATTTTTGTTTTGTATTTTTTTAAAAGCTTTGCGTGGAGATGGCTTATAATAAATCACATAGCAACACTGTGTATTGTAGCCTAATTAATCTTGTTTACGTTTGCTTACTTTTAAAGCAAAGAATTTCCCCATGTTTAAAGCAGTCTGAGTGTTGTTTTTGTTCACTAACCTATTTGTGGATGTGTAAATGTCATTTTCTATAGATGTTCGCAAATCTGACTTTTTCACATATCTGCAATAATAGTTTTATATGGGGACTTAATTTGAAAACCATTGTTTTATTTTTTATATTTGTATTATTATTTATTTGTGTTTTGGAAATTACAGTATCAGTACAGTTTAGGACCATACTTTTATTTTTAGTACAATATCATGGCATAACTTTCATTTTTGTATAACCTGATATCATGTCATTATTATATTGTAAATTCTTTCTAGAATACACATATGTTAAGTTTCTGAAAAGAGATTTTGTAGAATGCATCAATACTAATGCAATATATTATTGCTATTGTTATTACTATTGTTATTATTATTTAAATATAAAGTTCAAACTCTATTCATGTGATGATACATTGTAGTGGACATGACTGCTATGTTAATCACAAATGAGACCTATTAAGCTTGCGCAGCAATAAAGTAAACATGTGTCAGCACAATCCACTCTCTAAAGGCAGTGGACTAGTTTATTGCATGATAGTTTGTTCATGATTTTAATTACATAAAAACTGCCTTGATGAAATGTAACACCCCACTGTTCAATAAAGCCATTGCCATTGAAACACATACCCGAGTGATTTGAAATGATATAATTAATTTTTCCTTCAGCTTTTATTTTTATAAATATTTTTTTCAAATACACTTTGTTAAACAGCTTACTAGCCTGAAAATATATTCGGAAACAGAATCTTTCCACATGTTACATTTCTATGTTTAGTACACAAAAGTGGTTTACCCTTTTACTTTCATCTATATAGAGTTCAACTCTCTGTGAACATCAAATTGAAAAAGTTGAGCCAGGGATGCATTCAACTGTATCTTGGCAATTTATCAACACAGAAAAAATTATAGCTTGAACATCTTATAATGGGATACAGTTTTGTAATAGTCAGTATTATTATTATATATGTTTTTATCGTCTTTCCTTTGCTGTCTTCCTCAATGAAATCCTTATGGTCAGGGCATATTCTTCTGGGGTTTTTGTGTGTTAAGGCATTATTTAACATTTCTGTTTTAAATTCCACGAGTGTGTAAATCAACCCTATCAAACTGTAATATAGCTTTAAGTCTTGACAAACAAGAACAATGTTCCATATTAAATTGTAATCTCGTTTTAAATCTCACAAGTGTGTACACTCCTCCAATAGAAATGTAGGAATGTGCTGCCTCTCAGTATTTGGGGTAGGTTTAAAGTATTCAGAACAAATTAATGTGAGATATAAGTCAGGAAGGAGGGACATTGCCCAGCTGCACTGTTAAAGTATTACTATTATTATTAATGGGGCTTGCGAAGCAAGAGTCCCCACTTTAAATCTTTGACATACTACTACTTCTTCTTCTTCTTCTTCTTCTTCTTCTTCTTCTTATTCTTTGGCACGCTACTCCTCTTACACCGTTTAAGCTACAAACGCCGTTCAAACTTTAAAACGTGTAGACTGGCCTGGAATAGTGTGCTTGTATACAACTTTTTGATATATTTTATACTTTTTAAACTATTAAGCTTTTTTTGTCCATTTTCATTCACTTTAAGGGACTTTTTTCAACATTCTAAAGCTCCCCATTGTTTAAAAACTCCCAGACTTCCAACATTCTATTTACTGTAAACGATGTAACTTTTGACACAAATCAGCTACGTTGACCACTTTCCCAACAAGTAAGACAAAAAGCAGTCAAATGGAAATTAAATAAAAAAATAATGGGAATATCTATTTTGTAAACTTAAGTTAAAATTGTGCATTTTGTCATGCCGAATGTACATTTATTTAGATAACTTCCATATACAATGCTGATTTACAATTATCTGGCGTGTGGGTAAAAACTAGATGGCACAGATTTAAAAAAAAAAAAATAGAAATTATTTATTTTTTGGATGGAGCCATCTGTCTATATTGGTTGGAATTTATTTTCTTATGTTGACATCTACTTTTGTATGTATTTTAGTATGTACGATTTTAGGCTATAAATAAATACCTT
This sequence comes from Acipenser oxyrinchus oxyrinchus, assembly GCA_030684275.1. Taxonomy (NCBI): domain Eukaryota; kingdom Metazoa; phylum Chordata; class Actinopteri; order Acipenseriformes; family Acipenseridae; genus Acipenser; species Acipenser oxyrinchus. Next base: position 14,347,966 of record CM060257.1, on the reverse strand, counting down.
TGGAGTGTCATTTGTGTTTGTAGTTTGTAATGAACTACCCCGGATAGCTGTAGAGGCACATTGTATGTGTGCATAAAGACACTGACTACAACTGCTTTAGGGGGAATTCCCCTTTAGCGAAACTGTAGTGTGTCTGCCTTTTAGTGCCGAGGGTCATCGGTTCAAATCCCGACCACAGAGAACATTATAAATAAAAAGTGATTTGTTTATTATTAATAGCATTAAAATTAAACTATATCAAGTCACATTTTTATTTACAATGAAGGGAAAACATGTTTTTGCTGACTTTATAAGCATTTGTTCTGAAAAAAGATGCTACTGTAAAAAATAGATTTTTAGTGACTTTTTATAGGAAGAGAGTCAAATACAGCCAAAAAATGCCTGGTCCTGGGGGAGCATCCCACTGAAACATGCGTGGTCCTGAAAGGGTTAATGCTGTGTGTTGTACCTGCCAGCATGATGCATTATTGATCAAAGCAGTTATTACTGCTGATTCTGTGACTTGTGACATTTACAACTGCAGTTCTTTTTTTCCACTGAAATCAGTGACATTTGGTTCTCGGTTTAGAAAGAACAACACTTAACAGATTGCAGATTAACAGGCTATGTTCCACTAGTCTGTCTTATTAAAAATTATGGAACAAAGAAAGAAACTATTCCAAGCCAGCTGTACACAGTCTCTAATTCTGTACCAGTATATTTATCTCCTTAAATATGATAAATGCTGTACACATTCCATCATCTGTAAGCTAAACTCACATAACTTAAATAAAAAGTTCTGAGCTACAGTAGCATATCTTTTGGGTAACATGTTTAATTACAGATTAAGTGATGGAATTTATTAAATATGTTATACAATCAACTGAAAAAAGAAACTGGTTTTCATAATACACTGGATGAATGCTGTTGCAAATGGTAATATCCATTATTATCTTTCTGATAAATGTATCTAGTTATTACATTATAATAAATCAATATATTATGGTCACATTTTAGTTTATAGTGTGTCATAAAGCCTTGCTATGTTTTATAGCAGTGCATTTCTATAGAATGTTAGAAGAAGAAGCAGCAGCAGAAGAAGAAGAAGAAGAAGAAGAAGAAGAAGAAGAAGAAGAAGAAGAAGAAGAAGATATTGTTTTTGAACACTGTTTAACACATTTTCAAATGGATTATTAATAATTTAAGCCAATACTTAAACTAAAGTGTTACCAATTTGGGTGAGGCAGTAATATAACTTTAAGGGAAGCAATTTAATCTAAATGCCTATTTTGGTACATTTCCAAGGTCTGAATAGCCATAAAGTAATATTGAATTATTTAACATAACAACTTGAATTCCCTGTCTTCTATCCAATTACAGGCCTGAGGCTCAGATCCACTCTCAGTACATACTGAATGATGGGTTTGTTACATTGGCTACTTATTGTAGTCACTTATTGCTATTCTGGGTTTGTACAGTATATCATAGGAATGCATTTTCCATTTTCCATCAGAATGGAGGCTTACAAACAAATCTCTTTTACTTCGAGATTATATTGTATTTTACTCTGTCGACAGTTTTAACTTCATTTTTTAAATATACTCAGAAGCAACATTACACTTGAACAGTAATCACTGGAGTTAAGAACAAAGTGTTTTCTGAACTGGACAAGAAGTGACAATATTCTGTTTAAAAGACAAATTGCTGTGTAACAGGAAGAAGGCTACAATGAGTATTGATTTCTTTTGTGAAGGGGATTCATTTTGCTACACTGGTAGCAGATTGGGGATTTTCTCCATGAGTTGACTTTCAACAAACCTTGCATGCCCTTTGGTTCGTTGTTTATCCTTTTAGTTGCTTATTGATTGCTAGCACTAGGCCACACTTGAAAATCTATACAAATTAAAAAGGCAAACTAAGTTACTTTCTATTATTATGCCGCAATATATCACATATGAATTAAACAAATATACAGTTATGTTCTTCACATCGGTCTGTGATAGATTTAGAAATAGAAAAGACGCTCCTACATGTTTAAGCTCTTAAAGAGGCTATTGTACCATCTTTGGATGAGCTATAAAATGTGGAATGAGAAGACTGATCTAATCCTTATGCAGATTCTTCTCAGAGCTTATCAAACACTTTAAGCTGTGTTACTTTCTATTAACTATATTATGGAAAGTGTAACAAGATACAGATGGCAGCATCCAGAGAAGTTATAAATTGAATCTGTCGAACAAATGTAGTTTTCGATTAATGTTGTAGGGGATTATTTATTAAATTTAAGAATGGCTTTGTGATCTGTTGTCATTTGTATCATGGTACTGTAAGTGCTGAATAACTAAGCAGCCCGCACTAATGAATCTAGTGGCCCAGTTAATTGGTAGTATCAGGGAAGAGCAGTTAATGCAGTTGTAACCAAGGTTTTAAAATCCATTTCCTTACCGTCCGTCCTTCTCTTTCATTGAATAACTATTGGTTCGTTCCTTGTATTATGTACTTCAATTTGAAATATGAAGACACAATCTCTACATGAATTTGTTGTAACTTTCTGGTACATCATGGGCTGCAGTTGAAACACACTCCAATAGTCTTGCTGCAATCAGACCACATGCACTACGCCAAAGGAACAGCAGCAGTTTATCCACTTATTCTGAGTTACCATACAAGTGAAGAGCCAAAAGAATCTCAGCTAAAGAAAAGGCAGAGCAGTACTGTAACAGGGGAGATCTGTGCTGACTATCTGGCGTATCCGTGGTTCTGAAGGAAGAGGGCAGCAGTCTCGTAAGATCCGCCTGTCAGTCATGGTGATGACACGGAGAGGTGGGAAAGAGGGTGTGTTGGCTTTCCCTCTCTCTGAGTGGCTGAGAGGCGGGCCTTGAGGGATTGCTCGGCCCATAAGAACTGCGCTTGGTTGTGCATTCGGGTGGCCGTGATTGGAAACACACAGAGACGCTGGCTGAAAAGGCCAGTGGTTGGAGCGACCAAAACAGGCAAGCATGGCTGAGGAAGACAGCCAGCAATAAATAAACAATTTGTTAAAATCTATTGTTATGTACTCAAGGGGACGTGTGTAGTGTGGAGGGGAACTTTGGCCACCCCAGTGTATAGTGCATAACAGCATAGGATGGAGATCCTGAGCTGACCGGCTTAGCGGCAGTGGGGGCACTGCGTAAGCAGCACCTTTTATTTTGTAGTTTTATTACTGTGTTTTATTTTCCCTTTTCATTTCGCCTTTTGTTTTCATTATTATTTTGAGCACCTCTGAGTGCGCCAGCGTTTCATTGTTTACCAGTATTGGTATTCCTGTGGTCCTGTGTACCGTTGTCGGTACTCAGGCCATGGACAACAGCGCCCTCTGTGGGCAATAAGAAAAACATCTGAAATAATAAATCTGGGCACCAGTGTGGTGTTTTCAAATAAAACTTCTGTCTCCCGTGTGTGTCAGTGAATTACCCATCACCTTTCCACAAGTACTAATGGCGATAAAGCTTGGTTAGCATGTAGGGAGCGATGGATAAGTTGAAGATAGGGGAGGCAACAAGAGTGTAGGGTATAGTGCTGGCAATGGTGACAGCTGCTCTGGATCATTAGAGCTTTGTGGAAACAAAGGAGATCTAAAAGGACTTGGGATATTGAAGTGCAGATCTATGTCACAAAGTGATCGACAGAAAGGAATGCAAGGATGCATGGCAGAACAGTAATCACACACTAGAGGACTCCTTAAATAGATTGAAGTAAATGCAGTGTGGCAGAGAAAACCGGTCAGGTTTCTGGAGAGCATGAAAACACAGTGGATAGATATTACTAGGAGACTGCATTGGATTGTTGTGAAAAGCTGAATTATGTAGGCTCAAATAGGCAACTAGGGTTAAAATCACAAAATGATACCTGACAACCAGTTTGCTGTTTTTATTCCCCTCTGTATCCAACTTAATAGATGCAGGGGTTTTCATTATACCTCATACACAGTATATTTTAATAATGAGACCTGGAAGAAGACAGTTGCATCACACTAAAAAATGTATTCTTAATGAAGGAAAATTATAACATCCATGTTAATGGATCAAGTGATTGAGGACGGTGTATGTAATATACCGGCATTCCATTTTTTTTTTTCTTCTCCAGATAAATACATTTTGCATTTCTATTTCAAACCCCTAGATTCTATATAGTTGTGCAGCTGGACAATGTTGTTTGGCTGCATTCTGCTCGTGGAGAGCATTTACATCTGTTGATATTAATCTGTAGAATCCTTGCTGTGGGCATGTGTTTCTATTTTCAAATGGTAAAATATATGCATCTAAAACACATACAATTGTGCATGGTGGTTAAAGAATCAATCCATTCTGTTTCCAAAAATCCTATCCTGATACTGTGCACAGTATTTTACGCACTATTGAACACCTACTTCAATCCGTGAATTATATTAAAAATCACAGTTCCCAAGAGTCAGTGTTGACAATCACATATATCTAAACATAATCCACAACACTGCTAGATCAGATACTCACTGCAATAGGCTATTTGTTGTAACTAGCGACCTATTCTGGGACTTTCAAAATTAGGGTTTTAGTCTAATTATTCATATCTTGGTAAAACAATAAAATACATAAATACATCCCAGGTGTTTATGTACAGTAAAATCTAACACAGTTGGTTTACTTTGATAAAACATAGCCAACCAACCACCTAGTCAATATAGAGGACCATATTGGCTGGGTACATTGACCCATGCAATATTTACATTACATTATGATGCCCAATCCATTTCACTTCCATTGCTGTAATTATCCTGTATATTGGACTTTAACTTAAACAAATGTCTAAAACTGGCGTGTGAGTGAGTGTTCTGTAGAAATCTACTACGTTCACCCTGAGAAGAAACAGGACTCTAATCACAAAGCTTTAACTCACAGGTTATTTAAAGAATGCTTTTCAAAAGGCCATTTGAAATGTTTACAGTTTCTGAACTGTTGTGTGCCTTTTTTAACAGCAGCCTTGAACAGTGTCATGAATATCACACTTTATAATATACATAAAAACAGATCTTTAAAAAAACATTCAGGATTTATCCTTTGTGAATAACCCAATGGCCTCCTCATAGGACTAGGAAATAGAGAAAATGATCTTACTCTCATTACCTCATTATATTATAAAATTAACGAGAACTTGGCAGTAAAAGTTGGGATGTCAGCCTTTTCTCTTATCAGTGGACATGATAGTTTAGGGCAGTTTCTTGGGTCCAACCAAAGCATGACTTCATGCGGTGGATTTGGAAAAGCGCTTACAGTAGAGTTTCATATTAATGAACACACGCTTGTAAATGAAAAGAAACAAGTTTATTAAATACACACCGAAAAGCATGTCTTTGCTGTTAAGAGGGAAATCTATTTTAGACCCAGGTTGGAGTAACTAAACAGAACTGGTGTTATGTATTAAAAATATCTCTCTCTCTCTCTCTCTCTCTCTCTCTCTCTCTCTCTCTCTCTCTCTCTATATATATATATATATATATATATATATATAAGTAATACTTATATTTATATATAGTAATAAGGTGCTACCAGAAATAGTTATCAGTCTGAGGATTACCTTATATATATTAGAGATTAGTGGACACGAGGTAGCGGACATGAGGTCATATCCAATTAATTTTAAAGGATTTGCAGAGACTTTCTAAGAATATACATTCACTTAAAGATAAGACCTGCCAAAATAGACCAAATGTTTAGATTTAATTAAGTCTTCTGACATACAAAGCAGAGGAAAAGTTCTAGAAAAGTCGAGGCAAGACCCCAATTAAGTATCATTCAACTTGCTAGTTCAAGCTGTTTGGTCCATTTTCTGAAGATCTCTGAAAAAGATTGTTGCTGTTTGGTCGTATTCAGAAGTCTCTGCCTTCAAAGACAGCTCTTGTCTTTACATATATTCTACACTACACTTCCATACATTGGGAGGTAAACATAATTTTGAATTTATATGTCACTTATATTGAAGCATTGCTATGTTGTTAGGAATTATATTTTAGCATTAGAGAGTGGCATATTGGGTGCTTTAGCGTTTTGCATGACTGGCCTAAGGGTGAAGCATGTGATAACTACAATTGTATTGAAGTATTAATGCTGTTAAACCTGTAAAGGCACTGGATTGCCCAGATAGACTGTTAACTGGGATCCGACGTGGTCTTTAATACATTTTTAAGCTTTTAATAAACCAGAGGAGTACTAATACTGCTCTGATTCATTAAAATTTCAAACCTGAATGGGTCTGTGTGATTTTCTTGACTACTTAAAAGTCGTTTGGATATATTGTAAGCCAGTGCACAAACAATCCACTTACAGGAGTCCAAAACATCTCTGTGTCCTGCTTAAACATCTCCCCTGAGTTTAAGAGTGTGCTCAGAGCATCTAATATATATATATATATATATATATATATATATATATATATATATATATATATATATATATATATATATATATACTGTATATATATATAGATACAAGAAGTATGTGGAATCTGACACTTCACTCAATACTGTTAGCTGAGAACATTTTAATTTAGGGAAACCATCACCCCATCTATTATTATCTTTAGCAGCATTGTCTTAAACTGTCTTAAAATATGGTGCGAATGCTGTCTAAAACAAATTAGATTCACCCAAACTGCTTTGCTCTCCTCCAAAACTCCTTTAAGCACCTGTTTGCTGATGTTGATGCTTAACTGATTTAATTATGTGCGCCTTAACTTGCCTGTATACTTACCTTAATTAGCTTACCAGTAATTAACTGCATACACAGCATGCAAAGCACTATATTGCATGTAGATTATAGTAATACCAAAAGAAATTAGACATTGGTAAAGACTTTCTTTTTTTAGAGTGACCAATTATTATTTGTATTTATTTTCCCCCAATTTGGATGTCCAATTATGTTTTTTCTCCTCACCGCAGTGAGTCCCCGTACAGCACAGATGTTCTGAGGGTGTGTGTGCATCCTCCGATCTCACAAGCCTAAAACCAGATACACTTTTACGCCAAGCGATCCAGAGCAAAGGTGGACGGGCTACCTATCCTGGAGAATAGCGATCAACCCTGATTTCTGCATACTTTAAGCTTGAGTGCTGTATAATTATTGATGAAGTATGTGTAGGATGCAACATAAACGCTTTTTAAACTACATAAATAATTCACAATGAACATGTGATATTTCTGTTGACTGTGCATTGTTTAGGTAGGAAAATTTAATTAAATAGTAAACACACCATGCCACTCAAAGTCAGTTTAAAGTTACAAAGCAGTATCAAATTGAATTTGCTGCAGGCGAGTCGATTGGAAGAGATTGTGTGTCGGGGAGATGTGACAGAACAGAGTAAACAAAGCCTTTTTTAACATAGGATATGTTCTGAACAGTAAAATCTTCAAGCTTGCTTAAAAAAGGCTGAATTGAATTTCTGTTAAAACTATATTCTTCAAAAACTGACTCAGTGAAATATGTACAGTATTATAATTCTACTCACCGGTACTTTGAATTTGAAAGCTACATCTATATATTTATAAAACTAAAACAAAGAAAATGTCTTATTTTAGAAATATATAGTACTGAACATTTTTAAATATCTATTTTATTTTGGTATTAAAAATGTACATTTCAGTTTATAACACATGCTCTCAATATATCCAGCCCCAGGGGTGCCCGGGTGGCTCACCTGTTAAAAACACAGCCTCGTGGTGTGCAGGGTGAGTCATACAGTAAGGGGAGCGCAGGTTCAAGTTGCTGACATCCGTTTTCAAATTCCTGGGTGTAAAAGAGGAAGCTGGCTTGGTCGTGGCAACAGTTCTCCTGAGATGTGTCGGGGAATTGCTGCGGTGATACATTCCAAATTATATCCAGCACTTAAAGTTTTTTCCAATTTAAATGCAGTTAGCAACTCATTAAATTCTACTGGCATTTATTGAGTTGTTCACTGGCGTACTCTCCATGACATCTACATGTTTTTAAACACTTAAAGTAGCTCTAGCACTTTGAAATTATTCCATGTTAGGCACTTTGAAGGGATTTAAGTTAAACAGTGATGTAATTCAACTCAAGGTTAAAAAATATAACAAAAATCAATTGGGTTGCTTTCATCTTCCATTAAGATTACTGTGAATTGTTCTCAACACAGAAAACTTAGCTAAGAAAATCCCAAGCTAAGCTGTAATAGTAACTGAATGTTATGTTTCCCTTTTATCTCGGAATCCCTTGCTGAATTAAAGCACAAGCAATGAACATTAGCAGAACTCTCGTAACATCTCTATAGAATACTCATTCAATATGCTTCCAACTTGTTTACTACCTACTTGAAGCTTAAGTTCAAAGAAAGTGCAAAACATAAAAACAAAAACAGAAAATCCTAGCTAGAATATTCAGCGTGCAATTTCACCATATGAAAAGCACTTTGGAGCATACAGTATTTTCATGGAAGGTTCTGTATAAATAATGTAGTTATTGGATACACAGTCATTTAAGTAATCAGAGATTAGGGGATCATGCTATGCCAATATAAAATTTGTCTGAATGTCAAATGCATCGTTTTATGTCAGACATTTTTTCTTGAGGCTGCAAACAGAAAAGAATGTGGATGTCAAAATCCAGGTAAATCTCTTGTAATAAAACATGTGGCAAATAAACACAAATAATGTTTCACCAATGCATGACATATATATATATATATATATATATATATATATATATATATATATATATATATATATATATATATATATATAGAGGGCTGGGAACACTGTCACCATATGACAGTGTGAAAGATGGCATCATTGTGGAAGCCGCATCATTGCGTGATATGTATGAGCACTACTGGATGCACCACAATGAACCTGGTATACTTGAATAGGGTTTTTACTTTTTATTATCACTAATGACATTAAAAGTTCCTGCTGCTTCATGGTAGCTAATTACTCCATAAGTTGTCAAACGCCAATGGTCAAGCTCCAATCAGACCATGACCCATAGCACAGGTACCAGGATGTAACCGTTCATCCACTGCCTTGTATTTGAATTTTAGAGTTTATTGTACAACAAAGTTTATTTTAATGGTATCCCATATATTAAAAAGCCAATAAGAGGTAAGGAAATGCATTGACAGAATAAGTGCAAATAGCATAAATTTCACAATGTTGTTGCTTATATACATACAGTAGACATTACTTTATATAAAAAGGACATAAATAGTGCAAATAAAATATAAAAATATAATTTCTAGGAATGTCTTTAGCAATAGAGAACGCAAACAATAAAACCAATTTCATAATATCTGTATAATAAAGAAATAACATGCTTAATTATTTTAATTTTCTTCTGTTATGAAGCATTATATAGAGTGTATTATAACATGTATGCGTTTCATCCATATATTATCCTATGCAGTATCTATCTTTAGACCAGTTAAGCACTGATGACATTTTCAGGAATTTGACAGAAAAGCTGATGAGCTGTTGTTGCTTTTTTTTATTAATGTGTGCAAGCTTGCTTCAACCCATTGCAGTGTTTTGCCCAACAGCATTAGCACCATGTGTTTTACATTATTTTAGACTTGCAAATCTACCAGGAGACTTCTTTCCCAGATGCGCACTCTTTATATACCTTGAACAAACTGCTGTGCAGAATGTGCTTCAATAGAATAGAGTCCACGTTGCTGTTAATAATTCATGACAGCATCCCAAACAACACACTTTATTCTTTGAGTTGCAGATGTGTATAGCTTTTGACACCTGACTCCTGTTGTCCTTGGGACTTATCAGCAAATGCTTATTTGTATTGTGTTCCACTGCTTCCACGGAGAATGTAATATTTCCCAAATATATTCTTTGATGATACTGTACTATATAAAAGTCTGCCATCTTAATTCAATTTTCCTTAATAGTATTTAATCACAATTAAACAACCTGTTTCACTGTAGTCAGGTGACTGTTGTAAATACTAAGGAACACCATTTTGATTGTAATAGATTTTACAGAGCCTTTGGAGATTATTCCAGATTAAAGAGTAAAGAAAACGGTGATATGTACAGTAGATCGCTATTACATTGTTATATACATTGTTTAAAAGCTTACACTTCCTAAAACAGTAGCACACTGGTAGACATCATGGTAGTGGGTTACTGAGGTGAAAAATGTGTATTGAAATGAAAACTGTTATCACTGTGGTAATCGATAAATTGAGGGGTATTGTGGAAAGAAATATAATAATCCATTTCTGATTCACCTCACAACATATGACATCCCACAAACATTTCAGTAATTTCAAGAAGTAGAATTTGCTTTTTTAATTAGAAGCAAGGATATGTTAGCTAAACCTTTTTTTTCAGGACACCCCTCAATTGCTAGCATTCAGTAGTTATTTGAGGAACTTTTCAGGTTTCACTAATGGTACTTTATGCTATAGTTATTTTTACAGACAAAATATTTGTGGTCCAGATTCAGCTCCCAGCCCGGAATACTAAACTGAACCTTTTTTTGGGGGACTTCTAAAGCTATAGCATCAATTGTTTCAAATAATGTTGTTGAAATCGGTGGCACAAATTACAGATAAATGGTTCAAACAAAGTTGCTAATTATCCAATTAACAACTGGATTAGCTAAGCATGTCTGGACCAAAGGTCATAATGGAGAGAACATGCTGTTGCCAAGAGCCACAGCAATTACAAAATTTGTTTACTTGCTTATCTGCCTAGCGGTAACTTTTTGTTTGCATCTTTTATGAGAAGAATACTGATACAGAAGATATAGAGGTGAAAAAGCAAATTTCCACCAATACCTACAAATCTAATAACTCCAATTAATTACCCACATTAGTTGACTGGATTAGATAAACAGAGAGGTTAACTAGCTTTTAGAGGCCAAAAAAGACCCCACAGCCCCTTGAAGAGTACTTTAATGCCTCATTACTCAGTTAAAATGTCTGAAATGGTCTGCTTGGATTACTTAAAATCCAATAGAGAAATTATTATGCTATGTTGCAAGCAATTAAAATATGCTGCCTAATTAGAGCTTTGTTTTGGTAGGTTGTGAGGGTCATTGCAGTAAATCATGGACACAAATCACATGGGATACTGGTAATAAAATAATTTCCGATACCGGAATGTGTAATGATCCAATTTAACTCAATAGCTAGACGAAATGGATTCCAATTCTGGAATGTCTGGGTATAGGGTAATCTGACAAAAACAGGCAAGTTTAAAAAAAGGGATTAGCTATATAAAAGATTTTTTATGATATAAAAATAACCAAGTTAACTTTTTAATATGTGCTCACAAGTTTTGAATTTAATCCCAGAGCATGGTATACATACATATCCAATGTATACTCAATAGGGATCCAAGTTTCTTTATTTGATATATAGTATATATAGTATGTATTTTCATTATTTTGAGTGTAACTGATTATTTTAACTCATATTCCAATGAGGTGCAATAGAAATAAAATCTGACTCTAAAGGGAGAATTATGTAGTCATATCTTCATAGTGCTTTGGCAAGCAGATTTAATTTAATAGTGTAGCTGTACAGAGACAATTCATCCAGTTGAATCAATGTGTTGAACAATTATTGTCAAAAAATGGAAATATATTCTTCTGCTTGGAAGTCAATACAATTTCTTCTGTTTCTGCTATGCCAGCAGAATTTGAAGTCAACTTTCATGTACCCATTAATCAACAATAAGGTATCATGTTCCATTATTCAAGGAATGATTCTAGTTATGTTGCCAGTGTTGCTTTCTAACCCACAGCATCTACTGTTGTATTTGTATTTCTCCTGCTATTTGCAGCTAAAAAAAAAAAAAGGCTGCATGATTTCCTCCACCGGGGCCCGGCTCTGCCACGTCCCGCTGCTGAGTCGACTCCACAGGTTGTCTCGGCACGCCCGCTCCGTGCATTTGGCCTAGAAAAAGAAAATTCAGCCCGCACCTACCGCAGCTCTTTGAACCTGTGCTCCACTCCAGCGTACGCTGTGTGCTGCCCCGGACGTGTGACTGCTATTGCCCACACTGTACCCCAGTGCAGCACAGTGCGCTTCTGCCTAACTGCAGCCACTCGAGCCTGTGTATCCACCCCGGCATAGGCTACACATTACCCCAGGTTGTGTGACTGCACGTAGTTAAGGCTACGCGCCTGTCCCCAGCACCCTTGGTGCTTGGCGTCCTCAGTGCCTCGGTTCTTCACCGCCATCAGTGCTTAGACGCTCCATGCCTCAGTGCTTCGGCGTCCGGCACCTTAGTACTCAGGAGTTAGGTGGCCCTGGTACTTCACTGCCCATGGGACCTCGGTGCTTAGGCACCCCTGGTGCCCTGGTGTTGCGCGCCCTCGGTGCTTCGGCACTTAGGGGCCTGAGAGACTCGGTGCACATGGTGCCCTCAGTGCTTTGGCTCCCCAAAGTTCGGCGCTCCAGAGTTTAGACACCCTCAGAGCTCATCGCCCCTCGGTGCTTCTGCACCCTCGGGCCTCAGAACCTTGGCGCACACGGTGCCCTCAGTGCTTTGGCGTATTCAGTGCCTCGGCACCCCAGAGTCAGACGCCCTCAGTGCTCGTCGCCCCCTCGGTGCTCATCGACACCCTTGGCACCTGAGCGCTCCAGTGTTTCGAAGCCCTCGGGGCTTCGGCACGATGGTGCCTCGACGCTCCACTGATTAACACCTTCCGGTGCTTCACACACTTGGGCCTCAAGGACTCAGACCCCCGATACCTTCAGTACCCTTGGTGCTTCAGTGCCTTGGTGCTCTAGTTAAGCATACTTAGTGCTTCGACACCCTCTGGACAGAGCCTTGGTGTCTCAATGCTCTGGAGTTAGACGCACTTGGTAATTGGTGCCCTCGGTGCTTTCAGCACTCTCAGGGCCTCAGAACCCCAGCGCCTCCATTTCTGGATGCCCTTAGAGCTTGGGCAACCGATATTCTCACTCACTCGTGCCTCTGTACTTGACACCTCGTGCACATGGTGTGACCTTGATGGCAAGCATGTGGCAAGCTTCCTCCAGAGGACAGGCATCTCCTCTACGTCCGGTGTATGGGCATACAGCACACCTCTTCGCCAGGTTTACCGGTGCCATTTCTCCAGCTAGCTCGACTGAACCATCCGTGGCACTGGGAGATCCGGTCTCCCCATCCTCCATTTATCCCAGAGCACCTTGCAGAGCATTATCTGCACTCAGGCTCCGGCGCCTCATGATTGCAGCCGCTCTAGATCTCCTGCTCAGAGTGCTAAGTGGGCAAGACAGTCAAAGCAGGCATAGTACATCTCCGATTTGAAGGACCAAATGGCTCAAGTCCTGGAGTATTTGGCCAGGCAGCAGGCCCAACCCCCTGCTCAGGCCCCGGCTCCGCTGCTAGCACCTGCCCCGGAACTGACACCTCCTTTACCGATGGCTGCCCGGGATGTTTCAGAACCAGACCTGGCTGTGGCTGAAGAAGACCGGGACGCAATCTCAATCGCAGCCTCCTGGGACGTTAGCTTCTTCCCTCAGGATGAGGGAGGAGATACCCAAGAGCTAACTTTTGAGACAACCTCGGACACTGGGCTTTCCCCTCTTCCAAGCTCGATCCCGGTGCTTATAAAGCGAGCCTCCAAAGTCCTACAAGTACACTGGACTCGAACTGCGCTGGTCTGTCTTCAGCACACAGGCTTCATTGCCCGGCCTTCAGCCCTTCCTGGCATTCCCTGATTTCCTGGAACCACCCAGCCGTGGTGCTACCCCGCTTCTTTAAAAGGCACAGGGGCGTTGGGCTTGGCGAAATTCCCATCAGTTGACTCGACCATCGTGGCCCTGGTGTGAGCCCCTCCAGTAGGGGGTTTTCTTAAGGACCCTGCATGCCCATAACAGTCAATGCAGGGTAATAGAGGCCCATTTAAAAAAGGCCTGTACGACAGAATCACATCACATACCTGGCCAACACGGCAGGCCTCCTTATGGCTTACCTGGATGGCATACTGCAGTCGGCGCCCTTCCCTGAACCGGTGGCTTCGGTGCTGCGCCTAGTATCAGGCATTTGGGAGTGTTTTGGCAAGGGCCGAGTCGATCTCTTCGCCACGGTAGAAACGAATCAATGCCCCCTATGGTTCTCTCTCCACTGCTTCGGTGGTCCACTAGGCATCGACGCCCTAACCCACGAGTGGCCCAGGACTCTCTTGTACGCATTCCCACCAATACCATTGCTCCCGGCCTTCCTAGAGAAGGTCTGGAGAGAGAAGCAACAGTTCTTGTGGTGCCCCAGCATCCCCCCGCCCCCCCCCCGCTGGCCCATGTCCCTGTTGACTCGGTGTCCCCAGGCCCCATTTCATGGCGACCTGGTTTCTGAATGGCGCTCGGCAGTTACGTCCACCTAGAAGGGACGTCCTCCCCGAGTGGAGTGTAGATAATGTACTGGAGGCTCTCACTAAGGCCAACATACTTTCACCAGGTTCTAACGCGGTAGATCCTTCTATGACTTAATTAGGCACAAGGATCCTTGAAGTTGCACGTTCGCACCACTAACGTCTTTGGTATACTTTTTCCAAAATTAGTGTTGGTGGTCGTCTTCGAATTGAAAGGGAGCGTTAGGTTATGGATGTAACCCTGGTTCCCTGAAAGAGGAGACAACCACCAACCTGCTAGGTCGCATCGGTTGCCTTCACGGATTCGATGCAAAGAAGTGAGCTCAGTGGAGTGACTATTTATTCCCTCGGAAGGCGGGACCAAGGACGTCACTCCTCGGAGGGGCCTATCGGCAGCTCTGATATAAAATGCTGAATACCTGGCCTGTGGCAGGCATATCCCAAAAGTATTGTTGGTGGTCGTCTTCTCTTTCAGGGAACCAGGGTTACCTCTCTAACCTAACGTTATTGATAATTGATAGAAATGTTTAAAAAGAGACAATTAGATTCTTGACTATAATTAACTGTAATGAAAGATACAGTCTATAGAGTGACATCAATTACAACACAAAATCATCCAATCTTTAGCAATTTAAACCAAACTGTGCATTCTGAAAGGCAGTCACTTGTATAATTACTGTTGCCCTTGAACAAAAGCAGCTTTTATAAAAAGAGACATGGGGAGAACTGATATAATTGCCTGTGCCATAGGAAAATCATGTAGGCACTATGGAAGTGTTTAAAACTGGCAAAAATAGATCTAGTACATGCCATTAATGAAAAAAGAGGAGGAGGATACAGATGTGTTCTAGAGATGACCCTCTTTTAACAGTACATGTATTCTCTGGTAGGAAATGATATACTGTATACATGGACTGACTGACTGGGTGTGCTCAGTACTTTGCACTTGTATACATTTTACCCCCTGCACTGGCATAATATTACATTTTGTATCTATTATCCTATGACATGTATTTTAATCATCTACTCGTTACTCAACCATTGGTCAAGGTCTGCCCACCCTCATCAATGTAATGCAAAGCACCTATTCTGCCATATAAAACAACATTAAAACAATCTGATTATATTATAAACCAAACATTTCTAATCCAATCACACCACAGAAATCAAGCAGTAGACTAGGCAGGAATGCCAATGAAGAAAATCACGTCTAGGTCTATTTCTGACATTTGCCACGCATTTCCAAAAGCTAGCAAATAACAAAATAATACAAGCCCAGCCAGGCTGCCTTTTCTTACCCTGATAAGAGTTGCAGCCGCCTTGATGCGGTGTTGAACCTCCTCAGTAGTCTCTCGTTCCACTCCCCACGGAATTTGATTGTAAGATCCCACTCAAATGCCAGTTGAATCAGCTGTGCTTTCCTCCTGTACTCCGTCTGTGCTCACTGAATACGTTTTTCAATGTTGAAAAAGAGTTCTCGCAAGTTGCCGTGGATGCTCCAAATGTTAATCCCAGCTTCAATGCCATCATCACAGTAGGCATTGCTTTTAGAGGCCCGGAGTATCTATCCAAAATGCTCTGCGTAGTCCATTTTTCTTCTCCAGATCAGGCGATTTCAGTCTGTAGAAACTGGCGTGCGATAGTAAACTCAGCTTCCACAAAGTCTCCTGAGATTAAGTCCAGCAGTGGTTTCACCTTTTCCGCATCCATAAAGGTTTCACTCTCTGGGTGCAAGGCACACAGGGCCTCAACAAGTCGGCTGTTTCGTTTGTTAAATCTCGCTGACATTTCCCCCAGTACAGCATCCAGAGTGCTGAAAAACATTCTTTTGCTCTCCCTCTCATTATCCTTTTCTTGTTGGCCCACTGTTGTTTCGACCACATATTCTTCCAGATTACTACTCTTTGCCGTTTGCTTGGAACAGGGGTGTCCATGTCGTTGTATTTCTCCGATAACTCATCAAACTCACTGTCACGTCGCAGTTTTTCCATGCAATTGTGGGCACTGCAGACGACTCGGATGCCAGTGAACAGATCAGTTGTTTCAGCCTGAAGTAACTTGTTAGGGGGGTCGAGCAGGCTGAGGACTTTGTGGACCATGAAGGCAATGAATCTGAAGCTTGGCTCGGAAACAGCTTTCAATAGGCCCATGGCCTCAATTCGCATCTTTGTACCGTAGGTGCGGGTACTCTCGATTTCTCTGAGCAGGTGGATGATGCTGTCGAGAGATTTCATAATGACACTCACCGTGGCCAGGTGACCAGTCCATCGCTGCTCAAGCAGCCATTTCAGTTTCTCTCCCGTGTATTGCGCAGCCACAGTTGGTTTCCTGAGAAACTTGTAAAGGGAGTTACACACATTGAAAAAGTCATCCAATGCACCCTCGGAGGACATAGCATGCACTACGACTAAATGCAGATGGTGGTTAAAGCAATGCACATATGGCACTTCCCGATTCAGCTTGTCCTGCACTACCTTTTGCATGCCCCCATGTTTACCAGACATCACACTGGCCCCATCATAACATTGACTAAGAATCTTCTCGGTGCTAAGGCCAACATTTGTTAGCTCTGACAGGACCAAGTTAGTCAGTGATAAAGCATCACATTCTTTACTCGTTGCCATCGACAGTAGCCTCTCACAAACACGGTTGTTTTCTCCCACGTAACGGAGTACAATTGAAATGTTCTTGCACCCGGTCGGGTCTTTAGTCCCATCCACTTTAAGTGTGTACCATGAATCACAATTTCCTTCACAATTTCCTCTGTGACTACCTCACTCATGAGCCCTATAATTTCGTTCTGGATGTCGTGAGATGCGTATGTGGCATTGCGAGGAATTGTGCTTAAGGCACAAGCAAGTTCCTTGTCTTTCCTGAGCGTATAATCTAACATCGCCAGGAATAGTCCACTGCCCCCCTCCCCCCTTGCATCCATTGCATCCAAAGTTCCCCTGAAAGGAAGTTCGTTGACAGCAAGAAATTCCACAATGTCCACAATCGATGACAAATACATACGATTCTTGCAAGCTGTGCAGAATTCACAAGTGTTGAAATCTCCGCTCCCTGTGCATTCCTTGCTTGTCTTTCTGTCCAAAGTACCATGCATTTGAAATGTTCTTTGCTTGATGCGTGTCTTCCCAGTCCCTTGTTGCTATCAATGGCATGTCGCCAGTTATTATATCCAGTTTGGGTGAATGCCTTATCGGCGTTATCATTGGAGCCGATGTTAAATTTTCGACAAGGATAGCAGAAAGCTGCATCTGCCTTGCAGGAATATTCCAGCCACTCTCTGCCTTTGAAACACGTGCTACAAAATGCCCGTTTTCTCCCACAGTACAGGCGGGTTGGGTATTTCCCCAGACAAACCTGCGCTGGCTCCTCATCACCGAGGTCGTCAGGCACTTGCAGGGGTAACGGCGGTGTCGGTGCTTGTAATATCTTGGCGGTGCTGCTGCTAGGTTCGGTCTCGGCGGTTGCAGGCCCCTCCTCGCTGTGGTTATCTCCTATGTCACCAGGCGGCAAGATGGTTGCGCGGGTGCCTTTGCTGTTGGGCTCGGTGGCCTCGGCCTCGGTGATTAGTGTCGGCTCGGCGGCCTTGGCCTCTGTGGCTGGCTTCTCCCCCTCCCCGCCGCTTTGATCCGATGCTGCCGTTGTGCCCTGGCAAAACAACTTTCTGATATCTATCATGCTACCTCTCCGCTACCTAGCTAAACTATTTAATTTGCCTAACTAATTATTAACGATAACTAAATTCCATCCAGCTGCGCGGTGAAACTTTTTTTTTTTTTGCAGTACATAACTTTGAACGTAAACCTAAACCGTCAAATTGACCCCACCCCTTCTGCTGTGAAGGCCAATCAAAATTCATTTTTTTTCAACTGGTAAAATGTGTGTGACTTACGTATGATGCGTGCAAGGGAGTTGCATGAATGAAGCATATATACACAACAAATCGGGTGGGCATGACTGAGGGGGCAGATTGTAGGGCAGAATAGGGATACAAAACTGAGGTGGCACAATATTCCAACTGAGGGGCATTGCCCCTTTGCCCCTCGTGGCGGCGGGCCTGTCTTTGGGACTGTCTCTGAGCAAAGTATAAGTTTTGTAATAAGGCCAGTATAAAAATGACCACAAGGAGCCAGTGGTAAATGTAAAACTGTCTGAGTCTAGGTGCCACATCACCAAGGTTGACTGTTATCAACAGCAACAGAATGTCCGGAGGATTAGTGCTGGATCAGTTATGAACAGACTGTGGGATAATGAAGTCTAAACTAAACCCCCCCCCCACCCCAACCCTTAAAAAAATCCTTGTATTCATATGTTTTGTTTATTTACATCATAGTATTAATAATCATTTATATCATTTATAAATACAGTTTAGATTTTTCATGTCAATTTTGTCGGTTGAAGTTGAAACTGATGATTTAATAGCTGCATTGGTGGTGTTTATGCATAGTTGTATTGTTCATCTAAGGGAATGGTCTGGAGTTTGTCAGGGCAGTGAGACGAGGATGCTGACAGGCTGAAGCTGGCAAACTATTGACTGCTCGAGGATATACTGCTGTCTTCCCATAATTACAGTACAGATCATACGATGGTGTGTTAAGTGCAACCAATTACTGTACAGCTGAAGTTGTAAATCAAGGTTTTAGTAAATACATCTTGTGAAATGTCATGCAGTGTAGTTTACCATAACCCTGAGGATAAAGATATTGATTCAGGGATAACATCTTTTTTTTTTTACTACTGTACCTGTAAGCCCATGTATTCTACTGCATAACAGCATGAAAACATACTTAAAAAGCAATGCATATAAAAAAATATTGTGTAATCTTCTGAACAATCACATCTAATCCACTGAAGAAGACTATATGTATATGTAGTCATAGGCGTAATTTACATGAGGGACACACGGGATATGTCCCCCTCACATTCAGGAGTACTAAAACTTTTATTTCACAACAATGTATTGATATAACCACTAGTCAGTATAGAAGTCAATGGAAAGAAACCTGGGATTGGATCTAGGATCACTGGAGGCGGATCATGAGATGGTGTTTTACTCTGAGGATCTGGATCAGGCTCCACTGATTTGTAATGTTGATCCGATCCTGGAGCTGCACACACCTTAACTAGGGAAACTGACCAATGAGAAGCAAACATATGTGGCGCATAGTTTAAAGTCCCCAACTGACAAATTTGTATGCAGCCTGAGATCACAGTGATGACTGGGAAAAATGGCAAACAGGTGGACAAAGATGGAGGAGGATGTACAACGTTGCTGTATCCAAAACACAGGAAAATGGTTTAAGTTTGGAATTCACCACAGCTCTGTGTTATTGATCACACTGAGGGTTCTGTCTACTTACAGTTTAACTTTTCATTTTAAATTGAAACAGTAAACTTAAAACAGCAAAATGACCTTTCTGCCTTTTGCAAATAAATATAGACATCAATAAAAACTAAATACATTACCAATAACTTTTTACACAATTATTTTACCAAACTAATCAAAATATATTACTTATTCTAAATAATGTTGTGTATTTAAAAAATACATTGCACAGACGATCACATCTCTATTTATCAATTTTCCAAAAACTCACTCTAGGTCACATTTTACTAAACACTTTTAAAATAATACATAAACAATTACCATAATGAACATTGACGTATTCATCATAGTAGTTGAGTTCTTACCTGTAAACGGGAACACGTTTAAAGTTTGAAACGCATCGTCTGGAGCTTGGTGTTATTTACATTATCGTCGATACACCGCGGTTCGAGGTTCAAGCTACAACTAAATCTTTTAAGTGGATGGAGCTGAAAATACTTTTTAAAAACACCCTTTGCTTATACTAATACACAAACTGTATTTATCTTAAGTATTTAAATTGTGGGGAAATCTCAACGTTTCTAGAAATATATTTCAAGGGCAATTCTCATACCTCCCTGTGGCATGGCAGAAGAAAAGACCTGCACGTAATTAGAGTGGGGCAGGACAAGCCCTTCTGATAAAATGTGTTGTTTGTTTATTTTAGAATTGGTGAATTTATAGGTGTATTTAATTAAGGGTTTCTGGTGCATGGCATTATTAGTTAAAAGAAATGTATTGTCTAGTGGTTATTTATACGGTGCTGTTAATGTGTTATGATTTAAAATGTATTTTGTGTTTATATAAAATACAACTGATTATGTTTTGTTATTGTTTGGCAGCGTGGATGGGGTTAAGAATGTGTCCGTCTCCGAATTAATTAATTAATTATTTTATTATTTGTTTATTTAGCAGACGCCTTTATCCAAGGCGACTTACCGAGACTAGGGTGTGAACTATGCATCAGCTGCAGAGTCACTTACAACTACGTCTCACCCGAAAGACAGACCACAAGGAGATGAAGTGACTTGCTCAGGGTCACACAATGAGTCAGTGGCTGAGGTGGGATTTGAACCGGGGACCTCCTGGTTACAAGCCCTTTTCTTTAACCACTGGACCACACAGCCCAAATGTTAACCTATAGGTGAGGTTCAGGGGGCGGAGCTAGGCACCAACAACCTATCATCTGCTGTCATCAATTAAATCTACCTTATTTAAACATTAGTCACCTCTACCTAGCTGTCTTGTGTTTTTTCGTTTCCTCCTCCTCCCTCCTCCTCCTCTAGCATCTCAACCGCCTTTGCATCGGTCTCCTCTGGGGGGGTTAGTGATTCCACTTTCTCCAACCCTTTGTTAAGCTCCGCTTCATAGAGGAGGGCTCATAGAGGAGGGCTCTCCATGAGTCAGAGTGGACCCCCGGCCAAACCCTTCCATCTGCATGTATGTTTCTTTTGGGATTCTTCTTTCAGGTCTGATGCCTCTATGTGAGGGTCCGCAAGCGGTGGCATCCCTCGTGTTTGTCGGGTCTCCTCAAAGACGGTGACCCCTCTCCTGTTTGTCGGGTCTCCTCAGCGACGGAACCCCCCTTCTATTATGTTGGGCTTCGAAGAGGCAGAACACCACGCATTATATGTTTTAACAGATATTAACTTTATGTTTTCTTTCCGGTTCGCGAGCCTCTTCGTATGTCGGGTAACCTCAGAGACGGTGCCCCTCTTGGTATGTCGGGTCACCTCAAAGACGGTGGCCCCCGTCCTGTTTGTCGGGTCTCCTCAGCGACGGAACCCCCCTACTGTATATGTTGGGTCAGGAAGAGCCGGAACCTCTTTTGTTATCAATACTAATTCATGTTTTTCTTCCGGTTCGCGAGCCTCTTCGTATGTCGGGTAACCTCGAGACGGTGCCCCTCTCGTATGTCGGGTCACCTCAAAGACGGTGGCCCCCCTCCTGTTTATCATGTCTATCGATCAAGTAAATGTTGGGCCTTGAAGAGGCGGAGCCCCTCTCTCCTTGTGTATATGTTTACTAACTCTGTCAATAAACACTACCAGGTGGCATAGCTCCGCCCCATGAATTGGTTGTTAATTTGGAGATGACCACGTATATATAAGCATGCCCGTTTCTGTGTTCGAGGTGGGTGTTCAAGAAGAGAAACGTGTGTGAGAAGCGGAGAGAGTGAGAAAAACAAAACAGAAAGTAAAAAGATAACACTTGCTACACGTGCTGGAAGCAGCAGCACGGTACTTGTTTATTTGGTGTCAGTGTTTGTGATTTGTTTTTGTGCAAACCTTTATTTTGGGTCTGCGAGCCGTGTTTTTTTTTGTCTACACTTTTTGTTTTATTAGCGCTTTCACCCATAGTACCTGCCTGTGTGTCTTTCTGTCAGCTGTCTGGTCTGGGGACATCATCACTCAGCTATCCTGTCACGCTCCCATTAAATCTGCATTATGTCACATTAGCTCTAGCGCTCAACGCTGCCTCAGGGGTTGTACTAAAGGGATCCGATCCTGGATCCAGGCTCCGATCTGAGAGGAGCTTCAGTGCTCTCGAAGACGAATCGCATGAATAATATAGCTATTTGCCACTCATCATTCATGACAACTATTTATTGTTATGAATGATTGCCGCAGGAATGTCTTTGGATCTTTTAATTAGACATACAAGAGATGCAATGTTTTGTTATACTTGTTTCTATTTTTTTTTATTTCAGATAGAATAATCTTCATGCATGCCCCAACTACAGAAACTGACCCCCCCCCCCCCCACACACACACACACACTTTTGAAACCAGTTATGCCACTTGATGTACTGTAAAAGTGCACTTAAGCTATACAAATCACATTTGCATTTCACATTTCACACTGAAGATGTAAAATGGGGGTTCAGTGAAAATGATAAACACATGCATAGTGTAACTGCATAGTGTTTGCAGGGTATTCTCAGGCATTTCAAATGATTATTACCAATAATTGACATGTAACTTTGAACTTAATGTATTCTATAGTTTCCGTCAGAAACCATTTTAGATGTATTAATTAAACAGTTTGTAAACCCCATTACAGTTTATGAGCTGACACAGCTAAATGAATGTCACAATTATATAATAACATGTAATACAAGATTATTCAAAAAGTTAATTATTTTCTCTCTGAAACACAAGGTAAGCTAGTCTTCTTCCTGTATCAGCACATCTGAAAATTAATTTCCTATGGAAGATTGTTAGGCAGAAAACCTTCTTTAATGAAGTAGATTATAAAGCCAGAACATGTTATTTAACCAGTCTACACAGCTCAAGTTATTTAACAGCTGCATTTCCAGATACAATTAAGCTGGTGCTTTCAAAATGCATTTTCTTGTAAGCCCGTTTATTCTTTCACCTGATAATTGTCTGCCAAGGAAAGTGGGGGATGGTGTCTAAATTGCAGATAATTACAATATCTCAATTTTAAATTATTGGCCAAGAATCTCTATGCTATACACTTCCAAATCCTGTTGTACTGCGATCGCAGGACACTGTACAGTTTGGATAAACAAATGTCTCAAAAGTTCCATTCACAGCAGTCACTGAACGACTGATTAAGTTCAAGTCAAATTTGGTATGGAAGAAATACATGACTCATTATGAATTCAAACAAGGACCTTAAAAAGGTTAAGTGCTATAACTTAACCAGAGGGCACATTACTTGGAGACAAGCCTCTTCCTTTGGTAGTATAAAAATCTCAACCTCTGGTCTTAGATTTTATCCACTAGGAAGACTATTTGTTTTGCGGTTTGTAATATTCTTTAATCATTTTTATACTGTAACATAACCATGTCAAAATGATTATGGAAAAAACTTTACATCAGTAGGTCTTTGACAATTTAAGATGGATGTAGTTCTACTAGCATGTATCATGCAAGCTTTATCATTAACTTTGCACATTCACTTATACCTATAGACTATACTTTCTGTAAAGTGTAAACTTCAAATTCTTGAAGTGTTTGTTTCATGATAAAGGAACACCCACCAATCTATTTGTTTCATTGAGATATGTTGCATTAAGTGGAAAGTATTTTGAGACAAATTAAAAAAACAGCGCTAAGATATCTTAGAACTGATCTGCATTGGATTTGTTTTTCTACTATTTACAATAATGAAAATGTTATCATATTGTTATCCCCTGCCATACAGCATATTAGGCAATTAAAATAATCTGAGCTGTCATTCTTTTTTTTAAGGAAGTACATTTCCGAGTCCTGCATCAGTTTTTGATTATCCAAGCTCACTAGCTAAGTTGCAAATAATATTAAAAAAAAAAAAAACCTAGCCATACCTATCATATAAAACGTTTCTTTCTCACACTTAATACACATTCTACCAGAAGGAGAGCAGAAGTAAGCCATTGCAATTTATTGTTGGAAGGTTTCCTGATTTATAAATGGGCTGCGTTCCAGCAGACACAAATCAAGGCAATACTGACAAGACAGTGTCACACCTATTCCATCAAAGAAAACTAGATGTAGTCTAAAAGTGCATTTAAATTAAATAAAAGTGACTTTAAATAAAATATGAGTGGAGCTCTATACCTCTGCTGGAATATAAAAGAACAGGTGTAATTTTAAATGTCAATGAACATCAATGTTAAGAGTATACTTGTACAGGAATCTTGGAGAATAGATGACCTCTGTTTAAACTGAAGCTCAAGCCTTTTCTGGTCTTACAGTACATTTCTCTGTTTGGGAGCAGCCATTTTCTCCAATCTCCAATCAACAGAATGGGTTGGGCATGATTCATCAGTACATTATTATAATCTTAACCTATAGTTGTTTTTAGCACTTATCTGCTATGTTTATCTATATACTAGTGGTTCAAAAACCTGGCATTCACTCCCTGTGATATCTGCTGAAGTGAAATTGAATTTAACCCACAATGGCAGACATTTTTTTTCCCTCAAGCCCTCTGATCATCCTATCCTAGAGAAAGCAACTAATATTAGACAAGGAAATTGGCCATTACTACAGTCATCTGTGTTTCCTGACCCTTTATATCTGCCAAGGAATGATACATGTGTTAATTGTCAGCTAAAGGGAAAAGGGAAATAGGTGGAATTTCAGCCATGAATTTCAAATAGACATCCTCAGCTTTTTTCTTCATTAATTACAATCTGCTCTGTTTCGTGGGGACTTATGTTATTTTTAGTTTTTAAACCATAGAGGAATACATTAAGGCAACACTTGCTTCCATGTATGTATGCAGTCTTTATTACTACTGTAGATGTGTTTCTATTCTCCTTTTCTTTTTGTTAAATTATCAAGTAACATGAATTTCTGATAAACCAAGTCAATTTTTTTGTGTTTGTTTGATTTTTCAGCCATGCATGTGCATTGTAAATTGTACTATATATTACAATAGAGTTCACAAATCTTCTAGTTTGACCACATGGTTAAAATAATATATTTTCATTTGAGATACTTTTCTCTGTGTCTTTTTAGGTTGAGTTAATTACATACAATATATACAGTATGTGTTCAGTTCTGCTTTATAACAGCATGATGATACAATGTTTGGCTGTGGTCACTTACCAGTTTCAAAACTGTTATGAAAAGTTGTTTTTTTTTATTATTATTTGTGAGATGTCAAGATGACACTTTAGCACAAATATGTTTTGTTGATTAAAGTGCAGCAACCCAGTAATAATCTTGATGGTCTAAAACTCATTTAAAACATGTTCAGACTCTTTTTGTCCTTCATAACCTTAAAATGTACTATTTGGTCTGGCTTGCAGCTATAATGTGTCAGAATTAAACACGTGCAAGTATTAGTTCAGTTTACTTCTACTAAGCATTTATTTATTCATTGAGCTCAACTCTGAGATATCTGCTACTATATTAGCATGTTATCCTGTCCTCTTGTCGAAGTCACAAGCACTTTCCTCTCCTTCTGATCCCCAAGGTTCTTGCTTCTGTCCTGTGAAACTTTTTCGTTGCCCGAGAAAATCATTCAATAAGACAACAGTCAAGCAGGCAACCTAAATAATGTATGATCAGCATATTTTTTTTTATTTTTTTAAATTTTTTTTTATCATGTTTTCAACATGTGATTATTATCCATTATATAGATATAATAAATAAGCTGTAATGGTAAATGGCACTGTTTCGTTTGATGAGGTTAATATACATGTGTACAGATATTTGCAAATGTGGAAACACTAATTTTTAATTTCTGATGCAATCCGCTGAATCTATTGTGCACCAACCTGTACTTCTGTTAATTGCCTGAGTAGATATACAGCCAGGAAATTAAAATGAATTAACCCAAACTTTATTCTACAGTAATTAAAGTGATGATACATGATATTGCATTGATCAAATAATACAGTATGTGTACTTCATTATAAGTGCAATTACTTCTTGGTCCATAGATTAGTGTACAGTATGCTAAAGCTTTTTTGTTTTCTCATTGTACTCCTCATTACTGAACCAGTGCCCTGTGTAGCACGGTGCCAATGTATGATCTCATTTTTAGCTTTTTGTAAAACTCATTAATGAATATATTTGCCTCAATTTTACCAAAAACCAACTGCTTTGCTGAATAAACCAATTTTGATCCTACAGAAGACATATTACTCATTCTAGGTCATTTTAATTAGACCGACCTTAGCCTCAAACCCAAGTCATTGGGTCTGTGTCCAGTGAATTGAAATGCTATAATTAGGTCTGGTTGGAAGTTGCTTTGTTAACCTTCCAATTGCATATAATAAAGGCTACAGTTGCCATTGTTGCTGACTTCAGCATGGCGTTAAACATGCATTTACCAAAGGATGAATAAATAATAACACCCATACAAGGAAGTTCCCTGCACACTGAAGGTCAAACACAATAATTAATCAGCTGCAATAATATATGGTTGTAGCAGGGCCGGAGCCCTGCACATGTAAATAATGTACTGTTTGTTTTCTGTGTAAATAAAGACGTATTATTTTGAATTTAAGTTTGGCAGGGAGGGGTTAATTCCATCCCTGCCAAATCCACGTGTGGAATGTGGCTGAGTCTTGATTGAATAATTGATCATCAATCAATTCCCAGCAACATGGTATAAAAAGGAGCTGAATGCTTTGTTTAGTCAAGCAGTTTGGGAAAAGGGTTTTGGAGAACCCTTAGTGAAGGCCATGACACAGCCTGAAGGTACAGCGTGTTTGGTGTACGACTTTCTTTAAATCAATGTTGGTTCCTGTACCTTACTTATTTTGTTCCTGTGTTTTTTTGCTTGTTTCCAGACTGAGTCTCATTCCTGATGCTATCAAAATGGTCAAATAATTCTTTTAAATTGTTAAACAACGCTGAGCTATTGCATTGTCAATAGCAAACAAATAAATTGGCCATCTTAAAAAAAAAAAAAATGCATATGTGTCGATGATAGTGAAAACAAAGCATTATCTAAATAGCCATCAGAACCAGGGTTAACTTTGTATTGTACCTTTGTCCTTTATGTACATAATTTAAGGTATATGATGGTTGTGATGTATAAAAACTGCCATGTGTCTGCAGTGTTTGTAGTCTGCGATGAAAGATGAATTTGTCTTTACAGGTTTCATTTTTTTAATTTTTTTTTTAATTTTTATTTTGCTTCAATTTAGTGCAGGGTAAAATTTAACAATTAACCTGCATTGATATTTTAATTTGTTCAATAGAACATTTTAAAACATGCTTGATTTGCCCTGTTGTCGTTTTAAATATTGGCATGTTTTGGAGTTCATCCAGAAATACCACAGTTGCGTCAGATACAACAGATTTGTATGTAAATTACATTTTTACAATAGGGAAAGAATAGTATACTGTATTTATGATACAAAAACAAAGGATTTGTAGTATTGGACAAATTACTCACCCTGTGATAGAAACTGAAAGATTCAGTTACACTGGTATGGTTTTATGGCAGGTAAATCTGTTTATTTTCTGTTTATTTGAATAATTTTGTTTATACATTTGACAGAGGGGATTGAATGTTGTTCAATAAAAATTACACATAATTTGCTCAGGGACCAAGGGAATATAATAATTGGATTAAGAGCCTTTTAAGGCAGGGTTTCTCAAACTCGGTCCTGGGGATGCCCTGTGTCTGCTGGTTTTCATTCCAACCGAGCTCTCAATTACTTAACTAGACCCTTAATTGAACTGAATTTATTTAATTAGACCTTTTTACTTGGTTTCAGCTCTTAAACAGTTGCAGATTTCAAGTTATAATAACATGTTATAAGTGACTGGAACTCTGCAACTGTTGAAAACCAGAAGACAGGGGGGTCCCCAGGACCAGGGCTGGGACCAAATCAAAACTTTGACAACCAGCTAATCACACTTAACAAAACTTTATTTAATAGCATTTTCTTTTTATGAGTAGAAGAAATAAGAAACTTACAAAAAAAAAAAAAAAAAAAAAAAAATTACAGTTTTGTTAAGTGCGATTAGCAGGTTGTCAAAGTTTTGATTTGGTCCCAGCCTAGGTTTGAGAACCCCTGCTTTAAGGGGAACTCCGCTTTTCAAGCATGATAATGAGACGTTTACCTGTATCACCATCCGTTTGCTTAAAACCATATTGCTGTAGTCATACTGGATAACTTAGTTAGCTTTATTATTAATAAGCGTTGTGGTATTTTGGTACTAGACATACTGTAGCAAGTGACACATCAGAAGACCATGGTGAAACGAGTCCTGTACCACACACAGGGTGTGTTTCTCCCCTTGTGTTTTAGCAGTGTAAGGTAGGTGGGTGTGTTAGGAGCACAGCCTTATAAAGTGTATTACTACCTGTGGGGGTAAATACCATGACCAATAATAATTAATAGTTTCATTCCTAGATCTTGCCATTTGTCATTTATTATTTGTGGTTTCTGATGAATTCACATGGTAATTAATACAATTCTGAAATGTAAATTATAACCTAAAGTAATTAATAACAGCTCTATTTGTTAATTTGTTACCAAGCTACTGCATATTGAACTCTGGAGGCAAGGGCGAACTATCGGATTTTCCTCATTAACACTACTGCAACCTTCAATCATGCCAACATTAGCAGCATAAACAGGATTCGAACTTTGTTCACATTAATCACCCAGCATTGCGAATGGTAGTGTTTTTTTCTGGGCGAGTCCCTGGGGACTCCTTCATTTAATGAGACATTTTTAAAAATGATTTCATTTTAAATACATTAATAAAACCTAAAAATTCATCCTTTCTAAGTTATTTTGTTTCTTTTTAGTTTTGCCTTTGCTTTTACCAACAGAGATGAGATTATTAAAGGAGTGGGGTAATGGTGATGCAATCTATTCATTAAAGCTGCAGCTAAGGATCAGTGCTGACAATGTGTATTGCCTAAAGCGGTACTGTAAATGAGCAAAGTGTTTAAAAAAAGCTATAAGGCAAAAATAGAGCCCATTGTACATAAGGACATTGTAAAAGAGCCCATTATAAAGCAATGTCATTTCCTTCTCGCTTCGTATTGATAGAAATGCAAGTTAGAAACAAATCATGGGTTATATGTTGCCAAAAAGAGGCAGGAGGTAGAAATTGCACTGCTGTAGCCAACATTTTTTTTCCCAAGAATATTGACTAAATTGTCTGAAATTCGACACTAGACACCACAGGGGCATGTCTTCCATTCAAACATATTTACAAAATCAACACTGTGGCCGATAATAGTGATTCTGTAACCAGCTCTGGATTTTTAAAAATGTTGTCCCACTCAAGAAAACTAGAAACACGTAGATGTGCATTTGCTTGGATTTTTGTTACAAGTTTAAATCAAAGAATTTGCCTGTGGTTATGTTAAGGCTGATTCATCAAATAATTGCAGCTTATTTGTCATTTGCACACCTCCAATGCAGTACCTAACAAAATGAACTTCTGTACTGTGCAACATAAATTGATTGCATGTGATAATTATCACCCTGTGAAGTTCTGTCATGCTGGATGGGGGGGGAAAAAAGAAATGTTCTAAATATTCCTGCTACGAAATGAAGCAGACTCTTCATTGACAGGATGTCAATTTCCAGAGCATTTTTACTTTACTACTTTGCTTTTGTAGGCACATAGGTTTCTAATTGATAGCTAAGTTGCTTTCTCCAGAGATACAGTAGGGATATTGTTTAACATTGATACAGTACAGTGTTAAGTTCAGTTTGATTTAATTACGTATATCATATAACATCGCAAAAAAAGAGGTCGGGTAGCTGTGAGTTATGGGCCAGATTTTTTTTACTTTCCCTTTATAAACTGTGTTGAAAAAGCTCCTTAAATGAAGTTATTCCAGTTGAAGGACATGTAATATAATGTTAGTAAAAGGAAAATTTTAAATTACAGAAAGCATGATTTATATCATTATTTATTTGACCTCGCTAAAATATATGTCATGCCTTATCATTACAGCACTGTATAAAACAGGACCCACTCAGTGATTTTCATGAAAATCACATATGATGAAAAAATGTTTTGCCTATGAGGCATGTGTGAGATAAAATATCAATAGGAATGTCTTCAATGTTAGCTTCACGTATCATCTAATGTATAACTGATTGTACAAATGTAACATTAGATATTGAAACTACATAAAGAAGATTCTTGCACTAACACAACACATTTCACAACTGTACTTCACAAGCATTTTAGGCATTCTGTCATTTAATCTGGCTTTTCTTCTTTTTTCTTCATTTTAAATTATTTTCTCTTTTTGAACAGTCTGTATTTTTTCTTCTCACTGTGACCCCTTGGGTCTACAAAAAAAAGCCATGCAGTGCACAGTAGCCTGTAATCATCATTTTTCCAATAAGCAAGCAGCAATTACTGATTCACAGTAATCATTTCATAGGGCTATTTTATTCCACTGGCATGTCTGAAGTGTACAGGATCTGTTTGACTGAGCATGTATAAAAACAGTGATGTTTTGGTCTGCTTGTAAACCAGTTGTTTCATGACTCCCCTAACCCTTCCTGTGGCCCCCTGCAACAGAGAATATAACTTAATTTGACAGAAATCATGACATAGATTCTTCTTGTCCATTGCATGTGATTTTTTTTTCATGTTTACATATTGTAGTGGTTCATTGATACTCCTGCCCTGTCTTTTTGGAGCAGACTAGACAATCTGAAAAAGTGCATGTACAGCTATGGCCAAAGGTTTTCAATCACCCTGTAGAATGAACTAATTTGGCTTCATAAAGTCAAATGAAACCTGCTGAATGATGTTAAGTTAACGTATTGAATTACCTACCATTTTGTAGTTTTCCATATGCTTAATGAAAAAATGAAAAATTGAAAAATTTGACATTTCAAAATCTAACATGAAATACTGTACTACTATTATGGCTTCCGTTAGATTTTAGCAATATCATTTTGTCGTTTCTTTGATTACATGATGTTTAATAAAAGCTCTAAATTCTGTTCATATATTATATATTTTATTATGTTTCAATCCTAAAATTCTAGGTTTTGCAAAACTTTTGGCCATGGTTGTATATCCTTATCATTAAGAATTAGCACAAAGTGTAAATGAGCCTTACCTATCACTCTTCCTTGTCATTTATCCTTTTCTCTATTATACAGTGACACTGAAGCAGTTGTACTGAGCCAATTGCTCCTATCCCCTCTGGTCAAAGGCAGCCACAGGGAAGCCAATTAGACACAACCTAGAACTTTTTTTTTTTTTGTGGGACTGTATTTAAAGTCCCTTACTGGGATTTAGTGAAAGGTCTGCAGATTCACTTGTGATTTGGAGCTATGCAGAGAATATAAACAAGTGACATGCTCTGCTTAGTTAAATAATTCCTTGGTTTTATGGGTCACGATTTGTAAACTCATAATTTACAGTTTACTGTAAGTAATGTTTAGTTAAATGGTAATAAGATACAAAGCCATCACTTTCGAGATATCTCAAGATATTCTAACATAGTATTTGTAATGACTCAGAGTGATGCAAGTGTTCCAATAATGAAGGATTTATTTATTTTCATATAATCGGAACACAGCGTAGTTTACTCATCACAAATGTATAGGTCAAGAGTATATTTTTCTACTGTTCCTCTTTCTCTCGTTTTTCTCTCTCTCCTTTTTATCAAATCCGGTTTCTTTATGGAGGCTGTGTGGGCCAGTGGTTAAAGAAAAGGTCTTGCAACCAGGAGGTCCCCGGTTCAAATCCCACCTCAGCCACTGACGCATTGTGTGACCCTGAGCAAGTCACTTAACTTCCTTGTGCTCCGTCTTTCGGGTGAGACGTAGTTGTAAGTGACTCTGCAGCTGATGCATAGTTCACACACCCTAGTATATGTAAGTCGCCTTGGATAAAGATGTCTGCTAAATAAACTAATAATAAAATAAACTAATATGGCAAACACAATAGTCCAAAACGAAACTTAAAAGTGCAGTCCTCCAAATCGAAACTGATACATACGCGTAAATATTTCAGTCTTACGATATCTTATATCATTTTAATAGACCTCCTCTGTCCTTCAGTAGATCTTCATTTCTCTGAAACATCTGTTAGTTACTCACATCACAGCATGAGCAAAACACACCTAAATTGAATATCTGTAATACTGTACATAGCATCCAGTTGCCATTTTGCCTCAACTCAGTTTTGTGAAGACTGTTGTATAATGTGAAATGTAATTTGAAAGTCTTTCAAACACTGTTTCTTTTGCTTTTGCTTTCTGTTAGAATAAGACTGAGTTTTAAAATAAGTTATGGAATGAACAGGTGCCAATACTAGAAGAAAATAAGTTATCTTTAGAAATTGATATTGCCTCTATATCATTCAAAGGACTGATAAACATCTGTCTGAGCTTTGTAAATTCAAGTTACAAATTACTCTTAATTACCAGCAGACAGGCTGTCCTTGTATCTTCTTGAGCTAGTAGCAATCAGTGCTTTATTATCAGCTCCAAATTACAGCTATGGCCAAAAGTGTTGCATCACCCTGTAGAATTAACTAATTTTGCTTCAGATAGTCGAATGAAACCTGCTGAATAATGTTATGTTATTACATACCGCTTAGTAATTTTCAATATACTTAAACAACTGACAAAAATTGAAAAATGTGACAATTTTTAAAAGCTTAATAAATATATAATGAAGTGTTACATACATGATATACATGTATAATAACTAACAACTACAAACACAAATGGCACTTGAAACCTATTTATTTCTATAATCATACATACTACAATACATACAAAAGTAGATGTCAACATAAGAAAATAAATTCCAACCAAGCCTACAAAGGTGGCTTACCCCCCACCCCATCCAAAAAGTAAACACATAAAAAGAAAAGGCAGATTAAAATATTATATATAATTTCCCTCTACCTGCATGTCGGCCAGTGTGACGCAGAGTGTCCCTATACACTTCCAGCATGTGATTGTAGCTGAGAACTAAGAATTTGCAGAATAGGAACCAAGCTAGCTATAAACTCCCTAAGACAAGTGCCTATCTCTGTCACCTCTGGTGGTCAGCACAACTACCAACTGATGCCCTTGTTGGTCCTTCATGGCCCACTATTTACCTCCCTCTGTGCATTTAGCAACTGAAACAAAACATCCCAGGGGTGCCCAGACCTTAGGTGCATAGGATCTACTTTTTCACCCTCATCCTAATGCGGTCTACCAGCAATGAATTGTCAAATTATTACATACAGAAAACCTCTAACAAGAGTCCAGAGCTCTAACCACTACTCTACACTGCTACAATATACTTGTACTTGATGATCTTCATGTTTGAGAACGCTGACTCGCAGAGGTAGGAGGAGCCAAAAAATGCTGTCAAATACATGGCACTTCTCAGATTTAGATAGTTTTCCTGCAAGATAAGGTTCCTAAAATGCTTTTCTGATGCCCTCGATTTGATGTGGAGGTCACTTTGCATTGTCAAAATATTACTCTTGACGCTAGATGTGTCCATGTGAAACAAAGATGCAATTTTGTATGCAATTTCTTCAACATCAATGTCTGTACCAAACGGAAAGCACATACATGTTGCTGCAGGTTCTAGCATTGCAAAGTCTTGGAAGTGCTTGCTAAAGTCTGTGGTAATGCTGTGCACATGTTCTACATATTGATTGTCAAAATTTGTAGTTGCTTTTTCCTGGGTTTTAAGCTCTGACATCTTATTTTTAAATTCCTCACTTTGTGCCGCTGCAGTTGTGAGGAGAGCAGTTTTACTTTTTGTTTAAAAGCTGTCACATAACTTATCATTTCAACAATATTTTGTATCTTTTCCTTGCAGCTCTAAATTGAGTTTGTTCAGCCAAGCAGTATCTTCAGTCAAAAAAGCTAAATCCAACAGCCACACTTCATCTTCCAAATGCTTGTATTCAGCATCTCTTGAGGACAGAAACCCCTTGATTTCAGTTAACAGATCCCTAAATCTTTGCAGAAAGTTTCCTCTACTAAGCCACCTTACATCCATGTTGAACAAGATGTCTGTGTGTTCAGCTTTACTTTCTTCCAGTTGCGACCTGAAAAGGTGTTTCTGCAGACTTCTGGCCCAAATTGAACACACGATCTTGAGCGCAATATACATGACATTTTATCTCATATTCAGCATTTTACCATACAAAGCCTGTTGATGAATTATGCAGTGATAACTAAGGAAGTCAGGAAAGTCATCATCATTTTTGCAAAGAGCTAATGAACCCATTGGTATGGCAAGTCATGGCTGGTGCTCCATCTGTGGTTATGGACATAAGTTTGTAAATGGGTAACTATATTATTGATAAAGTCCTTGAATGGCTGAAAACTGT
This sequence comes from Acipenser oxyrinchus oxyrinchus, assembly GCA_030684275.1. NCBI lineage: Eukaryota > Metazoa > Chordata > Actinopteri > Acipenseriformes > Acipenseridae > Acipenser > Acipenser oxyrinchus. Next base: position 14,313,477 of record CM060257.1, on the reverse strand, counting down.
CCTCCCTCAAGTTTTTCCTTTCAACTGTATGATTCTGAGCAGTTCATCTTTAGAGGTCACATCTTCAAACACCATTCTAATGAAAATGCACAACTGAGGTGTGTCGATCGCATCTGTCAATTCATCAAATTGAAGTGAAAAGAACACATGTCTTTCTTTAGTTGCTCCCTCAAATCGCCACCCATCACTTTTGAACGCCATGTAACAGTACTTCTGGATAGCTGAACGTCTTTAATAGCTGAATTGATTTCCAGTTTATTTTTGAAATTATCCAACAATGAGTCTGCTGCCTCTAAAAATGCTTCTTTTACCATCTATCCGTCATTGAATGGTTTCTTGTGCTTAGCTAGTACATGACTCACATGGAATGATGCAATCGTGGCTGGCTTTGATTTCAAGATGGGCCTTGTAAAGATGGATTGTTGGGCAGCAAGATGAGACTTCAATTCTTTCACTTTTGTCTTCCATAGTCCACTTTTAGCTGGAAAGTCGCTCTGATACTTCTTGTGAACAGTTTTGAAATGCCTCTCGACATTTCCCTTCTTAGCAAGAGCTACGCTGGAATGGCAGAATTTACAGTGGTGAAAAAATAATCTTCCTCCCCCCTCACTGTGAAAGTGATACATTTTTGGTTTCTTGCTGCTTGGTCCAGCATTTCTATTTAGGCCTTCACCGCAACTTGTAGTAAATGTAAATGTAGTAAAAAATAAAAAAAAAAACATTTTAAAAATTGTTACAGGTCTCCCGCTTATCTCCACTCACAGGTATTGTATCAACTGGAAATGAAAATGTGTGAAATCCTAACAACAGGGCAATGATGAGAGAAAGATATAATGGTGGGTTGGTCAAATTGTATGTCAATCAAGCTGTTTGTATCTTATGGCTGTGCAATAATAGTGGTACAAGAAGCGAAAGGGGGGTGGTGCGTGTGGACCGGGTGTGTGGAGAAGACTGCTGAATTCGAAATGAGCTACATAGTGACTAGAAATTAGAATAAACAGTAAATAATATGCCCAGCATAGAACCAGGAGTGATAGCAAAGCATACGGTGCTTCAGGACTGTGTTATTGCCAGGTGGTGATTTACCCTTCTTCAAATAACTTCCACACGAGTTCGGGAGCAGCGCTTCCTGATTAGGCTGACACCACACTGCGCAGCCAGCCTGTTGAATACTCCGTATCAGGGGATTGCCAGCTCAATTTATACAGCTTCAAGAACTGAATGGGAAATTACATTGTGGGTTGGAGCTGTATTGTAAGGTGTGTGATCACTGTAATTGTATTTAAATTGTGTAATTTAAAAGTGAAACTGAGAAATATAGCAGCAGTAACTGATAGCATTAGCTTCTATACATACAACCTGAGTGACATACAACACCATTTGATAAAGTTAAGAGTTAAGCAGCGCCACCTTGTGTGATTATTGAACAGTAACCACAGGAGACCGGATCCCGGGAAGGGGTTATAACATGTCCACGCTGTGAATTGGCAAAATAAGTTTTAACCGCATAAGTTTTTTTAAATGTTCTGCGGTCTACTAAAAATAAATTTGGGATCGACATCCTGCTCCAGCCAATCAGAATGACATATGACTATACAGTAGGGCAGGAGCCCTGCACATGAGGAGGAGTTTTTGTGTGGATGTATATTTGTAAATAATGTGTGTTTGGTGGAAATAATTAATGAAGTACCTGACGCTCCTGGGACAGCCTACCTGCTGTGTGTGATTGCCAGCTGTGGATAATCAGCAGGTAGGTGTGTTCCAGCAGGATGTCGGGTAAAAAGAGGTCCCGTTTATTCACCTCAGGGCTGCTGCAACACCAAGAACAACAGGCTGAATATAGTCCACGCTACCCGGACATGGATACCTGGCTGTGTAATCCTGATCACCATGAGAGTGACCCGGGATCAGAAGATAAAGCGAACCTGTCGACGGCCCTGCTAGTAGTCGGAGTTGGGGTTTGTTTATAATTGAACAGAGAAGATGAGTTCAGGGATTGTAGATCCCACTAATGTATAGTGAGCGAGGTGTATAAAACGGGACCTCCATGCCTTAGGGAGTAGCGCACACCATTTTCACGGACCCTTAATTTTGATAGTTTTTTTGTACTGTGTTTATTTTGCATTTTGTACACTGGCGGTATGTCCTCTGTGAGCTACCATTGTTGGTAGTGTCACTTGAGATGTTCTCATCTTGTGTGTCTGTAAATAAACCTGCACGCCTGCAGGGTGTGTCAGCTTCAACCTCCGTCTCGATCTCCTGCCTGTCACTCAGCAGCGGATGCACACACCCACAAGCCAACAGCCTGTTACACTGTTTATCAGAGAGAGAGAGAAGAGAGACAAGATGGAGGATTGAGTGAATGTTATACAACTTCGGTTTCTTTTTAACAAAGGAAAGCCTGTTGCCGTTTCAGAAACTTGTTTGAAGTGTTTTGTACACTAAACTGGAGTGCGTATTGTTGTTTTTGTACACATGGCTTTTAAGAAAAAGTTGCTGCGAGTCAAAAGTCATCGAGCAAACTTGAGCTGAAGCTGGGTAAACACAAGGCAATGATGTGGGCCTGACTAGAAATAAAGGACTGCAGATATGCTTTTTAAGTAGGGTGGGTGTTCATCCCCTATGGGAAGGACTGTGTGTGCTGCAGCAGTTTTTAAATAGATATAAAATTATCTCAGTAAGCAATTGAAAAACATACATATATTAATATAACTTTTTGTCTGCTACACATCTGTCATAGTATATTTAAGTATGTCTGTGTGTGTGTGGCAAAGTGATAAGTAGTGCACAGGTGTACAGGTGATGCAGTGCTCAATACAACGCCAAACAACAAACTGCTGGTGAAATGATGTTTATTTATAATCCAAATGTCACTTGACAACAGCAACAATAAAGTAGGACTGGCAATACACAACAAAGTGTATTGCTCAGTTAAATAACCACAGGGTTCAGTCCCGAAATAATAAACACAGTATAAACGCACACAGAACACAAACACGATCACAAGTCCACAGTGAGTGCTGAAGTGGTGCAACACAATTTATTAGCGAACAGCTCCCGGATTGTGTTAGCCATCTATCAAGAACAAACAGAAACAGTTAGACTGACAAACAAACAAAACACGATAACACTCACGATTATTAATTACATCCGTTTTCCCACGGGTCCTTTCAGTAACCAACCAAAGGAACAGATCGCTGGGCCACTTCCCCTAAATACCCTCAGTCACGCCCTCTTTCGGTGGCTAGGCCAATCATGTATCCTCCAATCCATGACAGACATCGCCTACCGCATTAAGGCTCTGACTTTTGGTATCGTGGCCCCGCCCCCTTCCTGGATGGCCAGCTTCAGACTGACCCTAGACTCACAAAATATAATTCTTTTAATTGTACTGTTAACCTAAATTACATTCGGCTCAAGAAGATCACATTTTTCCAAGTGGTTTTTATGATATAACGATTTGTTTTTCAGACAAGTGTCACAGTCAATTTTGGGACTTAGCTGCAGCACCTTGTCTGCAGGACTGCCATTTTCATTTTTGGTCTTCCTGTTTTGATCTGGACACATGGCCCACTTCATAATACACATACAAAAGGTTTTTAAATCAACATAATACCATTATTCCCTGGCTGTAGACCTGATTGACAGTAATTCTGACAAGTAAAACATTTTTAAAAAGTCATTTAAATATTTCGAGGCAGGATTTCGAAGCAGTAACCACCTACCAAATCGACAAACAAGTACAGTATTGGTTAGTGCTATGTGTTAGGAAGACATACTTCTTTGCATTATTATCCTATCAGGTGTGGTTCTATAAAACATGTGGGTTGGAGTAAGTGGCATCAGGTTTTTACAGGCGTCTAGTCAGAATTCTCCCCTGCTGAGACAATGTCAACAGCTGCTGCTGTGAGTGTTAGAAGGCGCCAAACAGTGATAAGGGAAGCAGCATTCCTTTTTGGGCAGAATTAGACGTGTCATTATTAACAAATGGGGTGATGCATGAGATCTATACATTTGGCAGAAGAAGTAATGAGACAGAACGATATGTAACTCTTGCAGTCTACAACATCTTAAATCATAACTTCAGTCTCGATATTAGAAATATGCACATATATAAATAACATGATTAGTGTGTGTAGAAACTCCACTAAGAATATGCAGGATACATTTAAAAGACATTTCTACTTGCAAGCAGACGCATGATTGACAGCAGTGACATAGATGATATGACTGGTCAAATGTCACAGGGCATGTCTAATAGTGCAGACACTCACAGGGCTAATAGTAGTAGCATCGAAACAATTCACGAGGGATCTGATTCTGCAAATATGCTAGACCATTTAAATACATGGATTTGTAATATAGAAAGTAAGTTAAAACATGTGGAAGACATGCACAGATTTAGTTTAAATTGGATTACATTTATAACATTTTTAAAAAAATGCTTCATATTAATTATTTATATAGATATTCACATTGCCTGCTTTTTGAAAATGCATTAATCCAATGTTGTATAACATTCTTTACAAATTATTAATGTGTAAAACACCTAAGAAATACTACAAAAAATATTGCATAATGGGTATAATTATAATTTTGTAACAGACAAATAAATGCCCTTTAAAATGTGCTATAATACGTTACGTTTCTGTATATTATAAACAAAACCCATGCATTTAAAAATAACGAAGATGCATTTTTTTTGCAGTACAGAGTCTGTCTCGGTGCCACGCCCTCCTGACAGTCTTGGCAGAGTGACAGATGTGTTTTTAGGGGTAGGCTCTGGCGTAATAATAATAATAAAAAAGATCTTTCAATTTAAAATCACAATCTAGCTTGGAATGAATTTTTCCAATGAAAAGTTTTAATATTTTAGTAACAAATCTTCATTTTTTTTAAATTCTAAAAGCTAAAGTCAGTAGAGTGCAAAACTTAAAAACTGCCGTCGAATTTGGTGAGTAAAAAAGCATTTTTAAACGTTTTAAAACTTTAAAAAATATATAAGAATAATTTCAGATATGATTAAGTTAAGTAACAACTATTGATAATAACCTATTTGCGGTTTTGTTTGTTGAAATCTAAAAAAAAGTGTGCGCATCCTATTTGATGAAAAGACGGGAGTTTCTCTAACTAGAAAGAGTAAGTCGCAGCAGTACAGTGAGTCACGTGTCAGTGAAAGTAATTTGTTAGTACATTAAATTAAAAAAGGCAAGTGCAATATTAAGTGAAGTGCCAACTGGAAAGTTAGTAAAGATTTATCGGACCCAGAACCTGAACTGTGTTTTAAAAGAAGAAAACGAGTCAAATTCTGGGCGAGGTTAATAATGTGTCTAGTCTGATACGTGCAGGGTACATTGATGTGTGCCAATAGAGAAGGCTAAACTTTGCCTAAAGGAGAGAGATCTAAATTTGCTGCCCGATTTTACTAATAAAAAAGGCACTAATCTATGCGCGTGGTATTTGGCAAATTTGCACACCATAGCGAACTCTGTTGGACTGCTAGGATCAGGCAGGTGGTTGAAGGCAATTGACTGCACCTCTTGTCCTCACAATACACTTTGTCTATGTTACATAAACAGCTCTGTCTTCTTCATTGGCCCATTTCATTTTCTTCACCTTGTTCTTTTTGGAGATGGTTAAAGCCAAAATGACCTAGAGTGAAGTAATCTATCAGCAAACTTCACACTGGACCTTTGAACAACTATATATTGAATCTGTATCCATTTTAGTATTGTTTTTAATTGTGGGCAATATTCTGTGATTGTTCTGGGGTTTTAGTTTGTCCTCTTAGAGCACAATGCATTGAGAAATGATGAATGATATAGACTGCAAAACTATTTTGTTCAGCTTGTCAGCCCAGAGGGGAAGTAACTTGTTTCTAATGCCTTCAGTTCATCTCAAACAACCCATATGTAACTGACTTGTATACTGTGCATTGCCCAAAAGCATGTAAGCAATTCATCTCGTATGTCAAGCAGAAAAAAAATACATTCTGCGCTCTTCATGTTAGTTTTTCCCTAGAGAAACCCTTCTGAATAGTGTTTGAGATGAAAAGAGTTATATACATCTGTCAGAAACCTGAAAAGTATCTAAATGGGCAATTAACTTTTAAAGCTTCCACAACCTTATTGCACAGCATCATAATAAGTAAGAGACTGTTAACTTCAAGTTTACTGGATTACACTAACAAGGTAAACATATCTCTTGTGCAGTATATTATGAAATATTATTATTATTATTATTATTATTATTATTATTATTATTATTATTATTATTATTAAGCCTGGTGCAAGATTGCAAAACTGCATTTATACAAAATAAAATTGGATTTTGAGTTATTCATTAAATAGGTTTAATAATTCAAATTCTTAGAACACTTATTTACAGGATCCCTGTGTGGTTAAAGATATATACTGTTAATACTGGAAGTTATTAGCTATTGATTTTCAAAAGGTATTCTGTTATTTCAAAGCTCATTTACATTTGTGTTTTTAAAATATACAACAATTTAACATTAATTATATCTATCTATCTATAATAGTGTTACAGACAGGAGTGTTGGTCAAATAAAGTAGTTATTTACTGTATATCAGTTGCCTTTTATACTATATTAAGTACAGATCTATTAGAGAGATGTTTATAAATAATACAGGTTGGATGAATTTTATGGCTAGAGTTCATTTCATATTGATTTGAAACTGACTGAATAGCTGACAGTATGCAGCAGAGTCACAAAGGTTTAACATGGGGACATAGGTCACTGATTTAGAAACTCTCAATAGCTTTAGTTACTTATCATTGTGTGGGCCCTTATCCATATAACCATGTGTCCAACAATAAAACACTTTTCCTAGTAATTATCATATACAGTATCAATAGGCACACACAACTATATGCTACTTGGGTCAGTAAATTAATGCACTGGTGCATAATTTCCCTCTATATTAACAATAAACAATAAGCAATAAAAATAAGTGATAGCTCCAGCATGACATACAAACAGTTGACCATTAACCAAACATACATTAGGAAATAGGCTAATATAAAATGAAATGCTCAAAATGCAAATCTTAAATGCATTTTTTTTATTAGTACTTCAAAGGGTCTGCCACCACCCCCACTCTATTGGTTATAGAAAGAGGGGTTACGAGCATGGCTGAGCTTTTGTGGGCGTCATTTTGGATCAAGTGCCAGCAAGGGAAGCGACCACTTAGTTCGACGCTCACATTTCAACCACATAAATATATCTGTAAAACGTGCCCTGCTGCAACCCATACTGTCACTCCAGTGCTGCCTGAATAGAGAGGGTGCTTTGGTTCCATTGCTAATGGAGTCTGGGCAGATGTGACGTACATCTCAGTTATAGCTTATGGGTTTGTCCTGTTGACTGCTCATGCATGCAGATTGCAAATGGCAGACCCTGAAAATAATATATATATATATTAAGTCTTGGAATGCCATTCCCTTATGGAAGGAAAAACAAAACATAGTGATTATACAAAACCTGTGAGCACTGATGTCATGATTGGCAGCATTAAAATGCATTGACCTTTCCAACATCATGTGACCCTTAATTGCCAATTAAGTAACACTTTACATTAAGTGTCTCTAATTACTGTGTATTTACATAGTAGTTACTTAGTAAATATATGTGTATGTATTCATAATTACAATGTTAGTATTCATAGTTATAATGTAGGTTATAAGTGATTATAATAGCAAATGAAAAAAAAAATGGCAAAAGTGTATAATAACTGTATTGCAGAAGCAAAGCAGCCCCATACAATTGGTGAGACAGACATGTAAAGACAGACAGACAGACATACAGGCATAGCAAGATAGACAGATTATAAACAACAGCAAAAAAAGGCTAAATTGTATAATAATAGTCATATTATTTCTAATCATATTATATATATTAATAGCTTAATTAAGAACATGTTTATATATTGCTTATAATCACTTATAACCATAACCCTAACCCTACTTCTAAACCTAATTCTTAACCTAATACTAAGCCTCTAAACCTCACCCTTTTCTGGCTACAATTGTGTACTTACAGTACATTGTAGCTATGCATAATAACATTGTAATTATGTGGTGGTACTCCTGGTTACAAGCCCTTTTCTTTAACCACTGGACCACACAGCCTCCTATAACTTGCAAAGCAAATATACCAGAACACCTAACATTCTGATGATGTTGCCGACAAGGTAGTGATTAAAATACTAACAGTTAACTTAACTTAACAATAACTTTGAATGATTGACGCGTTGTACAGAGAAAGCCTGCAGGATATACAGCTGTCTCCAAAACTGTTCAGCTGCACAGGCATACTATAACCCACAATGGCCTGGTTTCACTTGTAACCTTAAAACTGTCAAGCACTATTATTTTCAATTCTCTCTTTCTAATTTCTTACAACAGCATCTTCTTAACCTTCCAATGAATCTGAATCCTTACAGCGTTAAATAACCAAACAAACAACTGTGTTAGAGATTAATTAACTTCACACATGTATAATATTTATTTGGTATTTTTTTTAAAGCCTCCCAGCATGCAATTAATTTAATTCTAGTATAAGTTTTAGGGTTTGGATACACTGGATTATTATTATTATTATTACATTTCTTAGCTGGATGCAATAAAGGTCTTGTTTACCAGCTTCTATTTGGTACCAGACAGCAATGCTCTATAACCAGGGCTCTGATGCAGATATGTAATCACTTTAGTGAGGCTTCCAATATTTATACTGTACACAGGGTGTTATAGCACCTAATATTTAGTTGTCATTTTGTTTTTTAATAGCACATTCTACTGGTGTAACAAAAAGGGCCCTTTTTATAAATTAGCTATTCAAGTAATGCACCATTAACACTTATCTTTAACAAGGTAACCATTTTATCAACTTAGATTGCTGTTACATAATAGCATAATGTCAGCGTTGTTTATGACACCCATAACAAACCTATTCATGAAACAAGAGTCCATCACATAACCACAACAGGGGAGATCACAAATCTGCTATCTTGTGTGTGTGTGTGTGTGTGTGTGTGTGTGTGTTGCAACCAATTGTGAAACTGAACTGAAACATATAAACTCATGAGCAAACCAACTCTTTTAAAACTACAGTATTAACAAAATAAGAGATTAAACCAATGGTGACTTGTACTATATAGTGATTTTTTTTATTATTATTTGTATGTAATTCTAATGTCTTGAATATATATATATATATATATATATATATATATATATATATATATATATATATATATATATATATATATACAGTACTGTGCAAAAGTTTTAGGCAGGTGTGAAAAAATGCTGTAAAGTAAGAATGCTTTCAAAAATAGACATGTTAATAGATTATATTTATCAATTAACTAAATGCAAAGTGAGTGAACAGAAGAAAAATCTAAATCAAATCCATATTTGGTGTGACCACCCTTTGCCTTCAAAACAGCATCAGTTCTTCTAGGTACACCTGCACACAGTTTTTGAAGGAACTCGGCAGGTAGGTTGGCCCAAACATCTTGGAGAACTAACCACAGTTCTTCTGTGGATTTAGGCAGCCTCAGTTGCTTCTCTCTCTTCATGTAATCCCAGACAGACTCGATGGTGTTGAGATCAGGGTTCTGCGGGGGCCATACCATCACTTCCAGGACTCCTTGTTCTTCTTTACGCTGAAGACAGTTCTTAATGACTTTCGCTGTATGTTTGGGGTCGTTGTCATGCTGCAGAATAAATTTGGGGCCAATCAGATGCCTCCCTGATGGTATTGCATGATGGATAAGTATCTGCCTGTACTTCTCAGCATTGAGGAGACCATTAATTCTGACCAAATCCCCAACTCCATTTGCAGAAATGCAGCCCCAAACTTGCAAGGAACCTCCACCATGCTTCACTGTTGCCTGCAGACACTCATTCGTGTACGCTCTTCAGCCCTTGGCGAACAAACTGCCTTCTGCTACAGCCAAATATTTCAAATTTTGATTCATCAGTCCAGAGCACCTGCTGCCATTTTTCTGCACCCCAGTTCCTGTGTTTTTCGTGCATAGTTGAGTCACTTGGCCTTGTTTCCGCGTCGGAGGTATGGCTTTTGGCGCAAGTCTTCCATGAAGGCCACTTCTGACCAGACTTCTCCGGACAGTAGATGGGTGTACCAGGGTCCCACTGTTTTCTGCCAGTTCTGAGCTGATGGCACTGCTGGACATCTTCCGATTGCGAAGGGAAGTAAGCATGATGTGTCATCTGCTGCAGTAAGTTTCCTTGGCCGACCACTGCGTCTACGGTCCTCAACGTTGCCCGTTTCTTTGTGCTTCTTCAAAAGAGCTTGGACAGCACATCTGGAAACCCCTGTCTGCCTTGAAATTTCTGCCTGGGAGAGACCTTGCTGATGCAGTATAACTACCTTGTGTCTTGTTGCTGTGCTCAGTCTTGCCATGGTGTATGACTTTTCACAGTAAACTGTCTTCAGCAACCTCACCTTGTTAGCTGAGTTTGGCTGTTTCTCACCCAGTTTTATTCCTCCTACACAGCTGTTTCTGTTTCAGTTAATGATTGTGTTTCAACCTACATATTGAATTGATGATCATTAGCACCTGTTTGGTATGATTGTTTAATCCTACACGTGACTATATGCCTACAAAATCCCTGATTTTGTGCAAGTGTACCTAGAAGAATTGATGCTGTTTTGAAGGCAAAGGGTGGTCACACCAAATATGGATTTGATTTAGATTTTTCTTCTGTTCACTCACTTTGCATTTAGTTAATTGATAAATATAATCTATTAACATGTCTATTTTTGAAAGCATTCTTACTTTACAGCATTTTTTCACACCTGCCTAAAACTTTTGCACAGTACTGTATATATATATATATATATATATATATATATATATATATATATATATATATATTCAGTGTCATGGATTGAGAAGTAAAGTGGCGTGCGACCGAAGCATGAAAGAAATTATACTTGATCTATGATCTGCCCCTGGCAGAGCAACTCTCATACCCATTGCTGTAAATCAATATTTAATAAAAGAGAGAATGAGAATCCCAATGAAAGAGCTGAAGGGTGCATCCTGTCTAGATTCACATTTGCCACTAGAAGATCTTCAAAGAGTTTTCCCTCTACAGATTATAAACATAAATCAAATTGATACTAATAACATGTGTCTCTTATTAAATCTGAAATAATGTCAAATCATAGTAAAGCAATAAGAGCGTTATTATTATTATTATTATTATTATTATTATTATTATTATTATTATTATTATTATTATTATTATTATTATTATTATTTGTGGTACGTTTTATGAAATATCAGTCAGCTTATAACAGCCCCTCTCACACATAGACATACATCACAATAGAGATCAGCAACTAGGTCTTCTCAATTTGATGCTGCTTGCTTATCTATTACAGAAAGCTATTGTTTGTCATTTCTTTACGCCTCACTAAACATATAAGTTAGACTTGAAGATAGAGAGGGCCAAACCATTCAACATAATACTCTCATGGCTACCTTGCTTTTTTATTTACACATTGTAATTAAAAATAACACTGGTTAATCAGTGGGGATTAATATCAGACAGGACTGAAAAAATGCTACAAAAACATTAAAAAACGAAAAATGTAATTGTATTCTTTCACCAATTACATGCTCGTCCATATACGAGAATTACAACCAATTATTTTTTTGTTGATACCTTTTAATAGATCACTAGTAAAAAACTTTATTGCAATTTCTTATTTGACACAATTTAAAAACAAGAAACATTTGATTGACAATGATTGATTGATTTGTTTTAATTTATGGGGTAAACATGTTCTTGATTTTTGCAGGATTATGCAGACAAGGAAAAGACAATCGCAAAAGCTCTTGAAGACCTGAGAGCCAACTTCTACTGTGAACTCTGTGACAAGCAATATTATAAGCACCAGGAGTTTGATAACCACATCAACTCATACGATCATGCACACAAGCAGGTAAAACAGTGGGGTTTCCAACCATGGCATTTGAAGACTATTACATTTCTTTCATTTTCAGAAATGCAAAAATAAGTTTTCAGAAATGCATTAATAAGTTGAGTGTCAGTAATAAGGGTGTCACTTTTTATGGATATTCTGTTAGTCTAACATAAAAGTTATACCCAAAACTTGGGTTATACATTATTAAATATTAACTCTGTATTATAATTTAATGAACTGAATGTCCTTTACAATGTGGAACACATTTAGTTTCATAATTGGATTTTAAATATGCTGATTATAATAAATCTGAAGGGCAGGACATGTCTGTTTAATAAAATGTATTATAACTGTAAATCATTAAATTTTATTACTATTATTTACTACAGTCAATCAATTACAGAGGTGCAGTGTTTTCTAAAAAATAACTTCAGCCAGAAGATGAATGCAGATGTATTGATTTACTGCTTTATAAACTGTTACATCACAGCTAGCATGCATGATGAATACTCTGGAGTCTTAAATATTGGCGGATCCTAATACCACCTCTCTAAAACGTATAAATCTGATATGCTTGATTTTTTCCCCTTAATTGTAAAGATTCTCAACATTTTATCTACCTGTAAAGTATATTGCTGATGAAAGTTATAACTAACAGATTCATACTGTGTAAATACATTAGTAATACTTTACTTTTTTTTAAAAAAAAGGTAACTTGTTTCCTACCCTTAAAATTCTGTATGCATGAGAAAACTACAACCAAACAGGACTTAAATAAGCTTTTGCTAATTTATAAATCAACGTCATAAAATATATCAACATAAAGAAGTTTTCTTAAAAACCCATGTACTATCTTAGACCTGTTTTTTCCTCTGTGTTACAAATGTTCACTTGTGAAAAAAAGATACGATCATCCATATTTAAGCCTCATCAACAAAGGCATTGAACAGAAGCCTGAAGCCTCAAGTTCTTTGCCAGGGATGCTAAAAGAGGAATGCACATTAGGTGTCATCTATTAATCTCACACAAACTCAGCACTGTGAAACATTTGCATGATCAGATCGTTTTAACCCCTATGAGCCTATACTGAAAGGGAAGTCATTTGACATGACAAAACGATATCTGATGTGTCTCCCTTGGCTATGAAAGCAAATGACAAAAAATGCAATCACTGGAGCTACTTAAAATAAAAAAGGTTACAGCACCACACTCAGTATACTATGTCATATTGGTTGAGCAGAATATGTAATGCTTATGAAACCTCTCTTGACTGTCTATAAATGTAGCCTTTTTTTAAAATGTAATCCATAGGCAGGAGGTACTTTAATTAGTCTGTATGATTCTAGGGTGGCACAGTGCTGTTGGGGGTATCATATATTAATAAAGCTTTAAGTAGCCATATGTGTCTCAGTGAGTATAGACAATGGAGCATCTGCCTTAAAGCAGTGTTAAAGAGTAATGCAATACCAGACAGAGCAGAAGGTTAGAATCATGAGAATGTGACTGAAAGTAAAAACACTGGGAAAGAGACCGTTTATGTGTGGGCTCAATGGTTTAAAGAAAATAGGAACTCCAACCATAGCTTCAATATAAGGGATGATCGGGTTGTATGTGACTGCTGTGAAAATGATTCCTTCCCCAAGAATAAGAAAATAATCCCTTCCAAATCTGCTATCTAGCATCTCAACCAAGTCTGCCTTGTGCATTAATTACCCAAGCACATTTACAATAGTAATGTAAAATGCACATGAACAGTAAAAAAGGGTACATTAATTAGTAATGCATTGACTGCTGACTGATACTGTTATAATGTCTACCTAATTTAGATTTAAAACAGATTCAATAGTTACCTCCAAATGTAAGTAGAACTGTGTAACCAAGTATAAATGCCTGTCTAGTGGTATTATTTTAAATAAATTGGACAATTTCATTCAATTGAACAGTCTCATTTGAAACTACTTTTCAGTTAAGTGGAAAATGAAGCATAACATTAGCATGTAAACACCTTAATTTTAAAAAAGCAAGCTTGTTCCAAAAAAAGCAAATTTTTAATAGTATTTTAGCTAAACAGTAAACTTCACTAAACCTCTACCTTTGCGTAACTTCTTCAAGTTAGTGTGCAGATATTAATAATACAGATATTGCTCTCTGAGCTGCACAGTGTTTAACATGTGTGTCATTCAACAGTGAAGTACTGGGACTCTCATAGGTGTCATACACCAGCATAGAGCTACATTGTATAGCGCTGTATCATCAGAGACTTTTCTAAGTGCAAAAGGTGATTAACCCTGTAATGCCCAAACATTTTTTAAATGAGAAAAGCTACTCAATGTATGTAACTAGATTCCATTTCTTGCCCTTTTTAATTATTAATAATTAATTATTATCATTTATTTCTTTAGCAGACACCATTATCCAGGGCAACCTACAATTGTTACAAGATATCACATTATTTTTACATACAATAACATTATTTTTTACATACAATTACCTATTTATACAGTTGGGTTTTTACTGGAGCAATCTAGGTAAAGTACCTTGTTCAAGGGTACAGCAGCAGTGTCCCCCACCTGGGATTGAACCCACCACTCTCCGGTCAAGAGTCCAGAGCCCTAACCACTACTCCACACCGCTGCCTCCACACATGAAATTCTGGCTTGTGAGGCTGAAATGAAAAAATAATAATATAGAGGGGTGGCTAAGCATTGTATCATATGTGATATAGAAATGGTCATTACAGGGTAAAAAGTGAAAGGTTGCATAGCAAATTTAGTGTAGCAATGACAATGGTACTAAAGCTTATAAAATGGAAGAAGCAAGATTTAAAAACACAAGGGGTTACACTACACCTTAAAGTGACTACTGAGAGTTCTTCAAACAGTACTACAGCTGGTGGTTTAAAGTGAATCTTCTCCTTTTACAGAGATTAAAGGAGCTGAAGCAGAGAGAGTTTGCTCGGAATGTAGCCTCAAAATCAAGAAAAGATGAAAAGAAGCAGGAAAAAGCTTTAAAACGTTTACATGAACTGGCAGAACAACGCAAAGAAGTCCGATGGTGAGTAAAACCTTTTTGTTCTTTGTATTCCTCAAATAATTGATGTGCTTAACATTTTTTGTTTTACATTATATATTATTTACATGAAGAATGGCTGGACCCACATTCTGAGAAGATGAATTTGTGTGTCAAACTCACACTACGTGTATTGGTTTCAGCATCAAAAAGATTTGACTCATGAGTTGTTTAAAGAATGTTTTATCAAAGTATTTTTAGAAATACAATATTGTTTAATATTTATGAAACTGTTCTTTACTGCTTTTAAAAAATAAGTAAAATGACATGATGATATATGCAGTAAGTTTTGGAAAATGCTTTCTGCCTCTCTTCATTTTTCGTTTGTTTGTTTTTTCTGCAGTGCTTCTGGAAGTGGTCCAATGTTTAGGTCAACAACTGTTGCCATTGAAGATGCCTCCAAGGAAGCACCAACACATGTCGATAATAAAACAGAAGGAATCGAACCTACTGCGGAATATATGACACACACGGTAAAGGACTTGCAGGTGGTGCTCCCTGGCCATCATGGACAGACTGATAGGCCTATTGACAGCAAAGTAAAAAAACAAATCTATGGACAAAAAATTGGATTTTCCTTTTCATTTCCAAAGAAAGCATCTGTCAAACTAGAGTCTTCAGCTGCTGTGTTCTGTGAGAACACAGAGGAAGGATCAACGGCGCGGAGATTTAGACAGAAACACAGAGCCATCCCAGGTGACTGTAATCATCCAGGTACTCCTCTAACAGAAAGAGAACTAAATTCTGAAGAGAGACATTGCAACACTGGCGCCCAGCAGGAAAGTGTTATCAAAAAATGTACAGCTCCAAATGCGCAGCTCCAAGGATCATGTTATTTGCCTGTAAAAGAAAATAACACGGGTGCAGATACAAGTTTGTGCTCAATGCTGGCTTACTCTGAGGATACAAGCCAGTCTTTCTCTGACTTGTCTACGTCAACAAAAGAGACTGTAAGAGATATAGAAAACTGTTCTGAATTCCAAGACAGTGAAGCAAGAGAAATCCAAACTGAAAACGGTGTCCATGTTAGAGAAGAGTCCAAAATAGATGTAACCATTCCAGAAGATAGATATCCTGGAGGAAACAGCCCACAACCTGGTGATGATGGAAGGATTTTTTTAGAGGTAGATTCCTCCCAAATCATTGAAAAAGACACTGACACAACAAATAAGAATCTATGCACATTCACAAAGCCAAGTAATCCTTTTGTTCCAGTCTTGGGCAAAGATGGATCAACAGTACTTCAGTGGCCTTCAGAGCTGCTGATGTTTACAAAAACAGAGAAATCTTTATCCTACAGCTGTAATCCCCTCTTCTTTGACTTTAAATCATCAAGGAATAAAACTGAGTCAGAAAAAAGCAAATGTAATGCAAATGAAGCTCATGTTCTTCAGGCTGCAGCTGAAGAAGCTCAGAGAAACGCTTATGTCAGCACATATGTCGTTCATGGAGAAGAAGCACCCTACTGTGATAGTGAGTCCAAACATGGCCTCAGTCACAGTCCTATACAAAAAAAAACTGATTTTACCAGAGACAATCTGAACCTTCAGGAACTAAGTGAGCAGTCATTGCTTACATTCCAAAATAACGATGAGGCAAATGACAGACTCATAAACTCAGCTGAGAGGTCTGCAAAACTAAAAAAGCACAAAAAATCGAGAAAATGTTCAAAAGATTGGAATAGTGTGGGTAGAAAAGAGCAGGAGAAAAACAGAGACTGTGGTGACAGATATGACTGCAGAAGCAGAAAACAAAGAAGGAAAAGAAAGGCATCCCATGATGATGAAACTCAGAAGGAAGCCAATGAAAATGGGACCGATTCTAAGGACTTTCTGAAACAGACAAAACGTACGGAAGGGTGTGTTGACAAATTTGGAGGGGACACAGCTGAACAAACTCAATCATTAGAACAGTTAAAGCAATCAAATCAAAATCAAGAACAAAATGACAGCAATAGCAGCAAAGCAAAGAACATAGCAAGAAGGCAGCCAAGAACAGCAGGTATCTTAAACAACACAGCGGAGACTGCAACACTTCCTGATGAAAATGGCTCTGATTATGAAGTGGTACTCACTAGCAGTGAAAGAAATCTATATAATCCATCAACAGAACAAATGAACACAACAGGACACTGCTCCCTGTACTGTGACATGCCTTACTATCAGAACACATGTATTACAGATAGAAGGTCAGTCTCAGATCATAAGATATCAGAACGTTTTAGTGATGAGAAATACTTGTACCAAAGCCAGTTATTAAAAAGAAGGCATGGGTCTCAAAATGAACAAGAGGCATCCTTTCCTAAACGCAGTGTAAACTGTCCTTCATCAGGAAATGATTCCTGTAGGCTCAAAAGATCAATAAAGTGGTGGAAACGTGAGAGTTCTCCACGTTCAGGCTGTAAGCCAAGTAGAAACAGGAAAAGAAGGAGAAAGGCTTACATAGGAAATCAGGGTTTTGTTATGAACTGGAAAATGAATAATAAAGATGCATTTAAGCCTAATCTCTGTATAGATTTATCTGCAGAGACTTCCAAACATGACAACAGATTAGCAAATGCTTTTCCGAACCAAATTCTAAAAGGGGGGTCCGAACATCCTGGTGAAGTCGTTGACATAATGAATAGTCTAGAAAATGCAAATCATTTGGTACATGAAGCACCCACTCATAGTTTTCTGTTAAGAACACAGGAGCATCCAATTACAAGATTTTTAGACTGGACAAGTAACACAAACCCAGATAAGGGTTTTTTACAGCGACGGTTTAGTCTGAATGAAAGTGCCACGGTTTCAACTGAAGATGTGCCTGAGAGAGAGATTCATCAAACTGAGAGCTGGAATATTGCTGAAGTTAATAAAACAACTCATGTGCATCAGACTGCAAAGGCAAACTTACAAACCGGGAAAGACACTGCAACATCCCAAATTACAACTCATTGTTGTCGATATGAAATCAAACAAGCAAAAGAACATGAGGCTGTAAACATAGGACCCAGCAATTTATTTCAGTACAATCCAAACGCTGAGTATCACAGAAATCTAGATCACTTCACGGTTCAAGACGCAAAAGTAAGAAGCCAAGAAGGTCTGAGGTCAGGGCACTTAATTGGGTCTTTCTCTGCACCTCAAGGAGCCTTATTTTTAGCCCCCGATGAGATTGATAAATATAAAACACGCACGCACATGTTGCATCAGCAGGCATTTTCAAGCAAGCTTAAACCAGCCTTGTCTGCACCACCTCTTTCTGTGCCATCCCCTGCCAATCTGCATCCTCTACAAATGCAACAGCCGATGTCATCAACTTCCATCACAATCCAGCACACCATCCTTCAACACCATGCTGCTGCACTTGCGGCTAGATGTTCCTTCCTTCAGCCACACCCACAGCTTTACCCACAGGCCTTCCCATTTTCTCGACCACCTCTGCCTCAAATGACTCTAGCTCCAGGAATGTGTCCAGAAAACTACCCCAGCTTTTTTCCCACTTCTCAACTACCAATGGTAGCACCCACAACTCTTCATCCAGGACCATTGACCTTTCATCCATTACCACATACAACAATGTTTTCACCATTGTTTACATCACATCCAACTGTCTTTCCAATGCAATCTTTGTTTTAAATATTGCTTTATATGATTTTAACAGACCATTGATTCGATGTAAACATGTATTTATTTATTTATTTATTTGTTGTTTTGTTTAATCTTTTTTGTCTAAATATATATGTTTTGTGTTTCTTTAAACAAAATCCAACTATATTTTGTATGTGATACTTAAAACATCAATTTTAAAATGTCTGAAACTTGATTTGAATCCATTATTTGAATCCATAACTTTTCAAGCAGTTATAGTGAGAAACAATTGCTCCTTTAATTTCATCAGAGATGTATATGTTTTGCAAACTTTCCTTCAAAGGCTTTTTACACTTCTGTTCCACTATTAGATGGACTTGGTAAACCTTTCAAATTCAGCAGTGAGCGCTATTTACAAAATTTTAACTAGGTTTATAAATATCAAATGTAACTATTCAAAACTGATTTTGAAAAGTTAAATCTTTGTAAATAGGACCATACCTAAAACCCAAAACTTGGTAGTTTACTTTTTCTTTGTTTGACATGGTTGTTACTCAGAGCCATTTAAACCCATTTCTATTTCTGACTACAATATGTTGGTTTTTATTGCACATAAAATGATACATTTAATAAAATATTAATGAAATGTGTGATATAAACTAGTGTATTTGGAAGGTTTTGGTTTGTTATACATCTAAACCTTAAGTAAAGATGTGTTCTGTGTGGGTTCTTTGGATGTTAAAACGAGGCAGATGGATGTAATGTTCTATACAATGATTGCTGTAATATGAAGACATGTACATGTTACACATGTTTCTATACTACCTGTAATATTTACTGTAAAATATGTTCCTTTGTTTTTATTGTGTATGGTACCTTGTATGTATGGAATATTTAGATAAAACTAGTACATTATGTTTTTTTTATATATATACATGAATAATAAAAAACAATATTGTATATATAAGTACCTTTTGTCTCCTGCAATATTTTTTTTTTTTTTTTTAAAAACCATAAACATACAAAAAGAGAAAATGTTCTGAGAAATCCTGGTGCCTATTAGTAAACATGCATAGTCCCAATGCACGATATTCAAAAGTCCTAAATTAAGTCTGGAAATTGTGCTGCTCACTGCATTTCTGCATTTTTTTATGAGAGAAAATCATTATTTGGTTATGGGCAAAACTCTGGCTGTTGTGGTATTTTACTTTAATAGGTTATGGGCAAAACTCTGGCTGTTGTGGTATTTTACTTTAATAAGATTGATTAGCTCTCAGATAAAATAACAGGAAAGATATATTTTTTTGAACGGAATACTTAAATGACTTAAAACAGTTGGTGTAAAATACTGCTAGCTATTTTCCTTGAAAATGACAAACTAACCACAGGAATTGTGTTAAACTGCTCAGAATTCTGGAATAATGACAAACTATCCACAGGAATTGTGTGAAACTGCTCAGAATTCTGGAATAATGACAAACTATTCACAGGAATTGTGTTAAACTGCTCAGAATTCTGGAATGATGACAAACTATTCACAGGAAATGTGTGAAACTGCTCAGAATTCTGGAATAATACAGGTTTAAGAAGAGTTTGTGCAACATAATACAAATTATAATTAGTAATTTGTTTTCAGAAAGACAAAAAAACAACAGAGAAATTTCAATTCTAGGTTTGCTACCACTCTCAGGTTGTTGTTGTTTTTCTTAAGGTTTTTTTGTTTTGTTTTGTTTTGTTTTGGTTTTAGAATTGTAATTCATGTTTTTCCTTTCAGAAAAAAATTGTGCTAATGATGATTTGGAATAAATATATATGATAATCTAGCCATTAGTATTAAAATTAGACAATGTTAAAGTTTAGGCATAAGACACAAAATGTGAGTGCTAATGAATAAATAACTGATCAATTATAATCAATTCATCATAAACAAAGAAGATGAAAATACTGAATGCTTTGTACCCTCTGCTTGTATCACTGTCATGTACTGTAATATAACACTTAAGTTAAACCTTAAATGACAAGCATTAAGAAATATTACACTATACAGTAACTGCTGTAGAGAGGAAGTTTTCAAATGTATGTAACAGACACTACTAATACTAATGATGTACTTTGCCATTTTAATCTTCTTCATAGTATTCTCTGAAATCATCCCCATTCTTTCCAGACCCTGAGTACTCACCTACAACAGGACCTGGCCATGCTACAATAATAGCCTTGGATTGGAACATACAGTATATCTCTGTTTCTTTTATTTATTTTGTACTTATTAATTATCTTACAATAATATGTTATGTGTGCTTCTCTGTTGTGTTTCTGTGTAGATTAATTACCATGATCTATTCCAGAAAAAGATGTTTCAGGCTGAAACAGTATAAAAGTAGACTTTTTATTATATTTTATTCCTGGTATTGTGGTTTCTACACAAGAAACAAAGTGACAAAAGACACATTTTCATAAATATCATTACTGTGGTTTACGTCTGGCTTTTTTTTTTGATGTGCAAGCAAGTGAAAATTCACATTTAACTTAAATAAACTGAATGTTAATTGTGAATTTAACATCAGAATGTTTTAGAAAAGGGAGCATTGTAAAAAGTAAAAACACCTCACACCTTATTTTGGTTTGTGTTTATTACAGTCCTCATAACAGAAAATACTAGGATCACAACAAAACAAAGCATTGATCACTATGCTTAACATGTACCTTGCAAGTTAGGCCAGTGTTTGAAAAGCGTGAAGCACACCTCCACCTGTATCCCGATTCTGACTCGCTTACCAAATCTGAAGCTGCACTTTGATCCTGTTTTCTTATGTTATTGTTAATCCCTACTGTCCCACACATCACTTGCCATTTTAGAAACATTTTGCGCAAATTCTGTCAATGTGGTAAATCGGTGCAAGGCAATACGCGTTATGATCATTATTTCTAATATTTATCAACTATGTAACTTATGGCAAACACTGCCTTTAAATTCATGTGCATTCATGTGCAGCAGTGTTCGTTTCGAATATTTCAGATAGTTTCTCTGCCACACTAAAGAAAATAATTATTACTTCATAATAATGATAATTACTCCATACCGCTGTTTTCATGTTGCACTGCTAAAGTCTTCTCTCGTTGATCAGCGAATGCGCACTGACACAAAGCGAAATGGGCGGAGATTTGTTACTCATGCCAAAATGAACTCTGATCAGAATGAAAGCTTGGCCAATCAACATGCAGTGATTATACTGACATTAATGGTGGCCAATAGCAGTATGAGGAAACAGAATGCAAGCAGCACGAACTGTGCTGAATGAAAGCGCATTTGAGAAACGTTGCCCTAGTGGACTGTGTGAGTGGATGGAATGCATCCGCGTTGGATGAAAAGCAGATTAAATAAGTCCTGGTACCCAGTACCGGCATCAAAATAAGTCCCGGTACGGAGTACAGGTGAGTACCGGCAGAATTTCACCCCTGTATGTATGTATGTAGCACAGTACTTATTTTCCTTTTTTAAAAGCTTGCTGAAAAGGCAACAGATTTACAGTTGCTATTAAAAACTGTTAAACACGTAAGGAATTAAATGTATATTCTTCATTAAGATGAAATGAAATAAAATCCATATCTTTTTTAGCTTAAACCAACTAACTACACAGAGACAGATACAGAAAGTAATTAGGAAGCACTGCTGGTAATTACTTTTTGTCACAATGTCCATTTGATTACACAAACAATATACATCTTCAGTCCTAAATTATCCAAGGTAATAGTCAACCAAGCAAGTTGTTGTTACTTTACATGTCATTTTTTCCATTCTGAATACTTTTAAACCTAAAACAGATAGGGAGGTGAAACAATCATATTATTTTTCATACTGTAGAGTTACAGCAGAGTTAAATCATCCTGGAGTAATGCTGGTTAACCGTTAAAAAAAGCTATATAAATAAAAATAATAAACCATTTAAATAACTGGGACAGCTTTGTAAAAAAAAACAACAGTTTTAATTAAATGCAGTACTCCTTTTGTGTGAGTCCCCTGAGCTTCTCTAGACATCTTTCCAATCTGTATTGTGGTTACATTGTGTAATGTTAATAGTTTTTGCATAAAAGAAGTTACCTTGAAAAAGCTTTAAAAATCAGGCAAATCTTAAAGATAATCTGCTTTTTTAACATGAGGGCAAAGAGACAGAAGACCTTTGTATCATATATTGACATGTTTTGCTCACTGTTCCTGAGCAGGGCTGTTGAACAGGGTACACGAAGGACCTCATTTTGAAAATATCTTGTCTCAGAAACTTTTTTTTTTTTTGGCTTGGCATGCATTTGAAAAATATAAATCTATTCTCACATAACAAGCAAGTTCTGCAAAAAGGTACAACAGTACAATAACCTCAAAGGAATTGTGGGAAAACAAAATTATCCATTAACTGACATCTTTTCTTAGACCCATCATTGTTGTTTCTAACCACTTCAGTTTGACTGACAGGATGTTTTCTAGGGGGAAAAGACGATTTCAATAACATTAAAATAATTCTACAGCAAGTGAAGTAAGACATGAAACAGATGAAGAATAATGAGTGGTCTTGAATTCCACATAATCAATAGAATATTCTAAGGCCCATCAGGAAGGGTCTCACACAACAACAGGTATAATCTACCGTAAAACAATTTATGTATTTAGTGTCAGGGGGAGACGGCACATTTACTCTACTATAAGTCTGTGATGACATCTTTCAGGCTACGATGCATTAAAGACTCACACAAGAAGCTGTACATTCGTGTTGGATATTGCCCTGAAGGTAAAGGGGTTTGTAGTTCCTGCTGCATGCTCTGGTGTATTTTTACTATTGGATTTGATCTACACTTTACAGTATCTAGATTCAGTGGATTTTTCACCGCAAGCACATTAAAGGGGTTATAGCTAATGATATTATTTAATAAATTGTACATCCCTTGTTCAGTTTTGAAGGAAGCATGTGATAGCAAACATGTATTTTCTTTTGGATTTCTGGTACCATAGTAGGTTCAAGTTTCCAGTTTGCAATTGCACTTAAAAGCAATTTCACCTGCCACTGGCAGCTGGTTTGTCAATGTGTGAATTTCGTATCCCTGCCTATAAAACATATAGGCAAACTAATTTAATTATTTTAAACTTTTTGACTTTGTACACTTTATAGTCATTTATATATTTAACACATAATCTTATGTCTACAGTCATGTACCCTGGGCCCAGGGTTAGTCTACGTAGGATGGTGGATATAAATATTACTGTAATGAAATATATGTTTTTTAAAAGGCCATGTTATATTGATAGGTTTTTGTGATTAATTATTTCTGTTACCTTCTGGTCAACATACATAATATAAGTTTTTGCTTATGAAAAGTCTCTGTTCATCTTTAGCACTTTTTTGCACTGAATTACTGCAGAAACTATACAGTACTTTTTTTTTTTTTTACTTCAAACAGTTGTAACAACTGCATGTCAAATTATAATTATAAACATACATGAGGATAATATGTAATTGTCTTACCAAAAAGGTACACAAGCCTTTATTAGTTATAAAATATTGACTGCTTTCCAGATGGCTCTCGCTTACTCCATCATAAAAGAAAGGGTCAGAGACTCTTAACATTCTTTTATTCCTCTTAATAACTTGCAATATAGTAGAATTGCCAAGCCGCATCTGTTTCAAAGATTGCTTTTACATTTATTGTTTCAAGTTGTGCTCATAGTCCCTTCTGATTCTCTTATTGATTTGTCTGTCATTGAATTACAGACTGTACCACTGGTCTTTTGATGACTCCTGTGTTGTGGGCCCAAAGCGTTTCCAGGCACAAGTCAAATAAAACCAAAATACTTTTTAAAGAAAATTGACAGAAACTTTAAATGTGTCTTGAGGGTCGCAGTGAGTCAATTATCTTTATACTGGAGATAAGAATGTTTGACAGAAATGCTATTCCAGCAGTGGCATGTTTACTTCTTTATGACAATTGGTTAGATTTAAATGAACACATTTTTATGTAGGTGTCAGAATGTAGAGAAAACCAATAATTAACATAAGTTAAAACGCTTTCTTATTTTATTTTATTTAAAAAATATTTTTTTCATCAATTGATTCTCTTTGTTAAATAGCTAGGTAAGCAAATTGAAAACAATACTTTACTAAATAGAAAAAAAGGATATCCTCTCTGTTTTTTTTCTCTGTTTAGATTATGTTTGTAGTTTTTACATACCTTTATCCAACATTGGCTATCTTGTAACTGGAAATTTGGCGCTATGGTACCTCATATAGCACCAGCAATGCTATATATATATATATATATATATATATATATATATATATATATATATATATATATATATTCCTTACCAACCATATATAGTTTCTGGACTACTCAACTGGGTCTGGACTGCTCAAATGACCCATCCACACTCATCCACATACACAGGAGCGAAGGTTTGTGTCGTGTGGGAAGTTTAACTGGTCACAAACATGTCTCAGGCCGCACTTTTACCCAATTCTAACATTAAAAATTTACTGAAGAGCATGGGGGGGGGGGGGGATAATTTAGCACCAGTAGGATCTCTGGTGCTAAACTATCAAAAAAGTTTAGCACTAATTTTCAAAACGATGTGCACCCCTGATTAGATTGAACTGTTTTTTTTTTTTTATGATATAAAGCTCACACTTCAAAAGTTCAGTTTCTCATGCCCAGGTAAATACTGTGCATATTATATTATGTTAAAATATTTTACTAATAACAGTAATACATGCATTTTACTAATCGTTTTAAATACTGTATTTGAAAAGTTCAGATCTTTATGAGTCTGTGTGAGAAACACAAAAAGTTAAAAGGATTTGCCAGGTAGAACTACAGAGATGAAACCCCCCCCCCATTAATTCTCATTGTTGATAGGTTTCCAATATTTCTTGAGTGCAGGTGCATGAACAATGAAAATGTTACAAAAGTGCACTCTAGTAAGTTAGCAGCAGAAAGGATGAGATACATCATTACTGAATAAAATCTGTTAGACAGGAAACATAATGAACTCTGCTGTTTATACCTGGCAGCTCTGCAGAACTGATTTGAACCTGTGTTTCTAACCTTGGCTGTTAATCAAGATTTTTTATAAAATATGTATTGACTTGTGAGTGCTGACTTGTAAGGCTTGCCATCTGTAGCCTGTGTATGCTGCATATCCTGTAAATAGTTTCTTACAATTTGGTATAATAGGCCTCAAAGAAAAATCCTCAGAGTTGACTTTACATAATAAACAAATACATACATAAATACTGGACAACACTTTGCAATTGCCCTAGCGTTTAGCATTAAAAATACTGTAAAAGTAAAGAGACAGCCAGAGTCTAGGATATTTAAAATAGTCCAAACTTCTTTGGGTATTAACCTGACTCTTAATTTCTGGCTTCCTCAAAGTGAAGTTGGTATTATTGTGTTCATTTTGGAGACTTTCCATGTACTCTCTTTTACAAAGCTAAGGGCTTGTATCTGCCTGCAGCTTTGAGATGAAAGATCAGAGCATTTTCCCACTGCAATGCAGAACTGTATCTTTGACAAAAGAGATACCCAAGCATTAAAGAACATCATTGATGAATACAAAGTATTTGTTCAAAGATGGACCCTGGGGGGCTGCTTTTATCACTGATATAAGGGAATCTATGCTGACAGACACACTTGGTTTGGATTTACAAAACATACTGTACAAGACAGATTCATAACACACAGGCATGGATGTACTAATTAGTGTTGACTGATCAAGTCAAAAGCTTTAGTCAGGTCGATACAATTGAACCCTCTCAATGCAAAGGAAATGGTGTATGTAAAATAAAGGTTTACAAAGCCTTCCACATTTATTTACATATAAACCACCTACTGTAAACTGAACAGTACTTAATATTTAGTAGTGTG
This sequence comes from Acipenser oxyrinchus oxyrinchus, assembly GCA_030684275.1. Lineage (NCBI taxonomy): Eukaryota > Metazoa > Chordata > Actinopteri > Acipenseriformes > Acipenseridae > Acipenser > Acipenser oxyrinchus. The sequence continues at coordinate 14,286,939 of CM060257.1, read as the reverse complement.
CTATATGCAATACATTTTCACACTAAACAAGTAAAACAAATGCACAAGTGTTTCTGGTAGAGTATTGATACAGAATCTGGAGACGCCAATATCAAATGTATATACAACAGGATGCACCACCCGTGGCTGTTACTTTATGGAACTGGTTTAGGATTATAACTACTCCGAAATGATCCCTCTCTTAAATGACTTCCTAGTTATATTTTTATTTTTTTAATTAAATATTCTATAGCCCTCTTAGAGGCTAGAACTCTCAGTTTAGCCCCTGCTATTCTAGTAAAAACACCAGGGAGGTATTCCACTTCATATGCCACGATTAATAAAATATTAATAAAATAATAAAATACTATAAGAAAACACTCAACTTCCTTTCCATGACTAGCTCAAACAGGAAGACTGGAATATGAACTGAACTTATTGCAATATGTCCAAAGAGGTGCAATATAATTTTCTTCACTAACTGCTACAAAAAATACTGTTAAAACATCAAATACACGTTGACCATAATATGTGCATATTTCTTATAGGAAAACACAAGACCTATACAATTTAATGGTAATATACAACAGGTAACATTTGCTGGAATTATTTCAATAGCTTTAATGGTCCTTTTTTTTAAATACCAGAAAGTAGCAAAGACAGTAGCAGATTTCAAGTTATTTGGATTAAACAGGTTTAAGTAATCTAACTTTCGTACTCTTTCCATGCTAGAGGACAATTGTCTATTTAATCGTCTTATCTACTGAATTCCAGTGTCAGAATACTTTAATTATATCCCTATTTAACCTTTTCAATTGGGACGCCTTTATCCTGACTCATTTGGACCTAACAGATTTATTATACATTTTAACTAATCCACCCAGTCTAAAGCTGTATTAAAACCATTTAAAAGGGTTTAAATCCTCACAGAAAGACCTGACAAGCCAATTCCATAATATCAAGCAAAAGTGGAGGCTAGGTTTGATTAAAAATTGTTTCTAGTGTTCATTGGGAATATATTATGTCCATGGGCCTAAAAGCTACAGCTTTAGGTCAAGGAGTCATGGCATTCAATTACACGTCTCCTTGAACAAAGGGTGTGAATTATTGGAGATGGAGTCCAAAAAAAAAAAGAAAAAGCTTTCTGTGAAGTACTTTCAAGTATATGTGTAATGTCATGATTATAATTTTTCTACTGTTTTCATACTACTGAGGTGTAATAATAGTTTAGCTGAGGCTGGGAGTGCTAGAAGGCAAAACATGGTTTCTCACCATATTAAAACTATAAAATGCTTACTTATAATATTCCATGTCAAATAAGAATTATATTTCACAGTACTGGAGACATCTAGCCATTAAAAAGTCAAGCTATGGCTGCGCCATAAACTTAATTCAGTTTCTCATGGTGTGGAACATTTTGCACCTATTTATTTGTACTATGTGCCTTGGTGTAACTATACAATTATATCAGGTAACAAAATGGTGTTCACAAGCTCTTTACCATGTAATTACAGTGTATATATTGTAACCAATTTTATAGTGCTGAAAAATAACTTTGATTGTGTTGAATAAAAGAGGAAACATGCACCAAGGCATGTCTGTCTTGTAATGTCCTCCTGATTGACCTAAAAGGGTTTGATTTATAAACACCTGTGTTTGGTCATGTGGCCTGGTGAGGGAAACCTAGGTCAAATAACCTATTAACAAATGAGCCTATGTTCGGTTACGGATCTAACCCCGGTTCCCTGAAAGAGAAGACGACCAACAACAATACTTTTGGGATATGCCTGCCGCAGGCATATCCCTATCGGCAGCTCTGACATAAAATGTGATGTGTTTTGTTACATGGGTTTAAATGTTCTTTTATAGAATATAATGTAACCAACTGAGTAATTTCCCTTTCAATTCGAGGATGACCAACAACAATACTTTTGGGATATGCCTGCCACAGTTCAGGTATTTACTGAGCATTTTATGTCAGAGCTGCCGTTAGGCCCCTCCGGTGAGAGATGTCCTCGGTCCCGCCTACCGAGGTAATAAATAAGTAGTCACTCCACGGAGATCACATTCTCTTTCACATGGAACCCGCAAATGCTACCTGGCAAGGTTTGTTGGTCGTCTTTTCTTTCAGGGAACCAGGGTTACATCTGTAACTTAATGTTCCCTTTCAATTTGAAGACGACCAGCAACAATGCATATCAAAACCGTCATGAGGGAGCGTGAGCGGAGACAGCAGACAAGGGACGTCTCGATACCGCCAAACTAATGTTTGTGGTGTGAGTGTGCAATCTCAAGGACCCTTGTGCTTTATGAAGGCATGGAGGAATCTACCACGTTAAGTCGGTAGAACCTGGTGAATGTATGCGGAGTAGAAAAGCTAGCCGCAGTACAAAGTGGCCAGTTGCTGCTTTAAGAGGGCTTGACCCAGGGTCCTTTCACCATGACAGACGGAGCTCTCGTCCTATCCACGAACCAGGCAGAGGGAATTCAATCTCCGATCCTGCTCTGAAGAAAAAGGAGGAGGATGGAAAGCCTCTAATTCCACTGATTGGTTTAAGTGGAACGCCGTAACCACCTTAGTGCCTTGAGTGTCTCACCTGTTTACTGCTCCTTGAAGGATACTTGAGCGGCTGCCTACAGACAGTTTGGTCTGGACCGCGTGCAGTCAAACACCCGGAGCAGCGTGTAGCTTACAGCAGAGTGGAGCACAGCCTTCAGACAGTAAGAAGTAGAAAAGAGACCTTTTTTTATCAAGACCCAACACACCGAGGCGGGTGGGTCGATGTATCCGTGGAGTCTACCCAACAATGGGGCTAGTAGAATCAGGCCCAGTGGAGGAAGCACACATTTTTTTTTTATTTATTTTTTTTTTAACTGCCAAGCAGTGAAGAAAACACACACATACAGCAGAAGCTGAAGAGGAGGGTTTATTTATTTATTTATTTATTTATTTATTGGGCCGCGCACACCAAGTGGGCGGGCTGAGTCAATCCAGTGGTGCCGACTCAACAGCGGGCACGGTAGAGCCTGGTCCCAGTGGAGGAATCACGCATCTCTCTTTTTATAGCTGCAAATAGCAGGAAAAAAGACACACAAAACAGCAATGCTGTATGGTTAGAAGCAGACAGCAGTTGGCAGGCAATTTAAGCTGTTGAAAATAAAGGGTTTTTTTTAAAACGGAGAGCAGTTGCGCAGCGTTTATAGCTCAGCCTTCAGAAGCCGCGGCAAGCCGACTTCCAGCAATAAATTGCAGGGCAACTACCAGAAAACTCGTAGTGAGAGGTCTTTCACACAGACTCAATCACAGCAACTGGAGAGGTTAGTATACCTACCTTACCTACCTGATTCTGAGGTTTGCTCTTTTATTCAACAAAATCAAAAAAGGGGCCTATCGGCAGCTCTGACATAAAATGCTCAGTAAATTCCTGTACTGTGGAAGGCATATCCCAAAAGTATTGTTGTTGGTCGTCCTTGAATTGAAAGAGAACTATGAAATTACTAAATCGGTTACATTATATTCTATAAAAAAAAAAAAAAAACATTTAAACCCGTGGAGCAAATCACAGAACAAAAGCAGTAAGCGTTTACTTAAAAAACATTTAATAATACACTTAATGGTAACGGTTATATATTATATATGCATATATATGGTATATACACACACCCATTTTGTCAAAAGAAGGGGTTACAGGATTACAAAAGACTAATCTACATGTGTAAATAGGTACTTCTGTTGAATTCTCCATTCACTGTTTTAAAGTGACTATTCAAGATTTATTTAAGATTTGTGAAGTACAGATTGACTGTATTGTTATTGACAATATACATACGCTACATGTATTAATATACATTGTACTGTAACTTTACTCAGTCTATGTTGATTTAAGCAAATTGTTTACAAGTATAGTGTTCAGTGCGGCTTTCTTTAAAAGCTGTTTAAATGTTCCATTGATCAAACAGAATTAATTTGGTAACATCGTGAAGCTAATTAATGCAGCTTTGTTCCACGACATCAATGCTAGGTGTAGAGAATTAATAATGACAGCAGGAACTGGGGTTTTAAAACCCATAACGAAACAATGGCCTGTGTCGGAAATTGACCAAATAATGATTAGGATCCTACAGGATTTTACTTGCTTCTGCGATCAATAAAAAACTAAATTGTCTTTATGACTTGATTTTTCAGCTACATTTAAAAATTCAATACAATTTTAAATTTCTCAAGGTTTAAAAATATTTCATTTACAAATATTGTTTGACAAATACAATTTTGTGGGAAACATAAAGTTCTGCTCTAATTTGTAACTAATCAGTGTTACTTGAAATAACATGTCATATTATAACCAGTACGGAAGCATGATTAAATAAAGTTTCTTATTAAATGCATACTTTAAAAATATGTTTGCAGATTGACTTTAAATACCAAGACTTCATTAACAACATACAGCTAAGCCAATAAAATAAACACACAGTGTTTTGTTTAATTGTAAATGCTCCACACTAAATTACTTTGGATCATGCAGAATTTATACCTGGTCAGATATCTAGAGCTCCTGTGAGCTTCTGAAGGAATCGTGCCAAGATACAGGACCTGGAATCTTATGCTTTTCTAATAAACAAATGTTCTTCAGACATTCACTATAGACTCCTAACCTGTTTAAACCTTTTGGATTGCATTTGGATGTAATCTGGTAATGGGTTGATTAAGGTATATGCAAATTTCCCTTAGGGAGCACTGTTGAATCCCATACATTATGTGCATATCACATGGTTATTTAACTATGGTCAACTGTAACGCTGTGCTTTTAAAGCCTCAACTCATTCATTCAACATTATATAACTGGGATGTTAACACTCATAGTTAAATAGCCATTGGATATGTGATCCAACAGCAACCCCTTTGACATTTGTATTTCATTATTGTGTTCTTTATGCTAGTTCTATACACCTTTCTAACAATTCTCAAAGAAATGCATTGACTTAAAAGCAATGACTTAACAGTACATAATGTGAGTCAACTTCATCCCCATTGTCCAGGCCATCCACACCCTCCACATCCTGCACATCTAACTGTACAACGGTGCCACTAACAGTCATGGCATATTTACATATTCCAATATGCAGTATTACCCCACTTGTTGCTGTGCAAATTGTCTCTCTTTTGTTACATATTGTACCACTTTAAAAGACAAGCAGTTTTATAATTGCTTAAATAATAATTATCACCAAAGCATCTCTGACTGCAACCTCAAATGTTGGTTTATCAAGTTTGATTATGGCATTTGCTTTACCAACAGACACATATTCACTCAGAAAGTACTACTTAAAAACAATAACAGTACTTGTTTTAAGTAGTACTGGTATTTACAAGTGCTAACAATTTGTGAGGATGTCTTGTATTTTTCAAATAAATAGAGATACACTGTAACATAATAAACGAGTAATTCTATCCACTTTATTGTTCTTGTTGTAATGTTAATATTGTCACGTCTAGTAATACTTAGCAGCAAGAATATTCCAATGAAGAGATTTTGAAATGCACCAGTGATTGCATTCAGCAGAAAAATAAAAAAAAGAAATACTTTCTATGAATGTGCAGTCACTAGAGATTGAGGGAGTATTAAAATGAAACAGATATGTGATTTCAGCAGCTCTGGAGCCAAGATGTGACAGTCAATGAAATAGTTGAGTTAGCTGATCTTAAAAACATTTCCCAAAGTATGCTTCCCCTGAAAAGCATAATCAAGAAATACTGTTCTTCACAATCTTTTAAAATACAGATATAACTGTTCCTAAACCACTGTCATTTCAAAAAGCTATAATAGATTGAGAAATAGGATACAATTTATCACACACAGCAACTGAAATACAGTCCCACTGACTTAACCCTGTTAGATGATTGCAAATGTATGCTTTTTATTGCCTATTCAATTACAACCTGCTGTTTGAATGATACTGTGAATCTACAATTGGTTTTAAAGGAATTCATTATTCTATTAACCTTTGAGCCCCACAACTGTGAAAGGGACATTTCTCCATACTGGTGACACCACCACTGTCTTCAAGTATAATAAGGGATCTCAATGTGATCAATTATTAAACAGCCCATTTAGAACATTCAAACCATTTGTAATAGACATTATTAAACAGGCTTTTCTTCTGCTGGTGTGACCACTAAAACTGATGGCCGATGTAACAGGAAAGTGTATTAGACAATATGATTTAAATTTGCTGTAGATCCCAAGACTTGTGCAGAAGCTAATGCGTATCTGATTAAGCAGCCAGCCAGGAGGCAAGAATTACACAAAAATCAATAAAGGATACGTTTATGCTCTCTTGTTCACTTTCATTTTACAAATAAAATATACCTCCTTTCAAAAGAAACCATTAACATAACTAAGCCTATGCTGACAGCACCCAAACTGTTAGCTAGCTATGTTCAAATTAAAAACCTGGCTCAGCTCAGGGTGCACTGCAGAACCCAAAGTTGCGCAGAAAATTACAAAGCTTGGTAGTAGACATTCACAATTATTGACAAGTCGTTATGCTCTATTCATCAAACTTTGATAGAAACAGTTTTTTAGTTTCATTATTCTTTCTTACAAAACACACTCTTCCTTAGAGATCTGTTCTGTCACAATTGCTTTGCTTTTTACACTTTCTGTATCAAAATCTGCATTGATTTCATATGATTCTTCGGAAGTCATTATTATTACATGTAATGCAAAAGTACTGTTTTGCAACATTCGACAACTCATCAGGAAAGAAGCAGCTTTTCGAGCTCCCCAGGATGTAAAACACCTCAATAAAGATAAAAGCTATGGTGCAATATGTAATGTCAGTTTTATTTGTTCTTAGAAAATTATTCTTGGCAGGTGGTAAATAAGATCAATGATTGGTATGACCCACATCATATTCAAGGTTTCATGTTAGGTTTTCCAACTGTAGGAAAAACAAAATCTGTGACTGTAAATGGAGAAAATGTCAATACACTTTACTCTTACCATCATGGTTATGGTTTTAATGTGCAGACATTAATTCTGTGTTGCCAGTTTAGTTCTAAAGGAATAGTGATGAATAATGTTACCTTTTATTGTCCTACCCCACAACACTGTGACAAATAGCCTAATAATAGTTTAAGGTTAACATTAATTATTTAAGTGAAATGGTTAGTTCAATTAAGGAAAAAGTTTATATTAGTCTTAGCGTTACTTAAACATTTCCCAAGCCGGAGGCCTAGTGCTGTCATTTCTCCAGAAAGAACTGGATTACCATCAGCAGCTGTGGGATTTATTTGAGTTTAATTAGTTGTGGAAAAGGCCAAACACTTTCCTCCTCAGGGGTCTCTTCTGCTGTCATGTAGAAAGACGGTAATAACCAGGATTAGTTAGATAAAAGTAATTATTTTGAACTATACAAAATCAATTATTGCAACTACTTGACATCAAGTATATGTGAAAACTAGTGTTGAAGTCACAGGACTCAACAAGCTGAATTTAGCTGTTGGAAACATTGTAAATATAGTGAACATGTTTTTTGTTTGTATATGTTATGTTTTTGTTTTTTAATGGCATTGTAAGAACAATTCAATAAATGATCATTTAATGTTTTTCTGGGTTGATTAGTTCTCTTATTAAAATATTTAATTGACATGTTACAAAGATCGAGGATTTACTATGAACACACATACACGCACAGACACAAGGAATGTTTAATCAATAGTAGTATTTTACACAACTAAGTACGCAAACAGTAAACAGAAATCAGAAAAGTCAGAAAGTACATCTTAGTCTCTGAGCACAAAACACAAGTCCAAAGCTCTCACTGCACTCATGCTGGCTAGCAAGGCAATTGAAATATGACACCACCTATCTCCTCACACACCAAGCATCAACTTCAACAGCAAGCTGGCTGTGACGTAGCTAGTACCTTGCTCACACACACACACATACACACACACACATGCCTAACTGAAATGATGCAGACAATCTTAGAATATATCACATTAAGCTTATTAATGGTATATAGATTACGTATATGGCAAGTTTTCTTTTAAAGAAATTCTTCATACAACAATATGAGGTAGATTACTTATAGTTACTTCATCAAGTTTCACTAAAAGTTAATTCACACGCAAAGTGTGCAAACTAAACAATTAACACTTAAATTCGAAGTGAATGTGTTACTCTAAGGAAAATGCAACTGGAATTATGCTAAACAGTTCCTTGAAGCTTAGACTTTTGGTCCGCTGTTTTGGAAACTCAATCTATTGAAGTGTCCAGTACAAAAAGCTCTCCTCTCAGCAACAAAGTCTTCAATTCTACATTGGATCAAACTCGGCAACAAAGCTTTCAATTCTCGACAGAATCAACAACAGCTGCAACAAAGTCTTCAGTCCTCGGTATAGGATCCACAACAGGGTCCGTCTTCTCTGTCCTCTTTGCTGAATCTTTTAGCTAAGCAAGTAGCAGGGCACAGTTTTTTTTTGGATACTGTGGTTGTAGGTGTACAGCAGACCTAGACTGGTTTGTCTGATAACAGTCTCTGTAAGTTTTATGGCAGTCCTCCTTCCGGGCCTCAGTCTCATTGCTTGTGGTAGTGACTCACTTGCAACTTGCTTCCTCTTCTTGGGTCCGTTTTCAGGCAGTCCCGGAGTTGCAGCTTCGCTTAGCAGAGTGACAACACTTTGTTTAGCATTCGATGTGGAGCGCAAAATGTTTAGTTTTGCTTGGATATTTATAGTCTTTTCACTCTGCTGAGTAGCCACTTTCATTAGATCATTTGTGTGTCTTGCCTTTCGTCCAACGGCTTGTTGTTGCAGTTGGGACTTGTTGACATCTATATTTTATGTCTTCCTTGCACCAAACTGCTTGTGTTTGCAGTTTAACTGTCTTTTTCACTGTCCGTTCAGCCTTACCCAGTCCAGATGCCCCCCTCCTAGCCCTGGTCATCTTCAGTTCAGTATTCCTGCCAGGAACCAAGGGGCCCTTTTCTTAAGACACAGCAGTGTCATTAATTAGTTTAATTATATCATTAATACATGTTCAGGTATTAATATAATATTCAGTGAATATGTCCCACAGCATGAATATACCATTATGTTGGTAACTAGCTATTATACTCTATTTTATGAATGCTATTTTGTGGTTGTAAGATTTGTGCTCTAGTTAGGCGTCAACGATCTTTGAAGCCATTGGATATGGGGCACATTAAGCTAACTAAATGATCAATAATAAATGACATTCAAAAAGCATGTTTTTTTTCTTTCCCTCTTGCAATAATGGTAATATGTGGGCAAGGCAGAGCAGTCAATGAAACTTATTTTGTAAAAATAAGAATTCCGGTTGCATAGCTGTCTTGTCACATGGAGTTTGCATACTTTTACACAGACTAAAATGCATGAAGCTGTATTAAGCATTCTAATAAATTAGGATAAGCTATAATAAAAGTTGTCCATATTTTTTTTTGGTTTAGGCACACTTGTTTAATTGTAGTGGTGATTCTATCCAGAGAGCATCATAATAGACCTTCGTTTTATCTGTAGATTTATCTGATTTGATTTGATTTTTTATTTCCTTCTACCAGATCAGAAAAACTTTATATTTAGCTATTAAAAAGAACTTTAAAAAAGTTTACAGCTAGCATAAGTTATAATTCATGATGTGCACACTATTGATCGTGCAGATGTTTTGTTAACTTTAAATTAGGTGGACAGCAGTGTTGTTCAACACATGTATGTGTTTCACTGTGGTATGCATGAATAGTTTTTTCCTGCTATTTTTTAAACATTTTGCAGCCTAAGGGTGTGTATTTATACTCTAAGCATAACATAATGAGTCAGATTGGGTTCAGGGCTCACCCAGAGAGATGGAGTGCTCTTTGTATAATAATTACATCGGGCATTGCAGGTGGTCACCTTCTCAGCCTTCAGTTGCACAAAGCCTGAATAATTAATTTCGGCTGGTTGGCCTAATTAGGTCTTTCAAACCTGTCTGTGTGTATCAGGCTGGTTATCAGTAGTTACGATTAGCAGGAACAGCAGATAAAGAAACTCCAGGCCTTTGTACAACACAATGTTTTGTCTTGGGGCATTATATTGAGGAGTGGCACATGAACTAGGAACAAAACTAATCTTACTTGGCAGGATTTTATCAACATTATTAAAATGAGTAAAATGTTAACGAGTGTCCCTATTTCATTCGCAATGAGAATCAACTTTAATTAATTTTAGACTATAAATACCATACCATATTATACCATACCAATTTCATTTACACAGCTCACTTTAAGTATCCTGGAGTGCTTTACAGACTAACAAGCTCTACACAGCCAACTAAAAAATAAAGACATTCTTTATGAACTACATCTAAACATAGTAATAGCACATCATAGGTCCAGCCAGACCCCACATGCCAAATTTAACAAGTAGTGACATGGTCGTGTGCATGAACCCAGATCTCTCTTGAATATGCCACACAAATGGTACTACAATAAAATGAATAAAATGTGAACTTGGACTTGCACTTTTCCAACTGAAATATGAATGAATTTCTGTCATAGAGGAAATAAAACAATGTCCAAGACACAGGCTTTTTAGGTTGACCAGTCATATCCTTTATTTACAATGCTGATCATACAAAATGTTTAGAGGGAGTAGAAGGCAGAGTTTCACAATAATTTTTGGACAGCAACCTTCAACACCTTGTGTTCCCAGGAAGAGAGTTCCAACTTTTAGAAAATAATAAACAAAATAGGGGAAAAAATCACTTCAAACACAAACGTTAATGTTGTCTCTTTATATGCTGAGCACAGGAACAGTACTATTCTTCACCTCAAATGGTAGGATCAACATTTCCTATTGCAAAAAACTAAGCAATCGAGTTAATTCTCAAAGACAGGTTGTTTTGAGTGCTATTAGGCTGTGCTACTCCCTCATTGCCTCATGTCACCTTACCTGAAGCCACCCCCCCTTAATGCCCCAAGGTCCACAAGTCCATTTTCCCCATTATAGAGCACAGAGGATTAGCTTTCGGTTGCTCCTCACCAAGATGGCGCAAAGTCAATTTTTCTCCTTATTTCTCACAAGTCTCAGTGAGATGCTAGTCTTACTCAATCTGTCACAATTCCTAAATCTCATATCTAATTTGAGTAATTTTAAGGTGACACAATAGGGCTTACTAGGACAGAGGACTCAGTATCAGTGCCACGACAGCTTGTTTAGCTTTCTTTCCTATTTTTTTGTGAGCAGCTGATAAAACTCAAACCCTTCTCTAACTGCAGCAACCATGTAATACATGGGTTGGCTCAGCTAGCAATATTGCTCCTGTGGAAGATTTACCAAGCCTTGCAATACCATCCTTACATGTGTACTTGTGTGTGACAGAGAGCGAATGAATCCTAGTCAACAATCTCCCTACTGACCTGTGAGGGTGCATTATAACAGGTACAGTGTGCCTCATACTGGATGGTTCGGCAGTTCATTCCAGGGTCAGTCGGAAGCCGGCCATCCAGGAAGTGGGCGGAGTCACAATACCAGAAGTCAACGCCCTAGCACGGTAAACGATGTGTCAGTCATGGATTGGAGGATACGTAATTGAACTTGCTATCGGAGGGGGCGTGACTAAGGGTATTTCAGAGGATGTGCCGATGCAATCTTTTCCTGTGTTTTGGTTATGGAAAGACCTGTAAAGCACAGGTGAAACAAAGTAACCGTGAGTGTTTTTTATTTGTGTTTGTTATTAACTGTGTATTCACCACCAGCATGGGAGCACCCCGAAAGGATGCAGAGCCGTGCCTGTACATTGCCTTTGTGTATTATTATTTCGAGACAGAAAGCCTGTATTGTTTGGCTATGCAATTACACATTGTTCTGTAGTTGCCATTATTATTAGAACATAAGAACATAAGAAAGTTTACAAACGAGAGGAGGCCATTCGACCCATCTTGCTCATTTGGTTGTTTGTAGCTTATTGATCCCGGAATCTCATCAAGCATCTTCTAGAAGGATCCCAGGGTGTCAGCTTCAACAACATTACAGGGGTTGGTTCCAGACCCTCACAATACTCTGTGTAAAAAAAGTGCCTCCTATTTTCTGTTCTGAATGCCCCTTTATCTAATCTCCATTTGTGACCCCTGGTCCTTTCTTTTTTCAGATCGAAAAAGTCCCTTGGATCGACGTTGTCAATACCTTTTAGAATTTTGAATGCTTGAATCAGATCGTCGCGTAGTCTTCTTTGTTCAAGACTGAATAGATTCAATTCTTTAAGCCTGTCTGCATATGACAAGCCTTTTAACACTAGAACCACCGGATTTTCAAACTACCTAGAACCACCATATGCTTTGTTATGAAACTTAAAGACATACTATCGGATACAACTGAAAAGGTTTATTCATGAACATCATATTTAACATTTGCATCGCAGAAACACCGTATTTAAATGGAAAATTAAACATAAAGGCTTTATTTTAAAAATGAGCGCATATACAGTACGACTACAAACAGTGAAAAAATATAATAAAATATACATCTCAAAAGAAACGGGTATGTACATATACCTGTGTACAGGTGTAAACGGGTAAATGTACACAACAAACTATAAAAACGAAATCATTGTTTCTAATACTACATAAAAAGAAAATATAAAACTACATCCGCTATGATGGCTGCATTGTACTCTATGGAGGAGCGTACGCGTCTGCCAGCTGACTGTGCCTGCATCCAGGAGCTGTGTTGTAAACACAGACGCAGTTCCATTGAACACTATTGTGTAAACACATGTAAACTGGTACATACAAACCTGTAAAACCAAAATGTTTTTTTTTTCTAATAGTAATATAAAAAAAGAATATATAACATACGTTTCATATTGGGCACATAAGTTGTTATCCTACCTGTCATTTCAGTTTGATGTATGCATCTGAGTGCAGCTTGCCGTATTCCAATCCAAATGACTACTTTCAAGATTAAATATTTCCTTCTGATATATTCCCAGTTGCATTTGTGAAACCAAATGAAGGATTGTTGTCTCCAGGAACATTGAAAAATAAGCAACTAGACTTTCACTGAGTTTGCATCTTGACAAATCCACAATCAAACCAATCCCTGTCGTAGTCAGTCTACAAACAAAGAAAGGCCTGAAAAAACAAAACACGTGTGCTAGGAAGAGGGGGCGTGTCTTGTTTGCTGCATTTACAAAAAAAATAGAATATCTTACGTTATATTAAAAAAAAGACATGCATTGTAATGCATGGGTCACATTCACCCACGTTGTGGTTCTAGGTAGAGCTGTTTATAACTTTATAATTTTTGCGATTCTAGCTATCAAACGCCATCTGTATATTTAATTCATATATTTAGGAAAAGTCAAAAACGGACACACACATACGATTTACAACGGAAGAGTAATTAACATTTTAAATCCAAAATGGGCCAAATTGACCTGCATGGCGGTTCTAGTGTTAAACCCGGAATAATTCTGGTTGCTCTTCTTTGCACTCTTTCTAGAGCAGCAATATCCTTTTTGTAGCGAAGTGACCAGAACTGAGCACAATATTCTAGATGAGGTCTTACTAGTGCAAGTTTTAACATTACTTCCCTTGATTTAAATTCAGCACTTTTCACTATATATCCGAGCATCTTATTGGCCTTTTTTATAACTTCCCCACATTGTCTAGATGAAGACATTTCTGAGTCAGCATAAACTCCTTGGTCTTTTTCATAGATTCCTTCTTCAATTTCAATATCTCCCTTATGATGTTTATAACGCACATTTTTATTGCCTGTGTGCAGTACTTTACACTTTTCTCTATTACCTGTCATTTGCCATGTGTCTGCCCAGTTCTGAATGCTGTCTAGATCATTTTGAATGACCTTTGCTGCTGCAACAGTGTTTGCCACTCTTCCTATTTTTGTGTTGTCTGCAAATTGAACAAGTTTGCTTACTATACCAGAATCATTAGTCATTAATGTAGATTAGGAATAGCAGAGGACCTAATACTGATCCCTGTGGTACACCACTGGTTACCTCACTCCATTTTGAGGTTTCTCCTCTAATCAGTACTTTCTGTTTTCTACATGTTAACCTCTCCCTAATCCATGTGCATGCATTTCCTTGAATCCCTACTGCGTTCAGTTTGAGAATTAATCTTTTATACGGGACTTTGTCAAAAGCTTTCTGTAAATCTAAATAAACCATGTTGTATGCTTTGCAGTTATCGATTGTTGATGTTGCATCCCCAAAAAAGTCAAGTAGGTTAGTTAGACACGATCTCCCTTTCCTAAAACCATGCTGACTGTCTCCCAGGATACTGTTACCATATAGGTAATTTTCCATTTTGGATCTTATTATAGTTTACATAAGTTTACATATAATAGAAGTCAGGCTTATTGGTCTGTAGTTACCTGGTTCGGTTTTGTCTCCCTTTTTGTGGATCGGTATTACGTTTGCAATTTTCCAGTCTGTCGGTACAACCCCTGTGTCAAGAGACTTGCATGATCTTGGTTAGCGGTTTGTAAATAACTTCTTTCATTTCTTTGAGTACTATTGAGAGGATCTCATCTGGCCCAGGGGATTTGTTTATTTTAAGAGCGCCGAGTCCCTTTAACACTTCTGCCTCTGTTATGCTAAAGTTATTTAAAACTGGATAGGAACAGGTCGACATGTGGGGCATGTTGCCCGTATCCTCCTTTGTAAAAACTAAAAGTAATAATTTAATATATTTGCTTTTTTTTCTCTTCATCTATGATTTTGCCATTTGTATCTCTTAGACATTTTACCTCCTCTTTGAATGTTCTTTTGCTGTTGGAAAAACTTTTTGGAATTGGTTTTAGCCCCCTTAGCAAAGCTCATTTCTATCTCTCTCTTGGCCTTTCTAACTTCCTTTTTGACTTGTGTATGCAGTTCCAAGTATTCTTTCTGTGTACTTTGTTTTTGGTCCCTTTTAAACGCTCTGTAAAGTGCCTTTTTTCTCTGAATATTTTTTTAATTGATCTATTAAACCATTTGGGCAATTTTGTTTTAGATTTAGATTTGTCTACTTTTGGGATGTAATTGTTTTGCACCTCTAGTACTACATTTTTAAAAAACAGCCATCCTTTTTTCTCTATTTTATTACAATCTACTTCTGTTAGTCTCTGTTTCATTCCTTCAAAGTTTGCCTTCCTAAAATTGTAAACCTTAGCTTTAGTCATTACTTTTTCTGGTTTTCGTGGTCTGAGTTTGCCAATGGTTCTCTGACCTCTGTTTTAGTTATTCAGTCTTCATTATTTGAAAAGACTAAATCAAGGCATGCCTCCCCTCTAGTTGGTGCCTTGAAAAATTGCGTTAGGAAGCAGTCATTTGTCATTTCCACCATTTCAATATCGTCTGTCGTGCTCCTCACAAGGTCTTCCCATTTTATATGGGGGAAGTTGAAATCCCCCATTAATATGTCTTCTCCTTTGCTGCACACATTTCTAATGTCATTGTATAACAGATTATTTTGCTCGGTGCCTGAATTTGGCAGTCTATAGCATGCCCCTATTATTATGTCCTTTGAATTGTTGTCCATTATTCTGACCCATATTGATTCTGCGTTGTTTTTTTCCTCCAGATTTAATACCTGGGCTTCAAGACTATTTTTGATGTATAGCACTACCCCTCTGCCTCTTTTTCCTGCCTGTCTTTCCTATACAGTGTATACCCACAAATATTATATTTGTCTCCATCCCTCTTGGATAACCAAGTTTCTGTAACACCTATCACATCGTAGTTACTTGTTAGTGCAGTAGCTTCAAGTTCTAACATTTTGTTTCTGAGACTTCTAGCATTTAGAGAAATACATTTAATGGCTGTCTTACCTGAGTTGTTGCCCTTGTTTTGATGTAGTCTCCCTTCTGTTTTTTTTGTTGATTTCTCCCTCCTTCCTTTCTAGTTTAAATGCTTCTGAACTTCCTCGAGGATCCTTTCTCCGAGTAGATTGGTTCCCTTATTTAAGTGCAGTCCGTCCCGCCTATATAGGTAGTCCTTGTTGTAGAATGTGGTCCAATGTTCAAGGAAGGTGAAGCCGCCATGCATTTTGATCATGTATTTCCAGCTGTCCGTATGCTCCTTTGCAAGGTGTCGGCAGTATCCCAGAAAAATACCACAGTTTTGGTCTTGTCTTTTAATTTCCTTCCTAGCTCTCTGAGCTTGTTTTGCGGGATTTTGGCCTGTCTCTTCCAATGTTGTTTGTACCGATGTGGACGACTACTACCAGGTAGTCTCCTGTTCGTTCTAGGAGCCTGTCCACGTTCTCAGTGATTTGTGTGACAAAGGCTCCTGGAAGGCAGCAAACTGTTGCAGTAAGGGGGTCCAGACTGCAAACTGAACTTGCTGTGTTTCTCAATATGGAGTCCCCAACAATCATGACCTCCTTTCTTTTTGCTGTCTGGCCATCACTGTTAATAGGGTCCTGGATGTTGTTCCTTTCGTTCTCTTGATGTTGGTTTTGATCATCTAAATTTTGAAGTGGCTCAGATTTGTTGATGTTTTGATTTCTGGTGGTTGTGATTTCCTATTATGTTTGATTTCCTATTATGTTATTATTTAACGGTGCCAAACCGTGAAAACAAATGAAAAAAACTGTTTGTTGTCGTTGTTTGAGCACTGCATCACCACTACACCTGCGCACTGCAAACCACTTTGTCACATTGTGTGATACATTTACAGAGCTATCTTGTTGAAGTACAATCAAAAGAATAATCAATCTTAAACATCTCAACCTAAAAGCAATTAAATAATTTCTTTAGGCAGTCTTTAACCTCATTTCTTCAGATGAGTCAGGTTATTAGAATATATAATTACAATTCCAGTACAATATTCCAAGTTAATGCAATTCAATGGTTATTTGTTTACCCCAGGCAAGCACTGACTCAGAACAGAGATTTAACAGTTGAACAAACACATCAAGAATTGTGTGCAAAAGAAAATCTGGGTCTCAGAGCCACCAGTTGAGTGTGAATCAGGGTGCATGTATCTGTGTGAAGCGTCATCATAACTGAACTTTGGAGTAAGGGTTGTGAGTGATTCACATTAAAACAACTGGATGCATTTGCTGACTGCCTGGACATCCTATTGCAGAAGAGAAAACTGGATTGTTAACCACTGACCATGAAAAGCCAGCTGTCATCACTGCTCAAGGCCCTACCATAGCTCTAATGAGAACTGTTATATCTTTAGGATGAATTTGCATCCCTTACCACTCTCATTGTATAACATTTTGACAGAGGGTTCAACTGTGTGCAACCTTTTAAAGACACTGTGTGGAAAAAAAACAACAAAACAGCACAGTTTCACTTTTCTATTATGTTACACACAAAACCACACCCCTCTGCATTTGGCAGAGATCTTTCACTGTGGAGCGCAGTGATGCAGTGACAAGATGTTGTAGGCACCAAATAAATAAATAAACCTATAAATTTTCTAATGGAAATGTGGCTTGTGCTAGGGCAATGAGGAGACCCAATAAATAAAAATGTACTGCAGTATGTTTTCCATTTCACCGCTCTCTGTCTAAAAGGAAATTATACATCTGTATAAAAGGGGTTGTTTTCTTTTTTAAATCCCTTGTGAAAGAAAGTCTTTAGACTGTCCGACTACATGTTCACTGAGCTTGTTCTAACAAAATGCACTGCTTTAAACCAAGCAGCTGCTATGCTTAAAAGCCTTCTAGCACTAGTGGTGCTATGATGTGTTAATTTCTGAATGGCCTTTGATTTTCAGAATTATTTTCTATGAACTGTTTCTCAGTTCAAAACAGGAGCTTTTACTGATCATTACGGCAAGGCATTATTTAGAAAAAACTCCAATCATGTCATGTCATAAAATAATATAAATAATGATTTTTTTCTGACTCATCAGTAGAGTCATGTTACCTATGAATTGTGTTCAAGGTCTTGTTTTGTTCCTAGTTTCTCTGTATCCATGGTCACTGAGTAACACGTCACTTTGACTTCCCCTGTGTGGGTAATTTATATACTTAGGGGGTTCTTTTCAAAAAGTGTCATTATCATTGTGTAAGTAGGACTTACCATACACTAAAGAATCCGTTCCCTAGTTACATATTTATTTTCAAAACATAGCACAGTAACATTACCTTTAAGAAGTCAGTCTCAACCCACCTAGTTAATCTTTATTTTGGGTGGAGAAAGCATTTACTTGATAGAAAACGTCAAGAGAGCTGAAGCTAAATGTTAGTGACGAGCTAGCAAAAAAAACAAATAAGTACTATTTAGAAAGAACAGCTGGATATTCCACAAAACAAAAATATAACTGAAATTGTTAAAGCCCTGTATGCAGAAAAGCACACAGTAGATAAAGTTCAACATAACTTTAATGATCTGAAGTGCTTTAAACTGTTAAAATGGCCTAATTTGCACCCAGGTCGCGGATAAAAAAAAAAAAATAGGAGTGAACAACAGTGTGACCAAGGTATCACTAAAGTTAACATTAGCTTATTACAGTATGATGATTGATACTTAAATACTATATACCGTTATATTGTTTTGAATTATCATACCGAACCTCAAAAGGAGTATTCATTTTTGTTATAGATGAAAATAAAATATAAATGAAAAATTGGGAATTGTATTTTACTTTCTAAAGGGCTACTTAGAGTTTATTTAACCCTTAAACCTTCTCCGAATTAAATAAGGTTAAAAAAAAAAACTGTTGCCTTTTTTGCGTGTATCAGTATAATATTTTAGCTGGGCAGAAGTCCATTTTAAACTGTGTTTTGCTAAATGCTGCATTAGTAGTAAAAGCTGCCAAATATGTGAGTTTCTCTTCAACCACAGTGCAGTTACAGCAAAGCAAAGGGGAATTTTGTGACGGCAGGGGTCCTCAATGTGAGGATTCATACTGATGGCTGTGGGCCATCTTTAGATTCTTTACCTCTTTCTAAACCCACCCATCATAACACTGTAACCCAGTAAAATATGTAATAAATATAGAGAATGTTATAAACTGAAGTAACCATCATGTAACCTTTCAACTTACTCTTTTTTGAAAATAGAAATATTCATATAATTACTCAAAAAGTAGTAAATTGCATATTTACTCCAGGTTGAGGTTTTGACAGGTGATACAAAACTAGAACCAAATAATAAATTCCTAACAAAGTATTTGCAAAAGATTTTGAATTACGAATCATGGGGACAACTACATTTTTTTATTTTATTTGAGAAGCATAAATGACTGTGTAAATCAGCTCGCTGTTGCCTGGGGAGGCCTGTTCTGCGTCGCCTGGGGAGGCCAGCCTTGCAGCCATTCAGATCACATAGACATTGAGTATCAGCAGATGTGTGTGTGTGTGTGTATAATCTCTGCATTACTGAAATTGCTCACCATAGCCCTGCATCAGGAGGAGGTTATCTCAGTGTATTAAATTAACTAATGCTTTTTATATCGACACCTGCTGCCTATTAGTAATTATAAAACATGAAGTTTTTTTTTCTTTGTGTGCTTATCTATGCACTGCACAGTAGTTTACACATAATCAGTGCCTGTACATTTAAACAGTAATAATAACAAAAACACGAATTTGATACATACTTAACATTGCCCCCCCCCCCCAAAAAAAAAGTAAGTCACACATATCTGGCCACATGCTTTTAAAATGAACATAATTTTGAGAAAGTTATTTGTTACAAGATCTCCCAACAGTTGTTGTATAAACATATATATAGTATAACAACTGTTTGGAGACATAGCATAAAAAAACTTTTTCATAATCAGTGCTGCTGAGTGGTTATTTATTTATTTATTTTTTTACCCGATCTTGTTTTGGAATCTACCGTGCATTCATTCAAATCTAACTACAGATTGTCAGACAAACCATACTGTTTTCAATTATACATTATCTTTTTTTTTTAAAATTTAACCCACTAAACATACTTTATTTTCTATTAATTGTATTTAAATAAACTGAATACTCCCATGAACTTTCATAGAATGTCACTCAGGAGAATGACCGAATGCTATTTGTAGGATTTGTTTTTTGACTGGACGTACATTTAAGGAAACAACTATTACATTGTTTACACCAGAGTTGGGGTCAATTCCTTTCATTTTCAATTTCCAATTCCATTTCCCAATTCCAAGTCCAAGTCCAGTTCCTTCATAGGAATTGACCCCAACCCTGGTTTGTCCCATCAGTAACTCTTTTTTAACCTTCTGTTATTTGATACAATTTTCAGCAGCCTACCACATTCTATTTGCTTTATTATCATATACCAGGTACTTTATGGTACTGTGCAACATAAGTGCCAGTATTTTGTTCAGTGAGAAATGTTCCCTTCCCTTCCCTATGCTTCTGCAAATATAACTATATAACTTTGTAAAAATCAAACACACACCTCAAATGTATTTTGATAATTAGCTTTACAGTTGCTGTAGATATGACCCCTTTTCTTCTGATTCTATTATACATGCAAGTCATCACCCTCGCAGTCATGGCGATTCATTAGTTCTGCTTTTTGGAGACCAGCTGTAATATCAGGGATGTGATTCACTTTGATTGCTGCAATATTTTATAAGCACAGGGGAGATAAGTGATTTGATGAGGTTATGTATTTAATGTCAGATATTATTACATGCAGGATGTGTGGTCAGCAGTGACAGGGAGCATATGTTTGTGTCATAAAACACTGCCCTCCTATGGCACTTGATTGAGTCAAACCCGACAAGGACAAAATCTCCTTACTTGTCAGTTTGTTTTCACTGCCACAGATATTGTGGGAATTCTCTAAATGCTCAAAACTGCTGACATTAAAGACCCATATCAATTTGGTTGATTTATAGTTGCTAAAACCATAACAGGATTTAGTTTATGTTTAATTTTTCTATCCTTTAACACTGTTTATTTTCATCTTGTGTGGCCAGCAAATGTTGGAGTTTAATTTTTCATTATACTTCATAACTAGCAATGTAACTATTAGCTTCAAAATAGTAATCGTAATAGTGATAAAATGAAAAATTGAACATGAGATAATTGAGAATTCATCTTCCGATCTCAACATAAAAAAAAATTCTGTCCTTTTTATGCACCTTTTAAATCAGTCAAACCATTCTAAATCTTTACTAAATATAGTTTTTTTTTACAATGTATTGGATGTCAATCAAATCCATTCAGAATTAGCCTGGTAATTGCTTGAGCTATCCTGTCTACACTGTACTCATGATGTTAAGATAGTCCTAACCAATCACCATTTAGAAATATAATATGGGTAATTTCTCATCCTAGCTCTTTCATTCTAATCAAAATATCCTAATGCTTGCAACCATGCACAATTTTAAATTATGTTTACAAATTATATACAAAATAGATATTGCCATTATTTCTAATTTAATTTCCATTTGGCTGCTGCTCGTAGGTGAGAGAGCCATCTCGATGTACGCTAGTAGTTTCCATAACAGTGAATTATGCTTCCTTTAATTTTTCTTGATCTCTTTAACATGCATTTTGATTAACAAGTTCCCCTTAATTAGCCATTGAGACAGGAAGTAATGTAAATGCCCTGCAACAATTTTTAACGAGAAATGTGTTCATTAACGACCTCATTGACTCAATTTCAAAGAATTAACAGATTGATTTAATTAACACATTTTGTTTGAAAATCACTTGCTACTAAAGCTCTCATTACTATACCACGAGTTCGATACAATAACACCTTTTTTTGAAAATCCTGCCCATGATGTCTTAACCATCGGACTCTCGTCTTTCTTCACTCTCCTCCTTTAATACTGCACACTCACTCTTTACAGGTACAAAAAAAAACTTGAAATGAAATCAATACAATTACACTGTTAAATGCTTAAATGACTGGCTTTCTGAAAAAAATACAATTTGACTTTAAATTAATTACTTAATAACTAATCATCTTTATCCCAACAAAGCATCTTAAACTCTTGCACTGTTTGGTATACTCTAGAGCCAATGGGAGTGAATTACCAAGCAACAATGTTACGTGGAAATATGCAGGAAGGCGGGCACCTCACAGATACACAACTAAGCAAGGTTTTTTTTATATATATATAGTTATTTAAAATCAGAAAAATGAACTGAAATACATATTTAAAGTCTTTACTAAAGCAAATGAAAATGTTTTATTTGAATATTATGTTTAGTTCATAGGGACTATTTTCTGTTGTGGAAGGTTATACCTCAAAATGTTAATACATCTTTAGAAACTATATAGATTTCTCCTTTCTTTTTTATAAAATGTTTATAAATCTGTTTTATAAAAGCAACAAGGGACTTGAGGGCATGGGTTGTGCTGGATATTGTCACTTCTTGATTGGTTGCAGGCACTCGACTGTGTCTCGTGCCTAACAACACACCAAGAAGTGACAATATCCAGCATAGCCCATGCACTCTTGTGCCTTATTGCTTAATTATTTTCCAGTTCACTTGGCAATAAATGTGTCCTCAATTATGATAACCAAACAGCAAAATTGCAATGATTAGCCAATACCTTAAAAATCAGTTGAAGTTGTATAGAAGGTGCAAATGTTAAACAAACATGGAATTTCCTGTATTTGTATCTTTTGTAAATGTGACAAAAGCACATCGGATGAGCACATTCAATGGGATTTTGACTAATAACTAGGGGCATAACAAGGACTCCAGAGTTTCATAGGCAGTTGCTCACAGATTTTCTGCTTCCACACAATTTTCTGCTGACATCTGTATTTCCCAGATATCTGGCGGTAATTTGGACAAAGAAAAAAAAATGTAAAACTCTGCCCAAACCCCAATTTGTGTACAGGAGAGGAGACACCACATTTACAAATAAATACATACATAATTAAAAGATCAGCTGTTTTGTACCATCAATAAAACTATAGAAAGAAAGAAAGTTAGGAGACAGGTCAGTTATGTATTGCATCGGTACACCAGTGGTGAAGGGCCTAGACTAGTGTGCTTTTAACAATTGTTCAAATCTATTACAAATTCTCTGAAAAAAATGCCAGTAATTGATGATCAAAGTCTCTCTGGTTCTTAGTTGCATAAATGCTGTTTTTATGTTTTATTCTTGTACACAAGTCATGGACTCAATTCAATTAAATTCAAATCCATTTTTATAAAAGGTGGATGAGGGGGATATTTTAAATGCTGTTAGTTTAAGGTCACAGCTGACATGACCCGAGATGTTCAGAAGATCAATGGGATTAGTTCTGTGGGGAATAGTAGAGCAGGAAGGTTACAAAGCTAACACCAGGCACTCTCTCATTAGAACCACCAAGCAGAATGCAAGGTTATACGAAACATAGAACAGTAAAGAAGCAGCACATTTAGTTGTAAAGCATACATAGAGGTGAAGAATCCATGGCTCTTAAAAACTTTTTTTTACCTCTCAATCGCAACATTCTCACCAACCTCTCATTGATTTGCTGTTGATCTTTTTGTTTCTATCCTGACTCAGATGTATCCAATGTGTCCTGAAATAACACCATACATTTCCTTCCTCTGATTCAATTAATAGGACCCCACCTGATGCCACTTAGTTTCCTATGTGCAGCGTAGAATGCAAGAGTAGGGTTCAAGTGAGAGTCTACAGGGTATTTCCTGTAACATAGGAAATTAACATATTTGGCCTTTTTTCAAGTGCAGAAACAAGAACGTTGTCCCTACTGCCCTCACAGGCAATTGTCTGACACTTATGGACATCCATTTCAGTTATTAATGCTTAAAAATAAACTATGTTTAAAGTATTTTATTGTTTAAAATTTCAAATTTAGCATACGTACGATATAAACATTGATTTATGGAGATTTACATTTAAAGCACCCAGTATTAAAAAAATAAAACAATACATTAATAACAGTACTATACAAGGACATATTTTGGTCATCACTCTAGATAACTTTACAAAAAACATGTCAAAAGCAAATGATGTAGAACTGAAGAGTGTATTGAAAAACATGGCTTCACTTTACCAGTTAACCGATTTTTCCCCGATGGAACGTGTGTTGAATTAAACTGACCTCAAGTCATCAAGTCACAAGGCATTCAGGATGCCTAGAATGGAATGTCACATCACTGAGAACTGAAGTGTATTTCAAAACACAATCTCTGTGTTCTACAGGGAGTATTTTAGAGGCAAATGCAAAAAGAAAATACTCAAAATAAAATAGTCACCAGTATTTAATATACAATACAACACTAGAATTACTGTTTACATGCTATTCATGTCATAGCCATTGTAATTGACTGTTGTGTTGAAGCTTATAAATCATTACACCTCATCTGTAAAGGCCAGCTTCTCTTAAAAAGAGGCACATTTTAACCAGTGGCTAACAACATTCTAAATTCCTGAACATTTTGGTAAAACTCTAATATGTGTTAAATATACGGAATGTATAGTTAATTGGTAACACTTTGCATTAAGTGTCTCTAATACCTGTGTATTTACATAGTAGTTACTTAGTAGATCTTTTTGTAGATATATGTAGGTACACAATTGTATCAGAAAAGAGTTAGGGATAGGGTTATATGGTTGTGGTAGAGTCCTGGTATACTTGCCTCAGGCGGCCGAGGAGAACACAGAAGAGACTGAGGTAGAGATTGACGTTGATACGCCGACACAGGTGCACGGGATTTAATCAATGAACATAAACAAAAAGTAAACAATAATGTCATGTGACGCTACCAGCGATGGTAGCGCACAGAGGGCGATACATGACTGTACAAACACTCAAAATGAAACACAATACAACAAACTATAAATCAAAGGTGCCGTGAAAACGGCAGGCCTTGCAGCAGCCCCGATCACAGTGATCTCTATGTTTTTATACTAACGCTCCGCTGAGACACGCCCACCTGCCTGCTGGAACAGCTCATTGCTTTCAGCTGCTGCTCCACGCAGACAGGTAATCGCCCACGGCAGAGCGCAACATCAGTTAAACAATTAATTAAATCAATTTACAACAAATAATGCAAAAATATACAATAAAACTACATATTTCCCATGTGTAGGGCTTCCGCCCTGCCACAATGGTGCACAACAATTTACACATTAAGTACATTGCACTTATGCATAATAACATTGTAAGTATGTGTAAATGCACATGTATTTACTAAGTAACTACTATGTAAATACACTGTAATTAGATACTGTTAGTGTAAAGTGCTACCAGTTAATTTTAGTAGCTTTTTCCAAGAAAGAAAGATCTTGTGAACT
Organism: Acipenser oxyrinchus oxyrinchus; assembly: GCA_030684275.1. NCBI lineage: Eukaryota > Metazoa > Chordata > Actinopteri > Acipenseriformes > Acipenseridae > Acipenser > Acipenser oxyrinchus. The sequence continues at coordinate 14,261,759 of CM060257.1, read as the reverse complement.
GGTGACTAATTCTTCCATGTGCATCTGGATTCCTAACTGGGTCTTGGTTTGGACAATCCTGGTTAAGAGATACCAAAGTGTTTCACTAGTCTACACACAGAAGTCCCATTTTTAGACTTACCATCCAAGACAGTTACAAAAACAAGTGTCACGTGACTATTCATTAAGTCGCAATTGACCAATCCTCCTTTTTCTCATTTTAAGAGTATGTGATAGTCAATTTGATCTGCAAATACAAAGATAAATGGAAAATCCCTGACCGTATTTGTCATTGCCACCCACTCCCACCACCTAGACAATCTTTTAGTTATAAAGAATGGAGATGCTATAACTGTCTTAGAGAAATTCTGAACATTCTTTGATGTTATTTAAGGGTCATAATTTCCTCAATTTAAGATTCTTTGAATCATTCAGATGTGTGCATTTTCAACGCACACTGTAAACCAAAGAGCTAGTACAAAGACCAGAATCCATTATTATTCAACAGTAATCCCTGGTGCCCATCTCTTAATGCTTCTAAAAGCTCAATAAATATTGACACCAACAAAGTGATTACTGCAATTGTGTAAAAGCCTTTTTGTTGAAACAAACAAACAAAAGGATGTTTCCAAACTGTTTTCTGCTACTATCGATCACTACCTCCCACACACACATACTGTATACCTAAAAAAAGACACAGAAAGGTTATAATTACAGTATCAGAAAGAATGTAGTTTAACACATCAGCTACAAACAATGAAAACACATCAAATAAATTGCTATTAAAAACAAGAAAACATGTTAGTTAATGAATTAATAATTAATGTATAATTAACGATATTCAGAAAAAAACAAATTATATACAGTATATATATATATAATACCAGTGCACTGGTCTCGAGAAAATTACAGAAGAACCATTAGCAAACAGGCAATATCAACACAGTGGGTTTGGTCCTGGTAACTCATACCCAGTAGATTGTCAGTGTGTATTGGTTCATAACATTGCGATACCATTGGTATAACAAAATATAAAAAACATTGTTGTGTCATTGCAATTCCATGTAAAATCATATATTGGAGGCGATCTGAACATAACAGTATTTTATTAAATTAACACAAAATAACTTTGTACCAGAAAGTAGCATACAGTTCAAAATGGTGCAGTGTGATTTTCTGATTACTAACAAAAGGTTCTGTGTAGAACTGGAATACTACAATGAAACACAGCTCCTGGCTAAACTAGGGGGTCTATTCATAAAAGGTTAATGCATCGAAATGAGAAAACAGGAGTACATGATCAGATTTCGTCCATAGCCGCCTATTTAACAGCAGTTGCTATTCATAAGAGATAATTCAGATGCATCGTTGAGCCCCAACGATTTTCGTCTATGAAGGCATGTTTTTAACAAATCGAGAAAAAGGTTAAAGATGACCTTATTAGCATCATTTTTCATCAGTCCTGAGTGTCAACCTGCTATTCAGAAGAGTGAACGGCAAAATGAATGACGGCAAAGAGTGAACGATGGCAAAACTAGGAGTTATCGATCTCTTACTAACGACAGCCTTGGCTGACCTTAAAGGCATATTTTATTACTACACTTGCTCTGTTATACAGTTTGACATACCCATGATTAACACTGCCTATTTTGAAAAAAAAAATCTGTAGCTTTATATTCTTTTTATTTCTTTTACCTGTGTTCACAATAAACAGTTTGGACAAATACTGCCTGTGTAAGCTTGTTTATTTTCATGGAGCGCTATAATATACTGTATAACAGTGTTGCTGATGCAGTCGGTGGGAAATTTGGGCTTGCTTGGTATGGCAAAAAACACTATGTTTATGTTTATGTTTATGAATCAGTGAAAGTTTCGCACTGTACCGAATATTGATCATTTTGTGGTGTGTGAAAAAAAGACTCCCTTTCGAACACTGATCGAGCCTCTGTCCTTATTGTCCTTATTATATTGCTAGGACAGCACGGCCATTCCTTTTTGAAGGTCTAGACTGATGGCCTTTGATAGCACTAAAACAAAATTGTTTTGTTACAAAATATGAAGTATAAACATATCTCATATCTCGCATAACACCAGCTACTACTTCAGTGGTATCCAAGGGTTAATTACATGATATTACTTTTTCACAGTTGATACACATTTCCCACCGCAGCTCTGTAGCTAGTCAAGTGCCTTTGACTTTGCCTTTGTCCAAACTGTCATAACAGTGTAGAAATATTACAAGAATAGCCTCTGATTGAAGAAAGCGAGTTAATATGGAGCACTGCAATCCATATGCATTCAAACTCCATTTCAGCGTCTTTGCTGAACTAATGCAAATACTATCTTTTGTCAACCATTTTTATGTCGCTGTCATGCAGCGTTATTAGATAGTGGGTGTCTTTTATGACCTTGGCTTGGAATTATTTGTCTGTTGTTGTATTAGCTTTGATCCACTCTGTTATTAAATTCCAGACTTTTATTATTTTTCTGTTTTAGTCTTAGTTTGCATGAAGATCCCTTTTGACCTCAGAAAAGGATAATTTCGGCGCATATTCAATTCTCTAATCAAGTGGAGGTGCCAAACTGTATTCTTTCAGGTAAACAGCTTTTAGCCAGCTCATCTTTTATTTATTATGTTGGACTTTTGAAGAAGAATAAAACATGGTACAAACCTTTTACTGGTTGTAAATAAATATTGGTATAAAATATTCTCTTCCAAAATAAAATGTTATGTAGTGAAGATAAAACAATTTACATGCCTGAATTCAGTAAAAATGTAATTGATTGATATTTATATTAAATAGTTATTACATTGTATTTAACTAAGGATAACACATGTAATTAAATTAATACCAACAATGCTGACTAAACTAATAAAACTAATCTAAACTATAACATATCAGTGCAATAAAATTTGCTTGGAAACCATTGCTTTAAATGTTTACAGATTTTGGAGCATTCTATTTCTTATTGTTAGCAAAAAAATGTTCAACCATTTCAGTTTCCCTGCAGCAAATACAAAATATGAAACGCAAGCAGGACAATTCATATTTACTGTAATACAGGGGAGAAAGTTTACCGGTGAGCAGGGTTGCTATGGCAGCATAGGGGGAAAAAAAGGCATGTTACTTCCCAGCTGTAAATCTAACATGCATTTACTCCTACACATGATGAAATGACCACATACTATTTGCAATATAATAAAATGGTTGTACCATAAAGTACTGTATTTCTGTATTTAGAATGGAATTGTTTCCTCACACCTTGCTGGTAGTACAGCATATATCCATTGCAGCCTGATAACACTGATAAAGGCCAATGTTTGTTTTCTTGACATTAGTTTGTTTTCTGTTGTTTAGCAATAATCTCTAGCTGTAGTTTTCAAAATGTTATTCTAAATACATTTTTGGGCTATAATAATTTTGGCTATATGTGAACTGACACTAACTAGATTGTAATATCCAAAACTAGATATGTAATATCCAAAACTGTGAATGCTCAGTTAACTGTTCTTAAATATATAGTATAGTTACCCTATAGCCGTTTTTGAAAATGTTTGTATTGAAACTAAATGCTCATAGGAACTTGAGATGCTGCTGGTTATGCTGTCACACAGCTTGGTTGCTTTAACCCCATGTGCCTGTCAGGAGTCATCTAATTTGTGAAGTCATCATTTATATTATTGGTCAGCAAATGTTTTTATTGGGTTTTTTTCTTTCTTTCAATAATCTGTCTACAAATTATTGTCTTCTTCCTCTCTTACACTGTAGAGATACATCATTTCTAAGCCAGTGTTGTTAAGTTTGATCATGCTAGCTAGTGTCAGATGCAGTAAAACCTGTTTATTATCAATTAAAACAAATGTGATAGTTTGAAACAGCTTTGAGAGCAACTCAGTGATGGAAATTCACTCCTTTTCTGAGCTCTCAATAAATATATTTTATATAGTTGCGCTTTCGACTCAAAACAAGATAAATAATCTTGTCCAGCTTGTTTTTCTTCTTAGATTAATTCCTCGCAAATCAAATCAGCAGCTGAACTTTAAGGGAGTTAAAAGAAAGAAGTCTTTCCTTTCAGGGGCTAGATTGAAATAAAATGCCAATAAGAACAGCTACTTACTTTATTTGAGGGGTTACCTATATTTGTGTCTACCTATTTTTTTGACTGGTAAATACAGGTATAACTGCAATTTAATTTGGAAGCAATCTATTTGAACCTTGATAGTGACAGGCTATAGAAGGATCTGACTGCATGTCTGGTTATTTACACTGAGTTTGAAGAAAGTATGTGATTATCTTACCCACGGGAGTATTTGTCATTTATCTGGACTCCACAGCTAATATGTTTGCAGAACCCTAGGTTAAGAGCCCATTTAAGTTTCGGGTTGTCTGTCAGCATGCATTTCATAACTAACTTGTTATTCCAGTCACAAAGGGAAGGCATAATCAAAGTCGTTTGGTTTATTGCAGTGTAGAATTGAAAATAGAATAGAAAAACTCAGCAGGTAATTAGTATAGGACTTTAGTGAAAAACGTGCATTCCACATCATATATTGCAATATCCTACCTCACACTCTTGCAAACCTTTTAAAAAGTACCACATGAAATGTATTTTTTTAATTGATATTTCACATTTTAAAATGAAAGAAATACAAATCTAGAAGTAAACTTTGCCCAATATCATATAGTTGCTAAACAAGGTTCTTAATATTCTACAAGAGACTGACAAGATTATTATACAATTAGGATATTGTTTAAACAATCTCAGGTAGAACCTATTAATTAACTAACACAATGCAACACTGTACAGCAAAACAGACTTATTTTTGTAGAAAGAAAAATAGCTTATTTTGCTACGTTATGAACTTTTGAAGTCAACGATTGTCACTATTTTTGCTCAGTCCCTTTAAAGTGGTAATAAAGGGTTGTTAATTACTGGGTAGTTACCATGTAATACTAAAATGAATGACCTTGTCTGAAGTATAAAGTCCCTATAGTAACACAGATTCCTATCAGGTAATTGTATTTTTTGCTATATAATTGAAAGTATTCCTATTATGCGTGTTTATGCACTTGCACCTTTTCAAAATGTTTTTTAAGCAGTTTATCATGTTGCGTTTAGCCATTTGACCGGGACCTGACAGTTGTCTGATTCAGTTTGCTGGTTGCATCATTAGTTTCATTGATACGTCGATTACTCACAGGAGTGTGATGAGAATGCTGATGCAGATTACCACAAAAGTCCCCCTTGTTTAAGTATCCTTTGCTTCTAAAACAAGACATTGTAAAGTTATCTGCACAAGAATCCATCAAAATACAAAATATTATGATGCATAGACAGTATTACCCATCTGTGATATGGATAGAGACAGTGTATGTTTCTTTTTGTAGACGGTATTGTGCTATAAATACCCAACAATTGTCATTTTAAAATAATTTATATTGAAAATGTCATTCCTATGGGAACAGGAAACACATCCTATAATCAGACCCTATCAGTAATATTAAGACAGACAACCTCTGTTGCATCTCAATGCATTGCTTTTACGACAGAATAGAACCTGGTATAACAAATAACCTGGTATAAATACTAAGGATGAGGGTAACCAAAAGTCAATTGTTGGCCCATAATAAAAACTGGTAATGGAAGGTAATGCAGAAGAATGCTGCCTTTGGGTGATGTTATCCGTAGACATGAGGTCAATTTTCATTGCTATGCAGATGATACCCAATTATATTTATCCCTTAAACCAGGTGACACCTCAATCGCAAATATCCTTACTATCTGTCTGGCTGACATTAAGCAATGGATGTCAAAAAAAACTATTTATTGTTAAACTCTGATAAAAACAGGTAATGATATTGGGATCAAAAAATCAATTAAACAATACAAATTCAGATGTTCTGGCAGTTGACAGCTTCCCATTTAAGTTGAGGTCTGAAATGAAAAATCTGGGTGTTATTTTTGACCCAGATCTCTCATTCGAACCTCATATTAGAAAAATAACTAAAGTGTCTTTTTTTCATTTAAGAAATATCGCTAAACTAAGACGATTCCTTTCCATGGAAGATGCAGAGAGACTGATGCATGCTTTTATAACATCCAGGCTGGATTATTGCAGTGCTCTGCTTTCTGGTATTCCCAGATACTGTATGTGTTATCCCGACTGCAGCTTGTGCAAAATGCTACTGCCAGGGTTTTAACCAGAAGTAGAAGACATGACCACATTATCATGACCACATTATGCCGGTATTGGCAGCCCTACATTGGCTTCCTGTAAGGTTTAGGGTCAATTTTAAGGTCATGCTTATTACTTACAAAGCATTAAACGGTTTGGCTCCTTCATATTTGAATGATATTTTAATACCATATATACCTAAATGACCACTGCGATCCCAGGATGCAGGATTGCTTATTGTCCCTAAGGTTTCAAAAAAGGAGAACGCAGGTGGTAGAGCATTTGGCTTTAGGGCCCCTGAATTATGGACTTGGCTGCCTGTTTCCGTAAGGGAGGCACCAACTGCTGCAGTTTTTAAAATACGACTGAAGACATACTTTTATAATCTATCGTTCACATCATAATATTAAGTCATGTTTTTACCTTGTATTGTATTGCATTTTAATTGATTTTTGTATTTAATGTTTTAATGTTTGCTATTTGCTTGTATAGTATTAATAATTACTGTTATGTCGTACCTGTGAAGTGCCTTGTGACAATTTATTGAGAAGGGCGCTATATCAAATAAAGATTGAGTGATTGACTGATACATTGGACCCATGTGTAACAAAAAGGAACTTGTGACCAAAGTGCAATGAGCACAACATCATTGTTTCCCTTACCAGTTGCACAGCTCTTTCTGCTCTAAGGTTCGGGTCATGTTCTTTCTATGAGAAGACCTCATCCTATCACCTTCCAAAATCCCTTAAAAAAAACTTGATGTAAGAAATTTTACTCCTGTTTTACCCCAGCTTGGTCAGACCTGAATGTCCCAAGTGCAAGTGAAAACGGTGTTGCTGGATTTTAGCATCCATTCAGACCAGTAATGTTGCTGAATGATAAAACACCATCCATATTATATTTGTATTTCACCATTTATATGAGGCTTTTACCCACCTTTAAAGCACTCAGTAAACCACATTGCTTATGGCATAGCAATTACAGGCACTCTATGATGGTTAGTTGCCTCTCTGTCACGACATCTCTCTTCTCATTAAGTTTATATTCGATGGAAATCTTGGCTGAAAAGTTGACTTTATTGAGCCCTATCTATTCATTTAGCAAGCACCAGATTATCCATTGCAGAGACTGAATACTGAGGGCTCACAGTCACTGCAGATTTGAAGGTATTCATTATTAGTTCAGTAGCTCCAGCACAAAGACCCTATTAAGGAGAGTGTGGCATTAAATGGTTTTCAATGGGTATACAATACATACTAATAATTATATTAAAAATAAGTATATTTTTTATGGAAAATATGTATTTTTATTTATTTATTTATTGAATATTGGAGATTTTGACTGGAATATCTGAAGATTGTGACCTAATAGCACATATCTTTATAAAGAACAATCAAAAGTTTGAAGGATGAAGGGCCTTGCACTCTCTTTCAAAAACTTTCACAGGAAAATTCCAGCACACTTTCAAGAACATTGATAATGGCATTCAGATTGACATGACATACTAAGCTCAGTGACATTCTGCTATGGGCGCTCCATCTAATTACACATTTAAGCTTGTAATGTCACATCACCTATCAGCTCTCCTAGAGCAGGTTTTGGAGCCTGTCAGTGTAATTCGATGTTGGAAATACAGATGCACGGTCCTGTTGTGAAGAGTAATGGATGCCTATCCAGCAAATTCTGAATTAATAAGAGTCTGTTAATGAATGGGCAGACACTATAAAGTAGCTCTCACACAACGATACATTATCATTTCAATAAGGAGGAGGACAGGGGATCTATGCAGCACTGACAAATGCTACAGGCTCAGCAAGCAGAACTACACAAAAAAAAGATAAAGATGTATTTGCATGTTTTTATAAAATCTCACTTAAACAAATGTTCTATTCTCTACTTAGTCTTCTAAAATCACCAGAATCAGTCATTACTTTTTGAGAAATGTTATACAGCCTCATGCAGGCCAATCCAATAAACTGCTGTGCTTTTAAGCTCTTATCTTCCATAACTCTCACTAATGAGATGACCACAGTGCCATTTTTTATCTGTGAATCTGGTGTACATATATGAATAAATAAAAAAATACAATAATTCATGTTTATTGTTTATTCATAACTGGCTCAACAGACATACATAAAAACATTGATACACCTGTCACAGTGATTTACAGTGCACAATGTGGTGGTTGCAGTCCATCAAAAAGTCTCAGATGCTAAAGTGCAGTATAAAAGATTCTGGTTGTGTTGAAGACATGCTGTTAAGGGTTGAGAAAGAAATCTGCATACCTAAAGTAGTCTGGCAGTGATAGATCACTGTCTAGTTGGAATTTAACTAATGAACTGGACAAGAACATCAAAACAAGAGATCCAAAATGTTATTCTCTATCACAAGGCTCCAAAGGGTCTAAATGGGTGAATTGTATCTGAAATCATTAGCAATCACTGGAAAATGACCACATTAAGAGTGTGAATGTGGTAAAAGAAGTAGTAAAAGGAATAGGAAGCCACAAGAAAGTTTGTGTTTTTCCATCTTTTGTGTGACTAGTAGGGAGCTGGATAAATACTTCACAATAAATACTATAGATTTCCGTCATATTATATTTAATAGAGATTAGTGTACTGGTTTTGAACCCTGGTACAATTGTGCTCCATATAATCTGGTTCCTGAACTGCAGAATAATTTACAAGGAAAGGAAAGGAAAATTTTCCACTTTGAGTTTGACTTCAATTGAATCAGTCATTTGGTGACAGGTTGCTATTTTATGCTATCATTATTTATGATGTCTATGTGTATCAAAAAAGGCAGTGTAATATTGTGTATTTTGTCTCCATCTGCTGGGTTAAAACACAGCAGATCCTATAATTTATTTTTGATTGACATGTTGATCTGTAGTTCAGATCTGAAACAAAAACACATTGGAAATGTGAAAAAATGGCAAGTTATCAAAAGTGCTCAGCCATTTAAAGCCAACTTTCAAGAAACCATTGGGGCAACCTTGTCCAGCACAAAGCAAATAGGTACAACTGTGAAACCGATGGGGGCCAAGTTTGCCCCAATTGTTTCTTCTAATTTGTATCAAAAACACAAGTTAGGTTAGAAGAAACAATTGGGGCATCCTAGGCCAGCACCAAGCAAATAGGCACAACTGTAAAAGGGGTGGGGGTCAAGGTTGCCCCAATTGTTTGCAATATAAACCTTGTGTTGGAATCGAGCCAAAAACATGCTTCCAATACAGACAACCTAAAAGTTTATCCTTCCATTTTACAACATTTGCAAGTAGTATAGCAGTAAAGTTACAGTTTTTAACAAGTAACGAGACAAACAAGATTTTGTAAATAATGATTATGCATTATCCCGATTGTATTGAAAGCTTTCATGTGGTTTTGCAAACTATCATTATAATCTTGATCCATTCATTTAGTATATTGTAACATTTTCATGTTTAGAAAGTAGTACTCAGGGAGACAGTGTTGAATTCTCAAAATATTTGTTTTATTTGAAACTACAGAGAATTCCTGTTAGGGGCCTGAATTCACGGCACCAAAATAATTACCCTGCATTATAGTCTTGGAACGTTCACTGCATATGCTCTCCAGTCACAGCTCAAATGCTTGCTCAGTCACACCCACAGTATCTCATTCAGGTTCATCACTTATATAACCTCCCGTCATTTCCCGCCGCTGTCCGGCTCATCAACCAGTCACATCCATGCTCTGCAACTCCCGAAAACAGCAACACACATTCTCCTCACTCATTCACTCACTCCCCTTCCCATGGCGTGTAACGGCGTGACCCATCCCCCTTACAATACATGTAACATAAAAGACAGACAAGACAAACTGAACAGACAACAAGTCCTGCAACAAAGCAATTGTCCTGGTTGTTATAATATTTTTATTTGAAAGCAAAAATATATGAAAGCATGACGACCTTTATGTACAAAACTCTTCACTAATATACAATGGAACAAGAACTGTTGAGTATGTATTTTCGTTTCATACAGTATTAAATGGCAGTGTTTATATCTGATAGTTAAAAATAAATGAATAAATATCAAGATAGATGAAGAAAGAAATGCCTATGTATTGATTTATGTATTGAAAAAGATTGTACTTATTTTGAAAGGTTTGTAGTCCCTTTTCAAACCCAGACACAAGTTGAAGTTTTGAGGCACTTGGGTACCGTTTCATTATTTATAGAAATAAAAGAATAATGAAAAACAAAAACCTAACTCCCACATGGAGTACTAACTAAACTTTCTTTTTAATCCCTAACTAACACATTGGCTGGCTAAGCCATTTACAGATTAAACAAAATTATTTTAAACACACACAAACAAACGCACTACCTTTTAGAAAACCAAACAGGTTTCTTCACAAATAACAGCCTCTCTTCACACAGACTGGAGACTGCCTAGAACAAACTTTTTGAACTGTTAAATAACTGCCTGTTACAAAATTGCAAACACAGCCACACCCACACACATTTATCTGGCAGGGACAGAAATTAACCATATCTCTGCCAGAGACCAAAACATTTTCTTCAGGCAGGGATTTGCCCTGCCTCATATCCTTCCCCTTGTGCGCAGCACACCGGCCATTCCAAGGCCACTTCACCCAACCCCCCCCCCCACCTTTAAAATTCAACCACCCTCCCTCAAGTTCGATATTGTCCATCTTCACCCTTTTTGGGAGAGCTTGAGGGTGGGTTGATCCACCATCTGGCGCCTCCAGGAAGGGACCGAGAACCGGCAACAGGGGCTGGGTGGCAGGGGCGACTGGAGTGCAGGACGGGGACTGGGAGGTTGCAGCAGCAGGCAGAGGCGAGAGCTCTGGAGCCGGCATAGTGACATTTGATCTTCCAGGGGGAATGAAGCATAAGGCAGGGGGAACACCAGTGACATCTGCCGACTGCTCAGTGACATCTGGTGTTTCAGGGGGAGCGCAGTAGAAGACTGCCTGGTGGTGCATCGACCTGGGACCTCGGCCCAGCGACAGGAGATCTGGACACCACGGTTGGGTGTCTAGGAGTGCGGAGCCAGGGACCACACCCACCGGCGCCAGAGTGGTGTGCAGGGGTGGTGGTCGGGGCTGTGGTGGAGATGTGCTTCTCACCTCCTTCCCCTTGTCTGTATCCCGAAGCTCCTCCTCGCGCTGTTGTGGTAGCAACTCTTGCTTCTGCGGCCGCAACTCTTGCTCATTTTAAACACACACAAACAAACAGGTTCTACACACTACCTTTTATAAAACCACATAGGTTTCTTCACAAATGACAGCCTCTTTTCACACAGACTGGAGACTGCCAGAACAAATCTTTTGAACTGTTAAATACCTGCCTGTTACAGGCAGGTGACATCAGTTAATTTAACAAAAATAGTTACACCTATGGCTGTGCAAACACAGCCACACCCACCCTTTATTTGGCAGGGACAGAAATTAACCCTATCCCTGCCAGTCACCAACACATTTTCTTCAGGCAGGGATATGCCCTGCCACATTATTAATTTATTTAAATATGTATTAATGTATTTATTTATTTATGTTTTACTTTTACCAGATATATAGGCTATCCTTCAGCATAGCTATTTCTCAGAAATTAACATTCCTTTTTGTCTAGTGGGGTCCACAAATAGCATTACTCTCATCAACCAGTATCGAGAGTAACCATACTTCCTTGCACCAATAGGGACCACAATGTGCGTTACACTGACAGGAAACCAAACTGAAGGTTATAGTTTCAAATCCCACGCATGCTAGACCTTTTTTTATATTTTTTCTTTGCAGGCAAATGTTCCATTTTAAAACAGAAATAAATAATCATATATATATATATATATATATATATATATATATATATATATATATATATATATATATATATATATATATATATCCATGGTGACAAAACAAGTTCATTGTCATTAAACTCAGATGTCCTGTAATATACATATGCGTGGATAAAAGTGCCTGGGGTCTGCAAAAAATCTGCACAAAATGGGAGAAAAAGAAGGAGATGGACATTTGTATCTTACTTTGGCTACTTATTTCTCTTACTGTATGACAGGTATTGACTTTTTTCTACATTTCACCTAAGAGTGTTGGGAACTACAAATTAAAAGTGAAACGGTGCTTTTGGCTGATTTACTTTTGCTGTGACAATACCTTGAAAACACATAAACTATCCTTGCTATATGGCGAGTCTGGCAGTTTTTACTGATAACTTGGCACGAGGAACTACTGTTCCTCTCAATATGGGCATGGATTCCGTTAGAACCTTGCAGCAGTAGTAGCTCCATTACTGAGTCGTTGCCCTCAACTGCTAACAGCTAAAACCAGAGGTAGTGCAACCCAACAATGGCAGAAATATTATGCTAGAACAGCCAAGCCATATAAATATATATACATGTAAATATATATAAATGTATCCAATGTATCCAATTAGAATTGTTTGTAGAATGTTATTCTAAGTTTGTAAAAGCTAACAGGCTCCTAAAGGAAATCCTCCTATACTATTAAACTTCCACTGCCACCACATCAATTATTCTCAGCAGCAGAAATATCCCAGTATTTCTCAGCATGCTGTCTTTGGGTTGGAAGCAGTACCTGGACTCCCTTTGCCATAGTGCTCCCGGCCTCACAGCAAATGTCGTGCAGAGGTTTCAGTGTATAGCCATCCAATGATCAACATACAGTGATTTATGGAAAAGCAAGTAGCAGCCATCTCAAATAAATGAAGTATTTTACCCTAATCGTGTAAAATAAAACACCAGGGCATTTCTCAAGATCTGATGTGGTGATTTGAATTAATCTGTTCACCTATTAATATAGTGCATAACATTTTGAATATTCTCCAAAAATGACTTTCAAATTTGTGACACAAAAGTAAAATCATTAGGCTGCATATGTACTTATTAACATATCTATAACATGTTAACACGTGATCACAAATTTAGATAAAACTATAAGAATACTTCTTTCGTATTTTCTGATGCAGGACTGTTCTACTTAAAATGCCTCACAGCAGAGGGAACTGAGTTCATTGCAGTTATTTTCATTTGAATTTCACCATTTTATTAACTTTGTAGCCACTGAACCATTCAAGACACTTAACGTGGTTGAAGCAACTTACACACAAGACAGCAGACAAACAACACACTGAGCTTGGAATCTTACTCATGTCTAAAGTAATTTGAAAAGTATTTTGTTTTCATTAACCCACCAATTCTAAGTGTTTATGTCTTATGTTAGAGGTGCCTGTTCTGTGGTGACATTCACTTAAACTAAATAGTCATTGGGGGGCATAGCCCCAACACAGGTATGTCAAAATATTGCTAGGATAAAGCATCAGCTTTAAAGCCACTGCTTGAATCCATCATTAAATCTCTCTTGAAGACAGCCTGCAGCTTCTTGGAATGAGCTGGGGCAAGGTCAGTTTAAAAGGCATTTGTAACATAGCTCACCTAGGACAGCAGTTCCCAAAATGGTAATTCATATTTCCCAAGTCTCTATTAAACACTCCAACTGTAGCTGAAAAGCTTTCAATTCCAATGCCTGTTGAGCTCCAGTGTATATAAATGTACCCCAACACACTGCACTCCAGGCAGCTTCAAACACTGCTGACAGCTTGCATAGCAAACATTATTTTAGAACTGCCTCACGCTAAGGCCTCCCCTAAGAAGCTGTCAAAGCTGCACAGAGGGCAAAGAAAAAGCTGTCATCCGTAGCATGGTTCTTACACGGGACTCTGTGTGAAATTTGTCTAAAGAGTGTTTCTTATGAACTAATAAAGCTACACTTGTTGATAAATTTAATAGCGCATGTTCATCCATGTTATTTTTCTTTGCTTACATAATTTTTTGTGTAGTAAAAATACACATGAAAGCCCTTGTGTACAAGTCAATGAGTAAATAAGTAAATAATTAATGATTTTTTTAACAAGTTAAAATTTAAGTTTAATTTGTAACAGAATCAAATCCCTCAAAGGAAGAATATGTAAATTACCCTAATTCTCTATCTATAACAAGCACCCTTTTTTGAATTTTAGGAGAACTGTTGTGTGTAACGTATAGGTTGTACATCATATGCAAGGGCCTCAGTATAATCAGGTAATGGTATTATATATATATATATATATATATATATATATATATATATATATATATATATATATATATATATATAGCGGTTTTATTATTATTATTATTATTATTATTATTATTATTATTATTATTATTATTATTATTATTTATTTCTTAGCAGACGCCCTTATCCAGGGCAACTTACAATCATAAGGAAATACATTTCAAGTATCACAGTACAAGTAATAATACAATTAAGAGCAAGATAAATACAATGACTTTGGTTCAAGCAAGTACAAGTGTGACAAAATACGATTCAATAATACAGCAGATAACAGTGTCAGTGATAGTTACATCAGGATGATTAAATACAAAATACTACAGATTAAACACTTGGCAGATTACAGTACTCTGAAGTACAGGATTAAATGCAGTAAAATAGGGGGCAGATAAGAGCAAGTAAAGTGCATTTAAGGAAGGGTGATGTGTCCCAGGGGAAAAACAGAGGAGTTCTACAGGTGCTTTCTGAAGAGGTGAGTCTTGAGGAGGCGCCGGAATGTGGTCAGGGACTGGGCAGTCCTGACATCTGTAGGAAGGTAATTCCACCACTGCGGGGCGAGGGTGGAGAAGGAGCGGGCTCTGGAGGCAGGGGAGTGTAGTGGAGGTAGAGCCAGTCTTATAGTGCAGGCAGAGCGGAGAGGTCGAGTGGGGGTGTAGGGAGAGATGAGGGTCTGGAGGTAGCTGGGTGCAGTCTGGTCCAAGAGTCTTGAACTGGATGCGAGCGGTGATCAGGAGCCAGTGGAGTGAGCGGAGTAGTGGAGTTCTGAGGCAGAGAGAACACCAGGCGGGGAGCGGAGTTCTGGATGAGCTGGAGCGGATGGGTGGCGGACGCAGGGAGGCCAGCCAGGAGGGAGTTGCAGTAGTCTAGGCGGGAGAGTACCAAGGCCTGGACCAGGAGCTGGGTGGCGTAGTTGGTGAGGAAGGGTCGGATTCTTCGGATGTTGCTCAGGAAGAATCGGCAAGTGCGTGCCAGAGTGGAGATGTGCTGGGAATAAGAGAGGCAGGGGTCCAGGGTGACTCCGAGGTTCTTAGCGGAGGAAGAGGGAGAGAGTGTGGTAGATTCCAGAGGAACAGAGATAGAGAGATCAGAAGAGGGGGAGGAGGAGGGAAAGAAAAGGAGGTCAGATTTAGAGAGGTTGAGTTTGAGGTGATGCGAGTGCATCCAGGAGGAAATAGCAGACAGACAGGTAGAGATACTGGAGGGGATGGTGGAGTCAGAGGTGGAGAAGGAGAGGAAAATCTGAGCATCATCAGCATAGAAATGGTATGAGAAACCATAGGATGCGATGAGGGGGCCCAGGGAGCGGGTGTAGAGAGAGAACAGGAGAGGACCCAAGACTGACCCTTGGGGGACTCCTGTTGAGAGAGGGCGAGGTGTGGAGGTTGCTCCATGCCAGCTTACCTGGTAAGTGCGGTTGGAGAGGTAGGATGAGAGCCAGGCCAGAGCAGTGCCAGAGATTCCCAAGTCAGTGAGAGATGATAGTAGAATAGAGTGATCAACAGTGTCAAAGGCAGCAGAGAGGTCGAGGAGAATTAGGACAGAGGAGAGAGAGGCAGCTCGGGCAGACTTTAGTGAGTTGGTGACAGACAGGAGGGCGGTTTCAGTGGAGTGAGCAGAGCGGAAGTCAGATTGGAGAGGGTCGAGAGTGGTTGGACAGGAAAGCAGAGAGCTGGCGGTGTACAGTCCGCTCGAGGGTTTTGGAGAGGAAGGGTAGGAGGGAGACAGGATGGTAGCTCTGGAGGGAGGTGGGGTCGAGGGTAGGTTTTTTGAGGAGGGAGTGATAGAGGCTTTTTGAAGGCAGAGGAAAGAGACCAGAAAGGAGAGAGGTGTTGAGAAGGGAGGAGATGGGGAAGTAGAGCAGGAGCAGCAGCTTGAAAGAGGTGAGTGGGGAGGGGTCCAGGGCACACGTGGTGGGTTTGTGACCCTGGAGCAGGGAGGAGAGGTCAGAGTCTGAGAGGGGCGAGAAGGTGGAGAAGGAGGGTGAGTTAGTAGGGGATGCAGTGTGGTGTAGGGGTTGGAGCAGGAGGGGTGCGGGGAGGGAGAGGTGTTAAAGAGTTTGCGGATATCTGAGATTTTAGAAGAGAAGAAGGAGGCAAAGTCATCAGGGGAGATAGAGGAGGGAGGAGGAGGGGGGAGGGTTTAGGAGGGAGGAGAAGGTAGAGAATAGTTTACGTGGGTTGTTACTAGAGGCTTGGATTACAATTGCAAATAAGTACATTTAGCAGAGGAGAGAGTAGAGGAGAAGGAGGAGAGGAGAGTGCGGTAAAGGTCTAGGGCAGCAGCGAGTTTGGTTCTCTTCCATTTCTTTTCAGCAGATTGCAGTGTGATTCTTGCTGAGCGGAGCGCAGAGGAGAGCCAGGGTTGGGGAGGGGGGGGCGAGCTGGTCGGGAGGTGAGGGGACAGAGGGAGTCGAGGGAGGAGGTGAGGGAGGAGAAGAGGGTGGAGGTAGCAGAGTCTACGAAGAGTTGTGAGAAGGAGTCGATAGGAGCGAAGTGAGAGAGAGCAGTGGAGGCAAGGACAGAGGGGGAGAGAGAGCGGAGGGTACGTCGAGAGGTAACAGTGGGGGTAGGAGGAGCAGGGAGAGAGAGGAGAGACAGAGAAAAAGAGATGAAATAGTGATCAGAGAGGTCCAGGGGGGTGACAGAGAGGGTGGAGGGGCAGCAGGCCCTGGAGAAGGTGAGGTCCAGTTGACGGCCAGCTTTGTGGGTAGGAGGGGATGGAGAGAGACAGAAGTCGAAGGAGTGAAAGAGAGGGAGGAATCCAGCAGAGTGGCTGGGGTTGGAGAGATGGATATTGAAGTCACCTAACAGGACAGTTGGGGTAGACAGAGAGGGGAGAGAGGAGAGTAGATAGTCGAGTTCATCTAGAAAGTGAGCAAGAGGCCCAGGGGGACGGTACAGTACAATTAGCAGGAGTTGACAGGGAGAGGTTAGTTGGACTGCATGAAATTCAAAGGTATTAACAGAGAGTGAGGAGAGGTAGGAGGGGACAGAAAAGAGTAAGGAGGGAGAGAGGAGAAGACCTCCCCGTCCAGTGAGACGCAGGGTATGGGACAGGACGTAGAGAGAGGACAGTGCAGCAGGAGTTACAGTGTTATCAGGGGACAGCCAGGTTTCAGTGAGAGCAAGGAAATCGAGAGAGGTGGGAGGCAAAGGCAGAGATGAAATCAGCTTTGTTAGCAGAAGAGTGACAGTTCCAGAGTGCACCAGAGAGTGTGCGGGAGGGGGGGAGAGGCAGAGTGATGAGGTTAGAGGGGTTGGAGGAGCAGTGGCGGAGAGAGGGCAGAGGACGAGGGCGTGAGGACAGAACAGGGATGTGAGAGACAGTCATAGCAGGACAGGTGAGACAAATAGGCACAGTGGGAGCAGTGGGGTGGAGGGTACAGACCTGACTAGTAGATGGCTTCTTCCAGAGCGCTGTTAGGTTCGGATTTATTCAACAGCGTCTCGGGCGCAGGCCTCCCTCGCTGGACTCCCACAGCCAGACTGCCGCTCTTTGTTGAGGCTCTTCGGTTTGCTGGTGCTTCTTGCTGGCGCGGAAATAGGCTGCTTGATTAATATAACAACTGCGTGGCAAAAGAACCAACTAAACTGTGTGGAAACCAATCAAATAGCAAATCAAGTTCTAATCAATTTAACCACACACCTGGTACTAATCACACACTAACTCAGCTCATTCAAACACCACCTTACAATGTTACCAAATATAGTTAATTTAAAATTACCTGATGCAGGAACTTACCTATCTGCCTCGGTCCCTGGTTACCTGTATACAGGGTAGTATGCAATAGGTCCATGTTATACAAAAAGTGCATATTATGCAAAATATGTAATGTAAGTATGTGTGTTATATTGTATAATTTACGGTATTATAAAAGCAAAGACACTCAGTTTTCTTAGTTTGGACATCATTTTTTTTTTCTTTTTAATTTTTAAATCAGTAAATTCATAATACTGGTAATGCTGCTGTATAAATATAATTAATCTTCAAATTATTAAGTACATTTGTTTTGCTGTTTTTCTTTCACTCTATAAAACATTTAGACCACCAGACTCCCTATCCTGAACTTTTCTCAGTCATATGGTCCCCATCACGACATAATTATGGCAAAGAATTTGAGTATATTTTTATGTACTTATGTACGTGCAGAGGAGCTTAAATGGTCTTGTTGGGGTCTACTGTAATTAAGTTGTCATGTGCCTTTTAATTGAATTTATACAACATTGTTTTTAAAATGTTAAACAATCACATCGAATTAGTCATGTACAGTATATCCCATATTAATCAGTTTTGATGTTTATCTAATCTGCACAATATTCTGACACTAAAATCATTACCAAAGCATAATGCTAATCCACATTCTACATCTCAAGCGGTATAATATTACAGCCTGTTTTTGATTTAGTTTCCAATTTCTTAGATGACATAAATAATTACAGCATGCTTCTCTGAAAATAATATTAAGGAAAGTCAACATATGGAGTCCTTTTTTATTTACAAATGTCATATTCCTACCTAAAAATAAAGCTCCCTTTGCGGAGGAATCTAACAGCAAATTACATTAATAAAATTCGCTTTGTCTACAGTATATTGATAAGCACACAAAACGCAAATACTGATGTGATGTCCTCACAGTTTATATTTTCTAATGTGCATAGAGTGGACATGAGTGTTGAACAGATCACTATATTAAAGTCCACAACCTTCTTGCTTCAGCCTTCTACATATAGAACAAGGTGAAGGTGAAGAAAGCAAGTGAAGAAACTTGAGCCATCGATCTACTGTACAGCTCAAGACTAGTATGTATCCAACAGGATCAAGACCCTGATAGAGAATGCTGTTACACCTTATACAGTAAATTATTTACTGTTAATAAATATGTGAAAAAAAGTTATGTGGACAGGAAGCTATGGTTATGCACTTGTTTTTTTTTCTGCAGCTTGATATTGTTTTTATTTGCTGCACCCTTATTCTTTAGGATTTATTTTAATTAATCGCTTATGATTACAGGGGGGTCCTTAATGATGACATGGCAATGATTTCCTCTCACAGATGCAGACTGCTAATATGATCTTGTACCTGTAAGTGCTATCATGTCCCTTCAAATCTGTTCAGATCATATTTTTAACAAATGGTTACGCTGTGATGCATGTTAGAAAGTGCCACACAGTACAAGCCTCAGTTCTTGTTATCCTGAAGTGGTGGTAAATGGAATACAAACTACACATTTTTTCTGCTATGCGAGGGCCAGTTTGCTAACTTAAATTGAAAATAAAAGATGTCCTTTATATTGGCACATAATACTCTCAGTCCAGACACCCACCCATGGTACAGTGTGATTGATGATGACTAATGAGCTCTGTGCCAACCATACGACAGCATTAAAGATCAACACCGGTTCTACAATGAAGCGAAGAATATCCAGGTCCACCCAGCGTGTTCATCTTTAGCTGGCTATGCTTTCCCTTCTGTCAACCAATCACCTCCTTCTCACCTTCCTTATTTTACTATATGTGTTCCTTCCTATGCTTTCTATTTTATTTCCCCCATGTGTTTCCTTAGCTACTGTACCTGGAATAACTATTGTAATGATAACCTCAGATGCTTACCCTATCCAGTAGGAGATAAATACTTTTAAAGGACTGCTTTGAGGCAAGAGCTTCAACTCAGTAACCACTAGAGACTAATGACAGACAGAGCCCGCTGTGCATTGAATGCTCTCAGTGAACCCAGCATATTTCATTTCTGTCTTATTAAAATTCACTTGTGGTAATATTCAACATCTAACGACAATGCATGTATAAATCTAGAGGTCATCTCATTTGTATTTTCTTTAAAAAATCACGTTTAAAATACTACACTTGATGTCAACTGAATGTAATTCTCTTGTGAGTTCTGGAATTCATATGTAATAGAGCTACGTAATAATCCTATTATTATTGTCTAATTGTCGGCATTGGAATGTAAGTAAGCTTTCACCTTATTTGGTCAAATTCTGATGCAAGCTTTACCACATGTCACTACATGTGACAGTTTAAATTTAGGGTAAATCCCAGGAATGAGATGTTTTACATAGTAAAGCCAGTTTATAATAGCAGGAACCAGGATGAGAACTTTACCTCTACCTCTATGAAGACTACTGATTGCAAGAACTATTTTGTTTTGTATTTTTATAAGGATGTTTTGCTTTTATTTTAGTGTCATCAGACTGTTGGTAATTCATTTATACGGGTGTTTTGAAAAGGTTTTTGACTAGTCTAAGGTGTTTGGATTTGAACCTGTCTCAGCTTAAAGCAAGCAAAATCAGCTTTATCTGACAGCTGTGGAGGGCTTAGACCAAAAAACCTCATCATAAAGCTGCTCCCAAAATCCATGACTATTGGCACTTCATTTAGCAGTCACATCTTGGAGATGCCAAACAGATAGACCATGAAAAATGAAAATAGAATGCTGATGTAGCAGATGGTGTTCAGTGGAAGTTAGTGTGTTTTAAAGGACACTTGCGCAGTATTCCTGGTATATCAACTCAGTCCTTTACTGGGATAAAGTGCCTTGTGATGAAGATTAAGTATCACAGACAGTTCTTATCTGACCTGTCTCTAGTCACTGCTCACAGTCTGACACAATCCTGTGACTCGCTGGCATCTGGTTATACCACTTTAGCTCTCTTAGGTAGACTAGAAAAGTCAAGCTTCCCAACAGAATGACATTCTCTTATTTAATATAATTTTGCACACCAATGTGTTAAAATGTTACAATTAAACAGTTTATGGTTCGAGATATTTAATAATTACTGTTGAGCATTATGACGGGCATTCTGTTGGGAAGCTTGACTTCTCTGTAGGTAGACTTTTCTGTCTACCTAGGAGAGCTAAAGTGGTCTAACCAGGTGCCAGCGAGTCACAGGAATGTGTCAGACTGAGCAGTGACTAGAGACAGGTCAGATAAGAACTGTCCGTGTTACTTAATCTTCATCACTTTAGGCACTTTATCCCAGTTAAAGATGGATTTGGGGGATCTCAAAATGTATTCTGTTAATAGGATATTTTTAGTCAACCAGACCTGAAACCATAAAACAGACCAAAATACTCAGGCATCAGAATAGCTCTGTAAAAAATGCAGTCTTCCTTTAAAATGTCAAAAAACAAGAAATACTACAATTATATTACCATTACATATTGTATCATCCCTAATGTGTATTTTATGCATTTAAAAAACAGTAATGTAATTCATTTTGTCCGTGAAATATTTTAAAGATATACAGCGTATTGAGTAAGTTAAGTCAATAGGAATTTGTCCTTCATCAGTGCTTGCTTACTTTTACTTTTAAGTCAAAAGGCTGTCAGAACAAAAGATGAAATACAGATATGATGAAATATTTATAGAAGTATTTCAAAACCTTTACAAATATGCAAATGAAACAGAATATTTATTGTAAAATAAAGGGATTATGTATACCAGGAATATGTCTTTTTGTCAGCTTTTTTTGTTAATATGTGGAAGCCTAATACATTCTGCATGGTAAGCAGTAAGTTCCTGTTGAAATATTCATTTTTACTGAGTGTAAACCTAATGAGCACCTCATGTATCATGTCTATTAAAACACAAAGTTGAACTATACGTCTAAAAAAATACATATATTACACATAATTAAGTAAATGTAAGACACAGTAAATGCACATGTGGTGCATTCATATGTCCCAGCTTAATCCAAGGTAAAGCTACATCACAGAAAATAAAATGTGCTGTAATTTTGTGAATCAAATTCAATTGTCCTTCTTTAATCTTCTAGTGCAATTCATCTTCCAAGGATGGAAAGTGCCCACGTGAAGACCCCAGAGATGTACCCTACTTCGCTCAATCCAGACGGTTGTCATGCTGATGCGCTGGGGAGACCGCACTGTGGTTGATCCCCGGAGCCAGCATCGCAGCTGTTGTGTGTGCTTGTGGAAGGGTGGGGGTATTCACTGACACGGGAGACAGAAGATTTTATTTGGAAACACTGCACAGGTGCCCAGATTTATTTATTTTTCTTATTAATTGTTTTATTTAGTTTAGCCCGCAGAGGGCGCTGTTGTCCGTGGTCTGCATACTGCCGACAGTAAACCAGGACCACGGGGTTACCAACACAGGTATCCAACTCCGTGCACCTTCAAGTGCTCAAAAGTAATAATGAAAACAGAAGGCGAAAGAAAAAGGGAAAATAAAACACAGTAATAAAACTACAAACAAAAGTGCCGCTAAGCCGGTCAGCACGGGTCTCCGTCCTACACTCAGCTGTGCTTATACACTGGGGTTGGCCAGGGTTCCCTGTATATCTACCCACGCCCCCTCTGGTAGGTAATTATTTCTTTTACTTTGTAAATTATTTTTACGGAAGGCTGTCCCCTCAGTCGGGCTCGCTTGCTCCTTGTTTCACGCCGCCTCCTCTGCCAGCGACACTGTACTTCCCCAACACGGCCACCCAAGCGCACAACCAAGCCAGATCTTATGGGCCGAGCAGTCTCCCAAGGCCCGCCCCTCAGCCACTCAGAGAGAGGGAAAGCACACACACCCTCTTCCCCACCTCTCCGTGTCATCGCCATGACCGACAGGCGGATCCCACGAGACTGCTGCCCTCTACCTGCAGTAATACGGACTTGCCAGATAGTCAGTCCAGATCTCCCCTGTTACAGTGCTGATGCGCTAGGGAGGCAATAAGCTGATCCCTGGAGCCAGCATTACACATCAACACCAGACAGAAGGATATCTACATCATCATATGGAAGGAAGCGCAAATGGATGGAGACACAGATGGATCACATTAGTTTACTGTAAAGCCACGTCTTAGTTGGTGCTTACCTTGGTGAGAGCCGAGTTCAAATCAGCATGAAGTTTTAACATCTACTCTTGTGTAATGGAAATCATTAATCTTTCAGTATGGATAATCTACAATCTGGGTGATTTAAATTGCAATTGAACAAATTAATTAATGAAGAGCAATGAATCTGGCTGGAGACCTTTTCCGTGGGTTCTGACAGCTATCCACAATGTTGCCCAACTAGCGAAAACATGATAGCATTGTGTAGTCTAGTGTCACGGATAGGAAGTGGCTCGTAGGGCTACCTCCCCCAAACACAAAGCCGCCAAACCATGACTGGAAAAAAGAAGATGATAAATGGTTAACGCAACAACTGCAGTGGCGCAATGCCACCTACCCCCAAAAATATGAAAAGGATGAACGAAAAGTAACTAAAACATTGGCCCAGCCTCTCTGGCCTGCCACGCATCCTGCAGAAACTAATAAGAACCGCACTCAGGTAAGAAAAAAACCCTACTCGCTGGTAGGAGGAAACCTAAGGGAATCCATGGCTGAGAGTAGCCCTTCCTCCAGGCTCTAAAGATGTCTGTCTCCCTGTTTGGCATTGCCACACGTGACTGAGAGGCCAAACAAAAAGAAGCGACATAAATGCAAGCCACACAGTTTTTATGGCTCTTGGATATAATGTGTTGACTAGTGGGCAGAATTACAACCAAGTTTTCCAAGAACTTTCAGATACAGTGGTTCCTGTTACCATTTTCATTGGTACTGGGGTAAATGGTGACACTTTGTTCTTTAGCACTTATATTTAATGCATTTTGTATTCTCTTGTTTGAGTCCTGCCTTGTTTAAATGTAAAAATATTGTCTGGTGCCCACATGTACTGTGCAGGATTTGCAGTCATTCCTTATCTGAAAATAGAGAATAAAGGGAAATTATGTAAGCAATATGGTCCAGCTGTATTAACTACAATAACTACAGTATCCACTTGCTGCTCTTTTAAATATGAATCATTTTGTTATAGCAATGTGTTCCTGGAAGGTATAGAAGTATTGGAAGTGTATTGGGGTCACCGGCATTAAAAAGAAAAGCAATATTATTTATTTTTTAAAAACAAATGATACACCTTGCTATTGCACTACAGAATGGTTCAGACCTAATATTTTATATAGCAGATAATATGGAAAACATAGAAGGGGAATCTGGGGATCATAAAGAGTCCTAGCTTTTCTCTACATCTTATTAAAACAATGTCATATCCAAACTAATAATCCTGACACTTGTAAGGAAACCACACAAGCTTCAATCTGATAAACTGATTGTGGTCAATAACCTATTTATACCCAACCTCCATTTTTCTACTGATTTTTAAACCATACGGTTCAGAGAGTTTCCATCAGAACCTTTGCAGTATAACCTGTAAAACTGTAATTTGTCAGACAAAGTGTATATTAAATCATGCTTAAGTGAATCCTTGTTCAAGTTCTCAGACAGCTTCTAACAGTAGATATAAGATGTGGTACATAAGGAACCTAGCTAATGGCCTAAGATAAGCCAATCAATTAGGGGCACCTTGGAACAAATGGGAGCGGTTTTATGAAGTAAATGCAGCTAATCAATTGAACCTGATGCTATTGATGAAACTACGCCTCAATCACAATCCATTTTATTTTGACAAAGGAAATTGCATTTTAAATCAATTAAAGACAACCGAGCTGATGAACTTAAATCACAACATCAGTGGAAGCTGAAACCGTGTGGTAAAATGGTTACATGGAGACGACTATCTGAAATGAAATTGATTCGAGGCAGTGAAAGAGTAGAACCTGATGCTACAAATTGCAGAAACTCAAATTAATTTACAACTGCTCTGAGGCAATTGAAATTGGAATAGACATGTCAGATGATACCATTTTAAAGAGGATTATTTGACTTTACCCAAATTCTTCTCCCCTGATTATGTTCTGCAGGGGATAAAATCCCTGTGAAGTGGATAACGTGGAAGGGTATGTATGTGCTGTCCGTATGTTACACTTGTATTTATGCATATTTCTGGAGAACTGCTTGTCCAATTGCTATGACATTGTTTTCCTTAAATTATGTATAATATCAGTTTCTGTATAATATCAGTCTGTCTGTCTGTACATCCATCTTTGTGCCACTTAGTTTTGCATATATTTTGGGAATCATTGATCAAATTGTGATTACTGTTGATATATGTCATGGTCATCAACTGTATCATAATACTGATAGCTCTAATCTAAAATATACAGTATGTTACTGACAAACTTATTTATTTTGTAATATTACCAGTTTTGTTTCCCTTAAATGTGGTCCAATATGTCTTATTGTAACAGCAGCTTAGTTTCAAAGTCACCACAGTTAATGGCCCATATTTATTTTTTTTTTTACTATATTCAAGTAGCAAACCGGTGGTCTTGGCTTTCAATTTATTTTAAGAACATGTACAAAATGAACTCCATAACCCATTTCCTTTATCAAGACCTTCTCAAGCACCACTCCCATCTGTTTGTGTGATTTTTAGTTGAGATGGTGGTGCCTGTACATTGGGCTTTGCTTAATTAGGTCCCACCAGCCAGACATGGGAATCACAATAGATAACTTGAGCTGTCAAACATACGTTATTTAACAGGTTCACTTGCATGAACACTCCAGCAAGCTTGAAACCAAAAAAACAATATTCCCAAGACAATAATTTGCAATCCAGCCTCTTCTGTGGGGCATCTTGGCCTATTACATATATATGCCCATGTGTTTCTATTTATCATTTACTTCGTAATCATAGTTTTAAGTTTGATAACTAGAATGATCATCTGGTCGTAATGTCATTTTCTTTTTTGATATTTAGTACTGGTAGGAGTTTGTAATCAGCATGTCATCACACAGGTATAAATGTTCCACTGACTGTACCAGGAACGTTCTGCTGGAGCAATGCAAAATACAAAATGAAATACATTCATGACACAATGTTACCACCTAGCATCGTAAATAAAACTAAATGTATTTATTATTAATATTTTATTTTGCAAAAAAAAAGTGAATTCCTATTCAACTGTTGGTTACGCCTCTTTCATTATACACTGTTTTCATTGGTTGAAGTAGTAACCGGTTCACTTTCAAATTGACAGTTGACTTTACCAATCAAAACCATTAACAATGACAGATGTTTAGCCAAAGTATTAATAATCAGGAACAAAAAAGAAGGAAAATACTAAAGACTGGAAGTGTGTTTATGGTACATTGGTGTCTAATAAATCAGATTTTCTTTTCCCCCACTCCATACTGACAAACTCCTACATAACCTTTAAGTGATAAATCAAATATGTCTTCACTAATATGAAAACAAATTAATACCAGACTAGAGTTCGCTCTATCAATGTAATTATGGCAATATAGGAAGGTGTACAGTACAAGATATTACACAGCCTAATGATGCAAGTGTCTTTTCATCTCAAACATTTCTGTTTTCATTCTGGATTGACACTAATGTATTAAATTAGTGCAGGCACTCCCAGCCCATGCATAAACATAAGAACATCTCTGGTTGCCCATACCTTGGCAGAGACAGTTCCTCAGCCTCCAGCATCATTTCTGAAGATAAGGAATAACCATTTGAACAGATCTTGCCCTTAAAGACATTTCACATCCTGTTATAGCTCTCATCTGGAGGGTTTGCATTTAACAGCTCCACCCCCCAAAGTTCAGTGCTGAAATTCATAATGTTTGTTGAGGGACCTAAACAATTTAGTAGGAAACACAAACCACAGCCTCATAATATGCAGTTTTTTTTTTAATTCAGCCAGGAGTCATAAACAAAATACACTGTTTGCTGAATGCCAGTGCCATCTGCGACTGATTCAATGTACTGACAGCAGAATCTTCATTAAAATGCATGGCATGTAATCAGATTTGACCAGTTTTCAAAGGAGATAAGTAATAATGATGCTAAACTGCCAACGGATTGGCTCACTGCCACATAATAATAATAATAATAATAATAATAATAATAATAATAATAATAATAATGATAATAATAATAATAATAATAATAATGCAGATGTGTTCTAAATAGCGTTGATTGAATTGATAATCATGATTTATTTTTTACTTGATGGGACGTAATTTTCATGAAAAACTTTTTTTATGTTTGTTCGTTTTTTGTTTTTTTGTTTTTTAAACTAGCACCGGATTCTTTTTGTTCCCCTCATTTTCACCAAGCAAGCTTCCATTGTACTTTGAGAAAATTCTGAGCTCTATCCATATATTTATGACCATGTGATTGCATCTGTATGACCATGTAATTGCATTCGTTCAGCAGAAAGCAGCAGAAAATAAAAAGTAAACAGGACAAAGTAAATAGATTTGGTGCTTTTCAAGATCTGCAAAAAGATGAAGCAATCGAGGTAAGCAACATCTATGAGGAAGTGACGCAAGTAATTACAGAAACAGCAAAAAATATCGCTGGAACACAGAGTACAAAATCCAACCAGAAGATCATAAAAGAGACAAAAGACTGCATGAAGAAAAGAAGGGAAATGAAACAAACAGCAGCTCTGAAGTCAAAGACTGAATACATTGAGCTCTGCAAGACAGTAAGAAAGCGCATTACTGTGGATATACGGTCGTTCAACCGTAGGTTGGTAGAGAAAACTATTGAAAACAACCGAAGCATGAAGAAAGCAAAACAAAGACTAAGCATAGGGAAAAAAACAGATTTTAGTAATCAAACAAGAGGACAGGACTGTCATCAAGAACCGCAAATTGATTTTGAAGAGAGTCGAAGACTTTTACAGAAAATTATATCAAGATGAAAAGACCAATGTAGCAGATGACGAAGACAGAAACACAACCCGAGGAAGAAGTTCTATATGTTCTACTGGAAGAAGTGAAACATCCTATCAAACATATGATGACAGGAAAGGCAACCAGACTTGGCACAATCAAAAGAGCAAGCAGGATTCAGGAGTGGATTTAGCACAATGGAGCATCATCAAGTTGTACGGCAAGTGATTCAAACCAGCAACAAGTACGAACTACCACTTTGCTTGGAATTCATCGATGATAAAAGCCTTTGACTCTGTTTACACAAGATCTGTATTAAACTTTCTGAAAAAACAAGGAATTGAGAAAATGTACAGAGACTTGATCAGCACCATATACATCCACAGTAAGAAAAAAACAGCGACAAAATCAAGATTGAAAAAGGAGTTTGTCAAGGAGATACAATTTCCCCAAAGCTCTTCACAGCCACCCTGTAATGTTAATCTATGGGGAGGTTATACCCATATGTAAATAAAGGAGCTCTATGGTTTGACAGGTAGTATTAAAGGGGGAAAAAAAGGTTAGTTGAATTTTAATGTCGATTTGTGTAAGCATAGTAATTGATTAAAATGACCTTTATTTTGACTTAGATTTATTTATGATATTAGGTTGTTCAAGGCGGAGGGGCTTCCTACTGGATCAGCTACATATACCCCTCTGGGGCTCATTCAGGGGAGAGGGTTGGAAGGTAATCTATGCTCCAGCTAACCAGTGGTATTCAGCTGACCAATGTTTGAAGTGCTAGCTATTGGTTACTTCACAGTACAGCTAATTTCTAGTCTAGCTGGGTGCAGAGTTAGGCTCTGATAGTTTCTTTTTTTGTTGTTTTGTTCCAGTCTAGTCTAGTCTACCTGTTCTCTGTTTTGGATGTGTTTAACGCTAAAGGATTAACTTTTGCAACTGTGGCGCCAAGAATATAAAAATAAAAATAACTGTTCTTTATTCAAACAACATTGTCTGCTGATTTCTTCTTGCCTTCGTTACACCAACATTTATCTCTGTATATATTTCTAGATAGAAAATAAAAGCAATATGTTAAAAAGTTATATAAATTAAGTAGATGTGAAATAATATATTCACACCTACAAGAGAAGACAGTATTTGATTTCTTTTTATGACTGAATAATATAGCATTCTGAGCAGCATAGCCGAGGTGCAAGGATTAGCCACAAAACTGAGAAAACATCAGATGGTAAAAACATCAGATGGTAAAAACATCGGACTGGTGTTTTATACCTAAACTAATCCCTTTTTACATAACTTGATTGGGTTTCTTCTATCAATCAGAATAAACAAATATTAACAATTAGTCACTGATGGTTTTCACTGAAAGATTAGCTATCTAAGCTCTGTTAATAATTGAAATGTATAATGAATGTATAAAATATTTATACCAGGGCTTCAAGAAGAACAATGGAGAATCCGGATATCTTCATATTAGAATACAGCCATCTGCAGTATATGCAGATATTCCTTTTTTTGTGGAGAATTTTAATGTAGCTGTATTCATGATGAGCTTGTCTGGGCTCAGATCACTCAGATGCTTAACTACTTTAGCCTCAAGGTCATGTCGATTTTTTAATGTCTTGATAGCCGTCATTTGAGTTTTACTTTACCAGGCTTTTACTTTACAACATGTTCACATGTGACCTGTTAAGGCTTTGAAGAAATATATACTGTGGTACTTGTTGGGTCAATGCATTGGTGATAAGGTTAGGAGCATTTACTTTCTAATTTACAAGTCTAAGTGAGCAGTAGTGATAGGGTATTGTTATATTAAATCAGTTCTGACTGCTCCCATTTCTCCATCTATATAATAGTGTTAATCGTTAATAATAGTAATAATTTTTAATCCCCTCTTTCTTTTTCAGGGGATCAGTATATACAATACATGTAGTTCATTGTTATACAGTACTGCACATCTCATCAGAAAACAGTTACCAGCAATTATAAGGTATTTAAGAATTGCCATATAATTGCATTTAATTATGCAAATGTCTACTATTTAAGGAAAGTGCATTATTTCTGCTATTATTAGGATTATGAAATTATCATTGCAGAAATTAGGCGATGACTCATAGAGGAACTAGAAACATGGGAGGTGAAAAGGTGTAATTGTATCTGAAACAAAAACACATATTTTCAATTAAAAAAAAACGCCAAGTTATAAAAAGGGGCAAGCCATTTAAAGTGGAGATATCAAAAACACAAGCCAAGTTAGAAGAAACAACTGGGGCAACCTTGGCCAGCACCAAGCAAATAGGCACAACTGTAAAAGGGGTGGGGGTCAAGGTTGCACAAAGCAAACAAGCCCCAATTGTTTCTACTAACTTGTCTTGTGTTTTTCAGGCACAATAAAAACGGATTAAATGCATGAAAACACAAGCCAAGTTAGTAGAAACAATTGGGGCTTGTTTGCTTTGTGCTGGGCAAGGTTGCCCCAATGGTTTTTTGAAACTTGGCTTGTGTTTTTGATATCTCCACTTTAAATGGTTTGTCCCTTTTGATAACTTGGCATTTTTTCATATTGAAAATGTGTTTTTGTTTCAGATTGTGTTATATGCAACAGTAAGTTATCACTTTCAGCGACTGACTGTAAATTGACTTGTATTGAATTGCACTTGCTCTTAAATCCAACAGCAATGTGTTGCTTTATTCATCTTACTGTTAATATATCTGCCTTAAATTGTACTAGCTTTTAATGACATTGTAAATATATTGTAATAACTTGTCACCTCTGTAATTCGCCCTGGATAACGGCATTTGCTAAGCAAATAAAGAAGAAGAAGAAAAAGAAGATGATGAAGAAGAAGAAGATGAAGAAGAAGAAGACTGCTGCTGCAGTCACTTCCAATAGGACCTTGTTTGTTTTACGTCTCATCCGAAGGATGCAAGACAAGGAGGTTAAATGACTTGCTCCGGGTCACACACAGTGAGTTAGTGGCTAAGCCGAGATTTGAACCGGGCTCCTGGTATAAAGGCCCTTTCTTTAAGCGCTGTCCCTCAATTTTACAGCATGCGTAACAAAATGTTGTATAACATGACATTACAATATCATATTGGAATGCAGCATTGTGGCAATGTGGCCCCGCCCTTGTGCATAGTTTGTGTTATATGTTACGTGTTGTGTGTAAATGTTGGTGTATAGTCATTGGTACACGGGATATAAACGGGTCTGTGTTTCACGTGTATTTAAAAATGTAGATTTGTATTTAGGCACGAGGATGGCACAAATCACTTCACGTGCTGGTTAAAATGTAATGTGTGGTCACGGAAGTACACTTAGTTAATTCACGTGCAGTTGTACCGAGATTGAATGATTGATTAGCAATCGAGTCTTGGTACAACTGCATAAAAACAGCATGTTTTCACTCACTCGGCGTTGGTGTCCGGTGAGTGGAGAACGGGTGTGGAGAGGAGAAAGTAAAAGAACAGAAATATTAAGTGTTTATACTCGCCGTGTTTGTCTGTATAGTCCGTTTTGTTTGTCTGTTTATTTTGGCTCAAGTGCCGTGCCCTGTTTTGTGTTCTGTTTAAACCTTTTACTTTGTTTATTAAATGCTGAGCACAACCAAGTGCTCAGCTTCATCAAAACCCCAAGTCTCTGTTCTGTGTATTACTTCCTGTTTCTGGTCTGACGTCACCCACTGTCAGCCGTCTTTGTGACAAGCATCTATAAATATTTGTACTTATTGTACGACTGGACCAGTTGGTTTGGCGGGCTGTTCCGCATTGAATTTGTGTGCAATTCACAACTTTACAAAGTGTGCATTAATCTTGCATAGAAGAATCAGTGATCAATTGTAATCCAATGGACAGATTGGTGAAACTGAATGAAATGTTCTTAAAACAACAGTTGGTGTTTACATAAAATACAACAACACAAAAGAAAACAATAGTACATAGAACTTCATGTTATGTCTAATAAAATGGCATTCTCACGCACAACTGGAGAAGTGACTTAAAAAACGATGTGAAATGCAGAAGCAATTAATATACACTGAAGAAATGAAAGGAGTTAGAATGTGTATTGCACCCTTGCATTTTAAAGTATTGCAATTTTAAGCCTGTTCTGTCACAATTCAATTTCATTCTGTCTCTCATCCTTTCTGCAGCACTGTACTTCACAAGTGTAAGTTCACACTACTACTATTATTATTATTATTATTATTATTATTATTATTATTATTATTATTATTATTATTATTATTATTGTCAGGGGCAAATTGTTGTGCACCTATTGCTTACCCGGGGCTCACAGACTCCAAAATCACAGTGATACTGCCAGTGAACACATGTGATTGGAAGTTCTGGAAGCACGATCATATTGAGCTCAGTCTAACAGCGTCCCTCCCTCTGTTTATGGCGTCCGGGCTTGTTAATTCCTGCCACATGGACACAGATGCCAATTCCCAATTTTAAAATATCAATAAATCGTTTCCATGTACACAAAACAAATTAATTATCATTAAACGTGAATGTTCTGTAATATACAGATGGGTGGATAAAAGTGCCTGGGGTCTGTGAAAATACGGCAGAAGAAAAAGGGCATGTGTACCTTACTTTGGCGACTTATTTTTCTTACTGTATGACAGGTTGTAGCAAAGTGGCTTGCAGTGTACAGGTGCAGGAGTAATGCAGTGCGTAATCAAGAGACAGACGATTGTAATCCACTCAGAACTGGTTTTTAATTATAATCCTGTTCTGGTGACCAAACAATAATTCCAGGCAATACACAGCAATGTGTAATGCATTGGAATAAATAAATTGGTTGCAGTCCCAAATAATAAACACAGTCAATAGTATACGCACAATACACAAACACGGTCACCAGTCTTGGATGAGTGCTGTAGTGCTCGTGGTGCAAAATACAATTAATCGTGGTAACAAGTGAAGTGATGTCCGGGTTTGTGCTGGCCTCTGGTGACAGCTCCGGACGTGTTTAGCTGTCTACTAAATAGCAAATAACAGTTAGAGACGAAACAAAACAAACAAAACACTCACGCACGATATAATACAGGTCCTTCCAGTCAATTCCTTAACCAAAACTAAGGAACAGATTACGTCGCTTCGTCCCTTTCTTGTACCGTCACACATGACCCCTTGGTAAATGATTGCAGCCACTCCTCCAATACGTGGCTGCCACATCATTTCTCTTCCGGGTTGATGAGTCAGTGCACCGAAGCTCCGCCCTCTCTCTAGATGACCAACTTCCTTTTAACCCTGGGAATGAATTGTCAGGCCAAACAGACCAGGGTACTCTGTCCCCGTTACTTAGCGTCCTCACACATCGGGAGGGAGATTTACCACCAAAGATCATTCTATTTCTGTCACACAGGTATTGACTTCTTGTTTAACATTTCACCTAAGAATGTTGCAAACTACATATTAAAAGTGGAATGGTGCTTTTGGCTGATTAAGTTTTGACTCCCCAATACCCCAAAAACACGTAAAGTGTCTGTGCTGTATAGTCAGCTCTGTGTTCACTTAATAAAGTTTGAGTTCAGCCCCTGGGTTCCTGTCTCGCTTCCCTCATTTCAGCGATTGCTACAATATAATAAATATACCAGTGGAGAATTGAATATATAAAACCTGGCCAATAATTTACAGTTTAACCCAGAGTCCCTGCCCACATTAAATTTAAAATATTTAAACTCCAACTAACTACATTTACAGAACGAATAAGATTGGCTTCTCAATCAATACTAAATTTTACAGTACAAAAACTTAAAACAGGGGAACTTATCTTAACCCTTTGCGGTCCATTTATTCAGTACCTGTCAGGCGCATCAGGTCTAATTTATTTTACACACATTGTTTTATGTCAAATGATTTATGGCTTTTCTATTTTAACCAACAGGCTGGTTGCTCCGTAGCCTCTCTGACAGGCAGGTGTCTGTGATAACAGGGAATAATTATTTTATTGGAACGGCAATTTTTCACAAGGATTCCTCCTCAATAGCAACTGTCTTTTTCAAAGCATGTCAGTTCTCTTATACAGCAGGCAAAAACAAACCAACATTCAAGTACACTACACAAAAAAAATTGTAAAAGAGCGCAATAACAAATCTTATACAAAACTACAAATGTGAAAAATAATAATTAAAAAGTCAAACCCACACCATTAAATGTGATAAATATAAATGAATACATTAAATAACCCTGCCTGATGTGTACTAGTGCATTGTGCAGAAACACAGTCCTAAGTGGAATTACAGTATGTGCTTTTTTAAAAGTGACAATTTCTTTCAAGGCAAGATCCGAAAGTACATTTCACACCAACCACTCTCTTTTTCACCCTTTTTTAAATTTTGCAAAAAATCACAAATCTGGCAGGCCACTAATCTCAGCTTCTGATTCACTTTGTATAAAACTCAAAGTTGTATTTCTCTTTTTTTAATTATTATTTGGAGTGTCCAAATATCAATGTTTTCTCTACAAATTTGGAATGATCAATCTGAGTGTGCTACCTCACCACTGCTTTTCATGCACCAACCAAAGGACTGAAGATTCTACATAGGCAGTCCTATTTACAAGACATTAGTGGTGTTTGTTGTGCAGTGAAGCAACCGAACCCCAGCTGATTTCCAATGGGAACACAAATGTCAAACGGCTGACAGTATTTAAGTTCCTTTGTGAATGGTTAAAAGCTTTTGTAACTGAAAGGAAAACCGTGCTGTGATATCGTGAGTGTTTGTATTTATCAATACTGTTTGTTATTATTTAGACGGCTAACACGATCTGGAGCTGTCACCAAAGGCCAGCACTAAACCCGGATCAACACCACTGCACTTTGTATCACCAGAACGATATTTTCACTACGAGCACTAGAGCACGCAATGTGGACTTGTGTTTGTGTTTGTGTCTGTGTTACGTGTGGGTGAATAAGAACAGGACTGTGTATTATTTCGGGACCAACCTGTGGATTATAAATAGAGCAATACATGCCGCTGTTAACACTGTCATTGTTTCGCCTTCAAGCAATTGGATTATAAAAATAAACCAGCATTGCACCTGGATTATCGTTGTCTGGCTGATTATTTATCACCCTCACCTGCACACTGTTAACCACTTTGCCACAGTCAGACACAGAGCATCGGGTGTTAACACGCCACACAGGCACACAGATTTAATAGACAGGTGCTGTCACTAGGGTACCAGCAATGGTAGCCCTAAAGAAAACAAAACAAAGCTAAAAATAAAAGTTTGCTACACAGGGCAAATGCTAGGCTCTCTAAACGAGACGTCCCACTCTAGGAAACTGCTGCACTACAAAACCCTCTCTATACTGGTTGGGATCAACATCCCCTAAACTAACCTGCTGCTGTTGCTTTCTGGCTGGGCAGAGACTTCACAGGCACCGTCTTGCAGTTGAAGGGTTCCATAGTAGTTATCCAGGCCATTTGTGTAGCATGGCGGTGCAGTCACCTTGAGCTGTGGTGCAGACGCTTCTTGAGCTGCGCACAGACTCCCAGGGCACGTCCCCCAGCCAATCCGGACCTCCTGATCAGCTCAGCACCGGGCGAGCCTACCTGCTCAACTGGTTGCCAAGCAACCCTTCTCCTGTTAGGCGTAACACCAAATTGAGTCTTTTCAATAAGGAAAACTCTTTGTTTTACTTATATTTCCACAAAGTTAAACCACTAATGACTTCCCTTGAACATTTAGTAACAATAAAACACCAACAAATATTGTAAAAGTAACCGACTGCACAAATTGTGAGCAGGGAGTGCTGCTGTGTCACTCTGGTTGGCACGTATTGATTTGGCACCATTGTGCATGTCTTACTGTTTGATTAATATGTCTGTAATGATACAAATCTGACATCAGTATGACATTGGCACAATAAATTCACACAGTCATAAACAAGGGGCAACGCTTCTCTCATATAATGTTTTTCTGCTCAATCAGAAGCAATCGAACCACACAATAATTGCTGATGGCTAACTGACAACTATGAGAGAATAAGAGCCTGGCGATCATCAGCAACAGGCAGTTGTCTGAACCAGGTTGTTGATGATTGATTAAATTAAAATGTATTGAATCCTTCTACTTGTGCAAAATTTGACTGATCCAACTCAAAATTGTCCTGTCAACCATATTTGCCAATTTACACGGCCCTATTAACACATTCATATATTTTCTACTTGTTCTTATTCAGAAAATCTGCAGCAAGAAATACTTCAATACTTTCTGTAATAAACTTCATAAAACACTCTTACAAGAACAGGGTCCAATTATGCCTTGTCACTTACTGTATCATACCACAAAGACATCTGTTCACTGCAAAAATAGCTCAATACCGGCTCTCATGGACAACACATTGAGCTGTCCTAAATTATGCCTTTAATAACCAAACTGCTTTTAAATACACACCAGGTATTGTTTAAGAGTGTTTATCAGACTCTTTCTCTAAATGTACTGTAGAGTCTAGGGACATGGTTACTGGTTTTCATTCGGAACAGTGTTTCGTAGTTCATTACTCTTAGTGCAGGTATCATTTGTCTCTCTTCCTCTTGCCCATGCCTCACCAGGTATTGACTTCATTAGAATCCACCACTGGAATGTAAAAGGACAGTTTTATGAGTTTTGTACCCAAAGAATTTAGAAAAATAAACGTAGAATGGTTGTGTATTTACAATGCAACATGTTAAATTATACAATGAAAAGCATGTGGTTGTGTAATTACAATGTAATTACTGTATGCATTACAGTGTAAACACAGTGTATTATAGAAACATGTAATGTGAAGTGTTACCTTAAAAAATGTCTTCTATGGCTCTCAAATTAGGTAATAAAACTCACAATCAATGTATAATTAAGGATTATGTGATACTGCATAGATAATTAGATATTGATTTGGCGGGGGAAAAAAGGTTTTGCATCTTTGTGGATATGAGAAATACACTTTCTAGAAATTCATCCAGAGGACTCACAAGCAAATAATAATGTATTAAATGTTTTCATTGATTTTATATTGAGTTAGAGATGAATTAAGGCTTAGTTTCCCTTAATTGGCGTGCTTTAAAATAATCTGGAAGTTGAACGTAGGAACATTAACCATGGTGCCATATTTAGTAATAAGGTAAAGAGTCAATTATCTGAACTAATTTCGCATAACCGATACTAGTTTGCATAATTGATTTGTATGGATAATCGAACAGGTATTAATAACAATTAATTATTATGTATAGAATAAAGTTAACATACACAAGTATTTAGTAGACAAGTACCTACTGATGATATAAAGCTAGTAACCTATTCTATCACATTAAGCATACAAAATTACAAAGCTTTGCAAATCAATAAATTAATGCAATTCAGTAAAACTTTAACACCTACAGTTAAAGTAATGAAATACTGTAATTAAACGTACCACATACCAAACTTTGACAGAACTTTAGGAATCATTCAACTTTAAAAATTCAGTACAGTTTTTCCATACTTTGATACTTGCTGTTAAGGAATTGAATTGTGCAATTTAAATTAATAAAATAAAAGTTCTTAGCTGCTCAATAACAGACAGGATCTCCAGCCCTTACTGACGAAATAGAAGAAAAATCAAGAATGAGGTGACTGTTTTAATTTGCTTCAACTCAACAATTTAAGCACACAATGCTCCAGCTAACGTTTTGATGGTCTGAATAATTCTGTAACTTTAATTTACCTCAGTCTGCTGGTCCTTTTTTTGGCAGCTAAATCTCAAAGCCATTTGAGCAGCAGCAGCTGTGTGCGTAATACATGTAATTCATCACGTGATTGTAGTTGGAATTTTTCAGTTAGATAGCAAATAAACATGCCTGTTCTGTTTATTATCTTGATGACTTTCTCCTTAACACTAATATTAACCCTTACTCTAACCAAATGCTAAGAAGAATAAGTAGTTGTAGCATAGAGAAAAATAATATGCCAACTTATCCTTAACATGTAATGCATTGAGCCTGTGGGTTTCTCTTATCAGAATGATCAGTGATTTGAGACTAATGTTCTTTCTTTTGATGGGGGGGTCTGTGTATTTTGCCATTATAGTCATGAGGAAATGCCATTAAGGAAGTGTTCTTATAATGCTAAAATCTATAATGCTGTTACCTGCGGGTGGGTTAGGCCAAGGATCCTTTTTTCAGCCTGTGATTTTTTTGTTCTCAGATTCTACAAGTATATACAGTTGTCCTG
This sequence comes from Acipenser oxyrinchus oxyrinchus, assembly GCA_030684275.1. Lineage (NCBI taxonomy): Eukaryota > Metazoa > Chordata > Actinopteri > Acipenseriformes > Acipenseridae > Acipenser > Acipenser oxyrinchus. Next base: position 14,223,649 of record CM060257.1, on the reverse strand, counting down.
TATTATACCGCCCCCCTTCATAATGCCACCCTCGCATACCGCCAGCTATTCTCTCTGAACAAATGTCACCAATATAAAAACAGTGCTACCCGTTATATCGCCACCCCGCTGTCCGCCATCCGCCAGCTTCCCCAGCCAAGCAAACATAAATATAAGCATTGTAGTTTCCCTCATTGTAGCACCAGTAAAATAATCATGGCCAATTAAAACAAAATCGTACTTTTTGTTTTTATGGAATTATTGTTTGGGTGATTTGACACTAAATGAGTGTTTATTTTTAATTATTATTTTTTTTAAGTATAGACTGTTTCTCAAAAGTAACCATGTATGTTTCATACGGATGGGAAAAGATGATAAAACATCACTAGCAGACCTACTGTTGTGTTAAGAACTAGCACTGTAGTTTTAAAAAAGATTTATGTTTTATTAAAATGGCCTGGAGATACTGTAATTGTATAACTAAAAAATTAAAACTTTTGAATTTATTGCAAACATAATAGGTTGTGTGTGTGTTTTTTTGGGTTTTTTTTGTTTGTTTTTTGTTGACCTTCACTATAACGCCACCCTCGCTTATTGCCTATTTTTGCCCATGGCTCTTACCTGGCGGTATAAAGAGGGTTGACTGTAGTTTGGAGTGTTATAAGTATGTATAATATAATAACACTGAGGGTTTCAGGGCTGCAATATGTATGTTGAGTGCATTCGAAGATTATGTGTTTGTTTGGTACAGCATGCAGTCTCGGGTAAGAGTTGGGCATCTGTCTCTGACTTTTTGTTCTGTTGATTATATAGCCCCAAGGATTGGTTATTGATTTCAGAATCTTGTAACATTTCATTCAATCTATGTGTGGTGAAAGCACATAGCATTCTATTTCTTACAAAATGGGTATTAGTTATGTATTGATTTTAAGGCTTACAGTACATTTCACTTGTATGCTATTTGAAAATCTCATCCAGGGGGATGTATGTGTAAGGTTTACACTGTAGGTGAGCAGAAGTCACACAGAGGTAAATGGTATGCTTTGTGGTAACCATTTTGGTAACCTTAGCTATGTCTGTCACAGTATGCATCACATAACCCCCTACAGGTTCTGGCATTAATCAGCACTGTATTGTATATCTCGAAGTTTAAAGAGATCAAGAGTTCAGCAGCAGACAGCACAGTGGTATTCCAGTACCGAATGATCTTCAAAAACAATGCAGTATAATGGTAAGAGCATTCTGGGAAAATATATATATATTTTTCAGACCAAGGGAATGAACAAAGTAACTCAAAATAAAATTGTTATGTGTTAAAATATCAAGATATACAATGGCAGAAGACAAGCACTTAAAAATCTCCCTTGTTTCATGTCACTTTCATCTTATTTTGGGGTTGTCTTGCAAATTGCTTTTTTCGATCTTTTTTCTGACATATACTGATTGAAGGTATTTTTTGTAAATATAAGAATACCATCATTTAACACGAGAGGTGGTCATATAGCAGCAGCTGTACTGGCACAGGCTGGGACAGACCAACAGAAATCTTAATGTGGAACAGTAAGGCAAAATCCAGCATGTATTAGGTTTCCAAGCATGAGGGTTTTACTGTGGCGCCACCATTAAAGATGTTAGGCAGCTTGTCAGCATTCATCCTCCCCTTGGAGCACTGTGCCCTTAACATAATAACTTTAGAACACAAGATCCAAATAAGACCTTCAATGCGTCTCCAAACAATCCCAGCCTGTCTCCCAAGATATTGTTTTCTGTCTTCTGATTTATACAAGCCATTCAAGGAGCCCTTATGTACTGCAAAGAATATCAAAGATCGCAGCAACACTTGTGTAATCAAGAGACAATCAATACAACTCGAAAGACAGTAGCTAATGAAAAGCACATATCAACAGTCCTAGACTCTACCCAGTGGTGCCAAGTGGAGTATCACTGTGTAAAAGACAAAGTCAAATGCAAAGCAAGTTGTTTTCTTATTTTATGCTGCCTAGGGTAAAGTTTGTACTTCAAGAGGACACGATATTGATCCCAGATGTGCTGCATCAAATGAAACCGGTCTGTAATACCCAAAGAATAAATGCAGGCTTTACAGTACATTATAAACACTTTCTGTAGTTAAGGTAAGTTTTTGATTTTTTGAAAGTCAAACCATAGCAAGGTAGCTATAGCCTCAATAAATCAGGTCTCAGGTCATTTATTATCATGGTTGTCAGTGTCCTTACCACTAATTACTGGTGATGTTCACAAACTGACAGTTTTTGGCATTAAGAAAGTTGTTTATCAATGTCTTCCATGGTTTTACATGTCGAAAAGCACTGCTTTCATCAGATAGGGACTTCTTCACATTTATTTTATTGGGCACTTTTAAACTGATGTTAAACAAATGTAAGCCAATTACTATTTGTTCATTATTATATTTTTCACACAACTGATGTTTATTTACTGTATTTGCTAACAACATTGGCCGCTAGCTGGTTCTTGGTACTGGTTCCACAGGACACAGAGGCCCCAACCATCTTCAATGCCTACAGTAGATTATTCCACAACAGTGATCATCCATTGTTAACACCACAGCCATTAGGTCATTGTAGTGCTAGCAATAGGACCGTCATTGACTGTTAATTGCCACTAATCTGAGCTACAGGACAAGCTCCGACACCACAGTTTATATTACAGTCATTCTGAATACTCCATATCCCACTTCCACGGCCATCCTTTAGGTCAGCAAAAATCTGCTCTTAATCCCACCTACATTTTAACATCCTGTTTGACCAGTTAAAAAGACCGCTGGAATGCGAGCGTATGATTGTAGATTCGCTTGGTTTGTGTGTCACATACCCACATGCATTCACCATGAAAAACCAGATGACATCCAGGTTTTCTTCTTCTTTGTGGCTGGTTGTTGGTTCTGTGCCCAGCTAATGCTCGCAGGTTCAAAGCACCATGAGAATCCTTGTACTCCTGCTTTTTGGATGTCAATGTACTCATTTTTTTCCATATACAGCATACAGTGTCGATTAATTAAAGTAGAAACACAACATACATTGATTATTTAATTTAGATTAACCTTTTTATTCAGATGTCATTTGTCTGCAAAGTGTGTGATAAAAAAAAAAATGTTTTCCAACATTTATATACAGTATCTAATTTATTTCAGCACCATTAAACTTTTTTTTATTATTATTATTAAATGGCTCACTGAAATGCCAGCTAGTGTATATGAATTCCAGTCACACAGCCCTCAATTTAATCTAAGGAAAAAGGCTACAAAAAGTGCTGAATGTTAGACCTTGTGTGCAACCAAAATGCCAGCCATTCCTTCAAGCATAGACTAAGAGGCAACATAAAAAAGACTCTTAATTGGTTTGTGCAGGCACTTTTTCCATTTTCTTTACAGTCATTTAACGTGTACAAAGCTGCCGCAACAAATTCATTATTGTTATAAAAGACTATGGTAGAATGATGAATAGGAGATTTCAACCGCCTGCCTGAGTGTGGTGAAACTGTGAGAGAAACCAAATTATATTCCAAAACAATAAAAATGACAGAAATAAATGTATTCAAATACATTAAAGTATTAATTAAAGTATGTTATCTGTGTGGAACATGTAAATAGACTCACAATTGTTGAATAATGTATACTTTAGAGAAACCGGATAGTTTAAAAATTAGCTAGGTTACATAGACAGCTGGTATGGAGGCAATTTGGTTTCAATATTAAGTGAAGCAGCCAAATGGCAGGAGTGCTTTAGTGTACCCTAAGTTTTATAACAACTTCAAAGGTGATTACACTGTATTCTGTGTTCTTAGGGAAGTGACACCTTTGGCTAAACATTCCTTTCCCACAGTTTAAACTTTAAAGGAAAATAGGCAAAAGGCTTATTCCTTCTCTCTCCCTTCCAATTAAACTATAGTTTTATTGTCTTGCTATGTTGTCTTGGAAATAGAGAAAAGGGCCCAATGTGATCAATGATATTATTGGTTGATAGGAGGCTTGTAAAACTTCCATCAGTATGTAATTGCCTTTTCTGATAGGTTAAGAAAAAAAGGGGTAATGTCATAAGGGAAGCCTATATTAATCAAAACACTGTATTGTATGTTTGGACTCTCTTCAACCTGTGCTTGGAGGAGGAGAGTCCCCAGCACCATTACTATGTTAATAAAAAATATCTTTGCTGAAGCTGCAACTAAATTTTGGAATCACAATAATGTTCTACTCACGGGATGCACGGAGAAAAAAAGAACATTACAAACATGTTTAATATGTTAAAGTTCTACAATAATGCAGTAATAATGTAATATACCATTGTTAGAAAAGATAGCAGAGAGTTTCATATTTGATATATTTTAGGGAATTCCGGTTTTAGTAATCGTTTTTCTTAGCTTGCTACTACTGCTACAGAATTATCGATAACGCTTTATATTGCGTGGCATAAATTAATATTAAATAGATATGCAATTACATATTAATCCTTTGCGGTCCTATGTTGGACCAGGTCCGACATTACAATTTTCCCTTTCCGGTCCGATGTCGGATCCTGTCCGACATCATCAAAAAGACGTAAAACACAGGTCTCTAATCGTTTTTTCTCCAGAAAAAGCCGAGAAAACCATTCAATGGCCGAGTGAGACCGATAGGAGCCAAGAGAAGCCGAAAAAAAAAGGGGCGGATCTGAGCAATACACATACCCCCGGCACCAAAGAGATAACATGGACATAAACAAACAAGATAGCTGCTTCCGCATCATATCTATGTAATATTAATTTATGCCACGCAATATAAAGCGTTAACGAATTGTCTTATTAAGATAACTATTTTTTCACACAATCTCTTGATTTTGTCAAGTATGAATACCGTAAGACTTTTTATGTGCCTCCAGCGTTTATTTACAATATTTGCCAGCAGACCCGGTGCGTATTGGAGACCAGCGATTATTTGAGACTAGCGTTTATATTAGATCACTAGCTTCACATGCTTCATGCAGTCATTGAGAAGCCGCTAGCACACAACCTTGTAGCAACATCATAACTCAATTTAAACACTCCAGCAACTTTGTTAAAAGGTTGTGTGTCAGTGGGAACTAAGTAACAGTTTTTTTTGTTTTTTTTGTTGTTTTCTATGGACAGTCCACCTAAAGGCTTCCACTTGTTTGGGTTCTTAATCCCAGAAAGACAGTTTTAAAGAAGTAGAGGGCGCATAAACACACACGTCCTAAAAATCATGTACTTCAATTTTGAATTCATTAGGGGTGCAGTTTAGCCGAATCAAGTCATTCTTTAAAGCATATGGCCCGCTCAGAAGCAGAAGCTGTGTCAGTGAAGAGGCCAGGTTCCTAGGGGTTGAGATGATCTGCTGGACAAAGACAGCTCCCTATGACAATGTTCTACAGATGCATGTCCTCTAAACCAACAGGAAAAGACAACTATTTAATTCACAGAGATGCTTATTTAACATAATATGATCCAGTAACTGGAAACAGGTGGTGGCAGTGGGAGGGGGGCTGACATGTATATTTAAATACATTGTAAATGCAAATTCTAAGAATTCCATCAGTCGTCAGAATATTGTGCCCATGACGTTTAACATTTTATCAGCAAAAGTTTTGTGGTTACAATTGTATGTTTTTAGTCAAGACTGTTTCATTCTGCCCAAATCCAGTGTTATCTATGTCTGTTTAGATCTACTTTTGGCATCATATCATCATCGTCCTATAATTTGCTAGATTTGGGAAATGTCTGGAGCAGGTAGACCAGTACCAGTTTGGTACCACTCTACACCATTGTTGTCACCATTAACTGTATTGAATCACCACTTGCACAAGGAGTACCCACTATTGGACTTGTGAGATGGTGTGTATACAGCATTATTATTTCGGGACTGTGCCCTGTGTTTTTACCTGCGCAATACACATTGTTGTGTAGAGCCAAGTACTATTAGTTAAGGTTGCTAAACCCCACTGATTAAAGAGCTGTGTTTTGACCGTGAACTGTATTACTGTCTATCATTCCTGAGCACCGCATCCCCACTACACCTGCACACAGCAAACACAGCTTTTGTGTAAAAATAGCTTCTTTACAATATATTTTTTCCATACATGCTCAACACCGATAAATAAAGAAAGATACACTGGTTTTGTTTGCATTTTTAATCTCTGGTACAGGGGAAATGTGTCATCTACTTAACAGTTTTTGATTGGTTTAAAATAGACCAGTAATATTTGAGAAAATTTAAAAAGAAACGACGTATGTCACATGTACGGAATACAGTGAGAACTCACTGTACAGCCTGCATAAATTTCTTTCGGTGTTCCGTACAGTGTTTTTTCAACCGTCCCCAATAAGGTAAGTAATGCACACATAACACTTTAATACTATTAATGTATCAAAGTAATTACTAACCTTGTAAAACTAATTATTCTTATAATAATAATAGCACTGCAGAACCAAACTACCTGATAGATTTAATAATAAAAGAAACAGTTATCATGTCAAGATAATGGAAAAAAATATACCAGTGAACTCGTATTGAGAAAAAAAATGTATTTAATATTTCATAAAATTTAATTTAATTTAAGTATCATTAATTAAAAACAGTTAATAACAACTAAACTTTTTTTCTAGTATTTTATGTAATAAACTTAAGTTGGGGGGAAGCTGGGAACAAACTGTATGAAGAGCACTTGTGTTTTAGCGGTTTACTTATTAACTTAAGCTGAAACTTACACAACGCTCAAAACTACAATGTTAACTATAACGTTATAAGTCCCAAGCTTTAAATGTACTACAAGTTGTAAATTCATTATTGTTAATAAAGTTTGTTTTAAGTTAGAACTCTGTCCTGTCATTGTAGGAAGGGCATATAGCCTATGGCTGCTGTCCGCACATCAGAAAGAGCTGGGGAATGTTATAATAGTGCTCTTTTTTCACTGTTATTTTTTGCATACTAAATATCAAAGCAGGTAATTATTGAGGCATGAGGATATTAAAATATGTATTATATAATAAAATGAATAATTATATTGTTTCAAACTAATTTTTTCGAGACAATAAAAGGGGTAAACGTAACCGCACGTCTTCCCCTCGTCTATTTTGTAGGTGTACTGTACGTACTGTTACTTACTTTGATTGTACAGGAACAAAGAGCAGTATTGTCTTGTGTGGGACAAAAATGGAAAGCGGGGGAAATGAACTGTACATCACTATTCATTTTAATTTCTAACCTGGATGTATTTATTTATAATTTACATAAAAAAAAGGTCAACTGTATGGAACACTGTGATGTACGGAATACAGTGAGTCTACGTTAGCATTTTCAATTTTTGACTGACGGTCCTACTTTATCCAGTGTAACCAAGCCTTTGGCTCCCGGGTTCGTTGTGCACGAGTTATTTGAATTTTTATTTTTCAATAAAATTTATTCACACAATATAATAAACAAACAAAACAAAAGCCTAACTCCAACCGGGAGTACTAAACTAAACTTTTTTTTTTCTTTCTGATTAATCCTAACCTAACACTACTTGACGACTAAGCTGTTTTCCAGTCACACACAATCGTATACAGGTCTCCACAGTACCTTTGCTGATTCTGACCAGACAGATCTCACGGCTGCACACAGCTGTACGCAGCATTCACCACAGCAGCCCTCACCACAGCAGCCCTCACCACGGGGTTTCCCCTGACTTTATGCAGGGCCCCATTAAAATAAATTGGAGCCAGGTGCTTCGCCTGACTCCTCCCCCTATTATGTCACACCAGTCTCTAAAAGCATTGCAGTTACAACAAACTCAAACTTGATAAATTTACTCAGCTTTCTAACTGTTGTCACGGATCCCAGTGGCAGGTTTAGTCTGAATGCTGACAAATCAATGGAGGGTGGAAATAAGGAAATTCATAGAGATTGACAGCTAGTGTTAACAGAGAAGCAGTATAGGTGTGATGTTTTTAGTCTGAACGCTTATGTTTAACATTCAAAGTGACTTAGGGTATTGAGAGTAACAAATTCAAACTTAATTAGAACGGTGGTTTTGTGTTACATCCTGAAAAAAGAATCGGGTTGTTGACAGTTAAGTTTGTGTGAGCCATGATAACCGTGGCTGTAGTAATCCCATCGTGGCACTGGTACAGTCGTTTAATATTAGACACTCCGGCACAACGCCTCACCAGGGTATTAGTCGCTCCCCCCTTTTGAGCACCACACAAAAATGCCTTGAAAATCGACTTTTACAACATTTTTTTTATGGTATTATAGTTGTTTTTTTTTCTGAAAAGAATATTGTTTTATAACTAATTTCTGAATCTTAAAATTTGACATTTGCATATGGAAGTTACAATAGAGTTTTACAGTTTTTCCAAGGTTGCAAGATGTTTTCCAACAGTTAATTAATCAACCGGTACTTGGTAATTAGATGGGCTCTGCAGTCTCTGCTACATGTAGGCTTGATTGTGTCCCAGAGCCTCTGAAGTGAGAATAATTTCTCATTCAAGACTGCAAGGCCTACACAATGCAGACAAGAGTATGACAGAGACAGCAGGGAACAACACACATAGTACCTAGCCCATCTGTCATAAAAAAAAACTATCTTTAAACATTAGAATTAAATATGCTTTTCTAGAGAGATTTCACGATTATTATTTTATAATATGTATCTTTAACTTCCAGTCAGAAAATGCTTGCAGCTATTGCTCCCATGTGGTGTCAAATTATTTTTAGCTAATAAACTTATCAGTTGCTGACCTTGTTAAAGTCTAATTTCCCAAGTTTAATGCTGCAATGGAACCCATTAGCAAAGAGCCCGTGGAATGCTGTGCATTGATGGATACACTCACTGGTAATGGGTGATTAAGAGAGACAGGAAGATAGTGCAGTGAAGTGCTCAATCACAGCCAGTGTTCCGATTTCACAGCAGTTATTGTGGCTGAACCTTTTGCAGCTCCTACCAATTCACTAGAGTCCGGTAAAAATTTTGAGATCATTGATCAGAGTGCCAGAGATTATTTTCGTTGACAGCTAATGCTCTTGTGAAATGAAAAAAAAAATGACTGATGAGGTCTTTAGACTGTGCCAAATTTATTACAGTATGCCTTTTCATACACTGTTGTAAATTGTGTTAGGGTAGTAGCTATGGGATATATCTGTGGTTCCTAAAAAAAAGGGCTTGGAAATTAAGGTAAAATGGAAGAACAAAAATATTAACCTAGGAAGCATAAAAACACATGTTGAGCAACAGGAGTACTATAAAGCAACAAGACATTGCTTAAATGAACTAGAGGGTTCCAACTTCATGCAAAAATTAAGTCTAAAACCATACGTTGACTGGAAACCCAAGCGGAACATCATAGCTACTGTTCAGTTTATTGGCTTTACGTGGTTATGGTGACTGAAGTCTGCAGATCAATTTTCACTTGATATGATGACATCATAATTTAATCTCAATACAGTTTAAAAGATGTTTACTCTAAAGCAAAATTGTTCAATAAAAATGTTTAACATTGGCCTGGATTTTAGTTGAAAAAGCCCCAAAAGTGAATAAATAAATAAAATGAACCATGTTTAATTACATTAAATGTTTGTTATTTCTGCTGTCTATGGGCTCTATGGATCATTGATTTTTCTTTCGTATCTTGACTTTTCGTAGGTTTTTGTGACTTCGTAAACCTACCTGCAATGTACTAAAGACATTTTCACTCCCGTAACTCAGTTTCATCCCTGCTGCATTAGTTTAGTTATGATTGTTTGTTTCAAACTACTTTCGTATGCAAATGTATGAATCTCATTATAATACCAAAGTTTTGCGCTTACCCCTTGATGTATTCTCATTTTTTGATGATTTACAACTTTGGTTTTTGCCTGTTATTTTACGTATGCCTCTCACTGGTGTAGATTCAACTAGCTGCCTTTATGTGAAACTTCCTATTTAAACAATTTACTTCATTGTAAATCCTAGCGCCGGCACTGGTCTCAGTGAATTTATTTTGTTAGTTATTTCTTTCCATGTTTCGTTTCTTTATTGTTTTTGGCCCTGCAAAGTGTTAAATAATATTTCCTGATGTTTTCCCATTTCACTAACAACAGGTAAATGTCGTCTTTGTGGAAGTCTGTTTTCTTTTTCTTTTTGGCCGATGCCATAGTTGCATTAAGGTCGGAGTCTGCAGAAGCCATAGCTCGATCCTATTATATTTGCCTCCTACTACTTTCTGTTCACTATGCCACTCATTTATCTTTGCCAGAAAGAAGTTCTAAATCTTGACTTTCGGTGTTGCAAGTCTATTTATAATGAGATGCGATAATGAGATGTATACTGAGCAGTCATTTATGCTGTTCGGAAGCTTGCGGTGATATTACGGTAGTTGTTTCCGAATAAGAACTGTTTAGTACATCGCATGCAAAAAACATATGAAGGACGGAGGCTACGGATTTGCAGCATTTACGAACACGTAAGTAATATTAGTACATAGAGCCCTGAACATGCTCCCAAGAAAGTTGATGTATCTATGCAACCAAGAAAAAGAAGATGATTAACTGGCTGACTGACATCTTTCTTGAGATAAAAATATTTTTACAATGGTGTAAGGTAAAAGGAAAAACAGAACTTAAAAGCTATGAAAATAATTTAAAACAGTGGTATGCCAAAATATGGCAAAATACAATAACCTTACCTTGGGTTAACTCATCACAAAGGTGAATACAAGATTTTCTGTCAGATTTCCAAATCAGACACATGTATGCAGCAGGAGTACTCTGCATGGACTCAAATTACCTGCCAGTAATTAAGGTACTCTGTAATCACTTAAGTCATGAGTTTATCAAAGATGGTAGTGGGGGTTGTTTTCATAATATTGCTTGTCAAGTGAAAAGTCTAACCTTAATCAGATTTATTTTAAATAGGCTGCTGATCATTTGCTTTCAAGAAGCCCTTTATTGTATACAGCATTTTTTAATTAGTTACTTGCCACCCGCATTAATTAAATTACAATAACCAAGATTAAAAACTGGAATTTAACAGGATTTTTTTTTTTTTTTTTAAAGGAAGTAATAAAATGTATATCTCACCTGGAACTGTCAATCAAGCATGAATGAAAGTCTTGTCAATAAGTGTGTTACTAGCACCACACACAAGCTTCGCAGTGCAGTTACACTGAGGGGTAAATGTACTAAAGTACTACAGTGTGGCTGTAGTTGCAAACCAGTTGCAAATGAGTTGAAAGTCTAGGGTGAAATGTACTAAACATGCGCAATTCTGTTAGCACTTTTTAGGGAATGCTTTGCGACAGCAGTTTGTCTTTGCAGTTCAGCCTCAGATGAATATGAAATTCGCAGAAAGGGGGCGAAGATGCAGAAGAGAGTTCTCAAATATTATAATGACATGTACGAAAGCTGCAGGCAATTGCGACACTTACAGTTGCATCTATTTGTTAAGAATCTATTTGAAAGCATGTTTTAAACATTCACAATTGTTGCTGGCATTTCCCAGTCCGCTTTTTCTCATGCAATGCCAGTTGTGCTCAATGCGTTTTTGAGGAGAACAGTCAAATACCTATTTTTCCCTAAAAGCAGGGTGTACATACAAGCCTTCAAAACAAATTTCTATGACATTTCTGGTTTCCCCAATAGACTGCATACATGTGCCGCTAACCCCTCCAGCTCATTCTGAGCATCTGTATAGGACCATGATCTATTTTGTGTTAATTGTCTAGGCTACTAAATAGGCCAAGTTAAAAATAATAATAATTAAAAACGGGCACTAAATGTAGCTGTAATGTGCAGATTAAGTAGTGAGCCTAACGTGCACTATAAATCTAAATGTACTGTCTCATTTACTAACAGAGAACGCATTCATTTACGTGAACACTGTTTGGCTAATTTACATATCATGCACACTACATGCATTGCAAGCGTCAATTTAATGTGCATGATAATGTCCAAGACTTACCAGTGACCCCGTGATATAAAAAGTCCCAGCAGTCCAGGCGTATCTTTTGGTCAGTGGCTTATTGTGAAAGGTGGAGGTGACTTACATTGACCAAAAATGAGCGATCAACAGACACAGCCCTCCACAGGTGACATGCAGAGGCAACGCAAACTAAAACTGCATGCCGGGGAGCTGGAAATTCTAGTGAAGGAGGTTGTTTTAAATTATAATACCTTGTTTGGTCCAGTGTTTTATTATTTGTACTAATGTAATGAACTATAAAGTAAAATCTACACATGTTCTTATGTTCTTCTTACAATAATATAATAACACTTCACTGGTCTATATGAAAACTTTAATGCAAGTAATGCCTCCATGATGCCAGATAGGTTTAAATAGTGTGCCTATCAGTGGTTAAAGCCTGATTTCCAAACAAACTAATTATCGCTCACTTTAAGGTACACACTAAGATCAGTAAATACAGTGTGAATAAAGTTAATCTCATTATTCTGATCGGTATACCTCATTTAAATACATAATCATACATTACCATACAAATCACATATTCATTCTAATTACCATAGTGTGGCACAATAAAATCAGTGTGCACCGCCATAATATGCTCACTATTTCGCACATGAATAAAATTGCAATAGTAAATACGGAAATCATGAACATGCACATTAATTGCAATTATGGTGCACCATAATGTTTAGTGCCCTTTCGTAATGTCGGAGAAACATATCCAATTTAGTGAGGGGATACTGTATGATTATGAAAAGCTTTTTGAGAGAACCACATTTTTTGGGGGTGTTTGGGATGACCTTGTACCCACGCTTATCCTTCGGGCACTTTCTGCTGCAGCAAACCACAACTCAACTCCTTATTCGAAACAATATCACACGACTTTCACAATGCTAGAGATCTCGTAAAAATGAAGAAAATATTTAAAGTATATTGCGGCTCTTTTCATTAACACATTTTCTCTAGTACATGCAACAAAATGTATAATTTACGAATTGTCGCAACGAAAATGCAATTGTATGTTTGCGCTACGACTGGCCTACCTTAGTAGATCTACCCCTGAATATTCCAAGTATCATTTTCTTGTACTTTTTCCAAAAAATGCAGTGCTCTTGCACAGAAGCAGTGACAGAAATATCTACAAAAATGCACAAGGCAGTGCATGCCATCAATGTGTGTCAACTTTGACATTGTGAGCCCATTCTCCATAATATAAAACCACAAAAGACGTTTTTCAGATAAAGACATACAGGTTTTTATCGTGAAGATTTACAGCATGGATAGAATCGCACTGGGAACCTCAAGCACACTGCTTGTGTTATGAAAGTTGGTTCCTTTATTTAACATAAAAAGCTTTTAACCTTTTGTCTTACAGGTATTACAGTCTGTTAAACTATTGTATAAATATTGGTCCTTTAGGACTTCTATACATTAGTTATACCATGTGCACAACTAAAGCTATATTCTTAAAGGAAATAGGGAGCATTTTCTCTAGCTGAATCCTCATCACTCACAAGAAGCACAAACCTGTCTCCTATTGCCAAATCGCAGGTAATTAATGTGGTGAAAGACTGTGGATATATAGCATTTCTTCCTTGACTGTCAGAGATGACAGTGCTCATGGTACAGGAATTGTGTAAGAAAATGAAATAGAAGAGCTTTTTCCTTATTTCCACGCTTTTTTCTTCCAGTGGGTAGGTATCAATTATCACCTGAACAGGATGGTCTGCTGCATCATAATAAATGTAAAAATGTTAAAAAGGACTATTGCAAACAGGGAGTAGGAATAATATTTTTTGTTTTGTCTTTTAAACGTATACATACAAATAGATGTGTTTAAAAGATGGAATACGACACTGTAAAAGTCAAAGGCATATCATTTCATTCAGCATTACGATTGAATTGCTGGTTGATGTAAATGGAAGGATTTTGATGTATGTATGATATTCTTCTAACCTGATTGTGTCCTCCAGGAGCATTTTGTTATATCCAAGTTAAAATAATAAAATTGGCAAGAATATCAGTGACATTCAGAATTAGAGCCATCAGCAACATGAACAAGTTGATTACTATAATCTATATTCACTGTACAGTATGTGCATGTAGAAATTGACGTTTTAATTACAAACAGACAAACACGCTCCCGGATTCTGATAAACATTAAAAGTCTGCAAAAGAAAGTCATTTTATCACTTTTGGATAACCAGTTATTTTGCTTGTTTCAAAACTCATATACATTACTACTGTAATATGGCATAGGGTAGGATAATTGATGGACGATATATTGCTTCACCTTTCTTGTCATTTGTATCCAGCTTTAACGAGCTCAACAAGGGACAGGTGCCACGAATCAGCGCACCTGTTTAAAATACGCTCTGACCAGCAATCTGGGTCTGTGTGTAGTGGAGGAGAAAAGACTTGGAGGGCGGCGGGCGGAGAGAGAGAGAGAGAGAGAGAGAGAGAGAGAGAGAGAGAGAGAGGAAAGCTAAAGAAAACAAACAAAAAGGATTACTTGGCAACGACTTTGGAACGGAATTGGACCCCGATTAGTAGTGGACTGGATTATCGGACTGAATGAGAACCCGAACCCGGTAAAAATGACCCCTTTCTGTACCTGAACCACAAGATTGCCAGTGATTGTTTGTTTTGTTACTTTTACGTCTTGAAGATTATTACATTCTGTTTATTTTCTTTTTGATTAAAAGGAGTATAAACTGTTGCTTTATTGGAAGGCTATAAAAACCTGAAAACAATTAAACATACAGACACCGTGCTGTTTGAACTCATAATACAATCTCTCCGTGTCTGGTGTTTTGCATCTTACCACCTGTCTATTACAATCAATAAGTTTCCCTACCCCGTACCATATTGCACTATATACAAAATTCTAAACTGTGACATTTATACATGCAGAAGTACGTGGGATATGCAGCCCTGAGATGATAAATATTGCTAACTATTTTAAGAATATTTTTTATCATATACAGGTGGTTACTGTGCCAAACAGCAGTACTGTTGCCAACCAATCTGTTTGTATGCACTGATAACAATGTCATAATTGTCCCCTTATGTGCCAAGTGAGTATGGATTTAGATTTTGAGAATAAAGTGACAAAGAAGCTCCCAGTAGAGTTGTTACAAGGACAGCGGGTTGACATTACTGCAAACAACAAGGCGAGTACTGTCTTGAATCAAAGTAGTTGAACATACTGTATAAACAGAACCTCTCTGTTTGCATAATGCAGAGCCACTCCATAGTTGTTGAAGCAGTACTTTTCTCATGAATTATGCTCCGCTAATTTACTACAATTTGTTGGGCATTTTCTATTACTTTAAGCAACACAGATTTAAGAAAGATCTAGAATAGAATCCGACCATTGGACGAGTTAAGCCCACATGATTTTCCCATAGTTAATTTATGGTATCATCAGTATTAGCCAAATAATTTGTATTGTTTAAATTGATAATGTAATAAAAACAAAAAAAAACATAGGCTTATGAATGAAATGAATGCCTAGCTTCAGGGTGTTGTGGTCTGACATATTAATACTTTTGCTTTAAACCTGGTTAATTAAATAATTACTTTAAAAGGGAAAATGGCATTTTAAAACAGCAATAATAACTGGGCAATTATTAGTTACTGTATCCACACATTCTGCACCAAGGGGCTACATAAACTGCAGTTATCACTGTTAGGAATGTATAAAAGTATGAAATCCTCTAGAAACCAGTGACCTGTTGTGACAGAGAGTGAATTAATCCTAATCAACAATATCCCTCCCGAACTGTGAGGACACTGTATGACCGGAGCAGAGTACCCCAGAATGGATGGTTTGGCAGTTCATTCCAGGGTCAGTCGGAAGCCGGCCATCCAGGAAAGGGGCAGGGCCACAATACCAGAAGTCAGTGCCTGAATGCGGTAGGTGATGTGTCAGAACGGAGGAGACATGATTGGCCATGTCACAGTGATGGAGGGGTTATTTAGGGGAAGTGGCCCCTGTGATCTGTTCCTTCGCTATAGTTACTGAAAGGACCCGTTGAGAGAACAGACGTAATTAATAAGTAAGGTGAGTGTGAAGCGTTTTGTTTGTTTTGCTAACTGTCTGTGTTTGTCTTTGTAGACGACTAAATATCTGGGAGCTGACACTGTTCAGCCAGCATCAAACCCGGACTGCACTGCACTGTTACTCACTCACTGTTCAAAACACCACTTGCACCCGGAGTACTCACTGTTGGACTGGTGATCGTGTAGGTGTTTAAAAGTGTGTGTTATTGTATTATTATTTCGGGACTGAACCCCGTGGTTTTGACTGGCTGTACACATCATTGTGTATAGTCAGTCGTATTATTTCAGAGCATCAATAAAGTTTTGTTTTGACCATTGAACTGTTGTCAGACTGTTGTTTATAATCACTGCATCACCTCTACACCTGGGCACTACCAACCACACGTTCATACCTGTACATTTTGGTAAAATAAAGGAAGCATGACTGCTTAAGATTATATACTATGTGCTTTCACACTGGATCCAAACAGCTTCCTTTAGTGCAAAAGCTGTCTGGGAACACTAACAAGAGCTTGGGAAAGTGGATCTTGCCTGACAGATTTCCAGACTGCAACAATCTTGTGGAGTTTGTCAGTACCTTGACAGTATACAATGACCGTATAATATATTGTTACTATATTACTAACAATAATAAATGTTTTATCAATAAAGAAGGTCGTAACAAAGGAAAGGAGGTAAAAAAAAAAAACAGTGTGCGACAATACAATTAAACTCAATTTGAGATTAATATACCATAGGAGGGGATACTTGTTGCCATGATCTGTCAGCAAGTAAGAAGACATTTAACATTAAGGTTGAAACAAACAAAACATGTTAGTTAGCACCACCAGATGCAAAAGGTGTCTGTTTGTGTTAATGTACAATATGCTTTTTAATGAAGCAGAAACCATTTGTAATATGTTTACAATGCAAAAATAGATTTTACACTATTCATTTTAAAAACCAAGAATGGACCAAATAAACATTCTATTAAGAGTATTGTGTTTTAGCAGGACTATTACACATGGTTTTATTGCTATGTAATCAATTTTCTGTCTGTACATCAATTGCCATTTAATGAATGCTTCAATTATGTAGAAAACTACAATATCATAAGAACAATACAGCATTTTTGTTTCACCACAAACAGCCAACAACAAAATAAAACTTTTGTAAAGGTTCATTTATTTTTCAAAAATCCAGTCCTCTTGATGTGATTTTCAATAAAAAAAACACTTTATATTAAGGTGCTGCTTATTAATGTTTACAAATATATAATAGATACTTAATAACTATGTTATAGAGTATTAATAAAGTATTATAGATGGTTTATAAGCATGCAATAGCCATAGACTGAATTACTATTGCATGGTTATAAGCCATATATAATGCTTTATTAACACCCTATAACATAGTTATTAAGCATACATTATATATAACATTAATACTCAGCACCTTAATATAAAGTGTTACCAAAATCAGTTTAATTCTGAGACAAAAAGGAAAATCCAATGAAAAACAGTACACATTTTCAAACTGCATGTACAGATCTTAAGACAAAACAATACTGTAGGTTTAATTCTACAGGACTCTTCATATTACAAACAATTAATTATATGTAATTATGCAATGTTATTTCTGAGGGTTCATTAACATCCGTTCCTAATTAATATAACCAGGGTGAAATCAACTCAGATACACCATTACCACATTTCCAGGTAATCTTGTCTGCAGTTTTTATAATTGCCATCAATTTCAAACAACACCAGAACTGTCACTTTGTGTATGCACTGTTTCTTGATAGCCACCGTGTTTCGAAACGTTTTATTTTAATACTCAATCCATTACATCAACAAATTCATTAGAGGAAGAAGTCTAGAAAATGTGTTTATTTCATATAGTCCGGTACTCGGTGCAGTGTTGATAAATATGTTGTTTTTAATGTGACTAAAAATTCACAAGAGAATAGCTATTTGAAATAATGTTCACTAATTGCAGTTGAGCTACAAAACAGTCCATTAAATAAGAACTAAATTACTACACGTCATGGAACAAAAGGTTTTTCTTTTAATTAATCAGCTTTCCCTTAGCCATTCATGTGTTTTTCCCTCACATGATCTAGGGTAATGTAAATACTTTGAATAAAGACTGTAAATCTTAAAGTTCCCCTGACACACCATTGAGACCATAGTGCAAACCAGTTGTTTAATGTATAATAAAATCAATTTGTTTTAAAAATAACACATAAAGATACACTCCTATGACTAACAAGGGAAAGACATTTTGCCACTTCCTTGTATTGGTTATCTCAGGGGAAATGTTTAAGGATCTTACAAGAATCTGTAATGCAGAAAGTCCAACAAAGAATTATGTCAGTTATTTACTGCAGGGCCAATGTCAGATGAAGTTAAAATCTAACTATATTTGTAGTGAGAGATATTGTAGCCCCTGTTAAATTCAAATAGTTTATGGGGTCAAATTAAACTTTAATTATTGACTAATCTTAATTTTTAGACATTTTTCTACCTAAACCAAACTTAAATGTCACGTCACCACTGCAAACCATTTACCGATCTGGAGAACTAAAGATACCACTGTCAAGCTAATTGACTCTTTTAAAATGCCATATCAAGCTACTGAACCACAGAGGCAGGAGTCCAGTCCATTCTGACCAGTACAGGTTGCTGAAGCCTTTTTTCTTCCCTAACCCACAGGAGTGCAAAGGCCAATGCAGCACCAATGTAGATACCCAACCAAGATCTGAAACTCAGCTGGACCAGGATTCCAACTAGTAAGCTCTTGATCGTGGTACACATCCTGCTCATTCGTGCAAAGGCATTATTCTGCATTGTGACTTTAGTGGACAAGCAAATAGGGACCCTTAAATGATAAGTTTTTGATCAGCAAAATAAACATTTTCATGTCAGAAAATAATTTGACAAGCTCCAAGTTCCCTGGACAGTGTGAAAGAGAAGTTTAAATTTTTCAGAAAAAGAGGAAAAGGTAATTTCTTCTCCATAGAGAGATACACTCCATAGAGATACTTTGTTCTGTAGATTTTCTTTTCAACGTCTCATGTCCTTAATGTGTTAATTGAACAATTGTTATTTTGAGCTTATTTTCTCATTGTGAGGCATGTGTTTTATAAATGGTGTATGCTGTAAAATAGTATTTTGTCTTCAGACAGAAATGTCATTTGACGACTAGATTTTCTAATGTATGCATGAACAAAAGTTCCAATATAGACATCTGTCTGAAACCCCTGAAGGAACCTCTTTTGTAAATTGGAAAAGAAGCCTGGAGAAAGCCTGGTTAAAATAATTGTGCAAAATGATGGAATAAGCATTCTCGAATTTCAATTAAAAGCAATTATCCTAATACGTTTGGGGGATTAATATGCTATTTTTACCAATTGGCATACATGCAGAACCAAATGTGTCAGTGAAATACAAATTTCATGGGGATTTCTTTTCATTATTCCACTTGATTACACAACTTTAGCCTGGCAGAAAATTAAAATCTAAACTAACTTCAACAACGCAAATAGGAGTCAAATCTTAATTCTGGTATGTTTTCTGTTCCATTTTCCAGGTCAAATACTTCAGAAATGTGTTGCTGAGAAAGATAGTTATTCATTCTTATGAAGAATGTTAAGGCCAGTAACTTTAAGTCTATTGTTTTATGAGCAGGAGGTTTTAGAAACAAATGATTAAAAGAACAAGAAAACGATATTTAAATAATAAATGTATCTGTATCAGTGTTGGATATACGCATTAATACACATGGGAAATTATCACATGAAAGTAAGTTACATTTTCAGATTTTTTTTTTCTTACTGCCCCATTAATGTGTGTTTTCTTTCATATAGACTGTGTTAAGGTTCCATGTCTTCTCAAAGCTCCTCTTCATCTCCTGTTTCCATCCATATACATATGTAACACAGTGTAGATCCACCAAAGTATCAGCACTATTTGGTGAACAGCAAATGTGGACCAAGTTTCCCTTTATATAGCTGACAATACTGTACAACTAATAAAACATATATTGTGTTTTTGAAAGAATATTTTCACTGCATGCAGTATTTCAGAGAAAGAGAACCAAATTGCCCATTTATCAAGTGACCCATCGCAACAAGGTCTTCATAATATCCTTTTACAGAAATTGAAATGTAACTCATCAGAGCAGAAATGTCTCCGCAGAGTATTTTACTCATTATCTCCCACAAAAACCAGAGTCGACAGCAAACAAGGAAAATGCCCTACGTATTTGTCAAATATATTTTGTGCTGCCCCTAGTTGTGTCAAAAATTGATACATATATTATTTTTAATTGTCAGAGATAAGGAAAAATCCATAATTCAAGAATAACTGATTGGAAGAAGAATATTCTACCACCACTTTGCTGGAAATACTTCTATGGGAAGACATCGGGGGGGGGGGTTACTAGATTTAAAAAACCTGATGAATGTTTTTTTTTTTCTCCGTCTGTGTGTGTGTGTGTGCGCGTGCTTGCAGGAGATTACTTTAGGTACATAGAGAGAGACAAGACTACTACTGTACTAGCATCTGATATTTTTTATTTTTTATTATTTGTTCTAATTATTTTTAATTATAGACATTTTTATTTATTTATTTGATCATGCTTTTGCAAACTTTTCTCCTCAGGAGATGGAAGCCGGCAAAATCCCCTATAACTGATGCCTAAACAACTGTTGAGTCATTTTTATTATTAGCTATGTCATATATTACTAGTTGACTTTTTCTATGTTTTCTGTGTATGTGTAAAAGGGTGGATGGTCATTATTAGCTATTATTATTATTATTATTATTATTATTATTATTATTATTATTATTATTATTATTATTATTATTATTATTGCATGCTTTCTCTTTCACCGTTCTACCCTCCTGACATCACACTATAAGGGCATTGTTTCTGTAAATAGTTTACAGATCATTATCTTGGATATGTTACAAAATATAACATGTTTGCAGTAAAACCTGACATTTGCAACCTGATTTATTTATTCTACTTTTGAAAATAAAAATCTTGCTGTCAAAGTTTTGTCATGACCAAGTGTTTTTTTTGTATTTTTATGTATTTAGTGTGCAGAATTATTTGTACCAATGCTAGTTGTATGTTGCTTGTTTTTGAATAAAATAAAATGAAATAAAATACTCAACACCTTGTGAGGTATTTATTTATTTTTGTGACTGCTGTATTCATAAATAAATATACTTTTATCACAAACAGGGTAATAATGTTTCCATGCTCAGTTTTTGGAAAGTCTCTGACTGGTCTGCATTTCCCATTTCGGAGGCTGTTTTTCATAAAATACCATGCATTATAAAACTGTGCAGCTCCTATATGCTCTAAGTTTTTAACTCTACCTTGGAAAGAGGTCGAAATTGAAAAATATGTTTCCAAAAAAAAAAAAAATAGGAGGTGTGGCTTATATATGAAAAAATGTAATACATCTCAGAATTATACCATTATTCCATTATACCATTGGAAACAGTTACTTCATACCTTTCTGTAAATATATTAGGTTTTTATTTCTGATGTAAGGCTTCCAAACTACAAGTGCTAAACACAAAGTAGTTATACTTATTTTACATGAAATAGACAGTTCTGAAAATAGGACAGTTTGGGGGAAATTTGGCATACAGACCATGGCTTGGACAAAATCTTGTAGCTCCTCAATAGTAGAAGATATTTGAAATATGATTTTTTATTTGAAATAATCATCAAATTTAGCATCAGCCATATGCTGATAATTTTTTATTCTAACTTGGAAAGGGGTCGAAATGGGCCATTTTCAAAAATATTATTTATTATTATACGTTTTTCAATTATTTTTGGGCGGTGCAGTTTCTATAAAAAACATATAATACATTCCACAATAAAATACACTATATCATTGGAAACAGCTACTAAATGCCTTTCTATAGATATATTGGGTTTGAATATCTGATGTAAGTAAGCCAAACTACAAGCGCTAAAAACAAAGTGGTCATATTCAAGCCCAAATATGGTCATTCTAACTAGGCGTCAAAGGGTTAAACCTTTTAGATGTCACACCCATCTGCTTCCATTATCTTCCTGTATGTCTCTTGGCTCTTCCAGGCTTCTTATTTTTCTTTTTCTTCTTCTTATCCCTTCTATTTATTCAGTGTGACTATATTAACACATATTATTGTTTATTCAAACTAAAATGTATACTTAAGCTTAAATATGGTGTGCATCAGCTCGGAATATCTCAATCAAGTCAATGAGTACTTGGTAATCATCTGTGGTGTCCAGCAGCTGAATTTCTGCAAACTCTTTAGTTTCTGAGCCTACCCCAAATGAGGCAAGGACAATAGAGTTTTCCTCCCATGAGGGGTTTTCCCACGTTATCCCACCTGATCCTTTAAAAAATCAAGGTAAGGTCAGTTTTCAAACAGCAAAACTATTTAAGACTTATAATACATATTTCCAGAAAATTACTTTTTGTTGTAATTGTTAAAAATAAAGGTTATTTTTCTTTGTGTTTCATATTTTGTTGAAATCTTGGCTTGGTTCAGGAGGCAAAGCAAAGGCTCCTTCATAGTGTCAAAAAATATATTTACTTTTTTAACTTAATGCCTTTGGTTGTGATTAAGTTAACCCTTTAAGGACCAGGGCTTTTGGCTGTAGTTGACTCTCTTCCTATACAAATTCACAAAAAATCTATTTTTTACAGTAGCATCTTGGAATTGGTGTCCTTTTTTTCTGAACACTAGGGAACATTATAAAGTACTTCAGAAACCATACAACCTTTTCACTTTTTTTTCAACACGATATTTCGTTTTTTTCATTTAAACGGCCAGTATTTTTTATAGAGAATAGATTACAAAGAGAATCTGAACACTTAGAAATGCAACTACACTTCTTGTTTGTAATCCCTGTGCAATTTACCAAAAGAGATCACTGCAAATGGGAACACGTTAACCCTTTGCGGTCCTATGTCGGACCCTGTCCGACATCATCAAAAAGATGCAAAAAACAAGTCTATAGTCGTTTTTCATCTGGAAAAAGCTGAGAAAGCAATTCAATGGCCGAGTGAGATCGATAGGAGCCGAGAGAAGCCGGAAAAAAAGGAGCATATCTCATGAATACAGATAGCCCCGGCACCACATAGATAACACGGACATAAACAAACAAGATAGCTGCTTCTGCATCCAGCGCACAAAGAATGTCACAGACATTTGCAGAGCATTTTTTAGATGTTATAGTAATAAAATAATTACTTGGATCACATTATTGAGGAGTTTGGTGATAAAACGAGTGATCAGGAGATGATTTATTGGTATGCACTACAATGAAGAGGTATGTGAAAAAAACAGCGAACGAGGGGTGGGGTTGGGCAGGAGATGCAGTACTGAGTGTCCTGTTGATATGCACTGCCTTTTAAACCTGTTTTATTGTGAAAAAATACTTTTAAACAGCGTGTCTAAAATAAACTGCACGTCTGAAAATAAATTCGACCTGACGCGCCTGAGACACGCTGAATAAATGGACCGCAAAGGTTTAAATTTACTCTGAAGAAAAATATCATTCAACAAGCACAGCATGTGGTTGTGCTTTCTTGATTAACAGCATGTAATTATTATTATTATTTAGCAGACGCCTTTATCCAAGGCGACTTACAGAGACTAGGGTGTGTGAACTATGCATCAGCTGCAGAGTCACTTACAATTACATCTCACCCGAAAGACGGAGCACAAGGAGGTTAAGTGACTTGCTCACGGTCACACAATGAGTCAGTGGCTGAGGTGGGATTTGAACCGGGGACCTCCTGATTACAAGCCCTTTTCTTTAACCACTGGACCACACAGCCTCCTATAATATATTGACTTCATCATTCTGAATTTTCTTTATTATGAGTTTTTTGGATATTGTTGACTAGGTAAACTCAATTTATTTGAACGCAATTAGACCAACACGAGTTTAGCATGGATGGGGAATTTTAACCCTATCCATGCTGTAAAACAATTAAAAATAAAACATTGTGTTTTTACACACTAAACCATACATTTCAAATAATAATAATAACAATAATACAAAATACACACAGGGGCAGGGTGTACCCCGTCACACCCAATAAGAAGTCTCTGGTACGTTAAAAAAAAAAAACTAATAAACTGCCATCATATATTTCATTAAAATCACTTTTTTACATACTGTAATTGCTCAGTTCAGAAGAAAGTAAATACTTGATTATTTACTTCATTGCTAAGCCTTGTTTACAGTTTTGATTAGTTAATTCCTTAAAAAATAAATCAATTTAACATTAGAACCACTACGGCAGTCATTTTGACAGTTTGAGGTTTTCAAATTTAAGTTACTCTTCATGTCTGAAAGTTACGCGGTTGTCTGTTTATGATTTTTCCTAAATACTGTGATGGCATTTGAAAGGCAGGATCACAAAAATAATAAGCTATAATCCCACCCACCTAGAACCACAAAAGCCGTCATTTTGACTGGCTTTTACAATACATGTTTTTATTTTGACTATAACCTACAATATGCTATTCTATTTTTACATACAAGCCTGTTGTTATCTCTACTGGACCTGGCAGCCATCAATTCCTTTGTTGTACAAGGTAGGAGAGATTTCATCTTGAAGCTAACCACAGCGCTTCAGCAGAAACATTTCGATCAGAAAACTGCAAAGCTGCAGGCTGCAGCAGCTCAACCTGGATTCTGTGCTGCGAGTGACACACATGCAAGATACATCATATGTTACTTTCGTTTTAGATTAAAAACTACTTTTGTTTTTACAGTTTTGTATGTGCATATACCTGTTTACACACTAGTTTCTTTGGAAATGTTTATTTTATTATAGTTTTTCATTTTTTGAAGTAGTGCTTTATATGTGGTAAGTTAGAAAATAAACCCTTTTATGTTTAATTGTTCGTTTAAATATGGCGTTTCGGCTGTGCAGATGTTTGATAAGATGTGCTTGAATAAAACTTTTGAGTTGTATCCGATAGTTTGTCTTTCATTTTAATATTGATGTTGTTTAAAATGTAATCGTCATGATGACTGCCGACGGTGGTTTTGGCCAGGGCCGGAGTAACCCTATAGGCAGACGGCCGCCTAGGGTGGCATATTGAAGAGGGCGGCAAAAACAATACATAATTATATTTTATACTTCACATTTCTTTAGTCGTAAAATGTTCAACATCTTAGATCACTGTTTCTTGTTGCTAATGTTACGGAACCATATCATGAGCAGGGGTGTAGTTCTAAATCTGGAAGAATGGGAACGCTGCCGGTGCGAAATCTGGTCTCCCCTGGGAACAGGCTCATGGTTGTTGAGCCCGTTGCTAAGCAAAGGATGCGCTGAAGTTCCTTTCGTATTCAAATAGGTTGGGGCATTATTGGATTTCATTTAATAACCCTGACAATGATTCTTATAAAAGGACGTTGCTAATACTGGATAATCGAAACGTTTACCAATTTTATATCTCTGAAATTCTCTGATGACTGTCCTGGAAATCGCTAGATTTGTAGTTGCTTTTGACAACAAATCTCACCAAATCAGCCCTTAGTCACTAGGTTTGGCAAGAAATTCGCTAATTTGGCAACACTGCTTGAAGGCGCAGAAAGAAATATTTGATTTCCGCATGGCGTATTATTGCCTTGACACAACAAGTAAAAGAGATCGCTTAATCAGTGCCGAGACACTGAAATTAGAGCGGGGTTGTGTGTCATTCTAGCATTTTCATAACACATTGGTAAAGATTCTTTAATTCTTTAAAGTTAATTCTTAAGTCAAGGATCTGCCTATAGAAAAAAGTACCAGAGGATTTGCTGTGCACGATTATATGATCACTAACCTGCACGTTAGATACCAGTTTTATTTTAGAAACACAATACAATACTGTACAAATAAGGTGCAATGAAAATACGATGTGTTTGAAGTAACCTGTGTATCCTGTATCAATTGTTATTTATAACCCTAAGCTCATGCATGGTGATAGAATCAATTGATTCATAAATATTGTCATTGTAGAGCTGACAGCAGATGTCACTCGCATTTGAAACCAGAGTGAAAGTTTTGTGACAATGTAAAAAAAAAAAAGACATAAGGTGTACAGTAATGTCTATACGTTGTGTGTATATATATATTATATATTCAAAATTTGAATGCTCAAACTGAAGACTTCCAACGGTAAGATAAGTTTCAGTAAATGTCAGCAAAAACATTTTTGCAGGATCACTCAGGTGCGGCCTTTGAGATGAATTATGTTTAGTAATGGCTTCCTTCTTGCCACCCAGTCATACGGGCTACTTTTGTGAAGTGTTCTGGATAGTGTTGACTGATACACATTTTCTCCCATCTCATCCATTGAAATCTGTAGCTCTTTCAAAGTTGTCGTTGACCTCACAGTGGCATTCCTCACCAGTTTCCTCCTTGCCCGGCTGCTTAGTTTGGAGGGATGGCCTGATCTAGGCAGTGTCCGGGTGGTACAATGCACCTTCCATTCCTTGATCTTCATGGTTGAGTCTTTGCTTGAGATTCACTACCTGACCAAGGAACCTGACAGAGACAGGTGGTTTTATTCTGAAATCATGAGAACCACTAACATTGCACACACACAGAGGCCATACAACTAATTGTCTGGATCGTTAAGGTCATTTTGTGCACCTGGATTAATTTAGGTTTGCCACAGCAAAGGGTTTGAATACTTGTGCAATCATGACTTGTGCAAGCAAGGCACTGTATATATATTTATATATATATATATATATATATATATATATATATATATATATATATATATATATATATATATATAAAAGCACTGTTTTTTGTTTTCAGCCAATGAAGGACTTGTAGTCCGAAATGTCCTGATAATTGATTTGTAATCAATTATTCTACCTTTTTAAGTACCTGAAATATGCTTTTCTTTTTTTTCTTTTTTCTTATTGATCATTTTGGTACACAGCAGTTTTCCTTTTTCTCAAACAAAAAAAAAATCCTTGCGCCAACCCTGGTTTTGGGTATGAGTATAACCACGGCAGTTCTAGTGTAATTGGCACTATGTAATTTAAAAATAATGACAGAGTTCTTCCAAGTGAATACAGAACTGTTTCTTTAAAACTATGTAATGTTAACAAATATAATTTGATGTATATAAACTACTTGAAAATATTACCATGGAAACACTATCAGATCCTATGTAAGATATAATCAGTATTCATTTTATTTGTCATGGCCTTTGACAACTGCTGCAGTAGCTGCTTGTCAATTTCCTTAATCGAATGCATGGTCGATTTGTCACGTTCAACTACATTAACATCATTTACACCAGATTTGATGTCCATCTGTTGCACCAAAGCTTATTCATTATGACTGGTAAAGCCAAGCTGTTTAGCAGACAGAAAAATAAAAACCAAACTGCAGAAAAGTCCTTAAGTCTTTAACATACTGTATTTTCAGACGCACGGTACAGCTGTGGCCAAAAGTTTTGCATCACTTTCAATTTTAGGATTGAGACATAATTTATGTGAACATAATTTAGATATTTTATTTAACATCATGTAATCAAAGAAACTACAAAATGATATCACAATAGTCATTCGATAGCCATAACAGTAGTACAGTATTTCATGTTAGATTTCAAAATGTCACATTTTTCAATTTGTGTCAGTTTTTCGTTTAGTATACGGAAAACTAGAGAGCGGTATGTAATGCGATACGTTAACGTAACATTATTCATCAGGTTTCATTCGACTTTATGAAGCAAAATTAGTTAATTCTATATAGAGGGTGATGCAAAACTTCTAACCATAGCTGTAGTTGTTTTCCTGTGAAATACCACAACTATTTCTGCCAGACAGTTTAGAATTTCAGCTTCACTTGGGATCTCTACTCATTAATGACAAAAAAACAAAATATTACAAAAAACATGCTTTCATTAAAATAATTACAATGCAACTCAAGACTACTTGCAAGCCCTTCAATTAAATACCAAATTACATTATATTGATGTCTGTTCATAGACTGTTGTGATTAAATAGCATTCCATATTGATGCATACCATTGCATTCACAATATTGACTGAAATAGGTGACAGGAACAAAATAAGTTGCTGTTTTAGAAAACAGTTCTGTTACTTACACAAGATTGGGGTTTTACTTCATCTGTTACAATGTTACACTTGAACTGCGCTTACTGCATTAGAAACAAAAAGGCCAAAGACCTTGTAGAGGCTTTTCATTGAATTTAATTGTCTAGTTATAGCCGAGCAGTTTGGTCACACAGCTGCCCCAGAGATTGTTTATTATATCTACAGTTTGAAGCTCTATGCATGGTCTCTCCTCGGTTCACATTATTGATTTAGCTGTCATTGAAACAAATGCACAGAATGACTGATCCACTGATGGATATTGAAGTATTACACAGTCTTGTAACCCAGAAGGAGTTCAGTTAGTTAAATCTGTGTTTTTTTTAAATGTGTTTTTTTTGTAAATG
The DNA here is from genome assembly GCA_030684275.1 of Acipenser oxyrinchus oxyrinchus. Taxonomy (NCBI): domain Eukaryota; kingdom Metazoa; phylum Chordata; class Actinopteri; order Acipenseriformes; family Acipenseridae; genus Acipenser; species Acipenser oxyrinchus. The sequence continues at coordinate 14,195,170 of CM060257.1, read as the reverse complement.
TCATTTGGCAAGGTTTTCTTTCGACTGAAATGAAGCCAATTATTCATGTCAGTATTGCTGGGGGATCTGTGTGTGCATTCCATTCATGCCAAAAGGATGCAAATTGGTTATAAATATGCTGTATATTATTGTATATCACTACTAATCACCAAGTGCTTGCCAGCAATATAGAAAACTATATAGTAAAGACAAGGAACGAGAGAGTGACAAAGCAGATTAAACAGTCCAGATTAAACTGTCCTTTTACCTCTGAGGCCTAATGGAATTATAATAGAAAACAATTAATAGAGGGTGTCAGTACTTATAGGTGTGTATATCCTGCTACTGGTTTAAATATATGTGAACATTAGAATTTGTATGCATTTCTTTGTAATTAAGTGAAAAAGCTCACATTTCCATCCAGTAGCATTAAAAATCTTGAGCATTCAAATTATTCAGCCAGATCTCAACTGCAACTGAAGCACAGGGGGTTGGAGCTTACCCAAGAAATCCCTCTTTCAGTCTTGTGTATCTCTTCAAAATCAACAGCAATGCTCTATTTCAGGACAGATACATTGTATTTATCTTTACTGGAACCTCCATTTTCTCCTAAACTTCCTTCTCCAAGACATGTTATCACTAGACCTTTATAGGCCGTGTGAGAGTTGTTTGTTATTATACAGCAACATTGATATAACAGTAACAAAGAGCATAGTGGGTGCAAATGCAGCCAACTAGACACTCAACACGGAGGCTGCATTGACCAATGTGTCCATCAAGAAAGTCTCTACGGAGTTCCTTGAATGGCAGCGCTTGTTAAATTTAAAAAAAAAACACCAATGGAAAGCGCAACTCCAATTGCAAGTGGGTTGTGACAGATGAAGCATATAGAAGTGTGTAACATGCTCTAGCAGTCTCACAAAAACACTGTACAACAGAGGTTCTCAACCTTTTGAGCCCCCTTGTTTTGTCAACATGGAAATATACAAGGGAATGCAGCATTTATATTAAACGATTTATTGATATTTTAAAATGGACTGGTCGCATGCATCACACGCAAAAAACAAAACTTTTTTGAAGACCCCAGGGAGTTTTATCCACACATATGTATATTACAGGCTTGGCTTGTGTTTCAGGCACAATAAAAGCGTCTCGAACTTGCATCAAAAACACATGCCAAGTTAGTAGGAACAAATGGGGCAACCTTGACCCCCACCGCTTTTACAGTTGTGCCTATTTGCTTTGTGCTGGGCAAGGTTGCCCCAATGGTTTCTTGAAACTTGGCATGTATTTTTGATATCTCCACTTTAACTAGCTAAGCACTTTTGATAACTTGCTGTTTTTTCACATTTCAAATGTGTTTTGTTTCAGATAGATACACACACATCAGGGATGGAAATAAGACTCCTACTGCTATTGCATAGCTGTTTCACCCATTCCAGGTTTTACAACAAGCTTGATTGGCCCCAGTGTGAATAAGTTCAGGTTTGTCTTATTAAAGTTATACTACTATAACCAAGAATGGATCAAACTGCTTTCCGGTCATTGCTGCAGCTCCATCAGTACAGACCCCAATGCAATTAGTCCAGCTGATTTCTGCTGAAGTCATAAAATCATCTAACAGTTTGAAAATATCGTCTGACTTTGTTGTTTTCTTGAGCTCCTTGCAAAACAAAAAGTCTTTCTTTATTCCCTTATTCCACACATACCGAACATAGGCGAGTAAATGGGACATTTTAGAAACGTCTGAGGATTCATCAAGTTGTATAGCAAAATCATTGTAACGCAGCCGATCAATGCACTGCGAAAGTATGTCTTCTCACATAAAAGCGATCTGTCGTTTGAAACTGTCATTTGACATTGGTATTTTTGCTAGTTCCTTGACCTTCTGCTCGCCAAACATTTCCTTTACAATTTCAGTGGCACCCAGCATTATCAACTCAGCAATCGTATGTGATTTTTTTTGTTTCAGCAATTTTCTGCACCACTATGTGTAATGACACTACAAGCTTTTTATCCACGGTAGTTGTGGATTTCATTATGGCTTTAGTACCAAGCAGTTCCTTAGGCTTTCACTCAAAAAATGAATATTGTTTGTTTTATATATTTCATGCTTGGTAATTAAATGTCTCTGTAATTTGGAGGGTACTTGTGCACAAATTACACACTGCGGTTGAGGTATATCTCCACTTCCAGTACAAATAAAACCGAAATTCAAGTAGCTGTCTTCATATTTCCTTAATTTTGCAGGGTTAATAACAGCTTTATGTTTTTTATTCAAAACATCATCTCCTTGCTGTTCTTCAGCCCTTATGGTTGAACTTGTTGAAGGAAATTCTTTATCATTATTCTGTGGGTTTTGTTGTTTTGATGCTGATGGTCGAATTAAAAATGTATCCATATCTGGTATTTATTGTGTGTGTTTCCAGTGATTTTTCCTCTGCTTTATAATCTGTCGTGCACCCGCTGAAATAGCTCAATTCACCATACGTAACCAGAGAACGTTACGTAACCTGAGAACACGTTAATTTCTGCGCATGCTTATGACATGCTGAAGCTAATAGGTTTCAGCGTGTCATAAGCATACAGGGAAAATAACACATTCTCTGGTTTATTTTTGGAGGACCACATGAAACCTCCTCAAGGCCCCCTAGGTTGAGAACCCCTGCTGTATAAGACATGCCTGCTTCCACTCGAACAATGCGCAAACAGCAATGCATTCTGGGCTTTGTTAGTAAGTCACTCCAACTTTTTTGCCAGAAAATGTATGGGTACTAAACTTGTAACGGTCACCCTGCACAATTGATAAGCAATTGCACCATCCTCCTAGAGGAGCTATTAATGGACCAAAAAAACGATAAAATGGTTCAAAAACAATGACCAACAGTGAAAACAGGGACGTTAGATGTGTCAGTTTCAGAAAACAAAATTGGTTTATTAAATAGAACACAAGGTTTAAACAAAACTAGAATTAAAGCTAACAGTACAGAACAGAAGAAAAGAAACAAAATGTGGAAAGACTGAAAGAATAATGAAAGTAAAGTACAGTGAAAGATGACAGACAATAAATGGAGATTGAAAACAGACAGAATGGATAGGGTTTACACACTCATACAGAGCCACCGGTAAGGGAAGGATCAGGTAAAATGACACACTCAGACACACACACACACATACAAAAATAACAAATACCAAAGAATGTACAGAATCTGATGAATGATAATCCAATGGAAAATATAAATCACAATAAGAATGAAATGTCCCAAAAGTAACAAAAGAAAAAAGTAACAAAAGAAAGATGTCCAAAAATGAATAGAAAATGAATGGAGTTGGATGAAAAGCAGGAAGTTCCAAACAGGCCGGACAAACACACACAAAACAACCCACACTCCCAACAAAGAAAACAAAAAACACTACCCTACCTAACAAAGCTAATCTAATGAATTTAGAAAATAAACTGAAGCAGCAAACAAAAGAAAGCAGAGGCTAAAGAATAAAGGCTAAAAAAACAGAATATAGAGTAGGTTTGAGGTAGTCAAAAAGAATCTCTTATCATGGTGCTAGTCTCAGGTAAAAGGCACCTCTCTTTAGCAGCGTCTTCTTTTTGGTTAATGGCCACCAAGCTTCCGCCGAAGCTTATTGTCACCACCTACTGTTTGTTTTGATTATCGTTATTGTGAACAATTTTTGATTCCTGTTTTTTAAAAAAAAATTTTTTATGACTGGTTAAATCTCCCTGTTTTCCAAATGAATTTCCCTATATACCTGACCATACCCCTATCTATTCTATTACCATCCCCTATACCGTCCCTAAAAAAAATTATCCTGAATATTCCCTCAACTCTTCCCCTACCTCTAATTTCACTTCCCTATATCTAGCACATTCAACCATCAGGTGTTCCGCAGTTTCCATAACCCCACATTTCATACATAACCCATTCTCATGCGCTGCAATTCTATATACATGTTCATTTAAAGTTGAATGTCCTATAAACAGCCTTATTAGGTTAACTTCCTCCTGTCTATTCTCTCCATACCATTGTTCCCGCAAACTCTGATTTATATAATTTATGCCTTTTTTCCCTATTCCACATATTCTGCCATTCATTCACTATAATTGTTTTATTATTTTATAATACTTCCTTAACCCATAATGAACATCCATACCCACATTCACTTTCTTCACTGCCATTTTTGCTAACCCATCTGCCCCCTCATTCCCCTCTATTCCTATATGCGCTGGAATCCACACAAAAAACTCCTAAATACACACATTCTGACACTGGATACATTACCTCCTGTACTAAATCCCTTCTATCCCCTTTTCCTTCATTCTTAATTGCCTGTAGCCCTGATAACAAAATGACTGCCCTCTCTACCTTAACCTCTATAATCCATTGTAATGCCAAAATAATCCCTATTAGTTCAGCCGTCATAATAAACACGTTATCTGTAATATGTACACATTTTCCTACCTCAAATTCTGGAATGTAATAAGCTGCTCCAGCCCTACCATTACCTGTATTTTTAGACCCATCTGTAAAAATACAGGTAATGGTATTTTAGTTATTTTCCCATACATGGTTTACCCATTTCCCCGCCAGTTCACAGAAAAACCCTCTTTCCTCCTTTTCCTTAACTTTTAATAAATACAAATCAATCAATGGATTTTTAAAACACCATGGACTGATGACAGAGTTTGTATTTTATAGTCTCACCCTTCCTTTACACTCTTTCAATGTTACCGGCTCCTCAATATCTTTCTTAATTCTCACCCCTAAACTTTTACCACACCCATTCCTTTTCCTCATCAATACCTCATACTCCCAACAGGGCTCAAAAATCCTTTGAACATGATTTCCATCTCCTCCATTCATTATCTTAGTCCAATACCTAATTTTCATCACCTTCCTTCTTAAAAAGAGAGGCATTTCTCCAACAACTACTTGCAATGATGCAACTAGCGATGAACCTACCGCTCCACTGCATATTCTCACAGCCCTAGCTTGTACCACATCCAATTTTCCCAGCTCCTTACTAGCTGCTTCCTCATATACCATGCATCCAGTATAGGCCTGATCAGTGCTCTATAGATCATTAACAGAGTGTTCATACTTGCTCCCCATGAGTTCCCTGATATACTCCTCAGCAGGTTCATCCTTTCCTTACATCTCACAAGTATTTTGTCTATCTGCTGAGTCCATTTCAACTTCTCAACCAACAACATCCCCAGAAATTTAAACACTGGTACTACCTTTGAACATCATCCCATCAAACTCAATTCTAATTTCTTCTGTTTTCTTCATACGAGCAAAAATAACCCCTTCTGTTTTTGATTTTGAAAACTTTACCCCCATTTTTTGCCCATAAATGTATTTTCTTCAATTTCCATTCAGCACTTTAATCCCACTTTTCAAATTCCTATGCCTACTCCAAACCACACAGTCATCTGCAAACATTAAAATGCCCTTATCTTCAACAGATTTTGGTAAGTCATTTATCATAATATTAAAAATAAGCGGACTCACAACACTTCCTTAAGTAACTCCATTCTCAATCTCTACTACGACTGATAGACAATTTCCAATTTTAACCTGCATTTTCCTATTTTCCAAAAAGTTTTTAAACCATCTAAACATTTTCCCAACTATTCCTAAATTATGCATTGTAAACAAAATTCCCTCCCTCCATACCATATCATATACCTTTTCAATATCTAAAAATACTGCTGCCATCTATTTTTTTATTTATTTCTTAGCAGACGCCCTTATCCAGGGCTATTACCTCTAAAACCCCTTTGCATTTTTGCCAATAACTTTTCTTTTTTTAAGAAATACAATGCCCTATAGTTAACCATTCTTTCCATTATCTTACCAATATTAGATTATTATTATTATTATTTATTTCTTAGCAGACGCCCTTATCCAGGGCGACTTACAATCGTAAGCAAATACATTTCAAGTGTTACAGTACAAGTAATAATACAATAAGAGCAAGATAAATACAATGACTAGTTCAAGCAAGTACAAGTGGGCCAAAATACAATTCAATAATACAGCAGATAAAAGTGACAGTGATAGTTACATCAAGATATGATTAAATACCAAATACTACAGATTAAACACTTGGCAGATTACAGTACTCTGAAGTACAGGATTAAATGCAGTAATATAGGGGGCAGATAAGAGTAAGTAAAACACATTTAAGGAAGGGTGAAAGTGTCCCAGGGGAGAAACAGAGGAGTTCTACAGGTGCTGTCTGAAGAGGTGAGTCTTAAGGAGGCGCCGGAATGTGGTCAGGGACTGGGCGGTCCTGACATCCGTAGGTAGGTCATTCCACCACTGCGGAGCGAGGGTGGAGAAGGAGCGGGCTCTGGAGGCAGGGGAGCGTAGAGGAGGTAGAGCCATTCTTCTAGTGCAGGCGGAGCGGAGAGGTCGAGTGGGGGTGTAGGGAGAGATGAGGGTCTGGAGGTAGCTGGGTGCAGTCTGGTCAAGGCATCTGTAGGCTAGTACAAGAGTCTTAAACTGGATGCGAGCGTGATCGGTAGCCAGTGGAGTGAGCGGAGTAGTGGAGTTGCGTGGGAGAAGCGAGGCAGAGAGAACACCAGGCGGGCAGCGGAGTTCTGGATGAGCTGGAGCGAACGGGTGGCGGACGCAAGGAGGCCAGCCAGGAGGGAGTTGCAGTAGTCTAGGCGGGAGAGTAGCAAGGCCTGGACCAGGAGCTGGGTGGCGTAGTTGGTGAGGAAGGGTCGGATTCTTCGGATGTTGTTCAGGAAGAATCGGCAAGTGCGTGCCAGAGTGGAGATGTGCTGGGAATAAGAGAGGCAGGGGTCCAGGGTGACTCCGAGGTTCTTAGCGGAGGAAGAGGGAGAGAGTGTGGTAGATTCCAGAGGAACAGAGATAGAGAGATCAGAGGAGGGGGAGGAGGAGGGAAAGAAAAGGAGGTCAGATTTAGAGAGGTTAAGTTTGAGGTGATGCGAGTGCATCCAGGAGGAAATAGCAGACAGACAGGTAGAGATACTGGAGGAGATGGTGGAGTCAGAGGTGGGGAAGGAGAGGAAAATCTGAGCATCATCAGCATAGAAATGGTATGAGAAACCATAGGATGCGATGAGGGGTCCCAGGGAGCGGGTGTAGAGAGAGAACAGGAGAGGACCCAAGACTGACCCTTGGGGGACTCCTGTTGAGAGAGGGCGAGGTGTGGAGGTTGCTCCATGCCAGCTTACCTGATAAGTGCGGTTGGAGAGGTAGGAGGAGAACCAGGCCAGAGCAGTGCCAGAGATTCCCAAGTCAGCGAGAGATGATAGTAGACTAGAGTGATCAACAGTGTCAAAGGCAGCAGAGAGGTCGAGGAGAATTAGGACAGAGGAGAGAGAGGCAGCTCGGGCAGACTTTAGTGAGTTGGTGACAGACAGGAGGGTGGTTTCAGTGGAGTGAGCAGAGCGGAAGCCAGGTTGGAGAGGGTCGAGAGTGGTTGGACAGGAAAGCAGAGAGCTGGCGGTGTAACAGTCCGCTCGAGGGTTTTGGAGAGGAAGGGTAGGAGGGAGACAGGATGGTAGCTCTGGAGGGAGGTGGGGTCGAGGGTAGGTTTTTTGAGGAGGGGAGTGATAGAGGCTTTTTGAAGGCAGAGGAAAGAGACCAGAAAGGAGAGAGGTGTTGAGAAGGGAGGAGATGGGGGAAGTAGAGCAGGAGCAGCAGCTTGAAAGAGGTGAGTGGGGAGGGGGTCCAGGGCACACGTGGTGGGTTTGTGACCCTGGAGCAGGGAGGAGAGGTCAGAGTCTGAGAGGGGCAAGAAGGTGGAGAAGGAGGGTGAGTTAGTAGGGGATGCAGTGGGTGTAGGGGTTGGAGCAGGAGGGGGTGCGGGGGAGGGAGAGGTGTTAAAGAGTTTGCAGATATCTGAGATTTTAGAAGAGAAGAAGGAGGCAAAGTCATCAGGGGAGATAGAGGAGGGAGGAGGAGGGGGAGGGTTTAGGAGGGAGGAGAAGGTAGAGAATAGTTTACGGGTTGTTAGTGGAGGCTTGGATTACAGATTGGAAATAAGTACATTTAGCAGAGGAGAGAGTAGAGGAGAAGGAGGAGAGGAGAGTGCGGTAAAGGTCTAGGGCAGCAGGGAGTTTGGTTCTCTTCCATTTCTTTTCAGCAGATCGCAGTGTGATTCTTGCCGAGCGGAGCACAGAAGAGAGCCAGGGATGGGGAGGGAGGCGAGCAGGTCGGGAGGTGAGGGGACAGAGGGAGTCGAGGGAGGAGGTGAGGGAGGAGAAGAGGGTGGAGGTAGCAGAGTCTACGGAGAGTTGTGAAAAGGAGTCGATAGGAGGGAGGTGAGAGAGAGCAGTGGAGGCAAGGACAGAGGGAGAGAGAGCGGAGGTTACGGAGAGGTGACAGTGGGGGTAGGAGGAGCAGGGAGAGGGGAGAGACAGAGAAAAGAGATGAAATAGTGATCGGAGAGGTCCAGGGGGTGACAGAGAGGGTGGAGGGGCAGCAGGCCCTGGAGAAGGTGAGGTCCAGTTGACAGCCAGCTTTGTGGGTAGGAGGGGATGGAGAGAGACAGAAGTCGAAGGAGTGAAGGAGAGGGAGGAATCCAGCAGAGTGGCTGGGGTTGGAGAGATGGATGTTGAAGTCACCTAACAGGACAGTTGGGGTAGACAGAGAGGGGAGGGAGGAGAGTAGATAGTCGAGTTCATCCAGAAAGTGAGCGAGAGGCCCAGGGGGGCGGTACAGTATAATGAGCAGGAGTTGACAGGGAGAGGTTAGTTGGACTGCATGAAATTCAAAGGTATTGACAGAGAGTGAGGAGAGATCGGAGGGGACAGAAAAGAGTAAGGAGGGAGGGAGGAGAAGACCAATCCCACCTCCCCGTCCAGTGAGACGCGGGGTATGGGACAGGACATAGAGAGAGGACAGGGCAGCAGGAGTTACAGTGTTATCAGGGGACAGCCAGGTTTCAGTGAGAGCAAGGAAATCAAGAGAGAGGTGGGAGGCAAAGGCAGAGATGAAATCAGCTTTTTTAGCAGAAGAGTGACAGTTCCAGAGTGCACCAGAGAGTGTGCGGGAGGGGAGGGTGGGAGAGGCAGAGGGATGAGGTTAGAGGGGTTGGAGGAGCACCAGCGGAGAGAGGGCAGAGGACGGGGACGAGAGGACAGAACAGGGATGTGAGAGACAGTCATAGCAGGACAGGCAAGACAAAAGGCAAAGTAGGAGCAGTGGGGTGGAGGGTACAGACCTGACTAGTAGATGGCTTCTTCCAGAGCGCTGTTAGGTTCGGATCTATTCCAACAGCGTCTCGGCGCAGGCCTCCCCTTGCTGGACTCCCACAGCTAGACTCCCGGCTCTTTTGTTGAGGCTCTTCTGTTTGCTGGCTCTTCTTGCTGACGCTATCTTGCCTCAGACGCTGGTTACCTGTAGACTCCCACAGCTAGACTCCCGGCTAGACTAGATGTCATTCACTAGATGTCTAGATGACTAGATGTCATCAAATAATAGACTAGATGTCAGAGAAATTGTATGAATTTGGATTGGATATATCCTTTCCTGGTTTACCTATAGGAATCACTACTGCATGCTTCCAACTATTAGGCATAACACCTATCTTCCATACTAAATTAAATAATTGTAATAATATCATCAAACACCGGCATTGACATTTTTGCTATCATCACATACCACATGTTATCCTTTCCTGGTGCAGTATTCTTTCTCCCTCTTATAGCTCTTTTAATTTCACCTAACCCAAACTTCATATTCATAGTATTATCTACTGCCTTTATATTTCCAAGAATATTTTTTTTTCCCTTAGAAAAGCTATCCTTTTTTCCTTAAAATCCTCATCCCAATTTTCTCTGCTACTAACCTTCGCAAAGGCCTCCACCAATACCTATGCCTTTTCATCATCCTCTATTATTATTTATTTCTTAGCAGACGCCCTTATCCAGGGTGACTTACAATTGTTACCAGAAACACATTATTTTTACATTCAATTACATTATTTTTTACAGATTATTTTCAGATACAATTACCCATTTATACAGTTTTTTTTTTTTTACTGGAGCAATCTAGGTAAGTACCTTGCTCAAGGGTACAGCAGCAGTGTCCCCTACCTGGGATTGAACCGACGACCCTCCAGTCAAGAGTCCAGAGCCCTAACCACTACTCCACACTGCTTTTTTTTCATTCGAGCCTCTGTTTCAAACACTACCAACAAATCACCTCCCTGCATTTTCTTTGCTTTTTCAATGTTCCCAACCACACTTTTAATTCACTTGGCAAATGTGTTTGTGCTCACAATAATGTTTACTTTTAATGTTGTTTTCCCAAACCACATGTCCTGTCTCTACAAGAATCTTTCAGTCCCAAAAATGCAAAATTCTTTAGCAACTGACAATCCATCCATTATCATTAACTGCTTACTCCTTTACAGGGTCGTGGTGAGCCGGAGCCTAACCCGGCATACACAGGGCTCAAGGCGAGACTACACCCTGGACGGGACGCCAGTCCATCACAGGGCACCACACACACACACAGAGAGGGCAGTTTAGAGTGACCAATCAACCAATCAACAGCATGTCTTTGGACTGTGGGAGGAAACCGGAGTACCCGGAGAAAAACCCACGTGAACACGAGGAGAACATGCAAACTCCACACAGACAGTACCCAAGGCCGGATTTGAACCCAGGACCCTGGCGCTGTGAGGCAGCAGCGCTAACCAGTACGCCACCATGCCGCTCTCAGCAACAGATAATCAGAGTAGAAAAAAAAACAGGAGTAGATTGACAGAGGGAGAGGATTGGAGGATGAGAATTTGAATTGGACCAATAGGGAGAGAGAAAGAAAGAAAAGGATTCTGGGCAATGTAGTTTTTCAAATTGGCCTGGCCAGGCTACTGTCTCTTCTAATACAGACAGGCGAGTGAAATTTACACTTACATGTAGCTATGGGTGTGCTACAAACCTCCCTTCTCCCTTCTGTGCTTTGCCTATATGATTATCATTAGTGGTAAAAAGAACATTGAAAGTAAGCAGTAATGGTGTTATATCTATATCATGCCCTTCTGTGCTGTCATGGTAAATGTCATTACCAAAAAGCTTATTACAGGCCTCACTGAACTCTGTAAAAATAAGCAACAGAAGTGCACATCCTAAACTACCTTACCAATGTAATAAGCTGAATGCATTTGCTGTTTCATACCCTGTATCTCTAAGAACATATTTGAATACAGTCTTAGTTTCCTTAAAAGGGTTGTTTGTATTCAAATAATAAGTGTTTTAGTATTTAATCTCATTACAGTTAGAATGTAAAATTACAGTATATAGAATATAATTAATTGTTTCGAGTATTTCTCATAACTTCTTAATAGAAAACGCACTGATATGTAAATAATGTGATATTAGTTTTTTAAAAGCCATCATTAAAAGTTAATTTGCATTTCCTTAACGTTGCCAAGACACAAATCACTTCCTTTTCAGCATAGCTTGCTGAGGTCCATATCCAGCCAACTAGGCCTGTAATGACAACCTATTATTTTCTCTTCTCAGTATAATTAGCCTCGGTTCCCAGCTCTCCATGACCACATGGGGTCAGACTCTCTTAGCATTTACTTCAGTACAAAGTTTGCACCCATTTTCGTAATGAGAAAAAAAAACAGACAGATAATTTTCAAAAACAATCAGAAAATGTGACACAAGACCTCTAAAGTGAATTGTAATATTTAGGCTAAAGTAAATGCCGCATCTAATTCACATGTTTGCACTGTTAGAATGTTGTTTTTATAGAGAAGGAGGTTGCTCTGAGTGGCCTGGGTTGCTTATCATTGCAGAGCTCAGTGAGGCCTATAATAAGCTTATCTTGTTTGTGACATTTACGATGACGGACGGGCATGGTATGACAGTAACACTATTACTATGCTGCTTACCAACAATGTTCTTTTTACTGTTAAGGATAAGCATAAAGGTAAAGCAGTGATATTATCTAGAAGGAAATAAAGCAAGTCCCACAAACTGGGCTCAGCAAAACAGGATGGGATGAAGGGAGAGGTGAGCTGTAACTTTAGTTTGGCTGGCATGTTGTGTCTGAGTCCCAGAATGTAAAACAGAAGTCCAGACTCATTATTAGCACAAACAGTATTTTGGTGTTTCAATGCTTATTTAAGTAAGAGTAGGTCTCTATGACCAGGTGGCTGAGTGCTAACCTCTCTGACAGCAACATCTCTTCAAAGGAAGAGTGGTGGGTGGAGGACGAATAACTTCACCACAAAGTGAAATGTTTAAACTCTAAAAGTGAAAGTGATATGTTGATGAAGCTGTCATCTTCCACTTGTACAAATGTTTCCGCTTGTGTCCAAAAGCAAATTAAAGGGAAAAAATGAAGACTGTTCCATGGTGTCATGATGTTCTGAAAAATAGGCATGAAGCATAAGCAGTTTTATCTTTTATGCTCCCTGTGTTTTCGTGCTGATGGGAAATACATCCCAGCCATCTGCTGCTTTGGTTACTCCCGGGATGCCTGTCAGATTGAATGTGTTCACGAACCAGAACAAAAGAAATTGCAATAGCATTTCCCCAATCTATCCCCCACCCAAGCAACTTGACATGACTTATAAGATAAGCTCTGGGCTGGAGCAATGTAAAAACACAGAGGACTGGGAGCTTTGGCATGGGGTTTTAAACCTTCTCCCACGGCTGTGAATGACTTGCCAAAACAAATGATAAGCTTTGGCTCACAGACAGGGAATACCCATTCCATTATATAATGTATCTAAATGCAGACCTGGGCTAAGCAAGGGCAGACTCACCAAGCTGGCTGCCAGTGTAAAGAATACAGGAAGGCCACATTATCTGCATCAGCAGTGGTTTGTTCACAGAATCATAACGGTGAAGTTGGTGAGCTGTAATATCAATTTATCACAAGGTAGAAATATCACAGACTCACTATGTTGTGGGGAAGTACTAATAGTCTAGACAAACTATATTACTCTTACTACCCAGCAGCAACTGGCCATAAGATCACCATTGGTATTATGACTACGACATAAGTAATTGTGCTTCCTCCGTTAAGTGAAATAAGAAAGCACCACACTGCATTTCGAGTTTTATAATGCAAATTCATTGGATGTCATTCCAATCATAACAAAATCACTGCTAATAGTTTATAGCGTGTGGCTAAAACAAGTGCTTTCTATTCAACAATGTATTTACTTTATGACAAACCCAGTAAACCCAAACCCTGCCATTAAAGCATTCTGAATTAATACAATTGTAAACACCTATGGAATGAGAATGCTGTTTGTTAACTGATACCATGTTTAAGTAAGGCTATGAACTAATAAATTATATGCAGTATGTAAGGTTAAATGATCCAATTAAGGATTTTTGAGAGCACACCTGACAGCTGGTAAAGGCAACACAAGGGCATGCAGCATCTGTGAGAATGGGAAGAATATATGAAGGGCAGGTTCAACATTTATTTCATACATAATTAAGCTACAATATATTCTAGACTACATAATAACATCCCTTGAAAGTATTTAAAGTACTGAACTTGTAGATAATAAAATAATTCCATACAGCTTACTGCCATGCAAATCCATTACAAATCTCAAAAGTGCAAGTTTTGAAAGAAACACCTACAGCCAGCACTCACATATCCGACTGTTGACTTCAGTGACAGTTAAACGAGTGTGACGTATATGTGATTATTCCATTTTGGGAGGAAATTATGGGAGGAAATTGAAATGACTGCACATGATATTTCTCGGTGTCATGCCCTATTTACTAACTAATTAGAAGCAAAAATACCGGTCAGACAAAAGAAAATATGCTGAAATAATTTAGTTTCGATTTAAAATAATATTTTATTATCCACACGTTCTACAACAATGTGAAGCCTAATAACCTAATAAATACGAGGGCATATTAAAATAACATTAATGTGTTTGTACACATTATATTTTGTAAAAATATAAATCTGTGCAATAGGTTTAAACAGTACAGTAGTAAAGTTAAATGAATACCTAGCAGGCTTTTTTTATAAGTCTATCCTACATGTAATAGCCTACAAAACAAACCATGCTGATGCGTTTGTAAGCTTCACATTGTTGTAGGATGTGTAGATAATAAAATATTATTTTAAATTGAAGCTAAATTATTTCAGCATATTTTCTTTTTATCTTAGTCTACTTATAATTAGCCCAAAATAAAGCATAGTGTTGCATTAACACATTTTGGCTGTACAGGACTTTAAATATCTGCCATTTCAAATCTCTATTTTTATTAAATAAGACAATAAAAAGCCGTTTGTTGTATGTCTTATTTTTTTTGGCAGGGCCTTAATGATGTTCAATATTAACTCAATACATTTGTTTTAGCTGGAACACCAATTCCTGTAGTTGTGGTTTTGTTGGTACAGTACTATATTTCCAAAAGAAGAAGTATTTTAATTCAGAACAATATGATTCTGAAAATATCACTTGCCAAAAGAGACGACTGCGGACACATGGACTGTAATACAGTACATACTTTTAAATCAGATATGTATTGTAGCAGTATGTAAAATTCCCCATTAACGACCCAACAGCAAAATTAAATCAAAATTTTACCCATACACAGAATTGCATAAAACGTAAAAGGCTTAAAAAGATTTTAAAAAAAACAACAGTTTCCAGAATTAAAACAGTATCCAAAGTCAGTATTCAAAATTGCAGAATACACTTTTTACAGTACTGTTGAAATATATTGTTACCCATTGTATTCAGTATATACAGTATTATTGTCCATGATAACTAGTTATATTCACTTGGCCTATGTAGTGACATCCCCATACCATAGACAAAGCAAATCAATATTATATATTTTTGAAAAGCTCTGTATTTGTCAGTCTGGTATTAAACATGTAATAGGTATGGAAAATACAGTTGGACTAATATTGTCAGCGGGCAGCAGTATTTAGATATGTAGTATTAGGTAATTAGCATTCCTTTTCAATACCTTTTCAGTTTATTATAAGGATATGTATATAAAATATGATATTTATTTTGTGAAAGCCTTTTTCTACAAAGAAACAGCTATTATATATCCAGCACCACACTTAACAAGACTAAACTGTAGTACTGTAGCTGTAGTTATGGAGCTGCTGTTATTAAGGAAAAAAAGGGATTGCGTTCTTCGCAATTCTTTACACAATAATCAGGTCGGCTGGCAACTGGTTAATTACTTGATGTGTATATCTGACAAATGATACAGGATGTCAAGTAACTGGATTAATGCGGGGTGTAAGCGGTTAGTATTTGTTTTGGATCGTTCAATAGACCCATAACCAACGTCCTTGAAATTCTTACTTTTATAATCAAATAGTTTGGGATGCTGAGAAACTTCAGCTATCAGTAGCTCCTCCATGTTGATGGATATTCGACTTCATCAAGACATGAGTTATCCCACACCATGGATCTGATTGGCTAGAGCCAGATTTGCCACTGCGGGAAAATGTTGGAGAGGCAAAATATCGCTCACCGAGCAATATTTTGCCATTCTAAAATTCTGCCGCTGCGACATTTTTCCGCAACGTCATTTTGTGTGTTCACTCTAATTGAAATAAAAGGTGAGCGATATATGCAGTATTTTGCCGCTTCCCGCTAGGGTGCCATGCCGCTCATGTGTGTCCTAAGCTTTACAGTTCCCTGTTTTGTATCTTTATTTTGAGAAGCACAGTAAGTATTCGTTGTAGCCCATGTAAATTAACACTGCAAATATAAGTAACACATTACCAGACAGTGAACATTTAAAACTGCAGTGTAACAACTACTGTATAATAGGTTTTTTAATGTTGTCAGTTAGCAAAACTATAATATTTAGTTCAGAATTATTTTTCCTCATGAACTTTTAGTTTTGTCATGCAGACGGTTTCAATTTGATATATTTCCTCTACACCATGATAGGATTGTTTTAATGCAGTTTCTAAATAAATAAGAGCAAATTGATCTACTATATACAGTATCTCATTGTTTATGTTAATTTAAGAAATTGGTTCCTTTGTCTTTGCTGTGCAACTGTCTTTATATGTAAACAGCTTTTTGCCAGACCAATTTAACCTCGCCCTATGTTTGTAATTGCAGTATAAACTGAATGTCACGTTAACCTTTAGAACAAATGTGGTACTGTCACTAGAGTCTGAAAAGTCATTAGTATACCTGGCAGTTATAGCTTTTATCAGTTTAATGTAATCATTTTTTGTCAAAACATGTGCTTTTGAATTCTAACCTTCTTAGTCTATCCTTGTTCTATGAACTTGATATCACAAATACCATCCCATTAACATTTTATGAGTCATGGTTGTAGGAAGGATGGGAAAAGTGGGGAAAAGTTTTTGAATGGCATTTGCCTTTTAAAAAACTTGTATTAACACATGTGCGATTAACACTTACATTAAGTAGTGACAAAATGGAAATCATATTGCATAATTTACCGTGTATTAATTCACACGTAGTATTTCATTTTGTGGTCCATCTTTTAGGGGAATTGAAATTAGTGTTTAAATAAATAAAAATAAATGTTAAAAAATATTATGGTACAAGCTCAATGTTACTTGCTTACAAGGGGGCATGTACATTATCTGTTTTTGGAACACCTCAGCAATCGAGTTTAATACTTCAGGTCCCAGATTGGCTATTAATCAAAGTATAGTCCCAGAAATGTAATTTTATTGTTGTGTTTAATTGTACTGTACTCTATTCACACTGTACCAGCTATTGGTTTTGCAAGGATTTCTCCAGAGTAACACACTGGTATTATATCCCAAAGAGATTTTGGAACCTTTTTGTACAGGTATTAAAAAACAAAATTGTTTAAAAGGTTTCATTTTAAGTATGAAAATCATCCAAAAATGTGTTAGTAATGTAAGTAAGAAATCCATTAGTACAGCATTAAGCACTCCATCTTTAGCACATAGATTTTATAATTGCAATGTTAAATGCATGCCTTATGAATACATAAAAGCAAAGCAGACTCACCAGGACTCTCTCTCTACATGAGATCTTTGTGAGTTTGAATCTCACTACTGCCATCTACATTAGAACTGCAATTATCCTGTGAATGTCAGGATGGTGCATCTCCTCAATGGTGATTTGAGAGGGAAAGAAAAGGAACAATACTCACAAACACCCATTTCAACCATTCTACTAATGCCTGCTAGTATAAAAGACAAGGCAATAAGTGTATAAAATCTGACTTCGTACAAATATTTAAAGATATCCAGACTTGCATTCAAATTATCTGCTGTTTGCTACAAACCAATTAATAATGTAGAGAGTTCCACGGTGGTTGTACTTCAACAGAGGTAACAGATGGCTTTAAAAAAAACAAGTTAAAGTTGTCTTTCCCACACAAGCTCACAGGTTCATACATATATTATTTATTTTTGAACTTTTAACATCTGAAGCACTTTAGCTCCCCTTCCTGACCAACAAGGAACAAATACAATTATACCTTGTGTCCATCGGAATCTGGTATTTTTGACAATTTTAGTATTTGTAATTTACTTTTAATAATCATTTAATTGACTAACTATTTCTTACTGATAACAGATTTAGTTCAATACATGTAGTGGTTGCTATGAATGGGTGAAAATGCTATGCAATTTGAGTCTTATTTCCATACTTGTGCGTGTGGGCATCACAGTTTGTGTATGTATGTCTGTCTGGGATTCTCTCTCTCTCTCTCTCTCTCTCTCTCTCTTCCTTTTATCCTTATCTTGCCATTCTCTCTCTCTCTCTCTCTCTCTCTCTCTCTCTCTCTCTCTCTCTCTCTCTCTCTCTCTCTCTCTCTCTCTCTTATCTTATGAGGAATGTGCAGCAGAGTTTGGGGGTTGTAGAATGTATCCATGTCATTCTTGTCTGCCAGTGGTTCTGCTTTGAGTTTCTTCTGAAAAACAGATTGGTAGTCTAATGACATCACAAAGGACAATTCCTCATAAAACTATTCCCAAGCAGTTTACACATGTCCTACCTATTTACACATAAAAAAATGTAATAAACCTATTATGGTGCAAACGGTTTTGTCTTTATTAGAGGCAGCACACTTAAGTACTGTATTTACATTTCTGTGCAGTGAATGTTTCTAACAGTTGATTCCTATGCAGAATAAAAAGTATTTATAGTCCCACAATGGAAGTTTGCTTTCTGCAAGCACTTCATCTAAAATGGTTGCAATGAAAGTAGGGCTTTTCCTATTGATCATAGGTGTTTGCTCCTTCGCCTGTCGGGACTGGCTGTTTAAATTGCTTTTAGAGGCAGTATGTACAGCAGCTCAATTAGCAGTTGTGCATTATTTCTTTGGTTTGGCAATTGTAATAGCCTTTTACCAGAGTAAGATGAAATGCAAGCAACAGTGTTGAACCAATGTGTGCATCAGCAGTTCTATCTGGTCTGGTAGTTCTGTCAGCAATGTGTCTCAATAAGCCTCCCAATGTGTATCAACAAGCCTCCCCAGTTCATGCAGAGCAGGCATCTGTGTACACTCTTGGAAATTATGCTGACCTCTGTCTCTTATACAGCAAGAGCCAAATTGAAGGTGGTACCTGTATACTGCAAGGACAGTATAATTGAGTCCCTGGACATGGGAGAAAAAAAGGTTCAGCTGTTTTTTTGGCATTGACATTCTTAATGGTGTCAGTCTACAAGAAACAAAACTTCTAAAAACCACAGCTGAAAAAGGGAAAATTGCATAAAAATGTAATAGCACATTGCAGCAGCACCGAGTTGTAATTCCAGCAGAAACAACAAGCAAATTAAACATGTGATTTAAATGCAAGAGCCTTTCCATCTATATCACTGCACTAAAGCCACAGCTGAGTGAGCAGGAACAGAGCTTAGCAACCATTGCTCAATGGGGATCCTCAATAACTGTGTAAACCCAATGAACACAGGGTCTGAATTCAAGAGACCTGCTGTGGGTTTTTCTGTTGACTGCGACAGTATAATGCATGTATTTTGCTGCAGAATATCGCCACTGTATTCCTGTTTTTTAAGTCTTCTGTAGTGTAATAAAAAAGGAACTGGGAAGTGCACAGGTTTCTAGGCTTACTGAATTAACCACATTGTGGGTTTCACGGTTTAATCAGCCTTATTAAAAGGGGGGTGTAAAAGGGGTGGACCATTAATAACAGAGAGACACAGTAAGTATAGATGCACCGATCTGGCACACACATTTTTTTTTTTTCTCACAGTATACAGTTGCAGGGGTTGGCGGTAATACCAGGCTGGATGAGTATTGCAGACGATGCATACTGCTAGCGAGTGTCTTAACCACTGTGAAAAAGAGCCAGGCTCCTCTGCAGAAGTTACGGCAGTGTATCACACATTACTGCCTGTTGTACAACACAAAAAATGTCACATATTTATTTTAGGAATTGCCAGCATTTGCTTTGTAACCAAAACTATAGTAATTATAAGAGTATTTTTAATTTGCATGACAACAAAATGTTAGTCCATCAATGCTGGAGCTCTTCAATGAATGGCTTATACACCATTTACTGTTCTTTGAGTGCCACAATAGGGCTCTTTTGATTTAGAGGTGAAGGCTGGGCTGTTGGGGGAAAGTTCATACATTCCAGCAATATAAAAATGTATTTAGGAATATATTTGCTATATAATGAGGTTTATTTTAATAATAGAAACAGTGACGAATTTTAATATCACCACCATAAAATATACAAAACCAGGTCTTCAACCTGATGTTTCTCATTTCACTGTATTTTGATTGTACATTATGTAGTAATCATAATAAGAGAACATTTGTGGTCGACAGATGAACTGCTGGGACATTGCTGATTGCGGGTTTCAAGGTTTAAGTTATACCGAATCCTGTATCATATGGCCTGTTAACATAGCTTAGCCTTGGAAGAGTCAGTGTCACTTTGTGTATTTTATCTTTCCAATGCTAATATTTAATTTATCTATTTTGCCATACTAGTTGAAACAAATGGCAACAAATTGCTCTATTTTCCCTTTCAGCATGACCCAACTTCTAGCAGAAACCAGACTGTGATCTTAACCCAGTGAAGGATTGCTAAGTAGTGAACTGTTGCTATCCCACTGTCAGGTGAAAAACAGTCATCCAGCACAATTCATCTGAACTATCAGTCACTTTTATTATGTTCATTGGATTTCCTCCCTAATTGGCAGCATACGTACACCAATTAATATCTTTGAGTCCGTTTGCCAGTCCTTTACACAAGGGTACACAGTTTTATTTTTGTATCCTGTCGAAGTAGAATAGTGTTTTTAAACATGTGACTGTGAGCCCAAAGGTCATAGGCAAGGCTAGTAAAAACAAAAACAGGAGAAGAAAAGTGTTCATAGGCGGCTAAATTAATTTTCTTTCATGTAAAATGTGTTCTGTTTGTATCAGATGAAAAGTCTAAAAGAAAAACTACACATCCTTGTGGTCTAAGATTGGTTCAAACCCAATAGAAAAAAAAATGATGAAAAGCCCTTGTAACCATTTCTATACTGGTTTGGGATAGAGTCAAATGTATCTGACACAAAAACATTTCACATTTTGAGCTCCCTCACCTCAGTATTCTGTCCGGAATGCTGAGAAAATGTATATTTTTAAATCTAGGCTTATAACATATGTGCCCTTTTTATATTGAGCAGTTTTGTTTGTTAAATTGTGTGAAGTGCCCAGGGATACTTTTACATGTAGAACACAATATAAGCAAATTGATAAGGTGAATTCCAAAGCGTGCCACTTTGATTTTGATTGAACTCCACATGTGTATTATTCTATCACCCAGGAAGGTGCTCAGGGTTATGTTCAGTCATCCAGAACTTTGGGAGATCTTCCAGTTTTAATTGAAACATACAAAAGATCAATGGTTGTCGGGTCATATCAGTATCTTTCATTGCTCTGCCTTAATTAACAAACAATCAGACCAGTTAGAAGATTGTTGTAAATACTGGTCATCATAAAGAAAAAGAACAGGAATTTTTAGAAACATTATGGGTACTATTATAGTTTCCATTGAAAACATACACAATTTACATTTAACAGAAAAAGTTAATGACAAGTCAATCAAGATTGCAAATCAATATCACCTCATATATCTATGGACCCATTTAACACACTTATTTTAAGCGTCATCAGTTTGCTTTTTGACAGTTTTAATAGATGTGCCAACAACCAATCAATCAAAAAAGTTTGCTGATGTGTATGTTTCGGATAACATAGAAAAAAAAACTTATCTAGACGCCTTGTTGGAGTCTTTTTAGGACACTTTGACAGTGCAGTCCCATTAGCAAACCACGCTGGCACTGACAGATATTCTTACAGGTAATGGGTGATTGAGAGGGACATGTAGATAACTCAGTGAAGCACTCAGTCATGGCAATCGCTAATTTATAGCACAGTTACCAATTATACAGACATGGTGGTTAGACCTGGCAGCTCCTACTGCTTCTTCAAAATGCAATATAATTCCATTAATCATTGATCAGTGACATAACATTACTTGTAAAGGTTGCATAGTACTGACTCAAGTAGAAGGTCTAAACGGTGAGTAGAGCATTAAATATTAAGTAATGATGTAAGTTTAGGACATTTTATAAATGTAGGTTTCTTGACAATATCTCTCTCTCTCTCTCTCTCTCTATATATATATATATACTGTATATATTAGAGGTCGGCACGGGTAGAAAATCCGGAACCGGGTACTCGCCGTGAAAAATACCAGGTTACCATGATTTTATTCAGGTAATGATTACAAAAAAATAATCACATATATTAATGTTTTAAGTACATGATACATATTTAAATACTATTGTGATAGAGACAGAATGATTCTTGATGATAAATCTCCCTCCCAACCTGTGAGGGTGCTGTGTAAAGGGAACGAGTGCCCTGGGCTGGATGGTCAGAGAATTCATTCCCAGGGTTAGGCGGAAGTCGGCCATCTAGAAAGGGGGCGGAGCTATGGTACACTAAATCATCGACCCGGAAGGGAAATGATGTGGCAGCTGCGGACTGGAGGAGCGGTTGCAATCGTTAACCAAGGGGTCATGATTGACGGTATATAAGAGGACGTAGTGAGGTGATCTGTTCCTTTGTTATGGTTAACATTAAACCAGAAGGAGACTCGTATTGTAATCGTGAGTGTTTTGTTTGTTTTGTCATGTCTAAAAACTGTTTATTTGTTGTTATTAGACGGCTAACACGATCTAGAGCTGTCGCTTAAAGCCAGCACCAAACCCGGACAACATTGCACTTGTGTCACGATTAACTGTATTTGCACCACAAGCACTATAGCACTCACTGTGGACTTGTGATTGTGTTTGTGTTACGTGTGGGTGTTTAAATATCGGGACTATTAATTTGTGGCCAACCCGTGGATTACAACAGAGCAATACGCAAATCATTATGTATTGTCTGCTATCATTATTGTTTACTGTTTTGTCATCAGACTTTGGATTATAAAAATAAACCTCCATTTCACCAGTACTTTGTTGTCTGTCATTCTCTTGAGCACTGCATCAGCATCACCCCTACACCTGCACACTGCAACCACTTTGCCACAACTATATAGTACATTTAGTCCCTTCAGATCTCTAGACTTGTGTAACCTTTTTCAGTACTGGAAACATTGAATTAATAATAATAATAATAATAATAATAATAATAATAATAATAATAATAATAATAATAATAATAATAATAATAATAACATCTCCTTTTAAATAAGTTATTAATGCGCATCATGCTGCGGGATTCTTTGCGACATCTATTAAATTCTCAAATTATTAAATCGATACCCGGGTAGTAAAAAGAGACCTAGGTAGTTTAAAACCTGATGGGTACCTGGGTTTTCAGGTACCCATGCCAACTTCTAATATATATATATATCATCATCATCATCATCATCTTCAGCCTTTTTCAATCCACTGCTGGGTGAAGACCTCCCCAAGACTCTTCCACAAAAGCCTGTCTGCTGCGTCTCTCATCCACGTTGCTCTGGCGTGTTTCCTAATTTCATTTTACCATCTTCCTGGAGGTCTTCTTCTTGGTCGCTTTATATCTCTTGGGATCCAGTCTAGTATCTTCTTGGTCCAGTGATGGTCTGTTCTTCTTGCTACATGTCCGGCCCACTGCCATTTCATTTTTTTTCGCTATTATAATATTGCATACTTTTGTTTGCACTTTTATCCATTCCTTCCTTTTCCTGTCTCTTGTTATTCCCAGCATGCTTCGTTCCATACTCTGTTGAGCCGTTTGTAATTTTTGAGGCATTTTTTATTTAGCAGATGCCTTTATCCAAGGCGACTTACAGATACTAGGGTGTGTGAACTATGCATCAGCTGCGCAGTCACTTACAATTACGTCTCACCCGAAAGACGGAGCACAAGGAGGTTAAGTGACTTGCTCAGGATCACACAATGAGTCAGTGGCTGAGGTGGGATTTGAACCGGGGACCTCCTGGTTACAAGCTCTTTTCTTTAACCACTGGACCATGCATTGAGGTCCAGGTTTTGCATCTGTAAGTTAGCACTGGCAGCACACATTGGTCGAAGACTTTCCTCTTGAGGCATAAGGGTAATTTCCCTTTCAGAAAACCATGCTTAATCTTCCAAAGGCACTAGTCAACAATCTCCATCCCAATCTGTGAGGGAGCTGTCTAACAGGAACAGAGTGCCTCATACTGGTTGGTCTGGCAGTTCATTCCAGGGTCAGTCGGAAGCCAGCCAGTCAGGAAGGAGGCGGAGTCACAATGCACAAAGTAATCACCCTAAAGCGGTATGCGATGTGTCAGTCATGGATTGGAGGAGACGTGACTGGACTAGCTATCGCAGGGGGCGTGACTAAGGGTATAATTGGGGATGTGACGATGTAATCTGTTCTTTTGATGTGGTTACTGCTAGGACCGAGAAAGGAAACAACCAATTAGTACTCGTGAGTAAAGTGTTTTGTTTGTTTTGTAACTGTCTGTTTTTGTCTTTTGTAAGATGTAATACGAACCTGCCGCTTCAAGCCAGCGCTAAAACCCGGTCTGTGTTTTGTATTATTATTATTTTGGGTCTGAAACCCCTTGGTTTATACGCTGGCAATACCCATAGTTGGGTAGAGCCAGCATTATTATTTCAACAGTCAAGCTGACCAAAAATAAAATAAAATAATTGTTTGAACCGTGAACTTTGTGTCTGTCGTTGTGTGGACCACTTGTATCACCACTACACCTGTGCACTGCAAACCACTCGTTCACAGCACTCCAGCCCATTTTTGCTCTTCTGTTGATTTCACATATTTGGTTTTCCGTTGCCAAAACTAACTGTCCTAAGTATACGTAGTTATTGGCTTCTTCAAGCTTGATCCCATTGACTTCAATTGCCTGTGGAGTGGTATATTTATTGAACATGACTTGAGTCTTCTTCAGGTTCATTTTCAAACTCACTTTGATGCTAGCCTTGTGTAGTTCTTGTATTCTTATTTGTAATTCTTCTGGGCACATTGTAAATATAAGGATGTTGTCAGCAAATCAAAATTGATTCAAGCAAGCTCCACCGATCTTCAGCCCCTTATTTTCCCAATCCAGTGTTTTGAAAATGTCTTCTAGGGTGGCCGTGAAGAGCTTTGGGGAAATTGTATCTCCTTGACGAACTCCTTTTTCAATCTTAATTTTGTCGCTGTTTTTATGGAGTCTTACTGTGGATGTTGCATTCTTGTATATGGTGCTGATCAAGTATTTGTACGTTTTTTCAATTCCTTGTTTTTTCAGAGAGCTTAATACAGATCTTATGTAAACAGAGTCAAAGGCTTTTATCATAGTCACTGAATCCCAAGCAAAGTGGTAGTTCATACTCGTTGCTGGTTTGAATCCCTTGCTGTACAACTTGAAGATGATCCATTGTGCTAAATCCACTCCTGAATCCTGCTTGCTCATTTGATTGTGCCGAGTTACATTTATCTTGAAGTCTGTTGGTGAGTATCTTGGTAAAAAGTTTGTAGATTATAGGAAGTAAGCTAATAGATCTGTAGTTCTTGAGGTCTTCTTTATCTCCTTTTTTATGTAAAAGTATCACTGATGCGTTGTTCCAGTTGTTTGACACTTTCTTTTGCTTAATACAATCTGTGACAGTATTTTTGTCAGTTCTTCATCTCCTTCTTTCTCTTTCGTATGTTTGACAGCATGTTTCACTTCCGGTAGAACGTCTGGCACTTCTTCCTTGGGTTGCGTTTTTTCCGTCTCATCTCATGGAAGTTGGATATATATATATATATATATATATATATATATATATATATATATATATATATATATATATATATATATATATATATATATATTGCTGTTCCCCTATTGTGGAAGTGTACCTTTATTGTTAATATGTTATTAGAAAATACATTTGGAACAGAACATGTCATTTTAAATCAAGCACGGTACAGTACATATTTTATATGGTGTTCTTAAAAGTTGAAACAAGAAAGATGCAATTACTAGAAATATTTTTAATGTTTGCTTGACTCCTGTCAGTCAAGCTTCACCAATATCATTATATTTGAACATCTCTTGTAATGTTTAACAAGTGGTAGATCATTTTAGAATGCAAATGTACTAATTTGTCATTCTGTTGCTATGTTAACAATTGAATACCTTAGGAAGTATGACAGTCACCCTGCTCAAAATTCAAATGAAGACTTGATAAGACTTGATCATGTGATGTAACATGTGATCCTTGCAGTACTATAAAGGTGCCATAGTTTACTTAAACATTGTTGTCGCACTTGTACCCTGATAGCCAATGCTACTCTTAAGACAGTAATGTAATTGTGTGTGAGTGGTTGGAGGAGCAGGAAAGAGACTTTACATGCATCTTCCATGGTCACCACAAGGCCTGGATCTCAATCCAATTAAATATGTTTGGATGTTTGGAAGAACACATTTATCATTACAGTCCTCTCTCTACCTCTGTGTACCAATTGTGTTAAATATTAAAGACTGAATGGATTGACATCCCTTGAGGTACATTCCAGCACCTTGTGGAGTCTATGTCCTGTTGTGTCATGGCTATAATCAGGGCAAACCAGGCCCTAACCTGATATTAGATACAGGACCAATAAAGTCTTTACATGCAGATAAATGCAAAATATAATCATGCATTTAAGATTTATACAGTGCAGTGACAGATTGAATTTCATTGTACTGTTTTCAAGAGTACAATATATGAAAAACATTTTAAGTGTACACTAGTTATTTATTACTATGTAACTTAATTGTTTTTCTTTGTAGTGTTATGGTAAAAAAATTATGGTATGAGCGTGCATTTCATGATATAAACATAATCATAGAGCTTACTGTACTGTAGTATCTCGATTTAGAAAGAAAGTGTTGGCTGTTCACTGAGAGCCGCTATTCAAGACCTTAAATCACAAGATTGATGTCTTTTTTCATATTATCCACCCTGAATGAACAGATCAGATCAGTGTGCGTGAGAGATTACTTTTTCATCTAAACAGGATTTATGATGTCAGGCATGGCTGGAATTTAGCATCTCCTCATTCCTTTTCCTCCTTTATTTTATAATATTAAAAACAAATTCTCTATGCAAATATGTCAATGCACAAAACATATCCGACAAAGCAGCCTATAATGAAAGGAAGGTGTTGTACATTGCCCAGTGCTATTAAACATTGAGCACAAAAAGCTTTTATCATAAAAGCTTAACTTCGTGAAATATTGCTGAAATGCCTGAATGGCTTCAACTTGAATTCTCAGTCTTTATAGAATGATTTATAATTTACAAATAACAACTATGTCTTTCTCCAGTTTTATTTCGAAGCAAATTTAAAGTACTGTAGTAGACTATCTCTGCTGAACCCATAATCCATTAAAAAATGTAACAACCTGCAGCCAAAGGAGGTTATAAATGCAATCTTCAAGCACCAGTACAGCTCAGGGAAGAAATAACATGTTAACAACAACAATGTGGTGTTTTTGTTATACTCATGACATTTAGCAGGAGGGTAAGTTAATGGTGTATATGGGTGTGTGACAGGGGGCTGGGTTGCTGGTTCCTGCGCAAATGTGTGTGACTTGGAGAAATCAGCTGCGACGAGCAGCAGGAGAGATGTTGCTAAGCAACCAACTGAGCGGTAGGCTCTCCCAGCCCTGTGGGGATTGGGAGGTCCGGACTGGCTGGGGGACGTGCAGAGCTTAAAATGAGGTTGTGCCACAGCTCGGGGCAATTGCAATGCCATTGACACACAGACGGGCGCTGAGAGGAGTGTGTTTATTTACATCAAGGAGGGGAGCGTCCGCTTGGCAGGAACTACTACTACGGAACTCTTGAACTGTAAGACGGTGCCTGTGAAGGCAGCCAGGACCAGCCAGGACCATCGGAACAGCCCAGTGTCGCTGGGAGGCCAGAACTTCAGAAGCAACAGAACAGAAGTAGGTCAGTTTAAGGGATGTTGATCCCAACAACAGTATAGAGAGGGTTACCGTAGAGTAGTAGGTTCCTGGAGCGGGATGTTCCTTGTAGTGGGACTAGCGCTTGCCATTTTGGGTGGCAACCTTTTATTTTTAGCTTTGTTTTGTTTTCGTGTCTTTATTAAATGTGACACTAGGGCTACCATTGCTGGTACTCTAGTGTTAGAACTGTTTTGAAAATTAAATCTGCGTGCCTGTGCGGCGTATCAACACCAATGCTTGGTGTCTATCTCCAGTGACTACCCACACACATAACATATCTCCTGTTACATATGGTGGCAGTGGTAGGCATCACTGATCCTGCTGAGTCAAGGCAGGATAGGCACAGAGCAGTTTGCTGCCAGGATGCCAAGGCAGAACCAGCTGACGATCAGCAGTCACCAGAGGCGCTGAGGGAGCAACTGGAGTGTCGACGAGGCATGTGGAGAGCAGCTGCCGTCCTTGACCAGAGGAGTGGCTGCCATCCTGAAAGCCAATGGAGGAGTTGCCGTCCAAGAGTTGACATCCAATAGAGGAGCAGCTGACGTTCCATAAAGGAGGAACTGCCGTCCGGAGGACTAAAGGAGGAGCTATGGTCCCGACCACCAGTGAGGAGGAGACTGCCTCCACCAGAACCCCAACCACCACCCTCAGTAGCAATGTACCAATGCTGCCAAGAGCTTCCAGTTACTGTGCCACCGTTTAATTTGTTACATCACTTTGAATATCCCTATAAATTTGTTTAGAATATCAACTTTCATGGCCCGCAATAATTTGTTCCTCAAACAGTCCTTGGGCATAGAGGAGAAAAAGTGGAGTCATCATAGAAAGCCCATTTGCTTTGAACCAGAATTTCTAAGCAGTTAATGTTCTCTGAGGGTGCATTCACTTATGAACATTTCCAATGTTAATGATAACTATCTGCATCAGGGTGTTCTATCTTTGATTAGGTGCTATCCATCAGTATGACAAGCCTAATACTTTTGGGTTATGCTGATAAATCATATGACTTCTAAATTATATTACTGTGTGCCTGCTATTTAATTTACAGAGAAATATATTTCTCGATAAATTTGACATGACAAATTATAACAGTGTAAATACATTAAAATGAGTTGCTTTAAAGCAATGGGTTATAGTGCACAAATCACAAGCAACAAGAAAAAAAAATCTCAGCGCCATGATGTAAAAATAACAGAAACCAGAAACACATATGGTAGACTTTCAAGAGGCTAATTTCAAGTATGTATTCATGAAAAAATGTGCTTTTTACCTACAATTTGCAATTAAGGAATTACTTCTGTTTAAGGAATTACATCTGTTAATTAAATCAAATGAGTTCTTCTCTAAATCTCCAAATTAAGAATTTGGCTGTTCTACAAGTATGTGTTTATCTATTTAGATGTAAAAATCTGTTCAGTGATAACTGCTGGTGATTACAACATTCACTTGAAGAGATGGTATGATGGTATGTTAGGGGTTTGTGGCAGGGTGCCCCACTCCTGTGCGTATTTTGTGTTTTATGTTGTATGTGGGATGTTTATATGTATGTGTGTAGTGGTGCACAAACTGTGGGTTATGCAGCACAGGTGATTGCACAATCACTTCACATGTAGATTAAAGTGGGTATTTGTATGGGGGCACGGGGAGTGCACAATTAGTTCACGTGCAGACTGTGCCGAGATTCAATTGAATGATTGATTAGCAATCGAGTCTCGGTACAGCTGCTTAAGAGTGAGTGTTTCAGTGTGGAGAGAACGGGAGAGTCAGGGGAAACAAAAAGAAAAGTAAAAACAATTGCTATTCGTGCTGGAAGCACCAGCACGATACTCGTTTTGGGGTTTGTATTCACTGTTTTCTTTGTCTGTTTGTTTTGGCCAATGTGCAGTTTTGTTTTGAGTTCAGTGTTTGTTTCTGCGCACCAGCGCATTCACTCAACTTTCGTGTGTCCATATCCTTCCTGTTCTGACGTCACCACTGTAAGTAATCCAGGAATATAATAAACACACATTCCATGCAGATGTAAATATAAGGTGTGAATGAAACACTGTACTCATTTTGTTTTCTTATTTATATCTGGTGTATCCTTATATTTAACAAGAATAATAGAATATACATATGCTGTATATCTGCCTTGTGATCCTTATGGGTGCTTCCTGATTATTCAGGAAAGCCATTTATTAACAGAACTAACAACTAATTGTCATTACTGTAATATAAAGTACTACCACCTTTGTGTATATGTGTACAAAATATTGGTGTATCTTTAATAAATACTAAATATGATAAACAAGACTTCCACAGTACATATACTACTTTATAAACACTAACTTTAACATCTATATTTGATAATTCGACACTGGATGAATATTTAACACAGATAGCTAGATAGATAGATAGATAGATAGATAGATAGATAGATAGATAGATAGATAGATAGATAGATAGATAGATAGATAGATAGGGTTTCCAAATAAATAATCTTACAAGTGATGTATGTTGTTGCCCCATTTCATTGTCACATTGTAAGGACTTTACTGCCACCATGTGGCAAGTATTTTTTACTGCACTCTCTCTTCAGTGAATATACTATTTTTAGTTGGTAAAGCATACACAAAATACATCTTCTTTTCATCTAGAATAGTTTTTTATTGATTTGTTGTTGATTTTGTTTTAAATAAAATTATTTAATAAGACAATTGCATATTCAGAAATCCTTGCAGGACTAATAAGAAAAATAATCTCTTTTTCTGAATTGTAGTGAATATATTTGTTGTATTGTACTACTAACTGAGAAACATACACTATAGTAAAAATACAAGAGTTTGTCCTTTTAATAGCAATGACTTTAAGTGACCTGTTGACCAAAATGGCTAGACATTCTGAAGTGACTACAAGTAGGGTGTGGGATATACTCTAATACCCACACGCCCGGGGGCGTTATGTGTCATGAGGCAACTAACTAAATTTAAAAAAAAAAAAAAAAAGTAAAAACATGTTTTAGTTAACAAAAAGTATTTTTTATTAAATATCCTTCCGTCTCTGACCTAAAAAATATTCCCTTAAAACTTAAAAAAAAATAAACCAAAAATGCATTAATTAAAAAATTATTATTATTATTATTATTATTATTATTATTATTATTATTATTATTATTATTATTATTATTATTATTATTATTTCAATGTTTCCAGTACTGAAAAAGGTTACACAAGTCTAGAGATCTGAAGGGACTAAATGTACTATATAGTTGTGGCAAAGTGGTTGCAGTGTGCAGGTGTAGGGGTGATGCTGATGCAGTGCTCAAGACAATGACAGACAACAAAGTACTGGTGAAATGGAGGTTTATTTTTATAATCCAAATTCTGATGACAAAACAGTAAACAATAATGATAGCAGACAATACATAATGATTTGCATATTGCTCTGTTGTAATCCACGGGTTGGCCCCAAATTAATAGTCCCGATATTTAAACACCCACACGTTCAAAAAAATGACAGGGATGGTCACCCTTCCAGAGTAGGTCTTTGTTCCAACCAGGTTAATTTATTTAATTGAAGCAACCTCCATCCAGTTCATAAAGCATACTCTCAGTAATATAGAAAACTTTCAGATTTCAAGAGCTTACTATTAAAGCCGATAATCCCACTCTCAGACTGAAGCAACCTCTTGATTCTATTGTATTTGAACGTTTCAATTCATTTCACTCAAACTTTATTTAATAGTACGAGTGCCAGCAAGGCTCATTGACGTTCGACACAGACATTTCAAATGGAAATGAACACTTAAAAGCACAGACTTACTACTAAAACAATACCTTTATTTGAAACATAAGACAATTTACGAACGAGAAGAGGCCATTGGGCACACCTAAGCTTGTTCCTCATAGCTGATTGATCGCAGAACTTTGGCAAGTTGGGTCTTAAAGGATCCAAGTGTTTTTGCCTCAACAACAGGACTAGGTATCCCATTCCATACACTCACTACTCTTTGCATGAAGAAGTGTCTCCTTCCCTCTGTCCTAAGACTATCTCCCCTTAGATTCCATCTGTGTCCTCTTGTCCGTGGTCTCTGCACAGTGTTTGAAGTAATGGTTTGGGTTACCTATGTCAATTTCTTTTATGATTTTAAAGACTTTAATTATGCCGACACCACCCCCAATTCTCATTTGTTCCAGTCTAAATGAGATTAATTTCATTCGGCCGTTCTTCGTAGCTCAGTCCTTTAAATCCAGAGATTATTCTGGTTGCTTGTCTTTGGATTTCCTCTAGGTCCACAATGTCCCTTTGGTGCTGTGGTAACCAGAACTGGACAAGTGCAATCTCACCAGTGCATTATACAACCTCATTGTAACCTCCTTGAATTTGTACTCTACACTTTTAGGTCTCAGGTTAGTGTAACAGGGGCAGAGGCTAGGAGCAAACTGGCAACCACTCTCACTGCATGTGTGTGTCTTAATCACTAAGCAAAGAGCTGAGCTTGTCTGCATTTATGGTTATAGAGCTTTTAATCTCATTTTATCTCACTGACAGAGGACAGAGTTATTAATGGTAGTGTATCACAAAACACTGCTGTTTACATCAGGATCAAACACAGATCAGAGGTGGGTATTAAAACCAATATACTTCCTATGCTGGTTAAACGTTGAACTAGCTCGTCGCTACTGGCTTCTCTAAGCAGCAGACCGTAGCTTTGATTGGTTGTTCTATTTGGGCAGGTGGTCATTGATTTGCACAAGCCCAGTGGATACCTGTATGTAGTAAACTAGTACAGAATTCAATGCAGCATAGGAGGTAAAGTCTGGGAGAAGAGTTAGGAGAAGAAAAGTGATGGAGAGGAAGTATGGTCATTACAAATGGCTTAAGGTAAACAAGACTGCAGCTTTCCAACACAAGAGCAGGAGCTGAAAGCTTGCTCCCCAAGACGCAATGTACAGTGGCTCTCAAAAGTATTCACCCCCCTTGGACTTTTCCACATTTTATTGTGTTACAACATGGAATCAAAATGGATTTAATTAGGAGTTTTTTCCACTGATCAACACAAAAAAGTCCATGAAGTCAAAGTGAAAAATAAAATCTACAAATTGTTCTAAATTAATTACAAATACAGAACAGAAAATAATTGATTGCGTAAGTATTCACCCCCTTGAGTCAATATTTGGTAGAGGCACCTTTGGCAGCAATTACAGCCATGAGTCTATTTGGATAAGTCTCTACCAGCTTTGCACATCTGGACACTGCAATTTTTGCCCATTCTTCTTTGCAAAATTGCTCAAGCTCTGTCAAGTTGGATGGGGACCTTTGGTGAACAGCAATTTTCAACTCTTTCCACATATTCTCAGTTTGATTGAGGTCTGGGCTTTGACCGGGCCACTCCAGGACATTGACCTTTTTGTTTTTAAGCCACTCCAGTGTGGCTTTGGCTGTATGTTTGGGGTCATTGTCCTGCTGGAAGATGAATCTTCTCCCAAGTCCCAGGCCTCTTGCAGACTTCAGCAGGTTTTCCTCCAGGATTTCTCTGTACTTTGCTGCATCCATTTTGCCCTCTATCTTCACAAGCTTTCCAGGCCCTGACGCAGAGAAGCATCCCCATAGCATGATGCTGCCACCACCATGCTTCACGGTAGGGATGGTGTTCTCAGGATGATGTGCGGTGTTAGGCTTACGCCAAACATAGTGCTTAGCATTGAGGCCAAAAAGCTCTATTTTGGTCTCATCAGACCATAGAATCTTCTTCCACTTGGTCTCAGAGTCTCCCACATGCCTTCTGGCAAACTAGCCGAGATTTGATGTGAGCTTTTTTTCAACAATGGCTTTCTTTTTGCCACTCTCCCATAAAGGCCAGTTTTGTGAAGCACCCGGGCTATTGTTGCCATATGCACAGTGTCTCCCAGCTCAGCCGTGGAAGACTGTAACTCCTTTAGAGTTGCCATAGGCCTCTTGGTGGCCTCCCTGACTAGTGCCCTTCTCGCCCAGATACTCAGTTTTTAAGGACAGCCTGTTCTAGACAGATTCACAGTTGTGGCATATTCTCTCCATTTCTAATGGACTTTACTGTGCTCCAGGGGGTTCAATGCCTTGGAAATGTTCTTATACCCTACCCCTGATTGGTGCTTTTGAAGAACCTTATTCCGGATTTGCTTTGAGTGTTCCTTTGTCTTCATGATGTAGTTTTTGTTAGGAAATGTATTAACCAACTGTGGGACCTCCCAGAGACAGGTGTATTTAACCTGAAATCATGTGAAACACCTTAATTGAACACAGGTGGACTCCATTCAACTAATTATGTGACTTCTAAACACAATTGGTTGCACCAGAGCTTATTTAGGTGTGTCATAGCAAAGGGGGTGAATACTTATGCAATCAATTATTTTCTGTTTTATATTTGTAATTAATTTAGAGCAATTTGTAGATTTTATTTTTCACTTTGACATTATGGACTTTTTTGTGTTAATCAGTGGCAAAAACTCCTAATTAAATCCATTTTGATTCCATGTTGTAACACAATAAAATGTGGAAAAGTGCAAGGGAGGTGAATACTTTTGAGAGCCACTGTATACACCTCCCCCAACTCCTCCAAATAACTTTTCTCCCCATTAACCCACTGCCTCCTGAAGATCAGCATTTGACCACCCCAATTATGGACTCATCAATCAAGGGATTATAATTGGCACTGTTTGTTAGTGAGTTATATCAAATTACTAAAGGACACAAAGTGACTGTTTAACAAGTCAAAAGCAAGCTCAGTCACAGAATAACATATACATGTGAATCAATGAATTGTTCTCATTAGGGAGATTGAGGAAATGAAATGCATATCATTAGCTAGCGTTTCAATGGATAAGTACTGTTTCCTGTGGAGTAGAAAACGTAAATGATCTGAAAAACAGCAATAACAGAGATATTATAACATTAAGGGCTGAATGTCTGCCATTTATCTTGGAACAAAACACCACAGTATTGGTTGCCACTGATCCCAAAGACCTGGCAGCTACTGTACATAGGTAACAATAGGAATTGTCTACCTGTATAAACAATTTGATAAACCAACCTGTTTGTTTTATAGTGCTACTTTAACACTGTTTTGCCGGTAAATTAATATACCAGGTAATTGTATCTTTATTACTCAAGAAAGAAAAAAAATAACAGATGTATTAATGTTTAAACCAATTTAAAAAAAAAAAAACATTACAATAAAGTGGTGTAGTTTCAAAATTTCAAAAAACACAATAATAAGCTGTTAGTAACAAGTATGCCTGCCTCGCACTTGCTATCTTAATGTATTGCCTTCTGTACTGTACAATAATCCCCCCGTCCTGTCACAGACCTTCAATCCTAAAATTCCAGGTGATGCAAAACTTTTGGCCATAGCTGTATAGAAAATTGCTGCAATCTTTGGTTTAAAATGAAAAAGAAAAAAAAAAAAGGTTTAAAATAAAATGTGATTACAAGAATGTGTGAAAGTAATTTTTTTTGGTCTTGTTTTGTTTTTACTCTTATCTTAGCTCCATCTGTTAATCTACTATATACTATAATATACTTTACTGTAGGTGGGGTCAACTTGAAAGATCTCACTCCCAGAACAAAGTAGGCTATGTTGCTTTACACATCAGAAATGAGACCATTCAGATTTTAGCATTCTTATTAAATGTAATTTTGGTGACTAATAATAGATAAATAGACGTAAGTTTAAAATGGTGTGACAGAATTCACATTTTTGTCACTATGGTAATCATGTCATCTGAAAGTGTATCTATGACGTCATTTACCGCTTTTGTAAGAGATGACATATGGTGGCTAAAAATTATCACAAAAAAGTACTCCCTTCTGTTACAAGACAACGAGCGAAACAACTCAATTTTCAACCCAAATCCTTGTTTTAGCCGTTTCTGTACCATTCACTCTCATTTGGATTTGCTTTACCCATAATGCCCATCGGGCTACCAGATTTCCCAGAGAGTCTCTGGGTTTGAAAGCGATTTGGTGGATTGTTCTGCAGCCACACACACGGAGGAACTAGGCATTTGGACATTAAACGCGATATGCCTCCAAAGAAACCAGCGCCAGTAGCTAGTAAGAAAACTGATCAAAAGAAGAAGGAGAAAATTATTGAGGTGAGGGTGCCTGAGTTTATCTGTTCCCGGAAAACTGACACATAAAATTATAGTGAGCCATGCTGCATTCAGGGCCTAGTGCGACCGGCAGCAGCCTGGGTTTCACCCAATACCTTGAACGCTGTTGCTGTGTAGTTTTGTGCTGCAGTGAGAAAAATAACATCCGCCAATATTTAGTGAATGTTTAGCCTAGTGCTGATGTACGTTAATGGTTGTTTTTCTATTCATATAAAGACAAGAACCATTAACATTTGTATTATTATTATTAGCAGCAAAGGTTCTGTAAAAGCACACTACTAATATGTTAAATCATTTTTCTCTTGCTTCGTGTAGCGCCATTGTCAGTTTCTTCTGATCTAAAATGATTGTTTTGTCGTTCCTATTGTGCCGGTAATCCATATGTAAATGTACTGTGTTGTATCAGTTTGTATATTCTCCATTATGTAACTGGTGTTTTATTCTGACATATAACTTACCGGTACTTCCCAACTCTCAGCCATATTTTGTCAAATCGAGAGTTTTAAATTTACAGTAATTAAGCCTGTATGGGGCCAATAATACACTGAACAAGCGGTCACGGGTTAATATATATATATATATATATATATATATATATATATATATATATATATATATATATATATATATTAATTCATTGTTCCTTAAATGTAGTTTATTCGACTATTGAATCATTAAGTTCTACAAGTATGTGTTTAAAAGGTATTGCCGTTAAACTAAGAATGTCTGTTCCTCTGTATAATGCATCAAAGTCTCAGCCATACACTCTGGAAAAACTAAAGAAACCAATGTCTTTAGCGATAAAAAAAATAAACACGTGATCATGTTTGTTTACAATGAAAAGTTAAGACTTGGTATATCGTATTGGTTCACAAATTAGGCTAGTCGTTTTGTAGCTTGGAATTCTATTTAAATATTTCACTATCATGAAGTAACTTTTTTGTTTTTAGATACTGTTTTTATGTATAACTTTTTTTGTCTTGTTTTTGTATTGTGTTTTTTTTTTTTTTTTTTTTTTTTTATATAAAGGATAAGACTTTTGGTTTGAAGAACAAAAAGGGAGCCAAACAACAGAAATTTATCAAAAATGTGGCACAGCAAACCCGCCAGGTAACTACAACAAACTCTTTCGAACTTTGATGCAGCCGGTGTGTCTCTTTGAAGACATTTTTTTTAAACTCTATGCAATGTGTTCAATCATTTACTGGAAGCAAACTAAACCCTCTGCCAGGTTCTTAAATGTGACAGGTAGTGCATCAATAAAACAAATGTTTGCTGTATTTAAGTGCTGAATATATTATATATATATATACACACACACTCTTCTTTAAGAAATTTTTCAAAGGGAACTACATATTACATGGCAATGGGTAGGCCTACATTTCATGGAAATCGTGATAACCATGAAAGTACAGCCTTATCAATGAAGTTTGATTCCTAAGTTATTTGTGTCAGGAACTAAGATTGCATGAAATACCTGTTGAATGATGATTAACTCAAGAACTACTAACAGTGGTGGTGTTTTTGTTTTTTGTTTTTTTTTTACTTTAGAATTGTACAGTATGTACTGTGCACGTTTTGACAAGACTACACAGGATACTATTTTAAGGGATTGTGTGAATTATGATTGCTTTATTTATTTCTTACACATGGTTTTACGATACTAACACTATAATGACACTAGGTCTAACAGCTGTAGCAGGGATGTATGTGTCTAACATACTTTGTTTTCTATTTTTTTTTTTCCAGACTGGTGCAGGTGAAGGAGATAAGAACAAGAAGACAGATAAGAAAAAGGAACTGTCAGAGTTAAATGAACTCTTCAAACCAGTGGTTGCTGCTCAGAAAGTCAGTAAAGGTAACTGCATTTTAATATCTATTTGGAGGAGTGGAGGTCTGAGTACATGGATCATGAACAGTTTCTTTAAATATCCCTTTGTGAACTCAAGGCTAAAATGTGATCAGTTTTAGATCTCAGGCATAATGAATATTTTAAGAGCTATATATATATATATATATATATATATATATATATATATATATATATATATATATATTTTATTAAGCTTTATCCACTTTCCTATAGGTGTCGACCCCAAATCAGTGGTGTGTGCTTTCTTCAAACAAGGACAATGCACTAAGGGAGACAAGTGCAAGTTTTCACATGACCTGTCATTGGAAAGGAAATGTGAAAAGC
This sequence comes from Acipenser oxyrinchus oxyrinchus, assembly GCA_030684275.1. NCBI lineage: Eukaryota > Metazoa > Chordata > Actinopteri > Acipenseriformes > Acipenseridae > Acipenser > Acipenser oxyrinchus. The sequence continues at coordinate 14,157,425 of CM060257.1, read as the reverse complement.
GCAGTGTTTATTTTGATGGCAGAGATGAAGATCTTGAGAAAGGTAAAGCAATAAAGCCGCTTTCTCAAAGCTGTCTATGAAAGGTTAAACAGCAACATTTGTGCAAACTGTGTGTGTGTGAAATCAGCATATCTGTATTTGTTTTTAAATGGCTTGGGCACACTTAGCTTTGTGAAGACCGCACAATTTCCATTTATTAGTTATCTCATAGCCAGTTAGTAAGCTCAAAAAGGCACACAAGGCTAGGGTTGTTTGTGTAGTACACACTTCTTGGGTATATTATACGCAACTTGTTGAACATTATTCCTTATGTATCTGTAGATTGGCAGCCTGGCTTCTGAGGTGTGATGAGTAATTTTTGGCTTGCATACGAATCATAATTTGTGTTTTCAGGCCCATTTGTATTTGAGTTATTGGACGTCGGTTTACAACTACTTTTTTTTTTTTTATAACCTAGATACAATGGACAATTGGGATGAAAAGAAGCTGGAAGAGGTTGTAAACAAGAAACACGGAGAGGCAGACAAAAAGAAAGCAAAAACTCAAATTGTATGTATTCCTAATTAATTTATCCCCAAGGTTATACTATATATTGAAGCAGAAAGTAGCTTGACCAGTAGTATTTAGTTCACTAATATCTTTTGTAAGAAAAATACACAATTTTTGGTGAAGCTTTCATTCTCAATAGAAGGACATAATCTGAATACTCATTTTCCATTCCCTAAATAATAAGTTGGCTTGCTTGCTGTATATACAAAAAAAACTTTCCTCCACTAGATATTTGAAGCGGTGTCCCATAGAAATAAGGACATATGTTGAGTTATGTGAGCCTCAGAGTAAAGTAATGTACTGCAAATATAGAATGGCTTCTGCAACATATGCTAGGTCTCAGTTACTGAAATCAGTTGGTAAAGTTATTTAAACCTTTGCCTATATTGGCAGGAATGTTTTTTTGGCTTCATATTTAAAGTTGAAGATTTTACAGTTTGTGTTGTCATTAAAATGATGTGTTGTCTTCCATAAAGGTATGCCGATACTTTCTTGACGCTATTGAAAATAACAAATATGGCTGGTTTTGGGTGTGTCCCGGTGGAGGTGATGTTTGCATGTACCGCCATGCCCTTCCATCTGGCTTTGTACTGAAGAAAGACAAAAAGAAGGAAGAGAAAGAAGAAGAAATATCAATGGAAGAACTCATAGAAAAAGAGGTAAACCTCATGTAGTATGTAAATAATTAAATCTATTAACCCTTTGCAGTCCATTTATTAATTGTGCGTCAGGCTCGCCAGGTCCAATTTATTTTCACACGCGACTTAATTTTAGACGCGCTGTTTAAAAGTATTTTTTTTCCCACAGTCAAACTGGTTTAAATGGCCCTGCATATCAACAAAGCACTCACTAGGCATCTCCAGCCCCGCCCCACCCTTTCGTTCGCTATCGCTTTCACATATGCTAACAAATAAATAATAATAATAATAATAATAGTTGTACACACCGATCAATCATCTCCTGATGACTCGTTTTATCACCAAACTCCTCAATAATGCAATCCAAGTCATTATTTTATTACTATAACATCTCGAAAAAGCTCTGCAAATGTCCATGATAGTCTCTGTGCGCTGATACAGTAACACCCAGCTTGTTTCCTTATGACCACCCCTATCTGATGCCAGGGGCAAGTATGACTATTCATGAGATAATGCTTTTTTTTATCGGCTTGTCTCGCTCCTGTCGCTCCCACTCGCCATTGAATGGTTTTCGGCTTTTTGGGAGAAAAACAACTTTTTTGCGTTTTTTGATGATGTCGGACAGGGTCCGACAATGGACCTGATAGGAATAATTGCAATGTCGGACCGCAAAGGGTTAATTGATTTTGTGTGTGTCAATTTATACTAACTGAGGCCAAAATGTTCCATCTAGGGACGTGGTATATAGTAGGAATCTCGGAGAAAGCTCATCTTGTGGCTGGTTAGTTAGCTATTATTATTATTATTATTATTATTATTATTATTATTATTATTATTATTATTATTTTCTTTGCATTATGTGTTTTGTTACCAACATAAGACACATTTTCAAGCAACAACTGCAGTGTAATTTGGTGTTTGTGTCCTTGCAGAGATCTGCCTTGGGACCAAATGTTACCAGGGTTACCCTCGAAACATTCTTGTCCTGGAAGAAAAGAAAGAGGGAAGACAAGATAAGTAAAGCTGTGGATGAAATGGAGAAAAGAAGAGCTGACTTCACAGCAGGAAGATCATTTGGGGTATGTAAGGTGTTTGGGCCAAGTGTTAAGGACTTGTGTTAAATATACCAAAGAATTTAATTTATAAACCTTTTACTAAGAAAATCTAAGAAAAACTAAGTGTTTGATTGTGTACATTCCACAAACATGCTTGAATGCAATAACAATTTAATCCACACAAATTGCCATGTATCTGATGTTTACATGTGTGGTTTGAGTTGTGAAAATATGCAACCATAGCTATTGGGTAATTTTATGAAATCTCAAAAGTAATGTCTAGCCAGTGTTGCTTATTGTAATATGCTCTGTCAGCATTTATCAGCAATCTATGGTTACAGGTGTTTAAGTAATTTGATATATAATTGATTATGGCTTCTTATACAATTACTTTAATTTTAAAAAGTATTGAACTGGCAGTATAATTATGATTTTGTTTCAACAGGTCAGTGGTCGTGAAGTGTTTCAGTTCCGACCCGAGTTAGTGGATGATGATGACGAAGAAGCTGATGACTCTAAATATGTCCAAAACAAGGATGATAATGATGAAGATGAGGTAAAGAGCACTTTAACATTAATATTGCTGTACAGCATTGTTTTGTTTTTTCCCTTGTGTGCACCTTAAGCAGATTTAATCCCTCAAAAGCTGTTATGTTCCAGGCTGATTGATTGAGGTAAAATGTCCTTTTAATTTACAGATTGAAGATTCTGTGCAAGTCAATGAGATTGATCTAGCACGATTTGTTCCGAAGGAAGTAGAGTATGCTGGCATCACAGTAGCTGGCACTGACAGATTTACTGCGACAGATGGTGAGTACTGGGTTTAATGGCATTTTGTAGAGATCCCAACTCAATTCTGTCAAGGAGTAATAAATGATCAACTTTTAGTTTAAACCTTGGCCTGAGTAATCATATTTAGAACTTGCATATTTTATAAATAGTGAATAGAAATAGTAATTTATTTAATGTATTGCAGCCAATAAGATAAGTGGTGCATCAGGAGGTGCTGAAGCAAACGGTGAGCACAGTGAAGGGGAGACTCAGGAAAATGAGGAGATTGAAGCGGTTCCTGTTGATGAGAATCTTTTCACGGGGGAGGATCTAGATGAACTTGAAGAAGAACTAAACACACTGGATCTGGAAGAATAATATCACAACTGCACCCTGCAATATTTCATGGAAACATGAGGCCTGAACTAAATGACAATGTTTCACATTAAATATCTTCATGTTTGAAATGTGCAGTTCTCTGCCCCATTGCTCCTGTGAGGTACAGGATAAACAGGCATGTTAGATACTGAGCACCTCCTGAGATACTAGTCTTTTTGGCCCCTACTGCACATTAGAGCTAAGAATTGTGGGTATTTCATAATAATTAATAACGGCTTATACCATTAAAGGTCAAGTGTTGTCCCATGACCATCTTTATCAGTTTAAAAAAATCTGAAATATGTGTTTAAGAATTGATTATTAATTCACATATTGAAAGATTTGTCATTTAAAAGGTACTGTTTAAAAAGAGTAATACATTTGGATGAACTAATCTGGGAACAAGATACTTACTCATTCTTTATCAGAAACACCCTGTCAAAATGCTTATGATTGTTTTGCCACATTGAGTGCAATTATTAGATGCTGAAGCCACTTCCTTATGGAAGAAGTTCAAAAGTTGTTTGTTTTGACACTTGACTTTTAAGTGCCTTTATTCTATGTTGGCAAAATAGGTTAAACTTACAGTAATACATTATCTAAGATCTGTACTAAAAATGTGATAACTGTGAGGATGCTGTGTTACAGAATTTAATATAGATCCAGCAATGTTATACTAATGGTGCAGTTTTGCTAACATGAAATTGATGCCTAATTATGGAAGCCAAATAATTATTTATGATGGATAATTAATATTTCAGACATTTTATGATCTATAAAAATTAAGTCATTTGTATACCTGTATCAGGGAGAGATTTGAAGCTACTTGCATTGTCTAAGAGTAGAATATAGTTTTAGTACAAAATAGCAGGTCTGGAGGGAATTGTGAATGAACATCATATGAATCCTAAAAAGACTTAGTAATCAAAGGGAACATACAGACATACTTGCTCAGCTTTAAATGATCTTCCTTAACAGATCCTGAATACGCCAAGTTATTTTTAAAGCAGGTGCAACTGTGGCAGGTTTTTTCTTTTTTTTTTTTTTAATCCGGCATTTTTTTTTTCCCCCCTCTGTATTAAATTGTTTTAAATTTCCCTTCCATATTTATGCCGAGGTATGTTGTAAATAAAAATGATCAGATTTAAAGCATTTTTGTGTTAAAATAAATATCTCTGATGGAACTTAAAATCTGTGGAAAAGGGTACAACAGCATCATCATAACTGCACATAAACCTTGGGCTTAAATGCCCTGTATTTCTCATTTTAATTAAAATGGTTGGTGGTTAAAGTCAGCATCAATAATTTGCTTTGTTGTCTAGCACTTTTAAAGAGTAAGTAACGGGGATCCGAAAAATCTGAAAGCGTTATATACCCTGTAATTTTTCTTTTCGTTATTAACATTGACAGCTTTTTACACTTACAACTTTAAAGACTGTTTTAAAAGCTGTTTTCAAAATGGCTGCTCCAGTGCACTGGGGTTTGAGATCTGACCTCTAAATCACTGCAGGAAGAGAGATCTAAATAAATAAATATAAAAGTGCTCTGGCTTTTCTGTTCCATACCACACCATGGATCGTCATTGCTGTGTTACCTGTTTGATAATGTGGGCAATAGTCCTTACACTATCATGCACTAGCGCAGACATTTTTAAAAGGCTTTGGAACAGACTTTAAAGTTGTAAGTGTCAGGATGTTATCAAAGAAAAATGACAGATACTTATTTAAACAGTTGTAGAAACACGTGGGAACGTGTAACGCTATATTTTTCGGAACCCCACTACTTACTCTTTAAAGGTACTGGTAGAGTAATGCTCTGAAATATACATTGATACAGAAGGATCAATTGGCAGCTGCTACAAATTCAGTGGTGCTAAACAGCTGACTTTTTAACACAAGTGTGGTGTCATAAAAACTAACCTGTCCTTACAAATGTGATTTATTTTAAAGTAAAAAGTGAATCTCACTAATTAGTAAAGCTCTACTGGATATATGTCATTTATTTTTCATCCAATTCTTTTGAGACTTGGACATTATGGACATTCATGGACGGTATAGAACCGGATGAACTACTTAATCTTGCATATTGGCTTGTAATTAGTAGTGTTATGTCTTCGGAACTTGTCTGATTTTTCATGACCGTGAATCATAATCCTGTGAAAGATTGCTTCAGTGGGTTGAGCTGTTATTGAGGTGAGGTTTACTTGCGCTAAATGTAGTTTCAAGAAACAAACACAGACATGCTCCTTACCTATTATGGTTAATTGTTAAATATACAACACAGGACAGGATAGGTTTTATTGGTTATTGTACACAGTTCATTAGCTGCTCTTGTGCACGTGGACACCAGGGGGCAAGCAAAGGCCACTGGAAAAAAGTATTAAAGTGGGGGATGGGTGAGAGACAATCTACTGAGGATTTTTTTAATCCTCTGCTTGGGATCAAATCACTTGTAAAGGGGAAACTTGGTATTAACATTTTAAGTTATTGAGTATCAGATTCTGGAGATAAGGCAAGGGGGCTCTGTCCATCTATGTCAGACCTGCATTTTTGCATATACAGTATCTGGATAATTCGTCAAATTGTGATTAAACATTTAGTTGCTAATTCTTCTATTGTCTACATACTTTTGATGCATGTCATGGACATCAACCTGACATTTTTTCTAATATTGGGTAGGTTCACAGGTTTACTGTATAATAAAAATGCTTTATTTAATGTATCTGGTGAAAACAAGATGAATGTCTGCATTAACAGTTAAATTTGTGTGATGTAGGTTTTGTTTTGGTAACAAGATGTTTCGCCATATCTGACGAATCAAATGATTACAGTGAAAATACAATTGTCGGATATATTGGCGATTCTGGCTACAGGAAAACAAATATATAGGGGTGTGTGTGTGGTAGCGATCTTGGTTAACACAGGAAGGCGCGTCACACCGGGCGAGGCAATTCACACGCAGGCAGAGGGCGGGTGCGAACCCGGGACATATAGCACTAAAGCGTAGCGCAGACACCGCTGTCCAAAAGAGCCGGCTCCATTGGAAGGAGCGTATATCGGGCTTATGTCTCTTTGTGTGATTACGTCATCTACAGGTCCTGCTGCTGCCTCCCCCCGTGTAGCAAAAGTGTTGCAAAAGTTTTGCTTTTGTGGATGAGAAAAAAAGCTACAAGAAATACATGTCTACAATTGTAAGTTTTACTTTCATTTTTTGGTGCAAGACATTCTTATGTGTTGTCCCCGCACTGAAGCAGGCAGGCGACACAGAAGTGCAGTGAAACACGCCAGCACGGTGCTCAGCATTTATTAACACATAAAACAAACAAAAAATAATGCCATGTCACGCTACCAGCAATGATAGCACACAGAGGACGCTCCAAGACTGTAGACACCAAAAAATAAAAAAATACAACAAACTATAAATCAAAGGTGCCGTGAAAATGGTCGGCCTTGCAGCAGCCCCTATCATAGTAATCGCCATGTTTTCATACGGACGCTCTGCTAAGACACGCCCACCTGCCTGCAAGAACAGCTGATTGCTTTCAGCTGCTGCTCCACACAGCCAGGTAGTCGTTGTTACTTAATTAAATCAATCTATTTACAACAAATAACCCAAAAACATACAATCAGCTACATATTTCCCATGTGCAGTGCTTCCACCCTATCACATGACATACCCTGACAAGGAAAATGAAATTAATAGCTAGTTGAGGCTCTTTTAGCAATATTAACCTCTTTAAACAATTGGGATATTTGTCAATGAGCTTTTGGCATGATTCTTTAGTGATTTTTGACCATCCTTCAACTCAAGATTGTTCCAGTTCATTCAAATTCTGAGGATTTCTCTTGTGCACAGCCTTCTTCAAGTCATACCAAAGATTCTCAATCGTATTTAGATAAGGGTGTCTACTAATAAATAAATAATAATAATTCAGTTTGTGAAAATAAACTTAAAACGTTTGGTTCCAATGTGCAATGTGCAGAATAGGAAAATAATAAGGATGAAGCGTACTCCAGTTAACAAATAACATCTCATTTGATTAACTAGTTAATTGAAGACAAATTTGTACTATGCCAAGTTAATATGTACTTGTGGAGGCCAGGATAGGTATAGGTGGTAAGATACTATCATATCTCTTACCATATCAAACATGCATTGCAAGCTTCAAGGAATGTAAAATGTGGTTAGAAATAAGAGTTCAGTGCACGGAAAACAAGTCTCTTGTAATTGCTGAAGTAAAGGACCTTAGATAGAATGCTGATGAGAACAACCAAGCTGGTTCTTTAACAGGAAAGACACTCTCCCACAACATATCATCTTTAAGTGTGAGGTTTGGCACTTTTATCTTTAACAAAAACAGCCCTCAAGTTGTAAAGCAGATCTTACACCTTCGTTTATCAACTGATCTTCACCACCTTGGTGTCAAGCCTTCTCACCTTATTTTCTAACCTTGACAATCAAGCCCCCTCACCTTTCTAGATAGTAGATAAATGCTATGCAATAAAATGTTGAGGTAAACTGTTATTTTTACAGTACATAACAAGTGTGCAATTCTTTATTTATTAATTACTGGATCACACATTAATTTAAAGGGCACATATGTGTTTTCAAGCTGATCATATCATTGAAATGGGTTTAAGTTTGTTTAAAAATAACTCAAAGATTTTGCAAGTTTGGTAGATATATATTTTTGTTCTTAAAAAAAAAAACATGTTAGTGACATCTTAGCTTGTCAGTTAGCCGGTAGTTTATGAGTATGTGTTTTTTTCATTCTTATTTCAAAAGAAAACCAATACACACTGTGGTCATGTTTGTGTGCTATTTGCTTTTTGTTAGTGGTTTTCCTGTACAAACTTAAAATTAAAGTGTAAATACATCCACTTATCTTAAAGTTTCTGTGTGAATATGCATCTGTGTGAAAACAAAAAACTGTGAATAATAATTCTGTTTTCTAAAAGTTAAGGTATTCTACAATATGTATTTTACAATAAGAGCTTTAATATTTTGTGAGTTGAGCTACAGTAAACCCAGATAGCAGATAGTAACCACGTGATAACAGTGAATTTCAGGGGTTCCAGTATATTCATACCCTACCTGATCATCTTATGATTACCTGATTAAACTTATATAGTTTAAATGTTAAAGTAAAATAAAAAATTTAAAAAAAAACATTATGAGAAAGTGCTATTACTTATTTTTAAACAAATAGCTTTTTATAAATTACTGCATATACAGTTGTAGTCAAACGTTTACATACCCCAATGGAAATTTATAATTTTAAGAAATTTCTCTTAAACAAATAATTATAGGAAAAGTCTTTTATAGCAAAAGTTTTGCTTTTGTGGACGAGGAAAAAAAGTTACAAAAAATATAATTTATTTTTGCAAAACTACAAAAATGCTAATTCAATAGTATTCATACCCTTACAAGGAAAATGAAATTAATAGCTAGTTGAGGCACCTTTAGCAATAATAACCTCTTTTAAACAATTAGGATATTTGTTACTGAGTTTTTGTTATGATTCTTTAGTGATTTTTGACCATTCTGCAATGCATAATTGTTCCAGATCATTCAAATTCCAAGGACTTCTCTTGTGTACAGCCTTCTTCAACTCATACCAAAGATTCTCAATCGGATTTAGATTGGGACTTTGACTAAGCCATTCCAGAACCTTGATTTTATTCTTTAACCATTCTGAGGTAGATTTTGATGTGTGCTTTGGATTGTTGTTGTGTTGGAACATCCAGTTGTGCTTTAAACCAAGTTTCATAGCGGAGGGTTTCAGATTGGCCAATATATTTTGGTACGCTATAAAATCCATGTTACCATGTACTGGAACTACATTTCCTGTGCCATTAGAGGAAAAACAGCCCCATAGAAGGATATTACCACCTCCATGCTTGACAGCAGGTATGGTGTTCTTTTCTTTGTACGCCTCACCAGACTTTCTCCAAACATAACGACTATCAGCGTAACAAAATAGCTTGATTTTTGTTTAATCACTCCACAAAACCTTTGACCAGAACTCATATCCATCATTCAAATTTAAGGGACTGTCCTTTGGCGTTTTCCTAAGACTGGCTGTTTCCTTGGCCTGAGACCATTGAGACATTCACCATGCAATACTCGACCTATGGTTGAAATGGAAACCCCAGTCCCACTTGCAGCCAATTCACTTTGAATATCTTTGGCAGTCAATCTCTAATTGTTATTAACCTTCCTCACAATTCTTCTACTTGTTCTTGGTGAAAGAACCTTCTTTCTTCCAGACCGAGGGAGCGTTGTGACAGTACCATGAACCTAGTACTTCTTGATAATAGAAACAACAGTTGAAATTGGGATTCTCAAATGCTTGGAAATCTTTTGTATCCTTCTCCAGCTTTGACAACAAATATTTTTCTGCATAAACTGAATGTTTATTTAGGTGATACTTAAACACATTAGGTACTGTTTTTTACATATTCAGCATAGTACTTCTCTTCTGAATTGTGTCATTAGGCAGGCATTTCCTGTGATCTGCTTTGGAAGAAATGCATCTTAGCTAAGTTCCTTGGGGAGGTTGGGTTGTACTCTCCTCGGGGACCGTGTTTGAATGAGCAATGATATTGTATCCATCAAGTGGTGAATGAAACGGAAATTCATACTTCTTCAGTAGATGCTTTTCAAAGTCTAGTTGAACAAGTAATGGTAACATTTGTAAAAAATTCTCATGGTGTGCATAGTACTGTTTTTAAGTTAAGGTTTAAACTCATACATGTATGATAAAGTTAGATTTGACCTATGCCAACACCAAAAAACTATATGTTTTTTTCCCTTCACTGAAAATACAACTTTGACAGGTTTGAATTGATTGACTTTTACTTAGAATGGATGGCTATTGGCTGTTGGCTGTTGGCTGTAGTTTCTCTAACAAATCCACAGTTCCACCATACATTTGGTCAACTACAATGTCCAAGACCAGCATCACATGTTTTAAAGGAAAAGAGAAACAAAAAAAGACTTGCTAAGACATGGAAAAACTAATAGTGCAGGGGTTGTGGATGAGGCTCCAAAACACACATTTCTTCTGGCTGAGTGAAGGGCAAAAATACCAGAAAAAAAATTAAAGATGCTGTGAAAACATGTTTTACAGAGAAGCATTACATATCTTTTTGTTGAGAACACTACAGGGCTCAGTCAGGCTGGGCTACTCCAAGATTTTCATTGTATCTCAGCTTGAGTTCTCATTAGATTGAAAACAGTTTTCCCACCCTCTTGCACTGCCTGCTGTATGCTTGTGGAACACGTGGACAGATAGAATATCTTAACTGAACAACTGCTGTGCTTTCAGGGATGTCTAATTTTAGCATCTGGAAAGACCCAATTAAAAAAAATCCAGATTAAAAATTCCCTCCGCAATCTACTAAAGGCACACCACTTGGGTGCCAGACTAAGTTAAAAGCTTGGAATGTCTTGTGGTTTATTGATAGTATTAGCTTCCAATTATTTCTTCACTGTGTAAATTAAAAGCACATAAGCAAGCACAGGCAGTGTTCTTTGAAATATTAGTCCCTTTTCTCAAAAGCTGAACTGTTGAGATATTTAAATAATGTTATCTCAAAGACTGTTGCAAGTTCCATGAAAAGGGTACACTATTCAAAGCAGAAACAACCATACAGAATGATATCTTAACAGGTATGAAATTAAATATTATGCAAATGTAGATGATATAAAATATCCCTTTAGAATGGCAGTGACCAAGTATTATATTGGCAGCCACCATTACAACATACATAATAAACATTAATCCATTCAAACCACATACAGTCTGTTCCTGTAAATATGGTCCTCTCTTTTTAGTTTCAGCTGCTCACCCTGTCACATGGTTTGTAAATCCCAGTGACCACATGCCATACTTGTCACCAGGAGATACAAAATAGCAATTGTTCCCAGACCAAAAGCATTCCAATTAGTTTAAATTATCACTGGTATTCAGATTCTGAAATGAATGCTAATCCCACCAGATCCAATTAATTCTTTAAAAGTAGGATTGTTGGTACACTGGCAGAATTTACCCTCTCTAGAGTTCAGACATAACACTTTTTTTAGCCCTAAAGTGAAAATAATTGTTTTCACTATAAAAATATTTGGTACACCACTCAACAATTCAAACAGCAGTTATAACCTCTCTAAATCTGACCTCCTTTTCTTTCCCTCCTCCTCCTCCTCCCCCTCCTCTGATCTCTGTTCCTCTGGAATCTACCACATTCTCTCCCTCTTCCTCCACTAAGAACCTCGGAGTAACCCTGGACCCCTGCTTCTCTTATTCCCAGCACATCTCCACTCTGGCACGCACTTGCCGATTCTTCCTGAGCAACATCCGAAGAATCCGACCCTTCCTCACCAACTACGCCACCCAGCTCCTGGTCCAGGCCTTGCTACTCTCCCGTCTAGACTACTGCAACTCCCTCCTGGCTGGCCTCCCTGCGTCCACCACCCGTCCGCTCCAGCTCATCCAGAGCTCCGCTGCTCGCCTGGTGTTCTCTCTGCCTCGCTTCTCCCACGCAACTCCACTACTCTGCTCACTCCACTGGCTCCCGATCACCACTCGCATCCAGTTCAAGACTCTTGTACTAGCCTACAAATGCCTTGACCAGACTGTACCTAGCTACCTCCAGACCCTCATCTCTACCTACACCCCCACTCGACCTCTCCGCTCCGCCTGCACTAGAAGACTGGCTCTACTTCCTCTATGCTCCCCTGCCTCCAGAGCCCGCTCCTTCTCCACCCTCGCCCTGCAGTGGTGGAATGACCTTCCTACAGATGTCAGGACTCCCCAGTCCCTGACCACATTCCGGTGCCTCCTCATGACTCACCTCTTCAGAAAGCACCTGTAGAACTCCTCTGTTTTTCCCCTGGGACACTTATCACCCTTCCTTAAATGCGCTTCACTTGCTCTTATCTGCACCCTATTTTACTGCATTTAATCCTGTACTTCAGAATACTGTAATCTGCCAAGTGTTTAATCTGTAGTATTTTGTATTTAATTATATCCTGATGTAACTATCACTGACACTGTTATCTGCTGTATTATTGAATCGTATTTTGTCACACTTGTACTTACTTGAACCAAAGTCATTGTATTTATCTTGCTCTTAATTGTATTATTACTTGTACTGTCATTCTTGAAATGTATTTGTTTATGACTGTAAGTCGCCCTGGATAAGGGCATCTGCTAAGAAATAAATAATAAAATAATAATATTTTTGCATGTTTAACTGTGCACATTACTGCTTAATAAATTGGGTTTATTTGTTCAAAAGCTAACAAAAAATGTAAATGGAATAGTTTTATAAAACCCTGCAGGCTTTATCCCTATCAAAACAAAAACTTAAAAACGAAAAGTTGAAGTGGTGCATGTTGGGAAGTTTAGAGTAATTTGCAATTTTACTCTACTGACCTCACCCCCCTCCTGTGTTTGGAACCTGGCCAAAAAGAATGCATTTCACTTGGTCTCTTCCCAACCTCCAGTGTAAATGTCATACATAGAGACAACAGCCCACACTGTACTCATGTTCAGTTTCCTGTAATAGAGGGTGGGCTCTCAAAGCCAACAATGAGGTATTCAGGCAGAAACAGCAGGGAAGGGTGTATTGTATGATGCTTGGGTGTGCCAACCACGCAGCTGCAAGCACTGCAGTATTCAAATTGGACCAATAACATCAGGGTGCAGTGATGTTAAAATTAGTTTTGGTTCACATTTTTATTTCCCAGTGGTTTGGTGTGGTCTCCACTCTGAAAATGAAATGATTTTAATGGTTAACTTAAATAGTGAATTAAATTCAATATATACATTAAAATTTTAGGAAACAGTAAAACAGCAAATTGGATCAAATCAAAGCAGTAAATTTGCCAGGTGTTTATTATTCTATTACATGTTTTACAGTTTTTGTAGGAGCTGGATTGCAACAAGTTTAATTTACCAGATCAATTCAAGTGTATCCAGGTACTGTCATTTGTATTGGTGGATTGTATCACTGTGACTGAAGCAGACCTACACCCACCTACGGGCACATTGACAGTGCAGGGTGAAGAAGCTTGGCTGCTACTATCTGTGTAATACTTATTCTGTGGATAATAAGAGAGCCTCCAGGAACCAGTGTTTTCTGTCAGTGGCCTTTAAAAATAATAATATTAATACAGTTCATTCTGTTCTCATTATTCAGTGACTTGAAAACATGAATCTGTTGTGAGGCACAGTGCTCCCTAGCTGCAACAGACTAAAGGGGCAAGCACATCGCTAGACTGTTGAGATGTAAAAACAAACACTGGCAGGCTAATGTTATTCCACTGCAAAGTTATACCAACTGCACTTCTCAGTCGTGTAAACAAAAATAATACAGTAAAAACGTCTGGAATTCTTACCCTTAATAGTGTTGTATTGTATGTTTTTACACATGTATGTTATCATGTTAGTTTCCCTAACTAGGTCAGGTACAGTTTTATATTTGATCTTCATTATCTCAGCAAATAAAAAGAGCAGAGTAAATATATATTTTCAATAGATCAGTTTTGCATTATACCTTCATGCTTTAACCCTAATCAATTGTGGATTTTACAGTAGAGTTGCTAGAAACCCCCTCTACTCCATCACAATAATTGTTTGTTTTAATTTATAAGAGTTTAATAGAAAATCACAATTTTTCTGCCACAAAACAATGGGATTTTGAATGAGTTCAATCTTGGAATTGGGTGGATCTGAGATTCTGTTATAAAGAGTTTCTTTCCCTGTTACAAGAACACTGCACAACATCTTATTCTTTCTAAGGCTGTATAGGACTTTTTCTAATCACTACGAATTGTAGTATTACTATATTTGTTTGTACACAACTCTGTCTTCAGTGTGTATCCTCAAAGGCATCTTAATGATTTTGCTATCTGAGATATTACAAACCTGACATCTGAATTCTGAGAATTCTTTAAAACCAGCCCACAGGGACTATGCTAAGAAACAATTCCCACAAATGTAACACAAGGTAGTTTTAACTCATACATCTCATCATTGCTCTAGGGACTGTTTGCTTAAGTTGTTCCGTCATTGTTTCGTCCCACTTGCGCTCTTCATTTAATTTTGAGACTGAAATATTGCCACTTGCCTCAGTATCTTTAGTTGTTGTTGTTAACACTGAAATTGTAATACAGCAATGAGCAATGTGCTGCAATATCTTTTCCGTGGAAAGAAAAAAAAATTGTGCTATCCTATTGAAACCCATTTTAAACTTCCAAAGTTATTTTCAAAAACCACAACTGAATCAGGGCCGTATTATTGTTTCCATTGATAATTACAGTAACAACTCATCGAGTAAGATCCTAAAAAAAAATAAAAAAATTCTATATCACATATATATATAGAACTACTCTGTATAACTATGCAATTTTGACTTCAGAATGTACATTATTATCATTCTTCTGAAACTTTAATTTGTGACTTTCAAATTGTCATGTTCAAGCCTTATGAAGATAAAGCTCAAGAGGAGCAGCACTCCAGGTGGTTTAAAGATGTTTTACTCATGCACTGGGCTCGAGTGAAATGAGCATAAAACCCAAAAGACTTTATGAGAGGAACAAAAAAACAGACATGACACTTATATTAGAATAACAGCTTCCTTTGGAGAAGCTATATTTAATTAAGAACATGCAATGCTTCTATTGAGAACGCATCTCAAAGTTAAAAAACATTTTACAGTTTACAACAGAGTTTTATACCTTTTGAGAATGTTATCTTATTTTATTGAATTAAGCTTTACAAAAAAGAAGAGTTGAAAGAAAAGTAGTTCCTACAGAGATTATGTTTTAGAACAAAAATTATATTTTTAAGAACTCAATTCCTATAAAACACTTTCATGACACAGTGCTGTGTTATTCAGACACACACCTCTATCTAAACTACCTAGAACATGCATATTGCACTTCTACTTATCTAAGACATCTATTTTTCAGGCAATGAATATTTGCTTACCCTCTTCTTTGAGGTGTAATTAATTCAGAGCAGGTAGGTGAAGGTTTTTCAGGTGAGTCTTGATTCTGAATTCAAACTGCAAAGGCAGGGTCCGGCAACGCAAGAGCTCAGGTTGAAGATTGTTGACAAAGATTGAAGACAAATTGATAATTTGACTACAGGTATTTAAGGCCTTTTTCAAATGCCAACTCATTCTGCTTGATGTCACCACAAGCTCCCTGCATATGTGGTTACAATGTTTTTGAGAACTAGCAAACTCACTAAATGTTTAAAAAAATCATGCTACAAAATACTTATGATGAGTTTAAGCAAAAATACTCATATTGCACTAAGTAAAAATAATTATAATGCATTAGCTTGGTTATATATGAATGATTTTATTCAACATTTTACCTAGAATAATAATTAATTTCAGCAAGCTAGCAGTTAATTTAAACATCCTTAACAGATCCTGTCTTAACACTTCCACAAAAAATATACTCCGGGATATTTCTTCAGAAGCACATTACTAGACCAGTTTTAGCTGGTGATGTCGCAAGACCAAACAACACCTGGGTACCAACTTATTTTCAGAAAAGAAGGTTAGTTTGGAAAGTACCGGAAGCTTGAGGTGTAAGTTTGAATGTGTTATTTTCAGAGAAATGGTTATTTTCAGAAACTGCTGGCTGAAAGATGCAGAGCAAAAAGTTAAATGTGTGTTTTAGTTCATACAACACTATTATTTTGAAAAAAAGCAGGCTCAATTCTTCTTCTGTTAAGGCGAGAGGTCTTCAGATCCCCTTCTTCTCCACGGCAGGTAGCAGGACTTGTTCCGGGCATCCAGTATTTTGCAACACAAGTATGCTGAGTTCTCGCTCCCTGTAATGTATTAAAAGATCCTCTGTGTATTCCCCTTACTTTATGCACCATTAAATTAGACGAAGATCCTGCCTGAACACCTGTGCTTATTTTGCATATTTTCCACATCAGGCCAGGTCTAAGAATCTTAACTAGCCTCGTGACAAAATGGTGTCTGAACATCACTATTTGAACAATTATATTGTACTGATAGATTTTCTTTGTTTGCTGAGATTAATAAAGCACACAGTGTGAGAAACATTGGCAGATGTTTTCTGCACACTAGGCTCTGTTCCTCATGGGTGATTTCCAGCTTCTTCATCAAGAGGGATTTGTTCAGTTTTGTTTGTGTTGTACCCTGAGATGAATAGAGCTGTGATGTGGGCTAATGCCTTTTCCTTTTCTTTGATTTTCTTTTTTTTTTTTTTTGAAGAGAAAACTATGTTTGAATTAAAAATCAATGCAGTTAGACTATTTGCAACTGAGATTAACCCTGTCATCATGAAGCATGTTTTCTTTTTAACTGCATGAAATATGATGTGTTATCAAGATATAAAAATGTTGGGAGAAAATCGTTGTTTAGATGATAGTTTACATTCCAAAAGGAATATCAACATTCACAGTATAATGCTGACACCACCTTCTTCATACTATGCAATGAAGCCAGCAGAGGTCAACACTTTGTGTGATTTCTTTCTAATCACAAACTACTGAAAATCAATTATGTGAACCTTTCGGAATAACGTGAAACATCACAACTAAAAATAAGCCTACTAAACCTTTGCAGTTTTAAAAATAAGCTTTCTTAACAGTTGGGGGTAGTCCCCCCAGGCAAGAACTTGCAGTATTGTGTTGGCAAACATCATTCTAGTTTAACTTATTTTCTTTTTACAGACTGCACAGTTTTCTTTTTCAAGGCCAGTTAAAGGAACATGCATAACCAGTCTGTGCCTCTTTTCTTTGATAAACCTATGTGTTCGCTGCACACAGTAAACCTCTGGGATTTAAATCTCACATTCTTTAGGCAAAGTTCATAGCAGCACATAAAGCTGAGAGCCTGGACTTTGCCAAATATGAGCAAAGTATCCCTGTCTCTGCTTAGCCTTTCATAGCTGTCAGGAAAGGAGAGCTATGTAAGGAGCTGCTTGAAACACTGGGAAAATGACTCAACCATTTTTGTTATTTATTTATCAAAAGCTCATACAAGAATGACTTCATGGCTTTTGGCCAGGTGTTAATAATACAGGATAAATTACTGTACAAAGTTGTAGGGAGTGGTTCCTGCTTGTATCCATTAACTGCTGAGTAAGGGAAATGTAACAGACACAATCAAGCCTGTGCGTATTATCGCAGAAGTGGTCCAAGGTACTAGGTTTTGTAATCTAAATCGATTCAGTGGCTATGCGTCTGGGGTGTGATGAGTAAGAATGAAGTGTGTTTCCTGCTGTTTGATAGAGCAGGAATGCCGATCTACATTGTGGAACTATTACCACCATACAGTAAATAATAATTTACAGTATTGCCATTTTGCCTTTAAAGACATTGAAAAAGACATTTAGCCAAAACAATGTGTCAATAGGAATTTACCAATTTCTTATTTGATTACCTCATGTGTTCTATATGATATTCAATTACTGAACATACTTATTGCCCTGTAGCTATGTGCATGAGTATGTGTGTAGGCCTATTTATTCATTAACATGCATTTTCAAAAACACATCTATATGTATAATCTGGAAGTAATTGTGCAAAATAAATTAATCATGTTACTGTTACTGTAGAATGTACAGTATAATGATGCCTCTTTATTATGGAGCATCTTGTTGCCAAAGCAAAAATAAACAGGTCAGAACTTGTAACAAGGGCTTAAATATATTGTGAAGCTAATAGTATCATGGAAACAAATACTACAATAATTAATTAGTAATTAATTTCCCTGGAAAAATGGCATCAAACAACCATCCCTCATGCCATAGACCTGAGCTTTTCCTGTTTCCTTAATTATGTTTGAAATCAAAGTACTGAGCCTAACATTTACTTTTCTTGCTGGTACATTATTTTGACATACCTATTAGATTTAACCACTTGAATTCCTCTTGTAAAATATATGGCAGCCAGATTTGCTACATCTTGTTCATGGTGAGATCCTGTTTTTTCTCTCCATATAAGGGCTAGGTCTAGAGGTGAAATGAAGGCTTGTCCAATGAGTCACATTGTATATTATTATTTGTTTATTTAGCAGAGGCTAGGGTGTGTGAACTATGCATTAGCTGCAGAGTCAATTACAACTACATCTCACCCGAAAAACAGAGCACAAGGAGGTTAAGTGACTTGCTTAGGGTCACACAATGAGTCAGTGGCTGAGGGGGGATTTGAACCCGGAGACCTCCTGGTTACAAGCCCTTTTCTTTAACCACTGGACCACACAGCCTCCATATATAAAGCTACAGCTGTAACCACATGACTGCAACACACTCTTCTACAAAGAAAAAAAAGAGAAAATGCCGTCACCACCCCCATACCAAAGCCAGTGTCCTGCTCTTAATGCTCTGTATTTATAACAATGTAAAGCCAGTGGGAATTGTATGGTTGTTTTTTTTTTAATTGTATTGTTTCTTACTAGCAGGAAGTTTGTTTTTGTTTATTATCTCTGAAATGAAACTGGTATAGCTAGTCAGATAGGTAGCCCTCTGTGGTGATGGTTTGTACTGCTATGCAAACTTTACAGATTAACAAAAATAGAAAATCACCACAACTCATCACATTCTAGACTCAACAGAAATTAATGACCTCTAGGCGTTTAACAAAAGTCATAAATGGACCTGTCATTGTAAGGAAAAATAGAGTATTTTTCACTTTATACATCCCCAACAATATGTGAAGAAATTGACAATGGTACATTTCACTGGGGCTTTACTTCAGTGGGCCTACAAGCTGAGTAAACAGACAGTTGCAGTAAACTGTTACATTCTCTTCAGAGCAGATTTCCAGAATGCCAAATTGAGTCATTAAAGTAGTCTGCAAACACTTGGTTCCCTTGAGAAGTTATACTCATGGAGCTGCAGTATGGAGGGGTGTCAGTCTGACTCAAATTGTAATGAGAGTTTACAATTTGCTCTTTCTGCATCTGTATTTTAATTATGGACATTTTATGGGAGTTGCATTCTATTCATACCTGTGTAGATACAAACTGTAAAGTGAGCATTCTACTGCAGCTGGAAATGGTTTCATACTGTTAATCATGGCTTTGCAGTGTCCTTTCTTTTACCATAATATACCACAGCAAACATTTATAATCAGCTTAGAAAAACCTTCCCTCATATCTGAATCCAGAGATGCAGTTTCAAGTGACAGTCAGTCCACAACCACTGGTTTTGTCTGTTTGGTGAGTTGTATAATTAATTTTGTGGCCCCTAAATCCATCCCTCTTCAGTACAGAAAAATTCAGGGGCCAAGAGTTTGGCATGATCTAAAATAGGTGGAGAAACACACCAGCAGGGGTCAGTGTATGTTTGTTTATATAGGATGAAATACCTGTCTTGCAAATGTTATCATCACCTTACCATACAGACACAGTACAATGTTTGGCTTCTAAAGCCTTCCGCT
This sequence comes from Acipenser oxyrinchus oxyrinchus, assembly GCA_030684275.1. Classification (NCBI taxonomy): domain Eukaryota; kingdom Metazoa; phylum Chordata; class Actinopteri; order Acipenseriformes; family Acipenseridae; genus Acipenser; species Acipenser oxyrinchus. Next base: position 14,137,593 of record CM060257.1, on the reverse strand, counting down.
CAGATGTCAAGTAAATAAGGGATTGCACCTAGTTTGTTTTTTTAATTTAATTTTATTTTTATTCTGCAAATTTGAGTCAACCTATTTATCACAGTCGTCCCATTGGAGAACCAGCACAACCAGATGAAAACTAGCAAACCATCAGCCCTGACAAACAAACATCAGTCCTGGTGATTAATGTAATTTCTATTAGCTATGTGGCGCCCTAGAGCTTATGTAGTGGTTCTGTTTTGCTCATTTAAGACCATATGTCTACATGGACGGGCACAGGAATTTAACTGAGCATGGATGCAAATTAATTATTAGTATGCATACTTGTGGTTTCTATAGTACCTATACGAGTAACTACCGTATCTTTTATAGGGTTACCATCCGTTATGGTTTTGCCTGGATTGTTCTCTTTTTGAGGCAGCTGTCCTGGGAAATCTGTAAGATTTCCGGGACATTAAATGTCAAAGTATATGGTTTATTTATTTATTTATTTGTTTGTTTATTTTTATACGAAATGACTCTGGTGTCCCGGTTTTTTGTTAATGTTATTTTCTAGGATGATGTCATACAACTGCATTATTGTTGCCGTTTCCAAATCAATTCTAAATTAAATTCTGACAGCTGCTCGGCTATATATAAAAGTCATATACTCCCCCATAAAAGTATTTTATCCGTTGATAAAATGAGGATTGCGGAAGTCCTCGTTGCGTGAGGTTTCTTGTCTCGTTCACTTCCTGTACTTAACTAATAAGTTCACAGCTCTCTGGGTTTGTCATGACAGAAGTTTTTAACTGCAGAGGGGAAAAACACAGCAACAATAAGTCGACACAAGCTAGACCTCTTCAGCAGACGAATATGTAAATGACTCAATTTAAAATAGCTGTTGTGGTTTGTCTGTCTGGCACTGGCAGAAATTAATAATCTTCTGTAGGCTGAGAGTGTGAAATCATTGTGGCTCATTAAATGCTCGCTGTAAACTACCGAAGGGACTACAATCAAAGAGATCATACATTGTGTTTCTGACTACTGATTTGAGCTTTATTACATTTTTTTTAAATACATTAGAAAGAATATAAAACAATTAAAAACCAAAAACATGGAGCGACTTTGTCGCGAATGCCGTGTATCGTTGCCTCTGGTTTTGTTGTTTATTTCTCGCTGTGTCTCTTTCAATTTGGATACGAATAGTCCTTCTGTTTTTTTGGGACCCGATGGAAGTTATTTTGGCTTCTCAGTAGATTTCTTCAAACCTGACGAGAAACAGTAAGTTAAAAGTTACTTTTTGGTAGTAATGTTTTAATTGTGTGCAATACGTTGATAACATTATTTAAGTTATAAAGTTGCAGTCCATCATCAATGTGGATAAATATGGCAACAATATCATTTACTCAATGTAACAGTTTGCTGCAGTACGAGGACATTAGGGATTACAATGTTTGTATTATTATTATTATTATAATGTTATTATAAAATCGTATACTGTAAAGGGATTTGTTATTACCTATTGCTGGACGTTGTGCTTGTATGAAATGCATTCGTGGATTGGGTATCGCTTTAATGTTGTATGCAATACTACTAGGTTAGTGTATTGCACTTAAAACATCTGATACAACAGTAGGCAAGAATAAGGTTTCTCAGAAGAAGGGGGAAAAAAAGATTACGCAGGTGATTCACTAAAACTACTACTGTTCTGAGTGTACCGATGCTTGAAATAACAATTAGTTGGAACAACTGCTTTTAGTTTTTGTTAGCAGCGCATTCTGTATCCTTTTTCTTAAGAAATGTACAGCACACAAACCTCCTACCGGGAGGTTTTCCATGAAACCATTTATTTGCAAAAATAGAAATACACAATAATCGTAAATACATATTTTATTTATATGTGTGGCACTTATGCACAGATCCATTGTCAAAATTTTCCATTTCCAGACTATTTTACATTCAGGGGCATTTTGCTTTCATGGTTATACACTGTCTGTATTGGTTAAACTTAACAGTTACAGCTACCTCATTGCCAGTTTGTTCATGTTCAGTAGTGAACTAAATTTAGCGTTTACATCATGTAAAAGGTAAAAATGCCTCTCGGGTGTGGTTGAAAATGCTCTAGTGTGAGTCTTCCTGGTTGAATTGCTGGATAGACGTATTTGAGGTCAGTCAATATTGTACTGTACAGTATAGCACCACTATATCCATTATTTACTTGAGACGTGATATTTAGCCCTGGACCTCACAATGGTTATTTAGTTTGTATTAAGTGTTTAACTTGGGCTGCAATATGGCACCCTAGTGCTGCTGTAATATGCACTTTCATACACTTCCATTGGCTAAGCTTAATTTTAGTTTGGTATTGTGACAATATACTAATAGGATTCAGTTTGGTACACTGTTTCCCTGTTGGTCCTCCTGGCATCTTTTAAAGCACTTTTAGGAAAGTATAAAAACATTACACTGGTATAAAGTTTATAAGTATGAAAAAGCAAGAATAAAAAATGTATCCATCTGAAACTTTAAAACTGGATAATAAACTGTTTCAGCTTGCCTCTCTTTACCATTCATCTGAAACTTTATCAGCTAGAGTCTTACTATCTGTTTTCATGTGAAATGTTATATGGTATGGTGTTACCAAAACAGCCATTATCAGTATCACAATTATTGTTCTGCAAGATTAAGTTGAACTGGTCCTGTAGTTGTCAAGTTTTCTCTAAATATAAAGGAGGAAAAAAAAGAAAACCCTCAAAGATGATTTTTAACATCTACTAGTCCTTGGATCACAAATGCAAAACACATACTTCTTTGCTTCCATATACAATGCTTTAGTTGGCTGTGTCAATGTGCTTGTTCCTCATACAGCTTCATGTCAATACAAATACTAATTGTAATATTTTAAATGTTCATAATGATGAATCAGATTTCTCCATAAACATGAGTATATGGAGGTCTATCGAGTTCTTTAGCTGAACATATAAAATAGATAGATTTAACATATATATTTTTCATATTGTTATGACTATGCACTAAATACAACACTCAATGGGGGTTATGGCATATGTATTGCATTTTAGGTAGTTGTTGAAGATAAGAACTAACATTCACCTTAATATGTGTTTTTTGTATTTTGTTTATTTTTAGGTTAAACATATTAATTGGTGCTCCTAAAGCCAATACCACACTTTCAAAAATTGTGGAGAGGGGAGCAGTGTACAGTTGTCCATGGCAATCAAGCAGTACCTGTCAGCAAGTGCAATTTGACAGTACAGGTGAGAGTCATTGTTTGTTATAAAATAGCAGTTCTGAGACACCTATAGGCTTACTGTATACTTAAAAGGCAGTGAAATGTGAGTTTTAAAAACAGCACAATTTCAAGATATATTCTTAATGTTAAAACTGGTAGAAACTGTCAAAATGGATAGTTTAAAATGTTGCATGCTTAATCTCTGAGCAATGGGCATATTAAAATGAAAGGTATTTGTTGAATTTCACTGCCTTCGGTGCTGTATGCAGTAGCGGCTTTTGAATCGGCTGTGTGCTCGAAACGTTTTCAATAGGTGTGTTAAATTTACTGTAGCATTGAGACCATGCTGCAAGGGTTTGTTCAAGCCTGAACTCCTCCTGGAATGCAGCAGCTGAGTGTTTCATGCACATGTCTTGTTGTAACATTGTTCAATTACAGTAAGAGGTCTTATGGAACAATTTGTTTTTGTGGGTTGGATTGGTTCCGTAATTTAATGAATGACCTTGCATGATGCAGTTAGAGTCCAAATACCATACTAGCCATTTGCAAATTAAACTAGAACCAGAAAATGTAAAATAGGCTTTGGAATGGGTTGAAACTATACTGTGTCCTTCATGCAACAGACCTCAATACAGCTGTATCATCCGCTTGCCAGGATGTAGGTTGTTGTTCCTTTGTTTCCAGGGACAGATCCCAGCTTGTTAACCCCAGACCTATCATTATGCACATATTACATGGTGATGCATTCATTTTACCCTCAAAGGTCTTGTTGTTTGTTGACGTGGTACACCTCCCATATTTCGCAAGCAGCTCCCTATGTATTTTAAAACTGCAATCAAAGGCACAAGTATGATTTCTAACAACCCCAGCGGCGTTAGGGAAAAGTGATCAAAACTTTTAGAGCATACCATCAAGATGTATTCACAGGTTTTATGATGGCCTGCTTTACATTGCTATTCACAAATAGCTTTAAAATGATAAAAATGCTAAACTGATAAGTGAAACATAATTCTCAATGTTTTTTTTTAAGGTTACAAATATAAATAAAACATATTAAAGTTGATGAAGGCATTGATCTTTAATAGGTGGTGTCATACGTGTATTACTGTTTGTTATAGCTTCTCCTCCAGCGCTTTATAGTATTTTTTTTGTTCAGCTCATACTGTACAATGTGATCCATTTACACAAACTACAATAATGTTCAACTGCATTAACACATTTACACATAGGTATTTGATAGAATGAAAAGGCTGTGTGGTCCAGTGGTTAAAGAAAAGGGCTTGTAACCAGGAGGTCCCTGGTTCAAATCCCACCTCAGCCACTGACTCATTGTGTGACCTTGAGCAAGTCACTTAACCTCCTTGTGCTCCGTCTTTCGGGTGAGACGTAGTTGTAAGTGACTCTGCAGCTGATGCATAGTTCACACACCCTAGTCTCTGTAAGTCGCCTTGGTTAAAGGCGTTTTTTAAATAAACAAATAATAATAAATAAATAAATAATGATGGTTTAATAGGACACAGTCACTGCTGTTCATTTAGAAACCTAAGGTTCACTGTAAATGTTACTACTGTTACAGATCACCCTGTAGTGTTTAGAAGAAACACATGACTTTATCTTTGCTGCATCCATACATAATGTTGTCCACCGCAGTATATTTTTAAAACATAGTCCTAATTGCGTGTTTTTTAAATCACCTGGGGATTATGGTTCAAAACAATAAGGATTATGTTTAAAATATAGGGTGGTTTCCAGCATCATTTAAAGACAAAAATAAGTGACTCATCCTTGTTTAGCACAAACTGTATCCCAGTGTCTTACACCCACTGATTTACCAGGACTACACAATAGGCTTCCTTCTAATGGGACACCCTGGCATTGGCAGCGCCGTTTCATGCATATCATTTCTGTACTAGTCCTGTGCTAGGATAAGAGCAGTAAGGAAAATGTAGACATGAGCAATATATCACATACACTCAATGGAAAGGGTCAAAATGTTTCCGCTGTATATAAAAATTATACCAAAAGCATATTTTTTGTTGTACAAAATTCTTCTCTCTGTGAGGGGATGCAGAAATGGGAAGGTTTTGTATAAAACAAGCAGATCAGTGGATGTTTATTCATGATGCCTTTTAAAATTCATAAACATCCAACCATCTTTTCCCTTCAAGAGAAAAAAGCGACTGCTTCATAATGTAATCACCACATTCATAACCAAAGACGAGGTGTTTTAAACCCTATATGTTATTTTTTCAGAAATATTTTGGACAAAAGTGGTCATTCTTTTTAAAACGCAGAACTGTGTCTTTCTTTGAAGATCTGGGACTTAAAAAATAAGTAACCTGACAGCCATACTGTGGAAAACTGAGTTTGTCATCATTTTATTTAAATAAATAGAAAAGGGCTTACATGGGGGAAAAAAACAATACTGCAAATGACTTCTGTTTACTGTCTCAGAAGTGTGGCTGTGCTTTGTGTGGTACCAGCATTTGCTATTCTTTGTTTAGCTGTGTGTTACAAAGAACTGTTTGCTATTTAAGCGATCATGTGGTGGGTGACCAGGAAATGGCAAGGGAGGCTCCATGGTATGAACTAATAAACTAGAGAAAAAAAGTACTAAAATACAGACTTTATGACTTTAAGGGAGTTCGATAAAGAAATATTCTCTCTTCTCAAACACAAGATTTAGTACATTCACTTTCAGAGTTTTATTTTCTCTTTTCCTGTTGCTATATGTTATTTTGTATGTTTAATCTGACAAGGAGACATATTCTCTCTCAAATATTTTATCATGTCAGAAAACCCTGAAACAAAAACCATTTAATAAGCTTCATTGTTCCAGGCATTTATTGTTGATCTTGAATCTTTCATCAATGCACTTACACAGTTTTTTTTATCTTTTTGATTGAGTGTTTTGAAGTTATGGATGAATCTCATAAACTACAGTATAGCGCTACAAAAAGAATACTGTGAAGCACAAAGTCTTTAAATGCTAATTTTGTTCAGTACATTACAATAACATGACACTTTAAATGTAGATATTACAATAGTGTTGTTTTACTTTGGGATAAAGGAGAACTTCCAAAAAGAATTTATTTTGGTTTATGTAATCCTGCTGAGAAATTGCAATACAACCAACAAAAATGTTCCATCAAGCCAGAGATCAGAAGCAGAGACCCAGCACTTCTGCACAATGGTGTGTTGCCTTTGGCCAGCAACAAGATGCAAATAAACTCAATTCCACACACTGCAGGAAGCGATATTGTTGATGCGTAGGCAAAGTAGGCAGGTTGGAAAAGGGAAAACTTCCTGACTTTTATTATTCTTAGAAAGCTTTTAGGTAATAATGAGCTTTAGAATATCTAAGAAACACTTTATGGTAGCCTGGTGTAAGTAATAATCTGCTTCAGTTGGCACTTTATATATATATATATATATATATATATATATATATATATATATATATATATATATATATATATATATATATATATATTATATATAATTAGACCGGGATATAACATAAAGGCATTTGATAAATATGAAACTGCAAAGCTAACTGATAGACCTAAAGGCTTTTAAGACACAGCTGCCCTGAATGTAGGCAATTAAATAGTTGGTGTCTTAGCATGTCTAATGTTACCCTCCTACTACTGGACCTGCAGGCAGTTGAATGGTGGAACAAGTCTTTGGTGTTTTAAAAACATAGCATAAGCATAAAGATTAGTCCCCCTTAAACTACATGTGAAATGAAGTGAAGGGTGAAAATTACATTACAACCCCAATTAAATAAAGACCTGATACAATCCTACATCACTCAACAACAACAAAAAGATATTAATCTGCAGGTCCTTTAAAATGAATATACCTGTATTTAAAACATAATTCTGCAGAGCAGCGACATTTAATAAGATTGTCAGGATCATAGGAATTTCATAACAAAGTTATAAAAGGCAGAAAGGACATTCAGTAGTAATCACACACATTAGATGTAATCTATTCCAAGTGGTTATTATGTATTATTCACCTTAAATGTGCATGTTTTAAAAGTTATTGCTTTACTTCGGATTAAAATAATATGGTTTAACTGTGTGGGGCATACATACAGGATGTGAAATCTATACTCTTAACAGTGTACAGTAGTTTCTCACACCAGTTTGACATTTTGTTGAGATTGTATTTCTTAAGCAATTTTCAGTCCTTGGGCAAAATCTAATGGCTATTTGATCACTGTATCCTGCCATAATGGGGTTGTGTGACTTTGTGCATTCCAGACTGTATCATGTTCGATTGTGGGTATTGAGCAAGAAAAAATAACCCTTTTAAAAATCATCTCCTCATTATTTTACAAAATTGAGCTCTGACCTAATATGACTGTTTTATTGAGGTCGTGTGACTACGTTTCTGCTGTATAAGGCAGTAGGTTTTTGTACTCTTTGATCCAGTAGATGTATCACTTTTGCTGCCACATTACGTTAACCTCTGGCCTTGTTAATGGTAAAGATCTTGTTCACATATCTCTTTTACTTCATTTTTACAAACTATTATTTCAGATGTGACATTCCCCTTAGAAACTGCCACGGAGATGCCTTGAAATTTGTTCACAGGAACTCCTGTTTCTCGATTTATAATAAACTTTAAGTTTTGAGCGTTCATTTAAATTTGTGTTTGATTTTGTAGATGACCGATACAATACAAACGGTGAGCAGATGGAGTTCAAGTCTAACCAGTGGTTTGGAGCCACAGTGAGATCTAAAGGTGATCAGATTTTGGTAAGTCTACTCTTTGCCGTCCTCTTTTATAAGCTTTTGATGATGCATTTCGGTCTTCTTTATTTTGCAGCAAGACAACTTTGTACAAGATTATTAAGGGGGATGGGTGGACCGGACTTATTTGGACAATAAATAACGACCCAGCAAGCTTTACAGTATTTCATACTGGTTTTATTGTAGCACGTAATAATATTGAAGAATCATTGAAAGAAATGTATACCTGTCAAACGTGTTTTTATATTATGATAGAATAAACCAAGTAATCCATAAAATGTTATTTCCTCAGGCCTGTGCTCCTCTCTACCAATGGAGAACATTTGGGACAGCAGAAAGAGAGCCCGTAGGGACTTGCTACCTAAAAAAGGGGAACACCATTGTTGAGTATTCACCTTGCAGAACAGGTAAGATTTCTTAAATTATGGGTTGATTACATGATTGATCCAAAGTCTATATAATCAGGATTTTGTTGTGATTTTGTTTTTTGTTTTTGTTGTTGTTGGGGTGAAACTACGTTATGCTAGGCTCCTATACATTTCTATGTTCTTTGTGCTCGCAAGTGAGGAGGAAGGACTGGATTAACCTTAACATGTAAAATGTTATGCATAACAAGACATATTAACACCTTATTTGTCAGAACATGGTGCATTTATTAAACATGAATATGGTGAATTTCAAATTAGGGTTGAGCACTTAATCACTTAGAAGATTCTGCAATGGTTTGGAAAGGATAATGGGTTGGGGGGGATAGTATTTCAATTAATAATTAAGGATACGATTTTGTCACAGTGATTTTTAGTACATTTCACAGGCGAGTTGCAGAAAAAAAAAACAAGAATTCACGGAAATGTCACGGAAAGACCACCAAATGTAGGTTTAGCTACATCAACATACTCGAGAGCTTTTAAATAGTACACCGAAACCAATACTATAAAGACTATTGCTTTTGACTGCTGGCAAGTTTAAATGTTACTACTTTAGAGTACAAAACTTAGTTAAAGGTCCTTTCACACCAACGTAACATTCTATTTTTTTTTTTTAAAAATTTAAAATTTTTTAATACTATACGATGCAGGCTTTCACACCGCATAGCGAAACAGTGTCTGAAATAAACTGTGTTTGTATTTCTCTGTGCGCTTCTGGCATAAATGTACATACTGTATATATACAAAATCAGCATGTCAAATAATTGTTTTTATTACCGTGTTCAAAATGAAATGGTATATATTTTTTCTTCAATAATAAGAACGAAACGTTTTAAATTGGTTGTTTCTGAGTAGCCTACAGAGCACTGCCCCTTTAAAAAAAAAAAGAGAGAGAGAGTTGAAAGGTCAAATTACACAGGCAGCACCATGTCCAAGAAACGTGGCATCACAAAGGTCAGAAAAAAAGACCTGAAACAATTAAACCTCTCGTTTTTATCTACAGTTTGCAGGACGTAATAATAATAAAAAAGATGTTCAACGGAAATCTAAAGTATTTTGTTTAGCAATGTTTAGTTTTAAAGTGAGTATTTATTTTCAACAGACTACTTGGGTACACTAACTACATTGTATGAAAAAAAGTTTCAAGAAATTTCATTAATATTTTTTGAAGAAGCAAGTCCACTTTTTTCACAAAAATAAATTAACAAGCGCTACATGTATGTGAAGATCACAACCGAGAGTTTACAGTAACATACAATCTGATCATTTACATGCTCGCTCAGCTACACAATACAAATCTCATTCGCTGACCTACATGGCTACACATAAATGCTGTGTGCATACACAACTAAACAATTTACAGATACTCGCATATTTGTATTTTCAGTGCATGACATATTGCATTTTAAAGGAAGTAAAGGCAGTGCCTAACCAAATGTGTTTTTACATTCATTTACAAGATTTCAGTGACTTTTGTTCAAATTCACGATGGTGCAATCAGCAGATCATGCTTACGATTTTTTTTTAACAAGTTTTTTGTTTTTGTTTTTTCAGTTAAAAACAATCCAGAAGGACAAGGTTTTTGTCAGGCAGGATTTAGCATTGACTTTGTAAAGGTATGGGATATTTTAAAGTAAACTGGACTGTGTTATTTTGACTGGTTGTACGTTTCTGTATGGTTTTGTGGTATGTCACACCTATTGAGCACATCAGAATCTGGATAGGAGATGCCTGTCCGTCTGTCTTTTAAGTACAGTCCTTATGTCACACTTACATTTTCAGTTCATCTCTATACTATATCTAACAAAGTAAATACATACAAAATGTGTTGTAACTGAAAATCTTTCTTACTCTTTTTCTTTCTTTCTTTGACAGGACAATCGCGTTGTTGTTGGAGGGCCTGGTAGTTTTTACTGGCAAGGTAAGACATGTAAAAGATCTACCAACAACCTACAATGACTTTATTGTTCCTACTAGGCCAACTTTTGCACTACTGAAAAGTCCCAGAATGCACTGCTTTTTGCAGTTGTGTGTCTTCTGCTTGACGCATTTTATTTACATACGCCTGTACTAGGCTTATGTACTAGACAAGTGATTTGACATGCATTGTAGCACAGACAGTAACTTATGGGGATAAAGTTTGGCTCAATGATTGAAGATGAGTGGAGCAATTTGGGGACAGAGTACCAGAAATGATCCTCTGTGACAAATTAATTTAAGTTGTGCTGTATTGTCATCTGAGACTGAATTTACATTTCCACAGGTCAACTGATTTCTGATCTGATTCCTCAGATTGTGAATAAATATAGTAAGGATTCCTATTACACATCGTATGATAGTCAACTGACTACCAAGCCAGCCAGTGCTGCATTTGACGACAGCTACTTAGGTAAGTGATCTTATAACTGTTCATATGCTGCTGAAGAATGTTTAAGAAGTCTTTATTATTTGCATATGAATCTGTTTGGCTATTTAAAAAAATCTAATATCTTGTGTTTCCTTTAAATTATTAGGCTATTCAATAGCCGTTGCAGACTTTAATGGCGATGGAATAGATGGTAAGAATTTGAACTAGTCTTGATCTATTTACAATTACATTTGTAACATATAAATTCATGTATTTATTAAATAACCAGTAAGATCAGGTGGAAAAATGTAGTTATATACATGATTTAAATTATTCAGGTTTTTTCTACTCCCCAAAAGCTACCTCTAAGCCAGTTTAATTAGTATCTATATGCTGTGCTATGGTATGTAAAAAAGCTCATTCTATGTAAATTTAAGTAAAAAAAATTCCAAAGTAAAATAAAATGCAGTTACATTAGCTATAGTATGTATGAGGTTTGCAGGTTTTTGTAAATGTGTTTTTTTTTCTTTTCTTTTCCATTACAGATTTTGTGACTGGTGTTCCCAGAGGAGCTCGAGCTCTTGGTTATGTAAGAATACTTGTTTTTTCAACACAAATAATATATCGGTAGAACTTTTAATTAAAATATATTTATTTATTTTCAGGTGACAATTTTCAGTGGCACAACTATGGAGTCTCTCGTTAATTTCACCGGAGAGCAGGTCAGATGGCAATTATACTTGAGTATCACTCGGTCTGTATTACAGTTTTTTGCAACTGAATGAATGTATTTTTTTTATTTTTATTGTCAGCGTCTTGGTTTGCACTTGAAGTATGTTTAGTTTTTAAAGGTATTTATTTACTAGCTAGGAGTTCATGTCCTAAACCCACCACCACATCTGGAACTAATTGAAGGTCCATTTTGGCAGCATCATTTCAGAGAAACGGAAGGGTAAACAATAAGCAAAGGCAGCATTCAAGTTTATGGCGGTTGGGTCTGAAGCATTTTGGAAGGGGAGTGTATTTTTATGAACTTTAGCAAGATACAGTTATTATTGTGAGGCAGGATAGTGACTAAACAAGAAAATTCCATCTGGAGAAGTGCAGTGTTCCTGGCTAAGGGAGGTGGGGCAGCAGTTGGTGTGGGATTCCGAGTGATTTACTTGTTCAGGCTCATTGTCTTCCTGTCTAGCTGAGTGCTTACAGCTAATGGGTCAATGCCAAAAATGCTCCCTGTGCCTTGGGCCAACTTTTTAATCCTGTTTTAGAAAAATGGGCTCATTGATTCTAATCCACCCAGCCATGTTTGATATCAAGATCCTACATACTGTTCGACCTTCTGCTGTCAGGTTAGCAGATCTGTTTTCTTGTATAATAAGGTATGAAAATGAACTACAGTGATGAATTTACCACTTTTTAAAAAAATATTAAGAATACAAGGTGTGTGTGTTTTAAAATCCGCATTTACAGTATAAAGAACTGTTTGCTGTGTTTGGTCAGTGAAGTGCAATTTGTTGACCAGTCGTAGATGACAATGTGCTGCCAATTAAGAAAATGATAATTAGTTAAAGTCTAGATTGCAAGATGTGAAGTGTGTGTTAAAACAGGCACCATTGTTAAGTAAAATAAGCCCTTTCCAGAAAGTGTACGATGCTTTCCATGAAAGGAGATATTACCAGGGTTTTTAGTGTGCACTGCAAGCCTTGAGAACAATAATTATAAATACAATTAAAATAAATAACTAGTGTATCCAAGCAACAGTAAGACCAAAAGGCGTAGTTCCTGTTTATTGAATTGCTTCACGGAAACCATATCCTGACCTGAAATGTTGCTTTCCTTAGTAGTGCTGCATTGTTTGCATGGTTTCTTTGGCAATCAAACCTAAAACAAATGGTATTTGCTGAAATTTTTCTAAATTATATATTTTTTAAAATCTACCGTGATACAATAAATACTGAGATGTAACCAGGAGTGTAGGAGTAAGTGGAGTTATAGGCATGTTTAGATAATGGACATGTTTATATTAGTCGATTCTGTGCAGCATGAAAACAGAATGATAAAGAACTGTGGGAAAAAAACATGGTAGTTTTTGTCAAGAGCCTTGTTGTGGTTTTAGAGCAAACAACATTTGGTTACGACGAGGGTATGGGTGGGTTGTCAGAAGCGAGTGTAAATCCTATTTAACCACTGCCAAATGGTACTGTACCAAAGATCCATCGAGAGAAGATGCTTCTTGCTGTCCCATTGCAACTGGAATGCAAGACAATAATTTAGAGCTTGATGAACATATTGTACTGTTGGCAGGCTTTCTTAAACCGTATAAAACGGTTTGTTTTGAAAGTACTGTAATGTAAACCAGTTAGTCCCTTTTGTAGAAATCTATTGGAGTTTCCTTTTTTTTGTATAGAAAAGTCTTTTAAGAAAAAAATGTTTTACAGATGGCAGCTTACTACGGGCATTCTGTTGCTGCCATTGACATTAATAATGATGGGTAAGTAAGCAGTTTTCTTCCAGGTGAAAGACAAGGCTTTTCAATTTAATTCAGATGACTCGAAGGATAAGCTGTTCCATTTCTCAGTGTAGTTGCAATATGTCCGGTGAACTTCAGGATTCTTTAAAATAGTGATAAATATTTAAGAGTGTAAATACTTCTTGAAAGAGTCACCCATTGTGCAATTTCTGCTATAAATTGAGCAAGAAAAGAGGTAGCAACAGTAAATAAACAAATGTTATTAAAAAAAATAATAAATAAATAAGGGTTTTCTCTAAACTTTTAGCCAAAGGTTTAAACGTCCTTTTCAGGGACTACTGTTTATTTGTATTAAGATTTTGCTATTGCGATGCTGGACTATAGTGCAGATGATCGTGAATTGTAATATTATTTGCTTCAATGTTTTTTATTGATCTTAATGTGACATTAATGAGGTAAACATTGCACAATTAAACATATCCAAGTGTTTGTGGGTCCACTAAATGATCAATTACACGAGGCAGCCAGACCCCTGTAATAGATTTGACTAATGTTGGCTGTAAGGACAGATAAAGATGTAGGCTACCAAGTTCACACAAACATGTATAACTAGATTGTGAAGGACTGTAAAGCTGCACTGTTCCACATGGTATCTGCTTTCTTTTCAGTCTTGCAGATCTCTTTAGTGGATCCCCTCTCTTCATGGACCGTGGGTCTGATGGAAAGCTCCGAGAGGTTGGTCAGGTGTACATCTATCTGAGGGACAGCCCAGTCTCCTTCACAAAGAAAACACAGAAGCTGACAGGGACCGAGGTCTACGCTAGATTTGGCAGCTGTGTTGCACCCCTCGGGGACCTCGATCTTGATGGCTTTAATGGTATTATATTTTCTGTTGGAAAGGAGGCTAGAACAATAGTGGTTCAAAATTAAATTTACTGAAGCAAGTTAAAATGTTATGTTTTTATGTATTTATTAGGACATGTTTGATTCTTAATTCTGTATTTAATGTCCTTTGCAGGGTGACATAGTTGCTTCAAACAAAACCAATTAATGTACTTTTTAGATGTGAAAAAAACTCCTGCATTAAAAAAGTGAACATGGAGATTTTTATTTAGTTGCCTTAATGATGATGTCTTAATTTAATCCAAAATATTAAAATAACTCTCCACATTCTCTGTTTTTAATATATGCATTTTTCTAAAAATATTTCCAAATTGTGCCCTTTTGTAGTGGTTTGTAAAAAAACAAATTATTCTGTATATAGTGTCTCTTTTAAAATAAGAATATTGCAAATCTCATCATACTACTTTTAAAAGAAATGTGCATGACCCTTTCCTCTTTTTAGATATTGCAATTGCTGCTCCTTATGGAGGAACAGACAACCAAGGTATTGTCTACATCTACAATGGACGAGCTTCAGGACTGAACCCAACACACTCCCAGGTCCTGGAAGGGAGATGGGCTTCCACCAGCATGCCTCCCAGCTTTGGATACTCAATGCACGGAGCCACAGATATAGATCTGAATGGGTACCCAGGTACTGCATGGTTGTACAATCTTAGTGAGAGATTTCCCTCTTTCTCATTCTTTTGAAATGTATGATAAATTGTAACAAGAAAAACTGTTGTTATTGTATGTAAGGTAGAAAATGTGTTATACATAATTAAGAACATGTATGTCAAATACAGGGTGATTTAGAAAGTAAGTTTACCACACGAGATATGATGTTGTAAACTTACTTTCGAATCACCCTGTATATTACAGTATGTTAGTCTTTCTGAAATATAGAAATACAGAGCTTTATTCACAACTCACTTAAAGGACTGTTTAAGGAAACTTTCTTTTAAGATTTCATTAAAATCCATTTTTAAACTCTCTTCAAATTTGCAGTTCACAAAACATTTTTCATGAACACCGCTGATGACAGTTTGCGTTAGTTGTGTATTTTAAAGGTTGAATTGATTTTTTTTTTATGCATCTGTCTCTTATAAAAGATAAGCATGAAGTCTTGCACTATGACTAAATGTGTAAAAAACAATCCCTGTCCCCTGTCCTTATTCAAAAAGTTTACAGAAACTGTAGTGAACTCAAAAAAGAAAGCTGCTGCTGTAGTGAGGCTTTCACACTTGACATGCCAAATCCTTTTAGACCTAACAGTACATTTAAAACCACATAACGGGGGACTGTTTTTTTTTTTGTGTGTGTGTGTATAGATCTGATTGTCGGTGTTTTTGGAGCTGATAAAGCTGTCCTGTACAGGTAAGCATGAATCTTATATTCCGCTTTAAGTTTTCACAACCTTTTGGTTGTTCGTATGGTTTCTGTAACCATTTTTACTGAACACAATAATGAAAGCATTAGCCGGTATTATTCGTCTGCTTTACTTTCCTTTTTAAGGTTTAACTCAAATACACATTTTAAACGGGGTTGGGTAGAAGCTGTAGCATCTGTTCCTGGTGATGTACTTAACCTGACAAAGTGGAACAAACAGAAGCTAAAATAAGGTACTTCCAGAAGAACACAGTAGTACCGTTAGGTTATCAGGAAAACATGTTGGTGCTGTCTGTTGTAAATACATTCTAAAATGTATCTCTAAATTGTATTTTTTTTTTTAAACAGTTAACTTTGTATTCTATTTGCTTTTGTAACTGTATTACTGTATTCTTTGTTGTTGTTGACAGAGCTAGGCCAGTTATTGGTGTTAATGCCACCTTGGATGTCACCCCTCCAATCCTCAACCCAGATGAGAAACAATGCACTTTGCCTGGTTCCTCCATTACAGTATCTTGGTAAGCAAAACAGTAATGACTTTGAAAAAGAATGCAAGGACAGTGTCAAACCACATGTTCAATGTGTTGAGACTGGCAACCAAGAGGTTTGCTGCCAAGGGACCAGTTCCCAGATATGTGGAAAAGCTCAAATAAAGACTTTTTTGTATTATAATGTCTGAAATTAATATACCTAACATAGTGTACTTTAAAAGCTACATGTAGTAGAGACCTGACTGAGTGTAATGTCTTTGTTCGATCTGCTGTCTCCTGTGCGACCCTGATTTAGATGACCAGCTGTTAAGAATCATTATCTGTGCTATTATTATGCTAAATTGGTTTTTCCCCTAAAACCATCAATGACAGCAGAACCACAGAGACTCCAGTGACTCAGATTATGTTTGGTTTAATCCTGTCGCATAGACGACACATTAGAATTCTTTGCATATCATTGTTCAAGCATTTAGTGGCTCGCTGTAAGTGGATATGAAAGAATGGCTTACGTGCATGTTTTTAAAAAGGTAACTACTGCATAATTTAAATAAATTAAAAAAACTAAAAAAACCAGTATGTGTAGTTGTCCATCTTCACTTTGATTGACAGGATACCTGGGGTGAATTGATCCCATGTAATACTGGGCAGCGATTCCACAGCTTGCCAGCTCAGGGATATTTTAGTAATCTAAAGTATCTAGATGATCACGTACTGTACCACCTGTTTCTGATACAATTATTCCAACTTAAAAATCACTTTTTGCTAGCAACATGAAAAAAAAAAAGTTATGCTCGGTATTACCGTATTTATCAGTGCCTGCCAGTAGAATTAAATTGAGCTCTGGTCACGAGAACTTCTGGGCATCTCTTCACAGAGCTATTGTTTGGTCTCTGGGCTGTTTCTGTGTGCTGATAAAGCATCCTGATACTACATAATATGTATCCTGAAAAGTCATGCATCCGGAAGGTCCTTCGTCAAAATATGCTGATAACAATTGTACAAAATGTAGAGTTCAGGTCCTGCAACGATCAACTCAGTTGTCCAGGTCTGAACCCAACTAAGTTACTACAGCATGTCAGGGCTTAGAACCTAGGTATCTAGATCCTGACAGGACAGCTTACTGAGTTAAGTGAGGAATGACAGTACAACAACTGTACCACAAACGTGTAAAAAGTGTTGTAGGTTACACTTGGGCAGTGGGTCAGTGGAGGACCTATAGCATACTGAATTGCTTTTTTATCTTATGGTAAAATACTGTATGTTGTACATTTTAAAGCTGTAGGTGATGTTTACTGTAATTACTGCTTGTTTTGGCAAACATAACCATTCTTTACTCGAGGTTAGTGGTGGTCTGAAATTTAAGGGCCGGGTTCCTAAACTTGTGTTCATGGTCGTTATGATTGCCTGGAAACATGTCATCTACTGCAAAGTATTGCAGGCTTGAAAACTTGCTCATCTGATAGATTAGTTTAGACCACACATGAACATGTTTTTTCACAATTGATCCCTGGCACTGTGGTTTAAGAATGTGAACCGTGCTTTTGGGTGGCTGCAGGCTGGGTGTGTATTGTATGTTTTTTGTTTTCACAAAACCATCCTAGGGAACATTACACTTGCCCAGTCATTGGTAGTTTCCTTTTTGTACCCGAATTATGATCTTGGTTTCTTGTCTTATTTATTGTGAATGAGCAAGGATGGAAATAAGACTTGTATTACATAGCCGTTTCACCTATTCCATGTTTTACTGTGATCTTGTTTAGCCAGTGTATCGATAAAAAGCTCAGGTGTGTCATATTAAAGGAATTTGAAAATGTCCTGTAATTTTCACGTGTTACTTTACATAATGATATTTGCGGCTATGGTTTCCTTTCTTTAAAAAAGGTGTTTTTAGCTGAGAATCCGAATTGCCTGAAGTTCAGAAGATAAACTGCAATTCTCCCCTTGGCCGCGAGAGCAAGGCCGGTGACGTCAGCTTTGCCCAAGAATTAACAACTGACCTACTCTGACTTGATGGATCGTGAAAGTGTCTGTGTCTGAGGATGACAGAGTAGCTTGTTCTAATATCAACACAGACACAGCATATTATTATTACCAGCATATTGCTTTAGTTTGACTAGAGAAAGTTTTCTAAAGCTTCCCCCAAAAAACAATGAGAAAACAGTGCCTTGAAAAATTCTGGTAGCTAGCTAGATGGACATGTAACTTAAAAAGGTTGAAAATCTGTCTCTGAAAAGTTTCCCCAAATCAATGTAGTCATGGTAAATTTATTAAAATTCACGAAGTAGAGTTTGTGTTGAAATCAATAGTATTGTAGCGGTCTTGGTTAACATAGGCAGACGCATCACACAGGGCGAGGCAATCCACACACAGGCGGAGGGCGGGTGCGAAACTGGGACATATCGCACTAAAGCATAGTGCCGATACCGCTGTACAAAAGAGCCTGGATAAGTGAGCATTTTTCAAATGTATTATCCAAAACAGCAATAGGTGTCTATACTGTAAGTTATGTAATGCTGACTGGAAGACCTTTAATCTTGTGTTCTTAATTTTTGTTACAGTTTTAAAGTAAAATTCTGCTTAAAGGCAAATGGGAAAGGAGCCCCGAACACCCTCAGTAAGTTACTGTAAAGTGTATTTGTTACACTGTATTTGTATACACCTTTACGACAGCATGTGTTTGAGATAATGTGTAATTCTTCCAAAAAATAAATAAATAAATAACCGCAAGAGTATTCTCATTTTACAGTACAAAAAACATGTAGTACAAAATTGACAATTTAATATACCTGTACCCTTTGAAACTTCATCTCCCTTTTTCTAGACTTTCAGGTTGAGTTACTGTTAGACAAACTTAAACAGAAAGGAGCTATAAAGAGGGTACTGTTCCTACACAACAGGCTGTCCTCCCATACAAAAAACATGTCTGTTACGAATGGCAAGGGACCTGCCTGTGAAGAACTGGATGCTTATTTACAAGTAGGTTTTTTTTCGGCTTTTTTATTTTGAGTAAATAGAAAAAGCCATGTGTACTGTATCTGTAGGCCAGAGAGAATGTTGTTAGATTGTTACCACACACTATATATTCTTACTCTGATGCATTATGAGCATCAACAATTCACTCAAAGACTGCACTAGTGTTTTCTACTATTATAACAACCTTGACTTGCATAAAGAAGGAAAAACATTGAGTGAAATAGCTTGCATCACTCGATTTTTCAAGGTGTGGTATCTGAAGCATAATCAACAAGTACAGAAAAACATCTATTTATGTATGTATATATGTATGTGTGTGTATGTGTATATATATGTGTGTGTGTGTGTGTGTGTGTGTGTGTGTGTGTGTGTGTGTGTGTTTATACAGTGCCTTGCATAAATATTCACCCCCCTTGGATTTTTCCACATTTTGTAGTGTTACAACCTGGAATTAAAATGGATTTAATTAGGATTTTTTGTCACTGATCTACACAAAATAGTCCATAATGTCAAAGTGGGGGAAAAAATCTACATATTTTTCAAAATTATTTACAAATAAAAAACTGAAAAGTCTTGATTGCATAAGTATTCACCCCCTTTGCTGTGACACCCCTAAATAAGCTCTGGTGCAACCAATTGCCTTCAGAAGTCACATAATTAGTTGAATGGAGTCTACCTGTGTGCAATTAAAGTGTCACATGATCTCAGATTAGATACACCTGTTTCTGGAAGGCCCCCGAGTTTGTTAGAGAGCATATCTAAACAAACAGCATCATGAAGACCAAGGAGCTATCAAAACAAGTCCGGGATAAAATTCTGGAGAAGCACCAATCAGGGTTGGGTTATAAAAAAAATATCCCAAACTTTGAACATCCCCCGGAGCACAGTTAAACCCATTATTAAAAAATGGAAAGAATATGGCACACACATATATAATATATGTATGTGTGTGTGTATATATATGTATGTGTGTATATATATATATATATATATATATATATATATATATATATATATATATATATATATATATACATATACATATACATATACATATACATATACATATATATATATATATATATATATATATATATATATATATATATATATATATATATATATATATACTGCATATTAACATAGGCAGGAAGTTCCTATCTCCTAGTCTACTGCTGGATACCTTTTGCTTATCTGTCATTAGGTTTAAGTAAGCAAGTTTTATTTTCAATATGTAGGGAAAATGAAAGTACTATGTTGATGTCTGACTGTTGGGCAAATGAAACCTATAGACTGGAAACTGTTCATGTTTATGAAACTCTGCATTGGCAATTGTTACTCTCTTTGTTACTTACATAAAATGTTTTGGCTTCCCTTGTGTAGGATGAGACAGAGTTCAGAGACAAAATTACGCCAATCACTATCTTCATGGAATACAGCTTGGATTATAAAACTGCTGCAGATAAGACAGGTCTCTTGCCAATTCTGGACCAGTTTACTCCAGCTAATATCACCAAGCAGGTATGCATCATCAGTTCATGGTCGATCTCTGCTAAACTGGAGAAACTGGAGTAAATTATATTTGTCTTTGTTTCTCACACACACACACACACACACACACACACACACACACACACACACACACACATATATATTAGTCAACACTCAATTATCCGTTACCCAGATACACATCCGTTGCGTTTTACCGCCCTTGTATCAACATTAAAATCAATCCCCATTTTATATATAGTATATATAACAAATTAATGCACTTACCTGTCACACGTGATTTCCGACTCCGTCACCAGTTTTCTGATACAAAGCCCATCTCTTCAATGGTACAATTTATCTGAATATCCGTCACAGCCCACATTTTTTTTTTTTTTTAATTCTCTGGAATGCCAAATCAGTCTGTCTTACATTGTGCAGTTACACAGCTCTTCCTCCAGTTTCACCTGATAAAAATGCAGCCAAAACAAAGAGAACGAGACAAGCTAGGGTAATGTAACAGTTAATTATTAAACAGTTCTAGCTACTGTGATGTAGTTTTTATTATTATTATATCTGTGATCTTTTGTGCATTTTCATTTGCAAGTGAACTGTGACATTAGAGCCTTATCGAGCAATTTTGAATACTGACTTTGGATACTGTTTTAATTCTGGAAACTGTGTTGATTTTTTTTATTTATTTATTTTTTTTTATATTTTGGTTTTGCTAAATTGCATTGTCTTTTACGTTTTACACAATTCTGTGTTTGGATAGCATTTAGATTTTATTTTGCTGTTAGGTTGTTAATGGGAAATTTGACATACCGCTACAATATGTACCAGATTTATTACAGTTAACGTGTTGTCTGTTTAGTTTTAGCAAGTGATGTTTTCAGAATCATATCATTCTGAATACTACTTCTGTTGAAAATATAGTACTGTACCAACAAAGCCAATACACTACATCTAAATGGAAGCCTACTCATTTAAAACACAATCCTTTCAGATATGTATTTTTGACATTGTATCTCTGTGTTTCCTGAAAAACGGACAAGGGTTGGAAGTCAAAATGTTATAGGGCTGACTGTTTTGTTTGTTTGTATATATATATATATATATATATATATATATATATATATATATATATATATATATATATATATATATATATATATATATATATACACAGTACTGTGCAAAAGTTTTAGGCAGGTGTGAAAAAATGCTGTAAAGTAAGAATGCTTTCAAAAATAGACATGTTAATAGATTATATTTATCAATTAACTAAATGCAAAGTGAGTGAACAGAAGAAAATCTAAATCAAATCCATATTTGGTGTGACCACCCTTTGCCTTCAAAACAGCATCAAGCATCAATTCTTCTAGGTACACTTGCACACAGTTTTTGAAGGAACTCGGCAGGTAGGTTGGCCCAAACATCTTGGAGAACTAACCACAGTTCTTCTGTGGATTTAGCAGCCTCAGTTGCTTCTCTCTCTTCATGTAATCCCAGACAGACTCGATGATGTTGAGATCAGGGCTCTGTGGGGGCCATACCATCACTTCCAGGTCTCCTTGTTCTTCTTTACGCTGAAGATAGTTCTTAATGACTTTCGCTGTATGTTTGGGGTCGTTGTCATGCTGCAGAATAAATTTGGGGCCAATCAGATGCCTCCTGATGGTATTGCATGATGGATAAGTATCTGCCTGTACTTCTCAGCATTGAGGAGACCATTAATTCTGACCAAATCCCCAACTCCATTTGCAGAAATGCAGCCCCAAACTTGCAAGGAACCTCCACCATGCTTCACTGTTGCCTGCAGACACTCATTCGTGTACGGCTCTCCAGCCCTTTGGCGAACAAACTGCCTTCTGCTACAGCCAAATATTTCAAATTTTGACTCATCAGTCCAGAGCACCTGCTGCCATTTTTCTGCACCCCAGTTCCTGTGTTTTCGTGCATAGTTGAGTCGCTTGGCCTTGTTTCCACGCCGAGGTATGGCTTTTGGCCGCAAGTCTTCCATGAAGGCCACTTCTGACCAGACTTCTCCGGACAGTAGATGGGTGTACCAGGGTCCCACTGTTTTCTGCCAGTTCTGAGCTGATGGCACTGCTGGACATCTTCCGATTGCGAAGGGAAGTAAGCATGATGTGTCTTTCATCTGCTGCAGTAAGTTTCCTTGGCCGACCGCTCGTCTACGGTCCTCAACGCTTGCCCGTTTCTTTGTGCTTCTTCAAAGAGCTTGGACAGCACATCTGGAAACCCCTGTCTGCCTTGAAATTTCTGCCTGGGAGAGACCTTGCTGATGCAGTATAACTACCTTGTGTCTTGTTGCTGTGCTCAGTCTTGCCATGGTGTATGACTTTGACAGTAAACTGTCTTCAGCAACCTCACCTTGTTAGCTGAGTTTGGCTGTTCCTCACCCAGTTTTATTCCTCCTACACAGCTGTTTCTGTTTCAGTTAATGATTGTGTTTCAACCTACATATTGAATTGATGATCATTAGCACCTGTTTGGTATAATTATTTAATCATACACCTGACTATATGCCCACAAAACCCCTGACTTTGTGCAAGTGTACCTAGAAGAATTGATGCTGTTTTGAAGGCAAAGGGTTGTCACACCAAATATGGATTTGATTTAGGTTTTTCTTCTGTTCACTCACTTTGCATTTAGTTAATTGATAAATATAATCTATTAACATGTCTATTTTTGAAAGCATTCTTACTTTACAGCATTTTTTCACACCTGCCTAAAACTTTTGCACAGTACTGTATATATATATATATATATATATATAAATTTTAAATTTAAATATAAATTATGTGCACACTTTTTTGTGTTGCTCAAGAGAGCCAACTTCTCATATTTCTGTATATTAGCACACCTAATACTAAAATGTATGTTCTGAACATGTTTTTATGATATCTTTTACAGGCGCACATTCTACTGGATTGTGGTGAGGATAATATATGTAAACCAGAGCTGAAGCTGTCAGTAAAAAGGTGACGTGGTAGATTACATTTTTTTTAGACTGATGCATTATAAGAGTGCTGTCAACGGTTTCACGCTAATCTTCAGCAAACCACTAATGCTTCTGGGTTTATTTTCTTTTAGTGACCAAACACAGATATACATTGGCGATGACAACCCCCTGACACTTGAGGTAACGGCAGAGAACAGAGGAGAGGGAGCCTATGAAGCTGAGCTCTATGTGTATATGCCACCCCAAGCTGACTTTATTGGTGTGGTTCGAAACAGTGAGGTAAGATGCAGCCTGGAACCTGACTTTCACCCTTGTACTGTTGTATTAAGGATATGTGAAACATTAATATTAAGCAATACTGCAACATTTCTAAGAATCCCTTTATGCCTAGGAAACAACTAAAGAATGCCTATGTTGTCTGTCTCTAAGTGCAATAAAATGATACGACTTCAAGTTGTAACCCTATTCTGAGGCTTTCTGTATATCCTCCCCCTCAAATTCTTTTAAAATATTTCATACGGCAGACTAAAATGTGTAATTTTGATTATGTAATTAAATGTTCAGCATAGCAGACTAATGGCAGAATATATAAAATAAATATATATGTTGTTGCCATTGTTAGAAATATATATAAAATGTTTATATATATATTTCTTTCTTACATAGAAGTTAGCAAGATTGTCTTGTGCATATAAGACAGAGAATCAGACTCGTATGGTTGTCTGTGACCTTGGAAATCCAATGAAAGCAGGAACAAATGTAAGTATAAAATAGTGTTTATTAAGTGCTAGTTTTTGGCAATCAATGTTAGCTTACCTCACATTTTATATATATATATTATACCACGCATCAAAATAAACTTATCACTATTATAGCACATTTAATTAAAAAAAATAAGGTATATAAATGATGGACATTGATGAAATGTTTTTGGTTTCTTTTTAATCACTCGATCATTCATCCTTGACCATGACACGCTTGAGTGACTATGACTGAAGCATATGCACTTAATCACCTAATTAGTGAGGCAGTTGATTGGACACTGGATATGGGGTGATTTCAGCTGTTGAATTGCAAACTTGAATAAAAGCAATAAAGAAAATCACAGAAAAAAAACAATATGCCACATCTGTTAAGAGAGTAGCGCCTTCGTGCAATGGGCATGTTGGAGGCTGGACTAGGGCAGCGTACTGTGGCTCACCGTCTTGTGTGCTTGCAGCCAGCAATTTCAAACCTGGCGAGACAGTATAACCAGACACACTCTGTCAATGACAGGCCACGAACTGGGAGACCAAGAGTCACAACACCTGCCCAAGATCGACAGATCATTTTGCAGCATCTTTGTGATGTCAGTTGTTAATCAGCACAATAAAAAGTCACTGCACCTGCTCTAAAACAGAGTTTGTCATTTTTCAGTCACAGTGAACTTTATCCAGATATAAGTGATAAGTTTCTTTTGATGCTCTGTGTGTGTCTACAGAGATATGCTATGTTTGTAAAAACTTTTTGAAGGTTTTATTTCATGTTTGGCTAAATTGATGCATGCATGCATGCATGCATACACAGTATGGACGATAACCATTAGGGTGGTCTGTTTTTTTTAATAACCCTAAGCTTTAATTTACTGGCATCCTACTTTCCAACAGCCTCTTTTGGAAAAAGTTTTCTTAGACAGATGCTGTTTTCTGTGCTGCCATCCAGATGGGATGGCTTTTTCCACAGTTCCCATGGCCAAAGAATAATGAAAAGATCAGATATAACTGAATGCTGTCCATTCTCAGTTTGACTGGAGCATGACATTATTAAAGATTGCTGTATGTGTAATACATTCACAATGTAGTTGGCTGCATTTGTCAAGGCACTGATTTGAGAGTGTCAGTTCTACAGAAGCTTACTGTTGCACAAGCACATGGTTTTTAGGTGAATGTCTAATTGTATTTTTTTGTCTTTCTGTGCAGCTTGTGTCTGGTCTGCGATTCAGTGTTCATCAGCTGTCTGAACAGGATACTTCAGTGAAGTTTGATTTAAAAATCCAGAGGTATGCATGTTTACCTCACAGAACAAGAATGCCAGCTATCAAGAAATATATTGCAGGGCTCCTGAGTGGCGCATCCAGTAAAGGCGCTCCGCGTGGAGTGCAGGATGCGCTCTATAGCCTGAAGATTGCCGACCGTGACCAGAGGTTCCTAGGGGGCGGCGCACAATTGTCTGAGCGTTGCCCGGGTAGGGAGGGCTTAGGTAGGCAGGGCAATCCACGGTTCACCGTGCACCAGCGACCCCCGTGGCTGATAGGGCGTCTATGAGTCATTCAGATCTGTGTTGTCCTCCGGCACTATAGTGGATCCGCAGTGTGAAAAAATTACAGATTGGCAGGAATACGTTTTGTAGGATGCAGCGGGGGTTTGCAGCGGTGAACTGTGATAAAAATAATAATTGGGCATTCCAAGTTTGGGAGAAAACCGGGGCAAAAACCATTGGCGGTGACGACAACTAAATTTATATTAAAAAAAAGAAATATATTGCAGGAGTAAGATTATTATTTTAAAGACAGGGTAGATTACTATAGATACCATAATTCAATTTTGTATTCTTATTCTGTTTTTGCAATGACACATCATTCACTTCCCCCAAACTAGTAAACACTTACCTTTTTTAAAAGGAAAAATCTCCTCCAATGCTCTCAAGGCTAGATTTCAGTGCATTACTGCCACCTGGTGGCCTGGCTTTAACCTTACATTTTAATTCCGTTTGACACTGAGCACATAGAATTGTTAATAGTGAATGAAAAAGGCCACTGGTGCACATTAAACTAATGAAGAATTTCCTGTGTCATAGGGTTTGTATAGAATTGTATTAAACTCTGGGATCGTCAACTGACTGACCTACCACAAACAAGCAAATAAATATGACAGGCCTATCAACAGTCAAATCTTGAAAACCAGCATGGTTAATATAGGTTTACTCCAGATTTTTATCTATGTTTAAGTTACTGATGATCCACTTAAAAGTAGAAGGAATGTTATTTCAGTGCTCCTTGATTAATGGATGGTGTTTAACTGACATTCTTTATCCAATAGATGAGATGTATCCCTGTTCTTTCCACAAGTTGTTCTGATATTGCTGTAAAACATAGTAAAATTGAAGTTTTGGTCTAATGTCTCCTTTGTAAGTAGATTGATAGGTGTGATTCTCAAAATCTTTTTCAGTTCCAACTTATTTGATAACACCAGTCCCGTGGTATCCAGTATGACTACTCTTGCTGTGCTAGCCAAAGTTGAAATAAGAGGGTACGTCTAAAACGTCTGCTTGTTTGCTTTTCTGTGTGTGTATGCATTTTTTTAATGAGACAAACTATATAATTGAACTTACTGTATATGAGAAGTAGTTGGAGCCAGTTAATGATTACCAGTTTTATTTGAGGGAGGGGAGTTGGTGAGCCAATTCAATGAATGTTGTTGTTTTTGTTATAATGATACTTATTCCAAGCAAAGACATGTACACAACTGTGTGTTCCATTGCAGAAAAAAAACATGACATTACTTGTATGTATGTATATATGCACAGTGTATTAATGGTGCATTTTGTGTTTCTTCTGTCTAGCGTTTCCACCCCTGATCAGCTCTTTCTTCCTATTGCTAACTGGCAACCCAAAGAAAACCCAATGATAGAGGATGACATTGGACCTCTTGTCCAGCATATCTATGAGGTTTGCTTTGCTTTTTCACCAGGCCTTCCCTCCTTATTGCAGAGATTTATTGGATTCCTGAAACTATGGTTTAGAGATGATGATGATTTTGTTTTGTTTTATGGCAATCAATAAAAAAATATATATAGAATGCTCTCTTCCACTTTTATCAGAGGTCACTTCAAATAAAGACCACGTTGCGGAACAAGGTGTATTATTTTCTGTCTGTACGGCGTATGTAGCTAAATATTACCACTCCTATTTTCAATTTGCAGCTTCGAAACAATGGCCCAAGTACCTTCAGTAAGGCAATACTAGATCTGGAGTGGCCTTACAAATACAAAAATGAGTCCCTGCTGTATATTATTCAATATGAAATTGAAGGACCTATGAAATGTACCACAGATATGGAAATCAACCCTCTGAATATAACAGTAAGTATGATGAAAGCTATTGTTGTTTGCCTCTATCGGGTTGCAATCTTTTATTACAAACACTATGTCAAATTAGCATACTATATACTGTAGTAGTTTTAATTAGAAACATTAATCTGGGAATCCCATCTATCCTGAGGATTATTGTTAATCCTAGGGGCTATATTGAGTTGAGTTTGTTTAAGCCTGGAAGAAGCTCACACTTCTAGGGTTAAATTAATAATACAGTAAAGAGGAAACAAAAAACAAACAAACAAAAAAAAAAACACAAAGGAGTTGTTTTAGACAATGTCAGTGAAACTTCAGTCAAACAGTATTACTAATCTAAACGACGGGGATGCCCTTTAATACTTTAATTCTGGTGTTACCCCTCCAGATTTGACTTTTTGGCCTGTTAACTTAAGTTTACAAACGAGAGGAGGCCATTTGGCCCATCTAAGCTGGTCTGGCTCCTAGTAACTGACTGATCACAGAACTTCACTAAATACAATAAAAATGGACAGCGTTTACAATAGCTCCCATATCAGTTCACTGCAGTTCTTACACTGTGAAAAGCATCAAGCAAAATGACAATTGAAGAAAGTCATTAATTTCCCAATCCGGCCTTTTTATTTTGCAATCCCAAGTCTTAGATTAGCAGTTAAATTCACACTTTATATCTCTATGAATGCAAAATTGTGGCAAATGGTACATGGGAGTACATTACTAACTCCGGTTCTATGGGTGTTTCCCAGATGCCTAAAGCTCCAGAAAAGAATGACACAACAAGAGAAGATTCCCGGGAAGATGGCAGAAACCGCAACCGTCGTGACCTTGGACCTGTCGAAGGGGAGCTGGAAACTTTGGTATGGCTAAATGGTTTTTACTTGGTTTCTTTTAGTAATGGTCGCAGGTGAATGCGACACATCAGGCGCAGACAGCTATAAAAGCTGTGCAGCTTCACTGTAATGTATGCCAGACAGTAGGTGTTTCCAATTTGATGATTACCTGTAGCTATTTGTGGTCACTTAAATGATAAGCAAGGCATTTGGAGTACATATTTAGATCGGAAGGCAATCTCTTAGATCATTGCCAAACTGTAGCTTTGAAGTAAAACGGGTAACCTTTATTTTTTCTCCTTGTACTCAGGGCTGTGGCAAAGCAGAGTGTTTGAAAATCAAGTGCCAGGTTGGCCGCTTGGAGAGAGGAAAGAGTGCCATCCTGTACATCAGGTCGAGACTGTGGGCTGCAACCTTCATGAAGGTAACTACAGTAGAAGACCACAAATTGAGTTTTGCTGAATTGTTTTCTACTAAACCTTTATACCCTTCCAAAATTTTGTATTCAAGAAGGCAACCTATATTTAATTCAAATGCCAAAGTGCTGTGGCATATATTAGTGACAGCTGGATGGCACGTTGATTTTGATTTTGATTTTTTTATTTCCAGAATGAAAACCAAAACCATTCGTACACTCTGAAGTCTTCAGCCACCTTCAATGTGATAGAAATGCCTTATAAGAACCTTACGTATGATTATCCCTCTAATAACACACTGGTAAGTATAGATGCATGGTAAGCAGCTAGACCATCAATGTGTGCCTTGAATCAAACAACCTGACATATCCTTAGCTGCTGTAAATTCTGTAAATATGAGAATCAAGTATAAGAAGCTTAGCCTTATTATATTATATAAAATTAAGGTGTGTCGTGTGTGTGTGTCTATAGATATGTATGTGTGTGTTCATAGTAACTACTGTAATGCTGCAAATGTACATCCTAAATATATTTCTGATATCACTACAGTTAGTGGTCTTACCTCGAATAAGAAACGGTTATACACCCCAAGCTAACTGTGTGTTGCCTTTTTATTCTTACAGGTTAACACCTCTATTATCTGGGTTAAGCCAGATTCAGCACAGCCAGTCCCAGGCTGGGTCATTGCACTAGCAGTCCTTGCAGGTCTCCTGCTTTTGGGTTTGTTGATCTTTGTAATGTACAAGGTATGTTGCATCTTCTTAAATCAGAAGTCTTAATACTTTTATTTCAGAAAACAAGTTTTCATTAATAACTGCATTTTATGATTGTTCCAGTAGAGATGTACAGTTGTAGTCAAAAGTTTACATTCCCCAATGGAGATTTATAATTTCTAGAAATTACTTAAAAACAAATAATTATAGGAAAAATCTTTTGTAGCAAAAGTTTTAGCATTTTTGGAGTTTTGCAAAAAAAATTGTTAAATAAATAATTGTAGACATCTATTTCTTGTAACTTTTCTTCCTCATCCACAAAAACAAAACTTTTGCTACAAAAGATTTTTCCTAAAATTCTTTGTTTGAAAAATTTCTGGAAATTATATATTTCCATTGGGGTATGTAAACATTTGACTAGAACTGTATATATGGAATATGTCTAATTTTAATGTGACTGTTGGCTTTACTGAGTGTTTGTTTGCTGAAGAAATGAAGAGTGTAAATATATTTATTTTGGGGTCCCCAGTGGCTCACTTATTTAAGTTGATATAAAGTTCAGTTTTCCTGTCAATAATTGGGTTGTAGCAATGAGGTGACACTGGGCATTTCAAATTAGAGAGCAAATTAGGGTAACAGTTACAACCTTTATTGTGTTTGGCACTTAAAAGGTTAAAAGTCACACATCCGGCTGTACTACATGGGCGACTGCACTACATGTGTGCTTTTCCTGCCTACCATAGCTCAAAATTAGGTGCTGGTAGATTTGTGTTTTCCTTCCCATCAGTATACAGGCTTTCTTGTCCTTTTACTGCCCTTTTAAGCCTTTCCTCAGCCATACAGAAATCAATCATTATGTTTAGTCATTCTAACCTCGGTGAAATGCTTTTTGAATCTCCCCCCCCCAGGTTGGTTTCTTCAAACGTGTGCGCCCCCCACAGGAAGACAGCACAGAAAAAGAACAACTGCAGCCTCAGGAGAAAGGAGATGGAGCAGAGGCTTAATGGACTGTTACCACTCCAGTAACTTATTGAGATTGTTACAAATGCCAAACCCTCTCTTTAAGACTTCCTTGCTCCAAGGCAATAACCACTTCAATTACTGCACTATTAGCAATGTGTACAAGAGCAATATAAAAGTGCTTTAGGAGAGAGATGCTATCATAGTATGCTGTGCGCAGTCACACTCCAATAGTCTTTATGAAATTGCCATGTATGTCAATTAAATGTACAAACACTCCACACTCAACACACTGAGAACAAATATGATTTTTTTTTTAAATAACAAAATGTATTGGCAGTATTTTACAGTATGTCAGGGGAGAAGCTGAAGTTGAACACAGTTTTATTATAGTCAGAACAAAATCATCACCAGCACAAAAGCTGCATAGCCATAAATTGACTGTATTGGTACATTTTGAATAGCCATAGGAGATTTGGCTGCATCATATATACTCTGTAATAGTATAGTATATCTGGGATCGGGGCCTCTGAGCAAGCTTGCAATACTGATTTACGTTTCTACTTATTTGTGCAAACGTGTTATTATGCAACTCAATGCACTGACTTTATTTTGACAAATGAGTGCTTGTTTAGCAGGAAGACCATGTTATATGCATAAAAAACAGCAGTCACATAACCTAGTTTTTACAAATGAAATCATTACTGCAGATTCTTAATATCTTCACTTGTATGGGTGTAAAAGTAGAAGAGGAACACTTACGTAGAATGAAATGTCAAATGTACTGATGCTTTGCAACAAAATAGCAATACAATAAAACTTACTCTTACCATTGCTTAATGGTACTGTAGGTTTTTTGTTAAAAAAAAAAGTTTTCAATTGTTTTAGTACAATTTTATATATATATATATATATATATATATATATATATATATATATATATATATAGACTGACACATACATTTCAGTATTTTTTTTATGGAAATTTGGAGCACAATTCCGAGAGACAGCCATGCTTCAATGTTACTCGGCCCTACAGCTACTGGCACGTTATATACAGCAGCCAGGAATATGTCATTTACAAATTTAAAAAAAAAAAAAAATCAGATTTCAGTTGCATTTTGTTAATTAAGAAATGTAAATCATTGTTTGTTTTTAGGTGGATAAAAACTTATTTATTAGTCTGCCACAACTCTAAATATTAATATTATTCCCTAGGATTACATACTGTGTAAAATTACAAAAATGTGTTTTTATAATAAATTCTAACACTACTTTTTATAGTCTGCCCTCTTCATTTATTAAAGGAAAAAAGATATACATTTTATGTACTCAAATAAAATTGATGAAAATATATAGATTTAAAAAAAAATTCAAAATTAAATATAACTTTATTAACAAAGGGGTTGGTGTAAATGATTCTTAACAGGTTTGAGGGAGCATAATTGGTACTACTCAATCATTGTGGGCTCATTTCAAAATGCAGTAAATATTCTGTTTTAAATTACAAAAAAATTCACATGGTTTGGGTTTGAGTTTTTACAATGTTAATCAAATGGTTTTTTATAAGGTATACTAAAGGTAAAAATACTAATTTAAACTAATGTAGAAATATTTCTTGCAAAGAAAAAAGTTATTTAAATAAAATTGTCATTAAATATGAACAAAATAGTTTTACATTACTTGGAGTTAGTGACTGTTGCTTTTCTAACTACAAACTTTACACCATGAAAACAAATCCATTAGTAATTTTCCCTAGGTTTTGTTACAGGCTAATAAGATTTATTATTACAATTCTTGGGATGTAATTCGAACTCTAGAATGTATTTTCGTCACCCACATTGGGTGAATAGAGTAAAATCTGCTGAAATTAATCATTGTGCTTCAAGAAATTAGTTAGCTGTACAGTAGTTGGGGAAACAGATCATAGATCCAGTGTTTTGATACCTCTTCGTAAATGCTTATTGTTTTTGCATTGCAGGCTTGGGTATTTCTGCTTTTGTTTTTTTACTACATTTATTTATTAACTTTTTGTAAAAAAATCATGTCTCCATTTAATCCATTTATTTTCGGAATTACAGTTTCATTTAAATACCTTCTCTTTATTCACATTCTGTATTTATAAAAAAAATTCAAAACTAGAACCTCTGTATAACTGTATGATAATAAAGTGAATTCACTTCTGATTGGCCTCATGTTAATTAAATACAATAATGACAATGCTGTAGAACAGTCTTAACAGGTTCTGATTTTGAAGGCAAATATACCACCTTGGTTTTTTGATAATATTTACTTTCTGATACAGTAGTGTTTTAATTGTATTTTATTTATTTTTTATAACAAAACTTTGTTCATAATGAAAACTGGACACACCATACTCTGAAAATTGTAATTATGCAGTAAA
Organism: Acipenser oxyrinchus oxyrinchus; assembly: GCA_030684275.1. Taxonomy (NCBI): domain Eukaryota; kingdom Metazoa; phylum Chordata; class Actinopteri; order Acipenseriformes; family Acipenseridae; genus Acipenser; species Acipenser oxyrinchus. The sequence continues at coordinate 14,104,723 of CM060257.1, read as the reverse complement.
TCTTTGACATACTAAAGTCTTAAATTGATGATGTCATTTTTAAAGTCATTTTGATGACGTTAGTAGTTTTTACTAATGATACCTTCAAAATATTCCAACTTAACCTTTTTTTTCTTTCTTAAAGCTGTTTAGGACTGGTTTTAAAAGTTACTGTCTGTGTTGTGTGAAGCAGTGCATTTCATTAAAAAAAAAGACATTGATGGGTGAAATAAAGGGGTATTATTCTTATGTTTTTGTGTGTGGTTTTGTTTTTGTTTTATTTACCATTTTAATAATAATAATAAACTTCTCACTTACTAAAATTGCCTCAAAGAACATTTATAAAGAACATTTTTTTGATGAGGTCCCCAGTTACAAATCGACTAAAGATGTGAAGTACAGGGTGAGGCATACATTCAGATTTGCAGGGTTGAATCCTGGTCTTGTTGAGTTGTTAATATTGGCAGAAATTTCTGCATTTACCCTGGCTGTGGCTGTAGAGCTGCTATATATATATATATATATATATATATATATATATATATATATATATATATATATATATATATATATAATTCAAAAAACAGTTTTATTACAAAGATTTAAATATAGAATGAAGTACCTTTAACACTAAATAATGAGTTTACTATAAATGTGGGCTTAAAACATACATAATTAGATAAGTGGTGAATCTAAATGCATTAAAATCAATAACATACCATATGCTCCCTCCCTAGGCTATACAGCTATGGCCAAACATTTTGCATCACGTAAAATATTAGGATTGAGACACCAGAGCTGGATAGATAGACAGATAGTTAGTTAATTACGCGTTTATTAAACTGAACAAATCAAGATAATTATTTCGCAATACCTTTATAGAATGTATGGGGGGAACCCCTTTCTGTTTATTGTGATAAATATCCTCGACAAAATCAAACCGAATGTTATGTAACTTGCAGACGGTTGTAGCTTGCTACATTGAACAGGACCGATGTTTACCAGTGAATGTTATTACATTCTTTACCACCATCCATGCTACAACCCACTCAAAAATACACCATGCTTGTCCCCACCCCCCCAGTTCTGTCCGTGCCCTCCGCTTGTTAACCCGGAAAGAATCCTTCAGCAACTCCCGGGGAGAAGAGAGGTAGGCAGCCGGCCTACCAACAAACCCAAGTCAAGCCAGAGAGCCTTTTCAGCGCGGCTTCAATCCTTCAAACAACCTACAAATATGTCCCAAGAGAGGTTTCCAGCCGCGTCCAAAAGGAGCTCTGCAAAAAATAATCTCAGGTCAGTTTTGCCTAGGGTTTCAGCATGGTCCAAGTAGTTTTCTCTGAATAAAGGACTCGTCGATGTCCATTTAGCATCTATTGTGTACACTCGAGTGGTCCTGAGCCAAATGATGTTCGTGATAAAATAATTAAAAAACAAAACAAACAACAGCAAAAAATAGTAGGATACATATTTTACAGTGCAATGCAATGTTGTGAACGATGTTGATGGTTTATTTTTCTGATCTGATAACATATACTATAAAGGAATGCATTGATTGAATCGAGGTTACTAAAATTGCTACATTTATACCGTGTTTATGTCAATAGTTTTCTTACATTGAAATCGGGAAAATCAAGCTCTTAATCTGGGATTATATATATATATATATATATATATATATATATACATGCATGCATGCATGCATGCATGCATGCCGACAGTCCCGACTTCCTAGCAAATGACCCGCGTCCCGATGCATAGGAAGAAAGTCCCGATATTTATTTACCCATAGGAAGAAAGAAAAAAAAAAAGATTTATTCTGCACTGTAGAGTTAGTGAAAACCACACGCTGTGCTCTTCGTGCGGCTGACACATCTGCTGATAACTAATTTATACAAAGGTAAGAACGCTTCATTATGTCTATTTATACTGTCATGTTGGTCGTGTCGTGTTCAGTTTTGGTGGGGGGGCACGTCTGTTCTATGATAATGAGTGTATTTTTTGCGTATGACTCCTCCCATGTGTATGATAATGTGTGCATTTGCTTAGCGGTACGTCAATTTTGGATAAATCATGTGCCCAGAAATAAATCTGTTTTGGTGCTTCTGCTCTGCCTTATTTTTTTAGTTTAGAGCAAATGATCGCAGCCAGTCCAGGAAAGACGCCAATCCAACTGCTTCATGAGTATGGTACAAAGATTGGTAAACCCCCCATCTATTACATGGAAAAAATTGAAGGCCACGCTCATCTGCCCAGTTTCATTTTCAACGTAGAAATTGGAGATGTCACCAGTACAGGTTGGTGTTACCTTAGTAACGGTGCTATATAAATGTATATACTATATACAAGTGGTGTATTTTTCTAATATCTCTCAAGATGCATGTTATATGAGTATGTTATACCTACAGGGTCAAGCTTCATTGTTTTACTACTTAGCTAAAATAATATATATATATATATATATATATATATATATATATATATATATATATATATATATATATATATATATAAATATAAATCAAATACAAATGTGAGGCTTTGATTTATTTTAATAACCGTATTTGTTTTGTTATGTATGTGGGATACATCAGACAAAACTAAATAATAATATGTCGGTTTAATGATGTCTTTTTATTTCTGTAGTGACATCTGTTAAATTTCAAGACAAGTTTTATAGTGTGCCTCAGAGGTTGTTACAGCAGGTTTGAATAACTAACCTTTTTTTTTTTTTTTCTCCCCCCAATGAAGGTCAAGGTCTGAGTAAAAGGGCTGCAAAACATAAAGCTGCTGAAGCTGCTTTAAATATTCTAAAAGGACAGCCAGGTATGAGGTGAGTTATTCACATGAACATACAATAACCAGTTAACCAGTGTTATTGATTCACCCTGGAGCACCAGATGCTAATAGAGTCCGATGCCTTGGTGGGATACCAGTAACAAAGCAAAGTGAAAGGAGAGGCACTCTGCTGCCTTGTGTTTCAAATGCGATGTTAATCAATAGTTTGTTAATTTTATTTTCATGCTGTTATTTACAGAAGATCCTCTGTTCTGTTATACTAAGATACTTGTAAATGATATAAAATGCTGACTTATTTCACATTGAATGCAAATGTATTGTATTTTGTGCAAAAATGTATACATTTGTAGTAGTATATATGTATTCAAGAATATTCACTTCGTAACAGGGCACAATATAAAACAGTTTTTTGACCTAGGTGCATAGGGAATAAAATAATCTTTTGATAATGCTTGCAATTTGCATATCTACTGTATTCCTTCGAATTTAAGACACACTTTTTAAACTCATTTTCTGCATCTTAAATTCGAGTACAGTATAGTGACTCATGTATTAAAATCGGCAACAAAAGATGTGACTGCCCGAGTACACAAACAACAAGGTGACTGACTGGCAGTGGAAAGGTTCCATAGTAGTCATCCTGCAGAGCGAACGCTCTCTTCCTCGATGTAAACAAATGAAACTTTTGCTCAGATCCCACCTGTGTAGCTATGGCCATGGTGAAATAGCCTCGAAGTGGCGCTACTGCGTTCCTAAACAGGCGTAGTCTCCCCAGGCACGCCCCCCAGCCAATCAGGACCTCCCAATCAGCTCAGCTCTAGGTAAGCCTTCCTGTTTACCAGAGCAGCAGTGCAGCTGAACCAGCGACAGGGTCCTCCCTGTCACAAAGCGTCATTAGCTTCCTGAGGAATTCGAAGAGAAGCTTTTACAATTTCAGCGTTTCATTATAAGGCTCCATTCTAATCAGACCCCTGTATTTTTCTACTTGCCCAGCAATACCACAGTTCACAAAAAGGGAGAAAAACATGTGCGATGTAATCACAACTGGAAATGAGGGGCAGCGCATAACTGTAATGCTCTGTGTGACAACAGATGGCTGCAAACTGCCTCCATACATGGTTTTGTTATATGAGTAAATGTATTTTTATTTGATTTTTTTTCCTCAAGTTGAGGATGGGAAATTTGGGCTGCATCTTAAATTCGAAGGAATACGGTAGTTTATTCACAATTTTTTTTTTTTTTTTATTCCTGTTGAATTGGTCAAGCACAGCAGGTTGGACAGTTCTTTGTAGTAACATTTTTTATCATTTAACTATTAACGAAAAATGTACAACAATCTGTGCTAGATTTGCAGAGTTCTTGGTGGAATTTGTTGCACATAAATATATATATATATATTTTTTTACTTGTATTTATTCACAGCATTCCCTTTCCAAAGACCGAGCTGTCTGATTCTCCTAAACAGTCACAAAATCAGTCCAACCCTATTGGCACACTACAGGTTCGTGCACAGATATGCTTTGCTTTTGCTTTTCAATATTGTTTCAATATTTTACACGCCTCTTGGGTCTTAAATCCGTTTTGGAATAAAACCAAAACAAAATTCACATTCAGTTATTCGCGGTAGTGTTCATTAAGAGACACAGTAATTGCATTTTATCTGTCGCTCTGTCCTTTATCAGTGCTTCCTGCTTCAGCATTGCTGATGCTCTAATTGAATGGTAATTGTGGGAACTGAAAAACAAACAAAACAGCATCAGCTTTTTTGCGATGGCAACACTGATTTGGATACACAGGATGCATGGCATTCTGTGTTGCATGTATCACTTGAACACTGCGATGTATGCGTTTGTGGCCAACACTAAAGATAAATGTAAGAGCCCTCACCATAGTATTGCACCAAAGCCAGTAGTGCAGGGTTGTCCAGCATGTAACAATAGAATGAGGCATTTATTCATCCTTCCCTTCACTACAACCAAAGGACCCAATCCTCACCATTTAAAAACAGCCCCAAACCATTACGACGCGTCCACCTTTCACTGACAATAGTCACGTCGATCTGTCAATAATTTTGGTTTGCCTGTCCTATTTTCAATATTGGCACGACCTATTGTCTTCCGTTTTCTAAGGACATTACCCACAGTTGACTTGGGGAGGCCCAACGTGACGGAAATGACGCAAACACTTGTACCCCCTCCACCTGGCACCCAATAACCATTCCATGTTGAAGGTCCGTCAGCTCTTTACCCCGTGGCATGTTGATTAGCACTAAGATTCTGTACCTGCTCACCTTTTATAAAGACCATGCTGCTTTGCAAAAATATCCAAATGCAAGTTGGGAGGGCTCATTTCACATTTGGCTGTGCTGTGACAATACTTTTGGTAACCTAGTGTATGTGCAACCGTCTACAGCAGGTTCTGCTTTATGTTCAAGTGCTTTTTGAATAGTGTTTCAGTTACTGCATAATGGCTTATATACTGAATGGACCTGGTTTCAATAATAATTGAGTGTGAGGTGGTACAGTAACTGATGTGAATTTTTTGACTGTACGTTTTGTAAAGGTGTGTGTCGGCCACGTGATTGTGACAGAGTAAAGGAATGCTGTCCACTCAGATTCAGGATTCAGGCTTAAGGATCGTTCACACTGGGGCGGCACAGGCAATTTATTTTATTTATTTTTTTGTTTACCATTATAGTTAAACTAAGTGTTTACACAGGATGCGGGGCGGCGCAGAAATTTATTTTCACTCCTGAAGCGAACTTTTCATTTGTCGCGTTGTATCAACCAATGAGAAAACAGAAGCAAGCGGTGTCAGCGCATCTCCCCCAATTTCTGACGGGTAACAGAGCATAGAAAATATGGAGCCACTGATTGAAGTGGCTAAATACCCAGAATGGTGTGATCCTGAAAAACGCAGAGACAACGTCTGGATTTTAATGTCTAAAAATCTGGGACTGTTATTTAAGGCCGATTACCATGGTTTTCTTCTAAATAACCCCATATTTCCGAAACGATTTATCAACGTCTGAATTTAATCATAATTTGATACATTAAATAACATTTTAAAAACCAAAGCAAAACAACAAGGGTCAAAAAGCTTAGCTCGCTATGTAGTACGATTAGCTGGCGGGTGTGTTTCGGGCTATTGCAATGGCAGGGGCAAAAACAAGGGCTGTTCAGGGAAGGGTTGCAATTCACAGAGACCCAGAGATCCATGTCCAACTTTTTTTGTAGTATTCAGCAATAGAATAATCTTGATTATTATTTCTAATAGCTGCTTTATGTTTGGCAATTCGTAATTTTAAAGCTCTTTTTGTCTGACCAACGTATACCAGCCCACGAGGGCACGTCAACATAGAAATTACCAGTACTGTTGCAATTAATAAAACTTTTAATTTTAATTTTCTTACCAGATCTAGGATGGGAAATCTGTATTGCAGCAATGTGTACAATGGCCACATTTAAAATTACCGTCGGGGAGTTGGCAACCATGTTTTAGTTTGATCTATTTTAGGACTAAATGAATGAACCAGTTTGTCTCTGATGTTTCTAGCATGTTTGAATGCAAAACTATCTTGTATTATTTCTTTAAGAGAAAAATCACTTTTTCAAATATGCCAACGTTCAAAAGTATTCTTTTCACATCATTAGATAGGTAATGAAATTCAGTCGAGAAACAAGTAGTTTTGTCGTTCTTAATACTCTGTTTTCTTTAAAGAGTTACAATCAAAACATTTAGCTTTTTGCATTGCTTCCTTTAAAAATATCATCATCATATCTGCTAAATTTAAATTTAGAGTACATTTCTTCTGATTTACTAGCAAATTGCGATTCTGTAGTAAAATTCCTTCTTGCACGTAAAAATTGGCCCTTTGGTATGTTTTTAATAAAATGACATGGATGTTGACTTTTTGCAAGGTCGGTTGATTTTGTAAATACAGTAGTTTGTAAAGTATTGGTTTCATCTTTGTAGATTTCTAAATCTAAAAAATGTATTTAACAGATCCGATTTACATTTAAATTGTAAATTAACATGAACCGAGTTGATATAATTAAGAAATTGATCTAGTTGTAATTTTGATCCCGACCAAATCAATAGTATATCAATAATGCAGCGTTGCCATAAGTGAATAAACGGTGAAAAATTATATGTTGTCCAGGCCGGTTCTTGTAAAAACAGTAGTGCTTTTTATTTTCGATCTTGTCTTCCACTGTTGCAATGCTCGGTCATCATGACAGCAGTGGAGACTCCTCAACACTGACAGTCGGCTGGTAGCCCCACAGGGACAACACCCCCCAGCTGGGGAACCATTCCCCACCGCAGACACAGTGCTTTTCCTCCTCCGCAACAACAATGAAACAGTTATAGCAATTAATAAATCTTTAGGCCAGGGGTTTCAGCTCACACCTTTACATTTTTTTCTTTATTGAATGGTATTACAGTTGCAAGAATACTCTGATTAACAAGTATCTTTTTCCACGTTTATTTAATATATAATTTAATATATAATTTATGTCACAACATTTTTGACTTGAAGCGATGCACAGCATAATCTGGATGTACATTGTACCAAACACCGAAAACACATTTACCAGCCGCTACTACTAAAATGCAGCCGCGCCTGAAAAACTAAACAAAAACCTGTTTCTCATTTTTAATCAATTTGGTTTTATTTTGTTCTATTTGTGGAATCTGCACAACAACATACATTGAAGGCAAGTACTTTTGGCAGGAATAAAAGTCTTGTCAGACAAACCCTCTAAATTACGCAAGCGCCAGTTATGAGTCGCTAGTCTGTCAAGCATTTCATACTATTCATTGGGCTTTCAGCGATCGTCTTGCCAAGGTAAGTCTTTAATTGCCTGAGTGAGGAAAAATATCTTTCTGCACATGCTGTTGAAACTGTTAAGGTAGTAAGATTTGCAGAAGCAGTGTATTTGGATAAAGCAGTACATCACACTGGGCAGGTGCCAATATTGCACACTTATTTTCCTTTAACATGTTATTTTGTTGTTTAATTGTATGTTTGTATATATGAATATACTGTGTGTCAATTTCGTGTCGCGTTCAGTGTGAACACAAAAAATCCGCTTGCCGCCCGGCCACACTCAGTGTGAACGACCTTTTAAATGGCATTAAACATAATGGAGTATAGGAAAGGCTTTTGATTTGTGTGTTTCAATAAACAAATTAAAAGTAGAGTGCTAACTGGGGAAGTAGAAATGATCAGTTTAACCCTGAGAACTGTACTAAAGTTGAGGATCAGCTGATTCCTAATTTTGTTCCCTGTATTTTTTCGTTGCAATTGGTACCTAGATAGTATGGAGGTGGAGATGATCTGCAGATAGTTCCATACTAGCGAGTATTCAACTTAGTACAGAACTAAGGACTACATTCAAGTTTGCTGCAATTGCCCAGAGGTGTCCTGTTGTTCTATTGTTATTTATGTATTTGTGTTTGCAATGAAAGGTAAGCTTGATCTACCCTTAAGAGAGATTATATTTTAGCATTGGTATAACCCTCATTTTTTGTATTTTTTTTATTACAACATATAACTTCACTGTTACAGGAGCTGGCGGTCCAAAAGGGTTGGAGACTCCCAGAGTACTCTGCGGCTTTGGAATCTGGTCCCGCTCACAAGAGAGACTTTACAGTGACCTGCAGAATAGAAACATTTCTTGTAACAGGTACTTTAACAATCTAATTACAAGAGGCTCCTAGGTGATGAAGGGTTTTCATAATTCAAGTAACATTTTTATACTGTACTGATAGCAGCTTCAATTACTGATTACGTGATGAACAGAAATTGCTGAAAAGGTAAACTTGTCCAGTAATTACTTTTGTTTGTTTGCAGGGTGTGGGAGCTCCAAAAAAATAGCCAAAAGGTCTGCAGCTGAACAAATGATAGCAAAACTTCAAAATCTGCCAGATAGTTCAGATACCCCTGGGGTAAGCAAACTGACATTCAGGTTTGTTTCCTCTGGGATGCAGTGCAGTAGAGTAGCCCAAAACAGCCTTATGGTCTTTTGGTTTAGGTGCCATGCATACTAATTGATAATACTATCTGATAAAGTAAATAGTTTTGTGCAACATTAATAAATAAATAATGCAAATAGGGTTTAATGATTCCATTAAGGATTTTTTTTTTTTTTTTTTGGTTAAGACATCCGGTTTCAGGTGGGAATCTTTGAAAGATTCTTCGGCAGAGAAGATCACAATGCTAAAGAGAAACCCGCTGAGTATTCCCAACACAGATTATGTGCAGATGTTATCAGATTTGTCTCAGGAGCAAGGGTTTGAGGTCACGTTCCTGGATATAGGTGAGTTCATTTTTTCTGTGTTTTTACTAATCAATCAGTCAGTGGTTTTCTTGGTGTGTTTGTGTTCCTATCATGCCTGGTTGGTCAAGCTGTGTCAGCAGTTCCCTGTGAAAGGGTTGCAAACTATCCACAAGATATACACTTCTACTGTTTGATTATTACAGTTTTAAAATACATTGGTTCTTGCTCTGTAAAAATGTTACATCATCATTGTGTGTTATTTCTGTGTCGAATGTTCATAGTTGGCTATTAATTGGCAATTAATCTCATGCTAAAATCTTGACCTTGCTTGCCTGGCTGGATATTGAGAGCAACATATTTACTTATGAATGCTGCTGTTTGCTCTTCCAGATGAGCTGACTGTGAATGGGCAGTACCAGTGTCTGGCTGAGATCTCTGCTTCCCCGGTCACTGTGTGTCACGGCACCGGGATCTCGTGTGGTAATGCTCACAATGATGCAGCCCACAGTGCACTGCAGTACGTGAAGATCATGGCAACATCAAAATAAGCTATTAGACCAATGAACAATGTGAAGAGAACATAATCATGTTGAATAAAAACTTTTGTTTAACTTAAATTATCATGAAGTAATGTAATCAGGGATTATTTAAAATTACAAACACGTTGTTTACAATTTACAAACCTTCAAAGAAACTCCCATTGAATAAACATTAGAAAGTAGATATGGCATATAAATTAAGTTTTTGAAACACAATTGGTAATTTTAATTGAGGTGAAACGTTACTTTTTTGCCTTGAATAAGACGCAGACCAATATAGAATTTAACTATACATTAAACAGTAATTCAAACATTGAGGTTTTTTTTTTTTTATCATAGTAACCCTTACAAAGTAAGTAGCGGGGTTCCGATATAGCATTATACATCTTCACGTGTTGCTCCAACTTTAAATAACATACCTGTAAATTTGTGTTTCCATTGTTAACATCCTGACAACTTATAACACTTTTAATGTTGTTTTATAACCCTTTTCAAAATGTCAGCTCTGGTACACTGGGGTTTGAGATCTGTCCTCTAAATCACTGTAGGAAGCACGATTATAAAACAAAACGACGTAAGTGCTCTGGCTTTTCTGTTCCGCACCCCATCATGGATCATTATTGCTGTGTCACCTGTTTGACAATGTGGGCAATGATTCTTACACTATCACTGCACTAAGGCAGGCGTTTTGAAAAGAGCTTTGAAAGTCTAAAAAAGTTGTCAGGATGTTAACAATGAAAAGAAAAATTACAGGTACGTTATTTAAACAGTTGTAGCAACACTTGGGGACGTGTAACGCTATATTTTTCAGAACCCTGCTACTTACTCAAAGTGTCCTAGTGTGGCAGTAGCTGGGTATCATGGATTTTCAGAGTTTTAAAACGTGTATGAATGATTTTGCGTTGCTTTTCAGTTAACTTGACTGAGATATCTCTTGTAGAAAACGGAGCATAGTCTGCCTAAACCCAGCTGGCATTTTTTATTACTTTAAAAACAAAATTTCTTGACATTTTGTAGGACACAACATTCAGCAGACAACTTGTTCTTGGCAAAAAAGATTTGTAAAAACCTAATATTTCAAAAAAAAAAAAAAAAAAAAAATGATATATGTATATATATGGATTAGTAGAATTGGAAAATGTTCTTCTTGCAAAAGTATTTAAATCTAAAACATGTACAGTATAATATTATACCAAACATCATTATTCCACACTTAGAAGCTGCATTGTAACAATAAGAGTAGATCCAAGGGTAACTGTACAACTGGGAGACTGCACTGCACTCAAAACATATAAGAACTGGCACAACTTCATACCGCACAGGTTCGCTTCCTGACTGTATGAAGTTAGCAGTCTTCACTACGGATTCTGAAAGGAGCGTTGCATTGGCTCTTGCACTGCCGTGAGTTAGGGAGGCAAAACCGTCAGGGACTGTTTCTCCTCATTGTGCTCTAGCAAACCCTGCTGTCCAGGTGCCCAGTGAGCTCAAAAGTGGACACTTGCAGGGCTGACCTTTGTCCTCCAGAGGTCAGTAGCTCGTTGACATCTGCTCTCATTCCTGGGTGTAAAAGAGGAAGCTGGCTCGGTCGTGGGATCGGAGGACGCCCACTGAACCTTCAGGTGTCCTGAGCTGTGTGGGGAATTGCTGCGGTGAGGGGAAACATTACTGGACATTCTAAATTGGGGAGAAAATCAGGGGTAAAATAATTGGGCACACTAAATTAAAAAAATAAAAGTAGTAACTGGCACTTCATAACAAAAGACAACTGTGGTGTGTTGGGTTAAAAACTAGCAAAATAAGTTAAAGGAAACCCTGCAACTTGCATTCGGCTTATCATTGCCTTCATCAGGGTACAAAGCAGACAAAGGACTGGCAAACTTGTATCCTTTCCCATAACAAGCAAATTAGCAACCAGTTTGTTAATTTTGGCCAGTGTCTGTCTGCCAGTTGCCACAGTCCACCTGATGAGGCACCCATTTAAAACAATGCTGCCATAGGACAGTGGTGACAGTGTTCAGGATGTAGAGTTAATCATATCGTGATGCCTAATGCAAGATCATCCTAAGTCAGGTTTTGATTTCTTCTGTATAAAAATGGACAGGGAGTTACCCACCATAATGTGATAAAGTCAGACAATTTTACATTCTGGTCTCTTGGGGTCATTTTGATTGGCCAGTGATTTAAGCAATAGAGGAATGTGTATGAGCTGCTATAATCCAATTTCTATTGTAAGTAATAGGATAAAAGCCTGCATTAGGACGTTTTTACTTTAGGCTGAATGTACTGTATGTTTCTGTGTCTGGCATTGTCTGATTGATGTCTTCTCTTAACAGCACTCAGTGGGCCTCATTCACTAAACAGCGATAATGTGTTTTACCTGCTGTATTCACTAACCAGAGGTAGGCAACCTAGCACGTGGAAATAAGTATGTGGAAAAGGTACCACATTCAAGTCATTTAAATAGAATGAATAATGTTAATGGGTGGAAATGTATGCAAATTACGTCACAAAATACCACAAGGGAGGTATTGAAAGATGTGAAAACCATATTCACTTAAGGGCGCTAGCTTTACTAGGTGCCTCAACGTGTGTTAAAAGTACCGCTTATTGAAACCAGGCAGTGTCACAGAACCAGCAGAAGAGCTGCACAGGAGAGCAAGGAGTCGGGGAGAGAGTATTTCAGACCAGGGACACGTTACTAGGGCTGTGTGAGGAGGAGGTAATAACTAGGTAAAGACTGAGCACAGATCATACTAGTCTTATATGTAGGGCCCCGGAAAATTCACAATATCACGAATTTCACAGAAATCGTGTATTTGACTGCCTACCGTGAAAAATATGCATTTTATTTCTTACAGTATTGTACATAACTCTTCACCTCCCCTGTTCATGTCATACTTTTATCATGTAGCTGTACACAGCCCGCCGTCAGTGCTGTGCATTTGGTTGCTACAGCAACAGGGTCAAACAAATAGTGGCTTCATGATTGGTGAATTTCACATACTGTACAATGACGCAACATGCGAGTCGAAGGCGGGAAGTAGTGGTGGGCAGTTTGATTTTTTTTTACTGACTCGATTCATATAAGTTTAACTGCACTAACAGGAAATAGCTAGCTAGAATCTATAGTTGATTGTCTGGGTTCTTAAACATAAAATGAAATATAGTTTGACAAACAATATTACATTTTAGTAAGAATCCTGGAGAAAATATAAGAGTATGAACTATTTAACATTGTTTAGCCAACAGTATAACTGCAGTCAGTTTAATAGCCAGCAACCTTACAAAAACTGATCTGCTGTTATTTATTTTATGATAAATGAATGTCAATTGAATTACTTACATCTTCTTTATATGGGTAAGCAAGAGGCTTTATTTGAATTGACAGATCCATCCCTCCCAACTATACAACACAGCTACGAGAAGTTAAAAGTTGCCAAAGCACAGCACTGCCATCTATTATACTGATTTGCAACAAACCCATTATAGGCATTTAAATATAATTTCAGTATCAAATGACATCACTTTTTTAACATTAAAAAAGAGACGTTTCACCAAACATGTAAGTAGTGAAGTTATAATTGACTGAGCAAGTGCTTTGCTAACTTTTGAATAATATTAAAAAATAAATCATAGGGAGATCAAGTTGAACAAACAAATATTTATTTCCTTTGCAGAGTTAACCACAAATGTTCCATTAACAATTACTTTCTCTGCTTTGACTGTCTCGCAGGACACTGTCTCTGGGGCAAGCAAGATGCTCCCCTCTTCCTCCGCTCATTGTGACAAATTCAGAACCAGTACTTACCTTTTCTTTTGAGCATCCTTATATACTGTAATAAAGTGTGTGTAAACCTTGTGTATAATTCCGTGCAACGTGACAACTTGCAAATTAACCATTTAGCTCAAGTTATTTGTGCATATAATTAGCTTTGTGAATAGAGCGACTGCTGCTTCATTTTTGCACGCGGTGTGGCTTCCCCCTGCCACGCGGTAATTCTGGTCATTTACCGTCGTTTAGTGCTTGAGGCCCAGTGAGCACAAAGCACAACACCAAGTTAGGAAACACAGAAACATGTTCATAAAATGTTTGTTCAAACCTGTATTACAGCATTTTTGTTTTCAGACGTCTCTCATCTTTTTAGCTGGTGTGTTTTTAAACAGAGTGTTTGAAATAACAATTTTACTTTTTTATTTTTTAATAAAAATACTTAGTTGGACATTACTGGTCCTTTTAAATGTGAATGCAATATGCAACGATGTTCAGCTGTGTGAGGACTGTCGTAGGACTGCAGCAACATTTTCATAAAACACGTGACAATGTTTTCACTGTGGCATACTTTTATTTTATTGTATGTTGTGGAACGTTTTTAAATAAAAAGGTTACTTAAAATGACAGCTAAATTGAATGTCTCCTCTGTGTTGATTTGTTGTGATAATGGTAACACATTGCCCACTTAGTTCAGTTATTAAGAGACATTATAGCTGCTGTATAAATTGGGCTTCTTGGGACATTGGGAATTGCAGTAGAAGTACATCTACGGGTATTTAGATTTATCGTAGAATCAAAAGGAAATTGGAATGTCCTTGACTGCGTGGTTTAATTCTGTACTTTCTTTGCATTAGTACTAATTTATACATTATTGCATGCAGATAATGATTGTCTTGTTTATTACATATGCAGACCTAATACATTTATTTTCATTTGCTAGTGATAATAAAAAAGGGATATTGCACTTTCATATTAGATTGTAGTCTTACCAATATTGCACATTATGCATTTTCTTATATTGCTAGATGTCCATTGTAATACTACACAAGGTCAAAGTAATTGTAAAATGTGCAATACTGTATATCAGTGGTCCAGAACGGTTCTATGCTCTGTAGTATCACCACAAAGCAAAACAAACAAGTCTATGTATCTATTGATATGGTATTTGTAGCTCCTGTGTGTCAGGCTAACATACACACAAAAAAAAAAACAAGTCCAGATTCTGTTATACATTTTTATTAGAACAAGCACTAGATAGCAGCAGTGTACAGAGTGGTCATGGGAAGATATGTATATGTAGTAATTATACAATTGCACTTCTTCAGAGATATCCATAAGAAAATGGACTTAAATATTTATCTTAAGACTGTCCAACACAGCACTGTGTGACACTCTGTAACATTTAAATTAAAAAAAAAAAAAAACCTTTTCATAAGGCATTTGCAACATTCATTGGCAGGCTTGTCATGTGCACATGCATTTATAATTTACACTACAACAGGGAAATAACCTTGTGTCGTAAACAAAAAAGAAATTCTCTCTGCTACCATAACAGAACTAACCTTAACCTGTAGTTGATATCTTTGCATTTAAACATATTTGCCGTTGTTGTATTGCAAAAGACTTTAAGCAAAAGTACATAACTAGTGTAAATAATAGATATTGTAATGGATTACACAGTACCTAAGAGGACATTTGGTAGGTTTAATTGCATGGAGTGATTGTACTTGATGTATACATTTTGGTCCCACAAAAAAGCATGGGACAGTTTTTTTTTTAAGAAAACGGAGCACAAATAAACATCAATATCTGGAGGAATACTTTTTATTGAAACTGATTGTGTTTTTATTAATACTATTTTGTTCCAAACATGCCTTTTCAGTACAACCAAATGAGCATGTAACTGATATGTTAGGCTCCTATATCAAGCTGTATGAGAATGAACACAGCTGCAGAAAGAACTGCATTTTCAGAAATGCTGATTCCTCTGATAAATCATCCCTAACTATTAAGCATTCGATAGCAATACTAACAGAAAAGATTTCTAGTTGAAATGTTTGTCATTGATCTTATAAATCATGAAATTAAACCGCAGTGTATTTCCAAAAAAATACAGAAGAAAAATGTGGCCTGTTTAACAGGAATATAGTCCTCAATTACAACAGGTTTTTAATAAGCTGTATTTGGGAACAGGCGACTGTTACTCAGTTGGATTGTTATTTTTTTCTAGTACTCAGCACAACAGCATTGTACAGTATTTATTTCTGGGTTGGACCACACTAAAGGTGCTCATACTGGTGCTTTGATATGGAGAATTCTCTAAATTCTCTAAATACTGGTACCAGTAATTATCGCTTTAAGGCACATCAAGTGGAATTGTTACAAAGAAACTTACAATATGACATGGTAGATAAATAAGTACATGTTATGGTAGTATATTTTACACTTTAATGTAAAAATGTATATTGGAAGTTTTGTAAAATAAATATGATAAAGATAAGATCGTTCCAGATTATAAAAGGGACACCTGTCACCACATGTGGTGCTTGGACAGTATAGTGTTTAAGACTAAAAAGTATAATACATACAGATGAAATGTAACAATTTTCCCCTTGGGGTCCTTGAACTGCAGCAAACAACCACTTTTGAAATGACTGCCAATTAAACCAATTATTGCATATTCCATGTGAAATAGGTTTGAAAGAACTTCTGTACAAAGATCATGTAAGCTTGAGTTATACATTCCAGATACTGTATCACAGCGAACAGTCACTTAACCAGATACTGTATCACAGCGACCATTCACTTAATGAAAGAATGCCCAATATGCATGTTACGGCTGAAATTAAATACAATCATTAAAAACCTGTTTCTTAAATACCCTACTCTTTAAAAAGTTATAGAAAAAAAGATTTATATGTTCACTGTCATAAATGTATGATTCCCCACAGCCATATTCTCTCTAGGGATGAGAGACTTTATAAGCATTCACTAGAAACTGAAATGCAGCTAAACATAACAGGACAAAAGGATCAAAGGCCAAATCAAAGAAAAATGTCTTGAGCCCATAATTCCCTTGTGCCTACTTGCACTTTGACCTTGTGAGATCTCGGAAGGTAAGCAGAGCTGATCATGGTTTATAGATGAATGAGAGACTTTAATTGTGTAGTGTTGGTGGCTCAGTAAGAGTTACATTTGCAGTCAGCACAGATGACTTGCTGAACCAGAGGAGAACTGCCACATATACCATAGACACAATGCAGAACTTGAAATTCCAGAAGCACATAACACCAGGTGATTATATTTACATGTTACTGTATGTTTTAGTTTTTTTTTCTTTTTTCGTTTATGTAACACATAATTCCGGCCAGCCGGTGAATTTATTTATTTATTTGCTTGGGGTTCAAGCAAACATGGATGCAAGTACTGGTTATGACTTTCTATTCTAGTTTTAAAAATATATCATTATTATGTTCTGAACTCAAAACATTGTTAGGAGCTTGGTAGGTAACGGGCTTAGTTCTTGCCTTTATTGATCGCATGTTCAGATCCAGCATAGGATTACCTGGTCTTGATGATATGAAGCAAGCAAGCATTGACAAACAGCTGCCCTGTATGAGAATCTGAAAATAAAACTTGCTTGTCGCTAATTTATTACAACCGATATATACTATGCTTATTCTTGAATTTGATTAAAAAGGTATTTACAAGAATTTGGCTATAACATATCTTGCATAATATAAACTACAAAGTTTATATCAACCCACGGTCATTAGTAACATCAAGATTACTCAACAAATGTGTTCGTTTTTACTTCTACTTTTGCTTAAAATGTTGGATTACATTTTTTTCATAAATATAAATATATTTTAGTCCTACTGATGCTGCTTTTTAGAAGAATCATTGCACATGTTAATTCAATATAACTTAGGTTGATGAATGCCACCCTCGAAACATGATGTGCATACTTTTAAAATACAGGTAACTGATAGTCACATATTCTACATCCTACTAAATCATAGAGCTTTAGTAAAGCTTAAATCATATGCGTTTAATATGTCTGCAAAATGCATTCATTGTGTTTTAAGGCAAAGACTGTAACTTCTAGTCCTGTCCTCACCCAGACAACTTTCTGCATGTCAGTTCAGGGAATAGCTGTGACAACAGCAATAGCTGTTTGGTAAACATTGCCCCTGATGCAAGGGAGTGGTGATGTTGTTCTGTTAAAACCTTTCTTGAAGCAGAATGTTAGGGTTTTGAAGAATATCCTTATTCCCACAACCAAAAAAAAAAAAGGATACTGAACTGAAAATATGAAACTGCAATAATTGTGCATAGGTAAAAGCTTCTTTGTTAGAAACGAAGCACTGAACACAAACCACCCAGATGTTACCAAAGCTGAGGGTTTTCCAATGTACTGAAACCAGGGACTTTCCGTAGTTCCCAGTAGGTGTTGTTGGTTACCCACTTTTCTCTCTGATTGGCATCAATCACTTTCCTGCAATTAAAACATTGACATGTAATAAGGGATACAATCAACTGTAATAGGTACTGCTGTTATTATATACAGTCAAGTATAGGTATGATTTCCAATCATTATATGATCTACTTTGTTGAATTTGTAATATCTCTTTAATATTGTACTTGAGACTGTACCCCTAAAGAGTAAGTAGTCTTGATCAGCTATGGTCACATGAGTGCTTGTCAGTGTGAACAATCAGATTGCATCTTGACAGCTGAGTTTCAACATTTACTTGCCCTCTGTACAAGCAGGCAGTCAGCCATTTCAAACTTGAGCTTCAATCACAGACACAGTTTGATATGCTTCATGACCTCTCAATTGGAAGTTGTTTATGCTAATGTGCACCATGCGTAAGGTATGTGCCCCTTCACCTACTTGAAAAAACGTGGTTGATACTCGATATCGTTTTCCTCTATGCATCTTCTCCTTGATCTCTGCAGATCCTCTATCCTTTGCTTTTCATTGGTTGCAGCTTCTACATTCCCTTCTTCAAGAAATCTGGACAGAATTAGACACACCACAATGTGCAAAACAGAAGCTTAGATATCTAAACAGAATGCGATAATCATTTATTATTTATTTCTTATCAGACGACCTTATCCAGGGTGACTTACAATTATTACAAGATATCACATTATTTTTTACATACAATTACCCATTTATACAGCTGGGTTTTTACTGGAGCAATCTAGGTAAAGTACCTTGCTCAAGGGTACAGCAGCAGTGTCCCCCATCTGGGATTGAACCCACGACCCTCCGGTCAAGAGTCCACAGCCCTAACCACTACTCCACACTGCTGCCCCAAGATGATTAGAGACAGACCACAATGTGCAAAACAGAAGCGAAAGCATCATTATTAAAAGAAAGAGTTTCCTAAATGAGCCTATATAAAACACATTTCACTAAATGATTGAATTAATTAGGTGTTAAAAACGATGCTTATTTAAAAACAAAATATAGTCACACATGAAACTGGCCAGTAGGGGGAGCTATTGCACATGTATGTGATGTTGCTTCAGAGGATCCCTGTAAATTCTTTCAACGCTAATATCTGAAAACAGGAGAAACAACTGACTAATACAATACAGCAAGGTACCATTACATCTAGGTGCATTTCTTAAAAAAAAAGCAGAGCTGCTGACAAATACTGAAATACAGAATACAGAATACAGTTTGTATTGGGTCACAAATGCAAACCTGAATCTACAAAAGATGAGCAGTTTCTGAAACAGAAAAACAAAACAAAACATGGTTCTTGCCTCTGATCCGGTCTAAAACGAGCGTCGGTTGGAGGAATAAGATCTTTAATCGTCGGGCACAGCTCATTAAGTTCTATAGCAAATCTGGTGAAGCCGTAATACATCTCGTAATCCGTTGGCATGGAGCCTGCGAAACAACATGAAACCCATTTACTGTACTGATGGGGTATTCACAAAGCTTTCTCAACTCAGTAAACAGTGCTGTTAAAATACTTTGGAGTAAAGAACTGAGTTTGAAAATGAATGTACTGAAAATCTTTATCTGTTGTGAATAATAAAGAAAAGCAGCAGTAACCTGGAATGTTATTGTTGCTTCCAGCTGTTTAATATATTGTGTTCAGTTTAAGTAGGTGCACCAGACACTAGAACTTTTTTTTAATACATAAGTTATTATTATAAAGTCATAAAGTGCCATGCACCATTTCCAATGTCACCATTGTATGTGTAGGTTACTCTTTTCCATCAAGGCTTTTACCATAAGGCCTGTATTCTAAGCTTGTAGCCTGCACTCCACATGACACTTCATTAACAGTATTAATACTGAAAACACACCGGGACTATACAAAGGTTTTGTATCCGGTTTTGACACCTTCATAAATATTGTGCAGCAAACATGAGAATATTGCCTGATATCTAGCTCAGATTTGTACATTATAAAAGTGATTCGTTTGAAGGGAAGTGGATTTATATTCCCCAAATTTCCCAGAACAATTGGACTGTTTTTATATTGTTCCGTTTACAAAGAATGTGTCCAACTGCATGACTTCAAGAAATGGACAATCTACAGGTACTTAAATGAAAACAAAAAACAATATGGTGCCCAAAATCGTGTACCTTCATTATTAGATGTCAATATATCTATTTAGAGATTAAGTTAACGCTGATGAACTCTTACCTGGCCTCCATATACATTTTGCAGAAGGTGCAACGCCACAGTACAGCCCTTCATGCCACTTCCCAAACAGCCGATGCACCACCTTCCCTTCCTGGTCCATCACAAAACCCTGGACTTCATTCACGCTTGAACTCCAGTAGTTTCCCTAAACATTTCATTGGCACAATGAGGAGTGCAGCTTACAATGACTAGATAATACCCCTCGTGTATGCATGTCAGTAAAAAGATCTACAAAACCTAATTATCTTTTCACAATCCTAGTATTAAGGTGTAAAACAAAAAAACTCAACAACATTATTATTGAAACACAACCTGGAATAATATATATATATATATATATATATATATATATATATATATATATATATATATATATATATATACAGTACTGTGCAAAAGTTTTAGGCAGGTGTAAAAATGCTGTAAAAGTAAGAATGCTTTCAAAATAGACATGTAAATAGATTATATTTATCAATTAACTAAATGCAAAGTGAGTGAACAGAAGAAAAATCTAAATCAAATCCATATTTGGTGTGACCACCCTTTGCCTTCAAAACAGCATCAAGCATCAATTCTTCTAGGTACACTTGCACACAGTTTTTGAAGGAACTCGGCAGGTAGGTTGGCCCAAACATCTTGGAGAACTAACCACAGTTCTTCTGTGGATTTAGGCAGCCTCAGTTGCTTCTCTCTCTTCATGTAATCCCAGACAGACTCGATGATGTTGAGATCAGGGCTCTGTGGGGGCCATACCATCACTTCCAGGACTCCTTGTTCTTCTTTAAGCTGAAGATAGTTCTTAATGACTTTCGCTGTATGTTTGGGGTCGTTGTCATGCTGCAGAATAAATTTGGGGCCAATCAGATGCCTCCCTGATGGTATTGCATGATGGATAAGTATCTGCCTGTACTTCTCAGCATTGAGGAGGCCATTAATTCTGACCAAATCCCCAACTCCATTTGCAGAAATGCAGCCCCAAACTTGCAAGGAACCTCCACCATGCTTCATTGTTGCCTGCAGACACTCATTCGTGTACGCTCTCCATCCCTTCGTGAACAAACTGCCTTCTGCTACAGCCAAATATTTCAAATTTTGACTCATCAGTCCAGAGCACCTGCTGCCATTTTTCTGCACCCCAGTTCCTGTGTTTTCGTGCATAGTTGAGTCGCTTGGCCTTGTTTCCATGTCGGAGGTATGGCTTTTGGCATAAGTCTTCCATGAAGGCCACTTCTGACCAGACTTCTCCGGACAGTAGATGGGTGTACCAGGGTCCCACTGTTTTCTGCCAGTTCTGAGCTGATGGCACTGCTGGACATCTTCCCGATTGAAGGGATGTAAGCATGATGTGTCTTTCATCTGCTGCAGTAAGTTTCCTTGGCTGACCACTGCGTCTCACGGTCCTCAACGTTGCCCGTTTCTTTGTGCTTCTTCAAAGAGCTTGGACAGCACATCTGGAAACCCCTGTCTGCCTTGGAAATTTCTGCCTGGGAGAGACCTTGCTGATGCAGTATAACTACCTTGTGTCTTGTTGCTGTGCTCAGTCTTGCCATGGTGTATGACTTTTGACAGTAAACTGTCTTCAGCAACCTCACCTTGTTAGCTGAGTTTGGCTGTTCCTCACCCAGTTTTATTCCTCCTACACAGCTGTTTCTGTTTCAGTTAATGATTGTGTTTCAACCTACATATTGAATTGATGATCATTAGCACCTGTTTGGTATAACTGTTTAATCATACACTTGACTATATGCCTACAAAATCCCTGACTTTGTGCAAGTGTACCTAGAAGAATTCATGTTGTTTTGAAGGCAAAGGGTTGTCACACCAAATATGGATTTGATTTGATTGATTAGATTTTTCTTCTGTTCACTCACTTTGCATTTAGTTAATTGATAAATATAATCTATTAACATGTCTATTTTTGAAAGCATTCTTACTTTACAGCATTTTTTCACACCTGCCTAAAACTTTTGCACAGTACTGTATATATATATATATATATATATATATATATATATATATATATATATATATATATATATATATATATATTTACCACTGCTGAAATCCCTAGGCACTATTAAAAAAGCTAAACTGTCTGTTGCGATTTGACCTCATTGTTATGTTTCATCTTTGTTTTAAAATTGCTTGAAAGTAGTATTTATTGTATACAGCAAATACCTTAATTGTATCTTTCATAGCAGGCTTTCCAACATGTTTCTTATGCATTTCTTACCTTAACGAATGTGAGTTTACAAATACACAGGCTGCTTTTTATATTTCTTATTGTTATTTCTCCATAATGTTCTATCCATCTTCTACCACTGAGGATGTTGTGTATGCAGGTAGTGACTTTGTTCCATTCATAGTGATCGCCATACCTGTACAAAAGTATTGAAGTAAAAAAAAAACAGCCATTTTTCACTACAGCTGATGCTTTCTGTGATTATCTAGATTTTAGAACCTACACCCTTTTATATAATAAAGAAATACATGCAGCAATAGAGCCCAAGTTTGAATAACATACACATATCCTAGCACATTTTATGTACTGCATGTAACTGAGATGAAGTGTCTCAGAGTACCTCACATCTGGAAAAATAACAATTTATTTTATGGATTGTTTATCGAATCAGTGGATGAAATCTCTAGAGAAACTGTAGTATCTGAAGCCTTATTCAGACAGCCTGCTAAGAAAAATGAGGCTGTGTGGTCCAGTGGTTAAAGAAATGGGCTTGTAACCAGAAGGTCCCCGGTTCAAATCCCACCTCAACCACTGACTCATTGTGTGACCCTGAGCAAGTCACTTAACCTCCTTGTGCTCCGTCTTTTGGGTGAGATGTAATTGTAAGTGACTCTGCAGCTGATGCATAGTTCACACACCCTAGTCTCTGTAAGTCGCCTTGGATAAAGGCGTCAGCTAAATAAATAAATAATAATAATAATAATAAAAAATAAAGCACTACGTAAGATCTTATTAGCCTGACTGAAGTGACATACATATTCATTATGGGATCTTAGAGCTCTGCACTGAAATAGCCCTTGGCCCTTGCCAAGCTGCCAGATGAAAAGGGTGGCACATTAGCAACTGTTGTTCTTTAACTTTGTGGTCCTATGTCGGACCTGGTCCGACATTGCAATTTTCCCTTTCCGGTCTAATGTCAGACCTTGTCCGACATCATCAAAAAGACGTAAAAAACTGGTCTCTAGTTGTTTTTTCTCTAGAAAAAGCCGAGAAAACCATTTAATGGCCGAGTGAGACAGATAGGAGCCGAGAGAAGCCGAAAAAAAGGGCGTATCTCATGAATACAGATAGCCCCGACATAAACATAAACAAACAAGATAGCTGCTTCTGCATCCAGCGCTTAAAGAATATCACAGACATTTGCAGAGTTTTTTTTAGATGTTATAGTAATAAAAATGACTTGGATCGCATTATTGAGGAGTTTGGTGATAAAACAAGTGATCAGGAGATGATTTATCGGTATGTACTACTATGTAGAGGTATGTGAAAAATACAGCGAACAAGGGGTGGGGCGGGGCTGGAGATGCAGTACATACATATATAATCAAACAGCTCAGTTTATACTACTCGTTGAAAGAAATTGGTAATTTATTAAGGTCTTATTTTCAGGAAGGACATGTAAGAGGTTGGGTACATTGGGTACTGCAAACAGTTACAGATAGAAAAGAACATCATGTATACAAGGTCTGTTTATCTTTAACATTTAGACACTATATTCTACTGCAATGCTTCTACAGTATTTATTACAAAGCTGTGTCAAGAAGCAATATTTTTCCTAGTAATAATATAAAAAAATAATAACTTACTTTGGAAGTGCAACATTCACGATTCCTATGGGGAGTATTTCCATGGATTTCCCCCAGAACTTATTTTTCCATCTGATATCTAAAAGAAGCAATGTGGTTAAGAATTCCATGCAGTAATGCTGTGGCCTTTACTATACATGTTTTTAATCCCCTTTTATATTAAGTGTCATATTAAGTTTCATTAAGTATCAAGTTTTTCAAGTGGGATGACTAAAATGACAAATAAATGTCTTCTATGTATTCAGTCCTACTTCCCAGGGTTTCGCTTAATAAAACACACTTACGGTGCTAATACAGTTAAGATTGATTTGCAGTCAAATACCCTTACCGGAGTAACCAATGTCCTTTGCCATTTGATCTAATAAGTAGGAGCAGTTAACCAGCTACAGAAGCCCTGTTAAAGCACACATACTACTTTATTGAGTAGTAATGTTTCAGGGAGCCATGATTTAATTATTCTGTACCTTTTTAAAGACACCTGAAGCGCTCAATAAAATGTGGAAAATAGAAGTCAGGATCTGCACATTATGGTAAAGTAACCTTAGGCCAGGGTGTCATCAGTTAACAGCTGTATAAATCTCTTGAGAAACAAAAGCAAGCCATTTGTCACAAATTGTTGGCAAAATTTTTTTTGAGATGTTCATTTTACAATGCCAAATATATAACGTATACATAGAACCATGGCTCATACCAAAGTTCCACTGTGTGCAATTTTGAGAATGACTAAAATTCTTACCTTGCCAAAAAGTAAATTTCTTGGATTCACAGTGGCACGCTGAGATGGGTGGATGGTGGCTAACCTACGAAAAGTACAGCAGGAATGTGCTTAAAGAACTGAAGAATTGTATATTATAATACGTACAGTAAACTAATTAATATAAATCTTTAATTTCCATTCCGTTACACTATATGAACAAAATACTCATATTGCAGCAGTGTAAACTAAAACACTGCAGACCTTGGTGAGTTAGTCAAGCTTCCAGAGTATTCACTGTACTCCTGTTGCAAAAGGCAATGTGACCTAAACAAATGCTCAAAGTAATCACAGCTGCTGCTTTTCAGACAACTTAATTTTAGGCACTCAGATTATTGTAGCTGACAATACAAAAGAAAGAATGAACAAACAAGATCTCGGTCTAATGAGCTAGTATTCGATAATACAACTTAAGATAAGTGAGCTAGCTCTTAGCTTCAATCGCCCTGGATGACAGCAACTAACAGTATTGTTCATGAGAAAAACAAGCGGAGCAAAGCACTGAGCTGCTGAACTTCCCCGGCTTGAAGACGGAGAATGGTGGGAGCATTATAGAAAGCTGAAGTGGTTTCAATGTGAAATAAAGCATGATGTGATAAAGAGTTGAACTTGCAATGCAGGACTCTGGTAGTGCATTTGTAAGGGTGTTTCAAAGGATGAAGAATAGAGGTAAACATATTGTAATATACATAAAGTTATTTATGTATAGTGAGGCTCGTTACCAAAAAAATAATATAGGAAGACTTTCCTTGAAATATGAAAATATATTATTAATGTGGCAAAACCAAGGATAATTTGTACTTTAATGATGTCACATGTCTTTCCTAATAATTACAATTTGTTATACCAGTTAGTACATACCTGCTCTGCAAAAAAGCACAAACCCTTATCTTCCCTTATACATTCATAGGTCTCTCCAAGAACAGGGTTAAAAGGCTTACTGCCTGCTCTGTAGTATGTCGAAGAATATCCGGAAACTGCAAAAGCAGCAATAAGGATCTGAAAAATAAGGACAAACAGAATATGTAACCTTCTGTGGTTTATTACAGTAAACATGGTAATTTACATTAAAGTGTGTTTATTTTGTATTTTGCAAAGTGGATTAATTCACACTAAGGCAACATTGACTGTAAAATGTACTATACATTACTAAGAAATTCTTCACTAGTTTTTAGTATCTCTTTTAGTAAAATCCACAAAGAAAATGATCAACTGTAATATAGGTTAGGTGTGTGTGTCTAGATAAATAAATAGTAGTAGTGACAAAAGAAAGTATGCCGATATGCAAATATTTTGCAGCATTAGGTGAATTGTATAAAAACAATACCCAGGCCTTAAGAAAACAAACATAATTAAAACATCAACCCTAAAACTTAAGGTCTACCTTTGATTCGTTTCATGATTTCAAGGGGGAGGCTGTTCTAGGGAATTGAAACCAAACATACACTTGTTGCTACACGTTCTGGACTTAACAACGTATGTTTAGTAAAGAGCCGATGGTTTGGAATACTGAGGAACTACAAGTCAGCGCAATTTGATTGAGTGTTTTCTGTGCTTACAAGAAACCAACGTCTGATGGCAGGCCGCTTACCATGCGCTCATACGGATCCTCCGTCTCAGCAGCCTTGTCCAGCAGCTCTGTGTATTCCAGCTCCTCACAGAGATGCTGGAGGGTGTTGAGAGGCTCATTTAGCTCCACGGGCATGGACACCTTGGACAGGTCCTTGCCAATGTTGTTCCTCAGGATGTTCCACAGGTTTATGTTGCTGGTATCTGGCGAGGGGGCAGGGAGGCATGTGCGCCGGCCATTGCGGAATCCACCCCCGGCTAGGCCACCGTTTGGTACTGCAAACAAAGCACAAGCAGAAACACACAACTTGCTTTAAAAACATATATTTATTTTTGTTGTTGAAAAAAACAGATACTCAATAAATGTTTCTGTTACAGTAGTACCAAGTTCCAAAAATCTGTAAGGATATGTAACACATACTTGGCCTGTTATCTGCAACGCTGGCATTGTCCTCTGAAAAGTTGTCACTGACATCACTGACATATGATTCATCATCTGATCCCTAAAGAGACAAATAGAGAGCTGTATTACTAATGAAACCCAGAAATGTAGCCTTTATCTTTGATAATGAATTAAATAATCCCTGTAGTGCACTTTAGATTAAGTTATAGCTGAAATTGTATTTCCTAGCCACTAGATTCAAATGTTAAAGTGACAGAAACATCTACATCTAAATAAAATGAACTTAGTTTGCAACATCAATGTCTGTTTTTATGGCCTAAACAGACCTTAATACATTTACCCTAAAATTTATAAACCTGATATTTTTGTATTGTCGCAACCCTCATTTTACTCTATTTTTATTGTAGGTTTTAATTACGTTAATAAGTGGATGTATAAATCACCACTGGGTTATTATAGAGTGTAATGCGGTATTTAGATTTAGCTTTAGACATTTAGACCATTAAAATAGACCCCATAGAGTTCCAAGAGGCTGGTGCTGTCTTGCTATACTGCATAACATTTAACTGGTTGATTCAACCAAGCCTGAGGAACAAGTGATGGGTGTGTAATATTTCCAAGCATAGATAGATAAAGAAATGCAAACTACATGACTTTTCTGTACATGACTAAGAAAACAATTATGGACAACCTTTTGAGATACTGTTGACCTCCAGCAGAGTACACTGAAATTGCTGCCACCGACTTAACCCTTATAACAAATGGAAAAGAGATTTATAAACAGTTATTTTTTTAATTCTATTTTGCGTTATCTTGGTTCACCACATAATTCGAATTAACGGCAGACTAACTGAAGCACATGTGAGTCATCACTAGTGTTTTATCTAGAATTCCAGTGGTGGTCCGCACCCTCCCTCCGTCCCTCACCTCATTCTCTGATGAGCTTGCTGACAACAGCACTTCTTGGGCATCAAAGAATTCCGAAACGGATTCTGACATGGACAGCCTGCTCTCGTTGGAGGCTTGCTGTGTCAGTGGGAGGCTGACATGTTCATTGGGCTGGAGACCAAACAGAACAAAACGTGCTTGATGAGTTATTTAACACTTACACTATTGGCAGGAATACAGATTCTAACTTGCTTGCCAATCTGATTCAAAGTATTGCAACCAGACACCTTTTTAATGTGTAGAAAGAAGTCATTTCTAGGAGGCATTGAGTTTCAAGAAAACACAAATCAATATCCTCAGCTGCCTTTTAATTTAGCTTATCATCTGTTTCAACTTCATATAGCAGGCTGACATTTATTGTGGAAAATGCTATTGTACTTCACTCCTGCTGTGTAATGCACCCTAAGGAGTACAGCAACACTTTTAAGAAATTATCTATTTTTGTATGTGTGCTACTAATATATTTATTGATAAGGACAACTATCTGTCATCACTCCAGATTCATTAGCCTGGAAATTATTTTAATCATACTAACTACCTTACACAATACAGCAGTACTGCACCATATAGCCATTATGAGAGTCTGAGATAAAATGTAGCTTCATTGTGAGTAACTTTGGAACCCCTTCAAGGTTTGCTCTGAAAAGTGGCTTGATTTCAGAAAGTCAATGTCACAGATTTCCCTTGGGAAAGACAACTATAAATCACACTAAAGAAAGGAGTTTCAAAGCTCTGTAACAAGTTAATTTTCAGTGACTGATTTACGTAAAAACAACTCAGAGAAACCTTATAAAAGGTCAACTACTTGGTTTCTAAATAAATAATACAACAAATCCCTGCTGGAAATCTCCAGCATCTGCTGATAAGCAGGGGATACACATGTCTGGGTTTCTGTCCGATTGCCCAGCACAGCAGCTAATAAGAAATTGGACGGTAGCCAATAGTGAACTGTTCGGTAAAAGGACTTCACATACATTTTTTTTGTTTGTTTTAAGTCAGTGAGGCCACATAGCCAGCTCTGCCCAGCTTAAACCCAATGTTGATGTCCTTTGTAGGAATGTCAAACAGAAATACAGAAATGTCCCTTTGTGTTTTTGTTTATTCATGCATCTATTGGTATAAGCGTTTAAAAGCAAAAAACAGAGTCAGAGTATGAAAAGGAGTGAAGCTTTCAAGACAATTACACAAGTAAAACATCCTTTGTAGGAATGTCAAACAGAAATACAGAAGTGTCCCTTTGTGTTTTTGTTTATTCATGCATCTATTGGTATAAGCATTTAAAAGCAAAAAACAGAGTCAGAGTATGAAAAGGAGTGAAGCTTTCAAGACAATTACACAAGTAAAACATTGTGTTTTTTTATTATTATTTGTACCGTGGTGCAGAGGTTGAATAGAAATACATGATAACAGACTTGCCTTTTCATAAGGATAATCACTTTCAGATGCCCTCCTGGCTTGCAGGCACACATTTCAGAATAGCATGAGGTGACTGTTACTGACTCCATCACAACAAATCAATCAGCTATCACTGCTTTTAAAAGTCTTCATGTTTGTACAGTATTTAGTTATTCTGCCTTATTTATATGCTTTGGTTTCTTTTTACGAGCCAATATTTTGCGAGACAGATTATGCATGATCAAAATCCTACCTCGTCAGTGCTGGGGATGATATTTACACTGACAACCTGCTCAGACAGAACCGATTCCGAGTGTATTCGGTGAAGACGAGTCATCAGTTCAGCATTCTGTGTCAGAGCCTGAAACAAACAGCAACACAATAAAACAGTTTGAAAAAGTTTGTTCCGTTTATGTTACAAACGAGCAGTTTATTATTAATCACTGGTACTGGTATAAGCCTGTTTTTTGTCCAATCCTGTATTTTATTTTGTACTTCTAGTTCTTCTTTGTGAGGCTTACAGTATAGATAACAAATGTGTAAGGCCAAGGTTATTGTTAAGAAGAAATCTATCTGTATGAATGACACAAAGAAACAGTACTGATTTAAGGAACATGAAGGAACATTGCCAATTCACCTAAAAACACAAATTAAATAACATTTGATTCTCTGAAGCCTCACTGGGCAGAAGTTAATGAGTGCGGCTTCGCTCAACGTTTCTTAAAATTACACAACAGAACTGTTCCCACAATCTTTACAGATTTAGGCCCTTATTACTTGGCTTTAGTCTTAAGCCATTTTCAGAATGTAGATTGCTGGCACATTCAAAGTTGGCCTCCATTAAACTAAAGCCAGGCTACATTATTTTGGTTTGGATCTCTGAAACATGTTTCTTCTTTTCATAAAATAAAGATTCCTGCAGATCTTTCTCTTAAAAGGCCACGGGGTGCTCCCATAGACACATCTGATCATTTTGTTGTACTCAAATGTAGAGACATATTTTTCTATATTGATAAGATAGAGCCAATTAGTAGTCTCAAATATTAGTGAGAGACTGAAAATGAAAAAATATGTATTTATTCATACATTGTAACAACGGAACTGCAAAACATTTTTTTGCACTTAGACACATTTGACTTGAGAAACAAGACATATATTTAAAACATTCTTATTTTCCCAAGAAAACTTCAATATAAGAAGGAACGTGTCATTATTTTGACAGACATTTCTACATTACCATTTTAGCCATCAGACCTTTATGAAACATAATGACCAACCAGAATTACAAATGAGCTTTTCTGGCTTCATTAAACCCAATGTGAGGCAACAAGATCAACCACAGAAACGGTCTTGTATAGCTAATGCTAGAACTTTAATATGTAACCTTTTCTTAACCTTAGCATATTTCAGACTAATTGCTAAGCGTTCTTACTTCTGTGACCCATAGGCATGTATCATCATCTTAAAGCCTGTTACCTACATTTGATATAAAATAATACATTAAGACATATGTTTTTGCTGGCTTGTATTATAATGAGGAGGATTATATTTAATCTGCAGGTTTCTCAGGGAAAGGTTTCTGTACTATAATGGAAGATTGTAGTTTTTTAAATGGCTCACCTGTATCATCTTGCACCCTGAAATGTGTAATATTCCTTAGCTTTTTGAAGCGTTCGCACCTTGCATTTTACATATGGTCCAGTTTGAGAACAACTGGTGTAAATGAAACTGAAGGAGAAAGTACCTGTGATAAAGACCTCTTCAGCGTCACAATCTGGGCAGTGTGGCCCGTCTGCTCCTGCTCAGAGATGAGCTGCTTTATCTTCTCCTTTTCTATTGCTACAGTATTGAAGGCAGACTTCAGCAGAGAATGGACTGGAAGAAAAGAAAGTGAAATATATCTATTGTGGGAGAGTAGGTGTTCCCTAATTGGAGGCTTTAGGACTCTGGGGGTTAGGAAACACCTACTCCATCTTGGTGAAGTTGGCTGCAAGAGGCCGCCATCTTAGGAAAGAAAGAAATAATTATTAGTTGATTGAGACACCCACACTTAGCCCCTGCATAAAGGGAAGGGAAACCCTGTGGATAAGGAATAGTGAGGCTAAGGCCTAAGAGCACATGGAGAGAGAAGGGCTGAGAGCAGCAGGTTGTGCTTTCTACCCTGCACCGGCATAGCTGTAGCTTGGGTTGTTCATTTGCGTTAGAGTTTGTGCTAGGTAAGAATTTTGTGAATTAATAAAAGTGCACAAGGCTCCCAAGTGGCGCATCCGGTAAAAGCACTCCGCCGGAGTGCCCTATAGCTTGGAGATTGCCGGTTCAAATCCAAGCTATGCTACTGCCAACCGTGGACGGGAGTTCCCAGGGTGTGGCGCACAATTGGCCAAGTGCTGCCCGGGCAGGATAGGGGTTAGGTCGGCTGGGGAGTCCTTGGTTTACCGCACACCAGCGACCCCTGTGGCTGGCCGGGCACCTGCAGGCCGGCCTGTACGCAATTCAGAACGGTTGCATGACGGGCTTGCTGAACGAAAAAAAGCGACGGCTGACAGCACTCGTTTCGAGAACGCGAAGTGCTCGTCTTCGTCTCTTCCGAGTTACTTTGGGGGTTGCAGCGGTGAGCCAGGTTGAATAATAATTGGACATTCCAATTATGAATCTGATGCAGTAGTGATGGTGATATCTGGGTTGCACACAGGGATACTAATGCTTATTGCTGCATGTTCTACATTCTTTTGTAAATACTATTCAAAGGAGTGACCATAAACATGCTATCAAAAATGTTAAACACATTTACTGCAGTAACTGTTTGTTCAATTTTAGGAACAAACTGCTAATGTTACAAACTAGCAAAAAAGCTTTTTCAAACTTGCTCATTTTGAAATCATGGTACTAATTCTGAAGTATAGCAACACTGTTAAATATCCCGAAATGCAAGCAATTTTCTCTCCGTTAATGACACAGGTTTTAATATAAATTCCTAGCAGATGTTCCCAAAACCTAAGAAACCATGATGAAGCACTACGTTTTTATATTAAAACTTAAAAAATGCTCAGATCCGTTTTTGTGGTTCTTCCGCTCATCCAGTAATGTGTAACTGAATGAGGAAGGGACAGTAGCGCTGAAGTAGTTAGAATTCTATACAAACTAGTAAGAAGACTGTGTTACAGTTACTACAGCAACAATGCCACTAGAACTATTGCTGTAGTTTTTTTAATGTATTGTTTGAAATGTGAAAGTGTTACCTTTCTGTGCAATTAGACAGTACTCCTCCTGCAGCTTGATGTAGTCTGTGGCACACTCAAGTGTGTCAGCAAGCCTGCTCACAGGAGGTTGAAAATCCACTAGATCGGCACAGAGGTTGGGATTGGATGAGTGCAAACGGACTGGGGTCATTGAAGCACTTAAAGGAATCTGTTTAATAAAGAAAGAGAGGAACAGGTGACAGGTTGCATAATCCATTGCATGCCATTGCATTAAAACTGCACTTATTAAAAGGACAGAATGGGTTAGCCTAATATACGTATTATCTCTTTAGATAATTTCTAACCTACATTTATTTTGTTTCTGAAGGATAGATATGCAATCAAACAGAACTAGGTTCATGAATTCAGACCAGTACACAGGTAAGGTCAATGTTACATGTATTGTGGACATTACATTACAGCAACCCATTGTACTACTTTTCTTTTCTTTACAGTGTGAAAAAATTATTAAAAAAATATTTAATTGCTTTGCAATTTGATTGTGACTGGCCTGCAATTAATTCACTTCAATTACCGCTATAGGAATATAAATAGGATGGGTCAGCAAGTGATTACTACTTGGTTTAAAATACTGTATCCTGTAGCCAATTTTCACTCCTCTTTGAAAACTCCATTATCTTTAATAATTGTACTTTGGAAGATTTGTGCTACTTTATACTTTACTTAACAAATCAAATGAGATCATCAAATGCTACTCCCCATCGTGGGAACATGTAGTTGAAAGCTTGCTTTTCTTTGAGCATATTACACATGACAGATCATGTAGAATACAATGGTCACTAAGGGTTCAAGATCCAGGGTTGTTAATAAAGGAATCTTCTCGTTCATTGCTTTTTGAGTTTGCTACTAAATCTACCAGTCATTGGGCTGTTGGAATCAAAAGTTCATTGATTCACAGATTTCAATTATTAGGAAGAAGCATTTCATTTTGACGCCTTGTTAAGTAACCTAGCTCCACAACTTACAGTAGTTTTGAAATATATTGCTACAGTACACTTGTCATTCAATTTATGGAACATGAAAGAAGTTTTTTTGGTATGTGTTATGTATATTATTGTTCTTTTTTCCTCCCATTCAGTTCATCATTTGAAAACTGTTTAATTCTTGCCTGTCAGACAAAAAGGTACCGGATCCGGCACAAATTAACCCCATATCACAATTATAGGGGTCATGCTACCAAGGCTTTGACTCTCAAGCCATGGCCTACTACACAAATACAACCTTTTGATTCTCAAGCCATGTCTTACTACACACATCACATACATCTACATTTACTGTATCGGTGGTTGGAAGGGTTTTGAGCAGGAAGTTGCTTACTTTTACAGCTCTCAAGTGTCGTAATGAACAACCAAAAACCTGAAGAAATGAAATACTTTCACTTATTATGGATTGTATTACATGACATTCACTTAGAATTATGCATTAAGTGGACAGTGGGCAGTGCTACTATTGTCAGACTAAGGGGGTGGAGAGGGGCCAATCAACAAATACTCCACATACTTTATGTTCTGCAGGGATAATCATCATACTTTCAAGAGTGTGTGTTTACTGTAAATTAAGGGGTTGTAGAATGGTTTGTTCAGGGGTGTACTCCAATGTCTGGAGGTTTGAATGATGCAGTGTGCATGTTTTGATGAAATTCACTTTTTTAGAAGGCTTTCCCCACTTTATATAATTGAAATAGTGTCAGGCTTATAAATAGTGTTTACTGTAATGTCTTCCTGGTATTATGGCATTGTTTGTGAGTCTGCCTGATGTTATAGTGCACATTAAATGCTGTCCCCTAAGCAATACTGATAGCAAAATGTGTTGTCTCAATGAGTCTAACCTGAGGGAAAATCCTTTCTAAATTTGTGCATATTGTGACCGAAGCCAGTTACGAAACTCAACACAAGAATGGAATTGTCATTTGCATTAACTGTTGGAAAGGAGTGCCAGAGAGGAAGACCTTTTATATTATTTGAATAACGTAAAACCCTAAAACATGAACTATCTAGATAATAAGTTTCTGTCAGCAGTCAGTTGAATAAATAGCTTCCACAATCCAAAACAAATATGTTATTAACTTACATCCCCCACCATGGCTGTACAAAATAAGAGGATGTAGAGCAGATTTGCATGACTTACATTCACCATGTACATTTCAAATGTAAGTACAGCATATGCATGAAGAGACTAGATTCTGACTCTAGCTTTCCACACAGTAGGATAAGTGGTTCTCTAAAATATACTGTACATCCCCAGCAGGAGAGGACTAATTTACAAAAGTTACAATACATCAGAATCGGAACTGCACCAATGCAGTTACTGTTTCTAAGGTGGTAAAGGTTATAGAGGTATGCACCTTAACCTCTTACAATCATAATAAGTTGAAATAATTCCACAAGTTAAAAAAAATAAATAAATAAACATGCTTCCCAAGATGAGTGCAAAGAAAACATTAACTGTATGCAAGCATGCTGGACACTTGGCTATAGCAGTTTTATGAATAGTGCAAGATCTTAACACATCCACTGAGTTAAGAGTCTGAGCAAAATGAATTGGTTGGTTAAAGCAATGCATATAAAAATCCTCAAGAGAATTGCTTAATCGTCACCCTCTACCAGCAGCTCCATTATTTGGAGAATTGATCATTGGGGAGTGTGAAGATTCATGTATACTATATTTTTAGCAGCATGCCCGGGACTCAGAACTTACAGAAAGACATTTAAGAATTGAGGAGAATAAAGGACAAAATCTGTACCTGAAGTTGCATTTTTGTATCTTTGCTGACACTTTTTGTTCTCCATCTTCTGCTCAGTCGCTTGTCTTTCTTTGTTATATCTACACAATTAGCCTACATTGTTCAAATGGATTAGAATATACAATAAGGAGTTAATGTTACAGATCAACAGCCAAACAGCCTTTTTCTAATACAAAGATACATTCTGGTAGCATGATAATGAAGCAACGGTATCTCATGTTTTGCAATGAAATGACAAAAGGGGCTCTATTTTAAGTTGAGTAACACCAAAGCAGCTCTACTGGATATAATGGATTTCCGGTGGTGTTACTAGTATATAAAAAGTATATGAAAAGAAACATTAGATATTAGTATTTTTCCATAAAATATTTTTTCTCCCATAAAATATTAATAAAACAGCTTCATAGTCAGTGATATATGAAATTGAAATAAGAAAAACAACATTCAGAAAGTATTTCATCATAGTCAACACAAGGGTCAATGATGTTGGGTAATCAACTGGGAAACTGCACTTTCTTTTCTGTCCTTTTTGTCCAGTTTTCCAGATAGACAACAGTGGAGGCATAAGTTATACAGCATATATGGAAAAAAGGCACAGGGCAAGCATCTACACACGACCCCCTCAATGTGTCTCTATACCCTGGCTTGAAGGATCTCGATTTGATACTTTAAGACAGTAGTCTAGTTTCCATGTATACTCAAAACATGTTTATTTGTTTCCTGCTGACCTGGGCTGAAGCAGAAACCTACTATAAAAGATCTCATAACAGTATTCTGCTTACTCACTTAGCTCCCACTGTGTAGTGTAGTATAGCGTAATGCAATTTCTTTCTTTTTACCTGCATGTCAGTGAAGTTGGGTGCAGACTGCGTCCTCTGCAGAATTTCAAGATTTTGTAGTAGTCTGCTCAGTTCCACAAGGCCTGACTGACAGTTTGCAAGCTCTGGAGTTAAAAAAAAGAACACGTTTAAGGTTTAAGTAAAGCTGGGTTTTATAGTTATACATGAGGTGGCATTCTCCTACCCTATCTGAACATCAGCTTCTATTTGCCTGCTGGGAAACTATAATTCCACTGGTATTTGTATTATGCAAGTTCCAAGAATATTTTAAATAAGATAGGATAACCTTCCACAAAAAAAAAAAATCAGATTCGTTTATTATTATTATGTGATCAAATATACTGTACATGCAAAATGACTGGTAAAAATTGATGGGGGGAGGTGGGGGGGGGGGCTGCTTTGAAAAGAACAGCTCCAGAATATATTAACCAGAGAAATATGATTTTCGAAAGTATCTGACCAGCGAGCTTATGAATAACTTACAAAAGGTGTTCATTTTCAGTTTTATTGTAATGCACAGTTCATCTTGTAAACAGCTTTCAGTAGCAACTGACATCATTTCCAGCTTTACAGGACTGTGAATAAATCTCCTGAACTCACAAAGCCTGCACTCTCTGACTGCAAATTGAACACAACTCACCTTCTGCACACTTGTCCATCTCTTCAGATTCTTGTAGCCAAGCAGCCACTTTGCTTTGTCCATTGCTGTATGATGCAGGTAAGCTACTGGTGCTGGGAATGGGAGGCTGCCAAGGTAAGGTTTTCGGCTTTGTCTAAAACCAAGAAAACATGTGAAACCAAAAGAGGTAACAGTTGAACTTTCTGATAGCATAACTAGGGTACAAGATCTAAACTATCAAAATAAAATCTGAGATCTCTTGACCTTTGTGAGACGTCTTAATAATCACTTTATATACAGCAGTCCTCAGCACTCCCACATTTGCAGATACAAGTTGTTGCATGTTAAAACAGCTGAAATTATGGCAAAAATCAATTATCTTTCTATGTCTAGAAATGTTTTTTTTTTTTTTTTTTTTTTAATACAGTTACACTACAATCACAGTGAGTAAGCATTTGGATTACCTGTTTCCATTAGTAATACCTACATGTCAAAATGAAGCCACTGGATTGTTTATGAAATCACTGTCCTTGGTAAGATAGATTTTTATGTCGCGTCAGTAAAACATAACAAAAGGAGATACCTTTCCTTCGGATCCAGCTGCATTCGTTGCCGATTCCGCATTAGGTGAAGGAAACATGTGAAAAGGGGCATCTCTGGGTGATCGCACAATTTCATTCTGCCGGTACAAGCGGTGGTGTCGGAGCTTTGACACCCATGCATCAAAAACTTCTTGGGATTTGACCTGAAAATAAACCATGAAAAAATGTCTCCTGAGAGCTGCCCAGCTTTCTGTCTGGTCCCTGTTTAAGGACTCCACTCTTGATCACTGAAAAAGCTGAGAAAGCTGCACCGGCATTCACAAAACCTACCTTCAAATGATAGATGTGTTCTTCCGTGTCGAGGTCAATTCTCCGAGCCTTCTTTTTTATTGACATCACCGACAAACCAATGTCAATACTTCCATGCAATTTGCCTTTCTGAATCTTAAGACAAGACAAAGATGCATCCAAATGAATAGTAATATCCAGATATTTATTAATTGCATTATTAATTGCAGTGGTTCAATGAAACCAGAATGCATATAAATATACATGTCTGATCTTTAATCTATGCATCAACCAACAACACACTACTTGAATCTTATTTTCCACCATTGATTCTGTATTAAATTTAAATTGCTGTACATTTACATTTTTAGACATATTTGATCAAAAGAGTATTAATGACAAAGGACGTGAGGGAATCTTATTTTTCAGGGTGCTTATTTCTCATCCACTATTTTGTCAGGACAAAAATTTACATGATTTAAACAGGCTAACACGAAGTAAAATTCAATTTCCATATGTCTGATTAATGAAAGGTTTGAATGAACATGCTGTTTGTAATGCATGATGTGACACCAATGATGTCAGGAAATGTATCTGCCACCGTCAAGGAGGCACTCACTGCATGGTGTCTCGCAGATATTATGACTTTCAAAGCTTAACCAATTTTGTTCAAAATAAATCGATGCAAAATATCTCCAGTATTCTAGGTGTATTGTGCACTGAAAATATGAAGCTTCAGTATAATTTTGATGTGTTGAAAGATCTAGTGTGAAATATCTTTTACTTTTTTTTATTCAACGCTACAGCATGAATACATTTTTTCTGTGTCTCATTTTGAAATCTATGTTGCATTCATGCAAATCCAATGTTGAATGACTGG
The DNA here is from genome assembly GCA_030684275.1 of Acipenser oxyrinchus oxyrinchus. Classification (NCBI taxonomy): domain Eukaryota; kingdom Metazoa; phylum Chordata; class Actinopteri; order Acipenseriformes; family Acipenseridae; genus Acipenser; species Acipenser oxyrinchus. The sequence continues at coordinate 14,066,609 of CM060257.1, read as the reverse complement.
CCATCATTCCAAATTACACTATATTGCTAAGCTGATGCAAAGCTTCTATGTAATTAATGCCACAAATGTACCTACTTATCTTAGGTTTAAACATTTATTTTCAATACACTGCACTTGTTACTGTATATAAATAATATACTACTTGAAAATGCTGTAGAGTGATCTGTTTAGAGTACACTCTAGTCATGTTGTAATTTGTCCTCTGCATGCCATTTTACCTTTATTTCTGACTACTGTTATAAAATGTTTGCCACTTTAGTAAACGATAATGACTTTACAGTGCAATGGCAACAGAAAATTGAATAATATTCTCCATTTTTCAGAAGAGAAGTGTGTTTTGCCAATCATTTTTAAGTTCTTGTAAACAAATATATTGGAATGGATACAAGTGCAAGTGTATCTCTGAGCTAATTCTGCTAATGCAGTATCCCTGTGTAATAACTTCCTTAAACTTTACTCAGCAGAATCCACACTGGCTGGGGTCTAGAGGCAAGGTTACAGCAACACTGCACAATCCATACATTCATTAAAGGTGACTTACATCAATGGGAGACTTGGAGTACTTCAAGATTCCGTTATCCAACACAAAAAATCTCTGTGTAAAGAATGAAAGGTACCAGTTACTGAAAGCATCAGAGGTATTTTGTTTTAGGAGAATTATCTTTTATTCCTTTTACTGAATAACAGTTCTGCATTTTTTTCAGCACAAAATACATTCATGGAAAATACAGTCAGAAAAAAAAAATAAATAAATAAAATCGGTCAACTTGCTTACAATTATGTTTACAGTATGTTATAAATATGTCCAGTGTACTGTATGTACAGTAGATCAACAGAACTACTGACACACATTATGACCTTACAACCTTTGCGTTTGGAAAGCCTATTTAAAGCTTAAACTCTTCCACTTTTACATATTTGCATAATTGAAAAAAAAAGATTCATTTTTGCATCTGTATGCTGTACTGCAATTCTAAACATTATTTTCTTTTTTTTTTTTTTAAGAAGTTTTGGGAGTTTGAGCTTAAGAAGCTCTCCATGAACAGCATGTCATACAATAGTTAACTTGGAGAAATGCAGCATCTGTAAGAAGCTCCTGTTTGTTAAGGCAGTTTCTTACAAAATAGAACAATGGTATGGTATTGGGTTCACCACAAAACAATAAATCACCTTATGCCAGCCTTTCAAGGGCCACTTTCGCTTCTTCAGCATGAAGCCTTCATGTTTTTCTGGCTTCTGGACATTTGTTTGCCCAATCTTCAGGCCCTCAACGATCTCCCAGCTGTCTCCCTCCTGCCGGAAGAACAACAGCGTTCACACTTATTTATTCACAGCTCTGCACAGGACAGCCTGTCTTGGGGAGAATGGTTTTCAAATGTTTTTAAATGATGAGGATGCCTATCACTCAAGGATCTGTGTCCTCTGCATTTACAGTTCATTAACTTTTCCTTACTCTGCATTCCAGCACCCTTACTTCCTAAGGTTCTTCATGTGGAGGTGAAAATGAATGTACAGTAGCAACCTGCCATTAATAACACTGAAAACATGGTTTGACTAACGTAGGCTAATTTAAGATCTCTGCATAGATCTCTGCTTAAGGAATAAGCTTTGACAGCCTAACATAATACAGGATGCTGAAAACTTTGATAACCCTTTATGCCGAAGGCAAGTACAGAAATGACCTAAAGGGCATTGTATTATGCAGCCAACGGATTTGATTGTATCACTGGCATGTACAGTAATATAGCAACTGTGGACACAAGCAGCTAATGTTTTGTTGAACCAGAATGTTATCATAACTATACAATTAAAAAAAACACATTACAGGTTTTAATACCATAAAATAATTTCATTACCTACATCCATGGCATGTAGAATATAATCTAATATCAATCAAATTGTACGGTTTTAAGCCCTTACACAGAATGTATTATTGAGGCAGAAGATTGGAGATTTGGAAATACTGTTAACCTGCTGACCATGTACATGTGGATGAGTGCAGCTGTCCTGCCCATCAAAGACAGCCCATAATGAGCTGATTCATGCCTCACCTCACTGTTGTGAATAGCTGGTCTGTGAAATATTAGAAACCCATTAGTAGACTTATTTATGATTTATTTATTTATTTATTTTTTTAAACTCATTGTTTTATTTAAAGCAGCAGTACCCAACACTATTGTACTATTTTGGACTAAAATAAATTAGTTTTAAGTCATTTTCTACAGTCTTGTTTAATCCTTTAATCCTCTTTACACTCTTAAAGCAATGTTATTCCTAAAAGGTTTATTTAGCTGTAGGTTATGCAAAGCTGTCTTATACATTTACAAAGCAATGCTGCATGGATTCCTTTGTGTGTTATAATCTCAAAAGACACATTTTAAGATTGAGCACTTCAGTTATGAAGTATGACATACAAATATCTGGAAATTATGGCTTTCATTATTGGCAATGTATTCTTCGTAAGCCTGCATATCCTGCAACTTGCTTACACTGAAGAACTCCAGTATAGATTTTGTTCATGGATAGTTGTTCCTTTTTAACAGCAGTGCAATTTTAAAACTACCAAACTACCTTGCAGTATAACAATAGCAACCAATAGTTAACAAAATAGCCTAAATAGGAACTGGATCAATACTGCACATGGTTTAAATAAGAACCTATTGTCCAGACATCCATCTTGAGTAAGGGTGCTTAATAAAGCAGCTGCAGTGTTCAGAGAATGTGAAAATAAACAAAATAATTATAAATGCACCGCACTCATTATATCCAAATCTGATGCATTCAATTTTCACTATACGATGGAAAACATACAAATTTGCTTTCATTAAACCCAAGAAATGTAAGTTTAACACACAGACTGAGAGATGCTTCAGATTCGGATACTCTAAAGTTGTACAACACTTCCAGTCGCATAAGCAGCTCTACAGATTTACAGATATGCAAGTCTGACGACCAAACAGAAGAACAGGTTGACAGACAGACAGAGATAACACATTAATATCAAACACAGTTGAATAACAATCTTTACAAATCCATGCACTGAAGCATCACCAAGCACTACAGTTGAGGCATTACATTACCAAGCTGCTGCGACTACAGAATGCAAACACTGCAGTCACAGTCATCACAATCCTAGAGTACTCTTGTGCCTATTTCTATTTTGTGACAGCGGTTTTGCATGTGGACCAGTGCCAGGGCCAGGCTGAGACCAGGAGAACTATATTTTAAATTAGTCCACAAGCTGGATCTGAACCCAAAGGTAAGGGTTAGTGTCCCATACAGTCGCATTTTCAACACTGCGTCTCCCAGGCTACAAAAAAAAGCGAGCAACGTGTTCTGTGGTGACTGTAGTTTTATTTAAGTTATGATGGGCAAATGATCCATAAGAATACCAAGGCAGGGGCCCTTCAAATGAGGGGTGAGGGATGTTAAATTTGCTGTCTGAAATGAGATCCCCTGGGCATCATAACTGCCAGCCGACTGGTGCGCACTGCTACTGCAAATGTTACAAGTGCCACAGAATAAGCTTCACAAATAAAGTCCCAGGAAGAGATCTTAAGAGAAAGTTGCAATGTTTCATAATCCTGTTAAATTTTACAGTTAATACACATATATTAATGTTGATTACGTACAATATACAGTTGATAGCAAACTGAGAAGCCTCTTTTAAGTCAGCTTTCTGCACATAATGCTTGGAAAATGAATACTGTAGGCACATCAGATTTGCTGGACCACTGGAAGAAAAACGGCTATTTTTCTAACAAGCCCACTTGCTGGCTGAGGTTTAAAAAAATAAATAAATAACAAATTCTGGACTGTGGCATGGGATCACACAAGAGGCTTTTTGGCCCAGAGACTAACGTACAAAAACGGCTTCAACAAGCCCAGTGTGCGCAGTACACCATCTTTTAAATGTTAAAATAAGAATTACAGTAGCTACTGTAACACAATGAAACAGGTAAATTACACTCATAGCAACATCCAACATCTCACATGCTCAAAACTTGAGGTGTCACTATTGTTTTTTTCTAATTGTTAGTGTGAAACAACACATCACACAAGCAATATGTAAAAAAATCAAACCATTCGATTACACTCAAAACAATTACATTATAACATGGGCATTAAAACCTGCACACTGTTAGTTTCTGAAGGTTATTTCATTCAGAGACATCCAAACAGCTTACAGTGTGGATCACTGACCTTCACGAGAGAGATGCTCTCAGTATCTGGCATCATATCGCTGAGAAAGACATCACTATCAGAAGAGTCACTTCCTTCTAACAGCACAGTGCACTGAAATAATTGGATAACAGTTATGAAAGACGTATAATCCTTTGGCTATAATGTACTAGTACAGTAACAGTAGACAATGCAAAAGAAACACCTACTTAAAAATGCATGAAAGTAGCTTCAAATTGAAATGTATTGTATTACCTATATTACTTTACAGTGTTTGCGATCATTCATGAAGGTTCTGGGTTATGTTGCTCCGATACTGAATTACTACCATTGCCTGTTGTCAAGCTTTGTATTGGAACAACCAATGCATACCGCTCAGAATCGTGACAAAACTGTATTTTTAAGAATACCAGATATTCACAAAACTGTTCCATATCATTGATGGCTTCTATAACTACAGAGCTTTGTGTTTAATCCATTAAAAAGGCTATTTGAATTACTCCAGGCCATTTACAGACATGAAACAGACTCATAAAACCAGCCCCAGAAACCCTTCAAATAAGATGATTTATATCTCCATTATTCATAGTATTTTATCTGGAGATTTTATCAGCAATGCACAGTAATGTGTATTTAATTAGCACCAACAGAATCTTGCAGAATCTCCTTGAAGCTTCGATAACTGATGCTTACAGAAAGCAAGGTAATCTGTAAAGATTTGTTTCAATCGTCTTTTTTTATGCTTTCATGTAATGTTTTCATTATTATTTCAAGTCACCCATCTCAAAGCTTTATTTCAAAGGCAATCCCTGAAATGACCACATTAAATCCTCACAAAGAAACTAATATTGTCCTATAACAGATTCTAGAAGCAGGGAATAATTCATAATTATGAAAGACTGAGACTTTCATTCAAATAATATTTTATTATATTAGGAAATATATATTTGTTTTGTTGGTTTTCCCTGGATATTGTACGTGGTGCACTGCTTAGAATACAGTACTGTGAAAATGACTGACACCTTGTTTGCTTATCAGCAAATTCTGCGACAGGCTGGTATTGCACGTCCCATGCCAACACCAATAATGCCCATTCATCATAGGACCAACATTAGTGTTGTTTCTGGGATGCAGCAAATATCTTGGAATATGCCAGGAAATACACTGCCAGTGGCAGCGATTCATGTTGATTACATTTAGCGAATAGTTTGTTTCAATTCTGCCTCCAACGCAAGAGGTCAAAAAATAGTGTTCTGTACTAAAAGTACTCTAAATACTGAATTCCCAGAATAGAATCAATATAATAACTTCAAAACAACCAATACATTTCCTTTCACCATTAGCATTTCCAAGTATATTCTTGATGGGAACATATACAGTACTGTGCAAAAGTTTTAGGCAGGTGTGAAAAAATGCTGTAAAGTAAGAATGCTTTCAAAAATAGACATGTTAATAGATTATATTTATCAATTAACTAAATGCAAAGTGAGTGAACAGAAGAAAAATCTAAATCAAATCCATATTTGGTGTGACAACCCTTTGCCTTCAAAACAGCATCAATTCTTCTAGGTACACTTGCACAAAGTCAGGGATTTTGTAGGCATATAGTCAGGTGTATGACTAAACAATTATACCAAACAGGTGCTAATGATCATCAATTCAATATGTAGGTTGAAACACAATCATTAACTGAAACAGAAACAGCTGTGCAGGAGGAATAAAACTGGGTGAGGAACAGCCAAACTCAGCTAACAAGGTGAGGTTGCTGAAGACAGTTTACTGTCAAAAGTCATACACCATGGCAAGACTGAGCACAGCAACAAGACACAAGGTAGTTATACTGCATCAGCAAGGTCTCTCCCAGGCAGAAATTTCAAGGCAGACAGGGGTTTCCAGATGTGCTGTCCAAGCTCTTTGAAGAAGCACAAAGAAACGGGCAACGTTGAGGACCGTGGACGCAGTGGTCGGCCAAGGAAACTTACTGCAGCAGATGAAAGACACATCATGCTTACTTCCTTCGCAATCAGAAGATGTCCAGCAGTGCCATCAGCTCAGAACTGGCAGAAAACAGTGGGACCCTGGTACACCCATCTACTGTCCGGAGAAGTCTGGTCAGAAGTGGCCTTCATGGAAGACTTGCGCCAAAAGCCATACCTCCGACGTGGAAACAAGGCCAAGCGACTCAACTATGCACGAAAACACAGGAACTGGGGTGCAGAAAAATGGCAGCAGGTGCTCTGGACTGATGAGTCAAAATTTGAAATATTTGTCTGTAGCAGAAGGCAGTTTGTTCGCGAAGGGCAGAGAGCGGTACACTAATGAGTGTCTGCAGGCAACAGTGAAGCATGGTGGAGGTTCCTTGCAAGTTTGGGGCTGCATTTCTGCAAATGGAGTTGGGGATTTGGTCAGAATTAATGGTCTCCTCAATGCTGAGAAGTACAGGCAGATACTTATCCATCATGCAATACCATCAGGGAGGCATCTGATTGGCCCCAAATTTAATCTGCAGCATGACAACGACCCCAAACATACAGCGAAAGTCATTAAGAACTATCTTCAGCGTAAAGAAGAACAAGGAGTCCTGGAAGTGATGGTATGGCCCCACAGAGCCCTGATCTCAACATCATCGAGTCTGTCTGGGATTACATGAAGAGAGAGAAGCAACTGAGGCTGCCTAAACCCACAGAAGAACTGTGGTTAGTTCTCCAAGATGTTTGGGCCAACCTACCTGCCGAAGTTCCTTGAAAAACTGTGTGCAAGTGTACCTAGAAGAATTGATGCTGTTTTGAAGGCAAAGGGTGGTCACACCAAATATTGATTTGATGTAGATTTTTCTTCTGTTCACTCACTTTGCATTTTGTTAATTGATAAATAGAAACTATTAACATGTCTATTTCTGAAAGCATTCTTACTTTACAGCATTTTTTCACACCTGCCTAAAACTTTTGCACAGTACTGTATATATTTTTTTTTAAATTTAGTCGTTGCCAATTAGTTTTTATTATTTTCTCCCCAATTTGAAATGCCCAATTATTTTTAGGCTCAGCTCACCGCTACCACCCCTGCGGTGACTCGGAGGGGCGAAGATGAACACACGCTGTCCTCTGAAGCGTGTGCCGTCAGCCACCCGCTTCTTTACACTCTGCAGACTCACCGTGCAGCCGCCTCAGAGCTACAGCGTCGGAGGACAACGCAGCTCTGGGCAGCTTACAGGCAAGCCCGCAGACACTCCCTCCTCCCGTCCACAGTCGGCTGTGGAATAGCCTGGACTCGAACCGGCGACATCCAGGCTATAGAGCGCATCCTGCACTTTAGCGAGTGCTTTTACTGGATGCGCCACTCGGGAGCCCCAATGGGAACATATTTTCAGGAAAATATCATTAACAGATTTTTCATTTGGGTTTGTTTACCAAGGACGTGGTTAATGGGTCATTGATCTGTGTTACCAGCAGTGTAATCTTTAATATAACATCTTATTATGAGCAAAGACCTCAAAGGGTTTGTCAAGTGCTCAATAGCTCAATAGCTGCATCTAGGCTGCCCAAACTACAGATGACAAATTCAATGTTCTATATTTGCACGTAACTTGTCATGAAGCACCCAGAAAATCAATACACATATGCTATAAAAATTACTGACCATTCTCTGAAAATGTGTATAACCTGAACATGGTTGGGCTGCAGTACCATAAACCAAGCATTTTCTGGGTCAGCAGGGTAAACCAGGATTGACTGTTAAAAGTGAATTGTTTAACAATGTAACTCAAACTGTGCCGGTGGCCTGACACTCCGAGCTTTGTGGCCAATCCAATACTATTCCATAATTATCAATGTGCAATTGGTTTTGTTATTTCATTTGCAGTATGCTCCAGTACAGATGCTGGTTTTAAAATACATCCAGGCACCTCTCCTGTGAACCTGCCCAAGTCTCCATGTCACAAAGGAGGAGTCGAGGAGCTCTGTTGTGAAAGGATAGCACTGTGGGCCCAGATGTTAGTGGCAGGAACGAGACTCAGATACAAGGAAGCTGCAATTTAAGCACTGGAGTGCACATTTAATAAACAAATACAGCACAAGGTCATAATAAAAAGAGTCAAACACAAAACTTGCACAAACCAGGCTGAGCTACACCTTCACTGGCTTTCCTTCTCCAAACACCCCCCACTCAAAGGGTTTGGTTTTATACAGGTGGTCATTCCTCAATTAGCACCAATTACCTCATTAGGGAATGACCACACCTGTGATTGTTTGCAGGGATAGGATTTAACCCCATCCCTGCCACAAGCTTTATTTTATTTTTTGTTTTTTGTGACTAATGATGTGAATGCAGCCCCTAGTTACAAACCTTTCTTCCAAGTTCAATCTTTTTTATGCTGTGTTACAATGTTACCATACCAGAGACACCTTGAAATAACATGTAATATCTTAATAGTAGATAAGCCTTATTTAGACAGGTAATTCCATTAAGAATACAGAACGATGGATGCCATGGGAGATGGTAAAAGTGGGCTTGAATAGCTGCAGTCCCCAATTTTAAATAAATATAGAAACCTCCCGTTAAAGAAGGCCAAATGCAATTAGTTTACACTTAAACTGTTTTTCATAATAAAAGCTACCTAATAAGTGTTTTTCAATTACATTTTAATATTCAATTTAATCTTCACTAATAATGTAGGCTCTATACACCCACACACTGCTAAGTGTAGCAATCTTTAAAGCTCAGTATCCCTGCCAAACCTCTTACCTGTTCACACTTGTATCTCTAAGATATTAGAGTTTGTTTCGGTATAGAATATACCGGTATGAAATCACTTTCTGTCCTAACTCACTTTTCAATACTGGTACAGTACCGATACAGTTCACGTGTGTTTAAAATCGTCAGGGTTCTGAACTCGTTTCCATGACGACCGCTGTCACATCTATTAGAAATGGATGCAGAATGTTTTGCTGTCCTGTCCATGTACAGTATTTTGTTTTGATGCTCAATCATTATTAAGAGACGAGCAGAATGCGAAAGAATGAGACGAGAAAAAGGCGAAAACAATTAGCCGTCTTTAAAAGCATGAGGTTATTATTATTATTTGTTTATTTAGCTGACTCCTTTATCCAAGGAGACTTACAGAGATTAGAATGTGTGAACTATGCATCAGCTACTGAGTCACTTACAACTACGTCTCACCCGAAAGACGGAGCACAAGGAGGTTAAGTGACTTGCTCAGGGTCACACAGAGTCAGTGACTGAGGTGGGATTTGAACCGGGGACCTCCTGGTTACATGGCCTTTTCTTTAACCACTGGACCACACAGCCTCCTATTGTGAAGACAACGGGCTTGCATCACGGCTTTGGGAATGCATGTTTTTTTTTTTCACAAGGGATTTTATTTTAGAGCGGCACTGCTCTGCAGTACGCTTTACCTCATAGTCATCATCACTAATTTTGTGGAGATTATTTTGTGACTTCTTTTTTGCATTTTTTGTTTAAAGTATTTAAACTGTAAAGCAAGACGTCCGCGTGCTTCAGAATATTGACTTAACTATATTGACATAGTGTCGGTTTACCTGTCCACACTTAAGCTGGTCTGAGTTGTATCGAAACAGTACCGGTATGAAGCCTGCTCTTTTTTGAGTTTGCTGATTTGGTATGCCGCACAATATATAAAAAAAAAAAAAAACTTGTAATAAATGGATACTTGACACGACTTTCAAAATTTAAAATCAAATAAAAAACTAAACATTTTTGATAAGATGAATTAGTCAACCCACACATCATTAGGTGGAATAATTAATGTATGATGTTTTGCGTCTCATCCATAGAACATAAAATGTATTAGTTTGCCTTTGATCCTCAGGGGTTGAGTTATGACAGCATTTCTGAAGCCACTGTGTTAATGTTTTGGTAATCTGAGGGCAAAATAAAAGGTCTTCATTGGCAGTAAAAGACTACATGTACCCCTGCAAATTATATGTCCATAGTTAATTACATTAGAAATATTTTTTGGTATGTATTTGGATACATAAAACTGGTGTTCATATTCTCTACAAATGACAAAAATACCTTGCACTTGGGACAGAAAAAAGGCAAGCACATCATTCTGAAAAGCCTTACTTAAACAATCTTGAAAATGTTGTGTAGTGATTTTTATATATATTGCTGCGACTTTCTGTTATGTGGAATGTAATATAAGAGAACCAAAATGGTGATTTTTTTCCCCTTCACTTTACAACACTATTTCCACGTTTGTTTTATTTGAAGTGTTTAAAGTTAAATTTCAGTTTTCGTTTGCTTGTTCAGCTACAAAAAGGCACAAGTAAACCTCATGTTATTACTTTATGAAAACGTGTCGATGGCCACTGTTTACTGTGAAGAAACGGCTATGGCAAGGAATGAAAAAAAGAAAAAAGAAAACTTCATGTACTATTTATTTTGGGAATAAACAAAATAACGTTTAACTTGAACTGCTATTTGGCACCCTTTGTTTTGTAGTTAATTCACTGGGTTAAAGCAATGCCTACACAACGTATTCTTTACTCCTGGGATATTTTTCTATTTTAACGTGTTACATATTGTAAGGTCTTGCTGTAAAATTAAGGCACACACACACAGGGCCATGGCCACGCCCCCTGCCCCTGCTGCTATGCTGTCTCTGCCTGCGTTCAGAGCAATATAATGGCTTTTATTACTTGTTGATAAACTAACGAATATTAAAATTATGAGCGAATACCCGAACATGAAAATCATATGTGCGTCCCAGCACTATAAAATACAATGCAATGCCTCTCATTGTGTACAATTATTTTTTTGTATTGCTTAACAAATTATTAACATACATCAAGAAAATACCCCTGCATGCAAACCCTTAGTGTTTTATGAAAAAGGAATGAAACATTTACCAGAAAACCTACAGAATGCAGCCGTATACAGTAGGTGCTGTATTTATAAGCTGTGCTTCCTGGTTGCAAGTCAGTAATGTACGGTAAGCAACACAATAAGATTCTTGGGAGTTTCATGGTTCTTCATAAAATACAAGAATGTAAATAAACTAAAAAATGTTAGAATACTGTTGACTAGATACTGTATTTATTTGCCTCAGTTTGTTCAGTGTTTGTTCAGTGTTCTCCTGAGGGAATCACTTAATGATAATAAACTCCCCTGTTTACCTGAAATGCAACACCTGCACCAGTACAAATAATTTAAGGTGATCTGATTTAGTTCATCATGACCCTTCATCAATTATTAAGTGAGCCTTAGGAAAGTAGTGATGTCAAAGCTTCTCCAGTTGCTTTTGTGAAAATGCATTCCATACATACATACTGTGACCTCTCAGTTTAATTAAAAGGGCAGCCATTAATTCCTATATCAGAGCTCAAATGCACTAGCCTGATTCTCAAGTAACTTTATATGCATGGCTAGATTAAAATTTATTTGTTTGTGTGAGCATCAGGAATAAACAGACTAAAAATGAACATTATACTGTAGGTACAAAAATGACTTAAAACACAGGTTCTAGGTTGTGCATGTTGCGAAATGCTTCCCAAAAATATTTAAGATTTGCAATATTCTGCATTTTACAGCCACACAATTTAACATTTAATGGAACATTTAAATGAAGAAATAAGTTGCTGTCAAGGTAATTTGTTACTAGATTTAGGCACTGAATGTTTTTAAAAGGCTACTGATTACGAACAATTTTCCTTGATCATATTTTCCTATTCAAGCTTTTCATCTTACGTAAAATCTTCTCATTCAACTGTTCAATTAGACAGTCTACACCGGCACTGCTTTGCTGATTTGGTATGCCGCACAATATATATAAAAAAAAAAAAACTTGTAATAAATGGATACTTGACACGACTTTCAAAATTTAAAATCAAATAAAAAACTAAACATTTTTGATAAGATGAATTAGTCAACCCACACATCATTAGGTGGAATAATTAATGTATGATGTTTCAAGGCCTCATCCATAGAACATAAAATGTATTAGTTTGCCTTTGATCCTCAGGGGTTGAGTTATGACAGCATTTCTGAAGCCACTGTGTTAATGTTTTGGTAATCAGAGGACAAAATAAAAGGTCTTCATTGGCAGTAAAAGTTCATAGACAATTAAAAAAGGTATGCCAAAGACTATTACCTGCCGACTGTCTCTGTGGGAAGAAGTCGAAGAGCCACTCTTATGTGTCGGTGTTGATGTTTTGTGGACAGGACTTTTCTCCTCTGAACTCATGGTTCTGAGATGGTGGGCACGTTGTTGATTTGCCATTGACACCCCAGCTATCTTTCCTCAAATAATAGAACAGGATGCCAGTCTCAACTTAAAGGGCATTATTCCATTTGTGGAGTAGAAGCAGGCTGACAATATGTACCTTCTCTTTACCTGAAACAAATAAACAACATAATTAAATACAACACTATTAACATTACATATTAAAGTTTTACACCGGTGCATAGTTCATTTAGTTAAAATCGAATAAATCATGTATGGATAGTACAGTAATTAGAGAATGGAATGCTGGCAGAGCATGCATGCTGTACATTAAACTACTTATCAATGAGCATTATTATTGAAAATGTGATCAATCCTGCTGTTTTTAATCTTCAAAAAGACATATTACGTCAACGGCAGATCATTAGTATGTTAGTAAATATTCCCAATATGAACTAATGACCCCCCCCCAAAAAAAAAAAATAATAATAATAGCATCGATACAGTAATAAGTTAAGGCATTATCAGTATCCCCAGCAATATAATATAATTTGAATATTGTAAAATGCTTTAAACTTATTTTGTACCAAAAATAAAACAAAGGTGGGATCAATCTTTGAGCTTCAGTATTGTAATTTATTCCTTCAGTCCGCACTGCTTAGCTTTCACCCACCAACCTTTAAATGAATGAGTCACTGATGCGGGACTCAGATTTCTAGTTGTTTTGTTATTCTGAGAACAAATATTGGGTCAAAATGTACATAACTCATAAAAATATTTTTTTTTTGTTTTGTTTTGTTTTGTTTTTTTGTGCAAATGGCACTGTAATATCCTGGATACTCAAAATATAGGTAAGGTAACATTTGCATATATTTACTTCATACACTTTTCACAATTGTGACTCTGAGGATGGAATGCCATACATTAACAACATGTAGCCAATTTAACACAGTTATCTTCCCCTTGTGATGCAAGTACAATGTAATAAAAATGTAAGTACAATGAAGGACTTGGAATCGGAATTGATTCAAAGGTAAAGGGAACTCGGAATTGATTTTAAAAAGAAATTGGAAATGGAATGTACGGAACACAGCATACTGCACACTCAGTTACAAAATAATATACAGTTAAAATTATCACAATAATGAGGATTATCTTAAATCAATTACATTTTCAGTACAATAAATAAGCAAGTCTGAAAACAAATACGATAAAAGACGATAAAGACAATTGATTATTATTATTATTATTTATTTTTTAGCAGACGCCCTTATCCAAAGTATCACATTACAAACTATCAGTGTAAAGTATCACATTTCAGATTACAGATTACTGTTCCAAACCTAAAACTGTGTTTGAAGTCACTGTGTATACAGCAAAATAAGAAAGAATATCAAGTCAAGGCAGTTTATACTGCATGTTAGCACTGTAATTATCATAAAGCTTTAGCGTTTAACATGTCTGGGAAGACAAAACAGATAGCCATTTACAATTCTCTAAGAATTTCTAAATGTATGGCATCCAGGTCAAATTTTCTGCAGCACACAGCAGCTCCCTGCATTTCAGTGCCCTGATGCTAAGAAACAGTGCTTCAGGCACCAGCTATTGCCAACCAGAACAACAGGCTGGTGATAGACCTATTTATTGTTTTCCTTTTGTGCTGGGCAATCCTCTATGGCATGTAATTAATAATATGTCATGATCACATCTTCATCCACTCACTGTGCTGCATTCTGTAATACATGTAAAGCTACATAGTCACCTTTCACAGTAACCTTTAGCTCAGTATCAGATCTAAAACAGTGATTTATTTTTTTTTAGGTGTAATAATAATATTATAATATCTTTATTTTTATATAGCGCCTTTCATAGTGGACCACCATCACAGCGCTTTACAGAGGTAGGCTGTGAACTGGATTATATGTAGAGTCACTTACAATAGTACATTGATTTAACATCTCATCTACAGGATGGAGCACAAATAGGTTAAGTGACTTGCTCAGGGTCACACAGTGAGTCAGTCAGTGGCAGAGGTGGGATTTGAACTGGTGACCTTCTGGTTACAAGCCCTGGACTTTAACCACTGGACCACACAAGTGTTTTTTGTACGGTAATAATGAATTTTCTTTTTTTTTCTGTGCTTCAGTTTGATGTTTGGGAAAATGTCCCCTGTATTCATTATCAAAAGTGTACAAGCTACCTTCAAAGTCCCTGAAGCTGGAAGAATTTGAAATATATTTTCCTGACTACAATACAACACTGTTTTAAGGTATTCTTTACTTGCAAAGATGCCAGGTCAATGGTGCACTTGGTGCCTGTACTACAGGTTAAGTTATGACTGATGATATTCTTTTCCCAGCTGCTGTGTGAAGGTGCAAATATCCACATTTGCATTGTAACTCTATCACTCAAGCTAAATATGAAAACTATTGTACAATGTATGTGCCTGCTGGTCAAACTTGTAATAGAGACTGTGGCAAGTTTTTTTTTTTTTAAACCAAATTATGCTCTCTTTGCCAGTATATATGATAGGCAAGTGTTTCTTTGTTTCTATTTTTAAAATACTTCTTACCTCTAATGCACTTTGGTCTCGTCGGTACATAGTGCTGATTGCATAATCACACTGTATCTTAAAGGTGTGATATTCTTTAAGTACATAGTTTTAAATCGGGAGCCTAACCTATTAAATAAAACAGCCATTGCTATTCACCTGCAGGGCAATGCCAAGAAATCAAAGTGATGATACTGTACTGTAACAGAGCTGGAAAATGAAAGTGATCCCTTTTTTTTAAAAAAGGCAATCAATGTAGAAAAATAGATGTGATAAAGGCAATCATGTGTCCCTGCATAATTATTTTTCCAAAAGTAAATGTCGGTTTACCCAACACATACACAGATAGTTAGAGCGGCAGTGAGATACTTCAGCTATCCCAGTTATTATCTTCCAATGCTTGTAGTGTGACAATAGGAAAGTCAGCACCTCGATCCAACCCTATTCAACATGTTAAATTAAATTAAATTTCATGGTCAAAGGTTTTGAATTTCATGGCTATGCTGTGTTGGGTTAGCAGCAGTACTTTTAACAGCATATATTTCTTAATTAGCATAATTATTAAACCCTTTGATCCATGACTGTTAAACCACTGTGGCATTCAGTTGTTAAAATAAAGCTAATTTGATTGATTTTTAACCATCTGTCATGATCTGAAAGACTTCCCTCAAAGCCATAAGATTATCAAATACAAGTACTGCAACAGTAACAAATAAGTAGAATAATATATGGGTCAGAATATATAGCATTATCACATAAGTCTCGAGGTTTTGGGCAGTATATTTTTGAGTTATGTCATATATTCTGTGTTTCTTAACTAGCTTCTGTTTGTGTTTTCAATTTTTCCAACTGAACGCAAAACAAGGTTTATGTAATTTTCTTTCTTTTAAAAAACTTGTTTTGAATTCTTCTGTTGTTTAAGAGTTCTTGTTATTCCTTGGTTGAATTTCAGCGTCTGTACCTGGTACTACGCTTTCACAGAGAGCAAAAAAAAGGTCATGGTTTATTTATACAAGTTTGAGATATATTTTTGCATGTGCCTACATATGAACATGAAGAATACAAGTCTACATTTCTTGTGTTCTATTACCATGGTAACAAAATATGGTCCTGTAAAAAAAGTAATGACCTATAGATGATCTCCATTAAGTTGCTTTAAAGAACATTAAAAGAATATATTTTTTATAACACATGACCCAAGCAAACCTGAAATTGGTAAGATAATAACCAACAACAACAACAATACCTCATGCATGTTCCTGGTCACCTCCTGTCAAATGGTTAATCTCACATTTCCTGCCGTTGTATTTATCTCTCACAGTGGCATGTGAAATCATCCTGCTAACAAAGGATTACAGGCTGTCTGACAGGCTTCCGACAACAGGGTGATCGGTTGTGCTCCTGTGGTGTAGAATAGGCTATAATATTATGCATGTGTATACAGTACTGGCTAGCCGAGATTTCATTTGATTTATGGCGTTGCCGCTATCTTTATTGCAACTGTAAGGAAGCACCAAGAAACAAAACAAACATAAATTGGGATAATTCTGATGTTTTTTGACAATTTCAGCAGTTTTAGCATAGAGCAACTGCAATTAGCATTATCATATCTTAGTATGCGTTATCAAGTACTTTAAGCCCCTACCATTTTGAATATTATTCTCTTTCACCATATGTTAATTATAATTTAATTATAATTAAGTGTATTAGTCTGAACGCTTGACTATACTAAATTGAATTTCCCAAACACACATTTAGCAGACTAACATGTATTTTTCTCCAGTGGTATGAAAGAAACACTGCTGTGCTCACACTCTACCCTTGTGTAAACCTGGATGTAGCACTGTGTTGGTTCTTCATGCATAATTTAGTCTTCTGGTAGGCTATAAGTTCACTATGGTTAGCATGTAAATCACTTCAATTAATCATTTTCAAATTTTCAAGGCTTGAATTTCTTTACAGTATCTAGTGCAGCTGTATCTGGTAATGGCAATGTGCCTGAGTAACTCTAATACTCTGTTATATTTTACAGTATGTTAAGAATCCAAAAAGCTACATCTACAATATCAAAAATAAAATAATGTACAACCAAAGTCCACTGTGGCGCAAATTAAAAGTGCCATGAGGACCTAACCTCCTGATAGGCCCTTGAGTTTATGGATCTTGAGATAAGATGTGGATGTCATCCACCTCAGATAGTCTTCGCAAAAGGAAATTGATCCCCAGTTTTTAGCCATGTCGACAGGATTACTTGATTTTTAATTCTGAAATCAGTTGTGCACATAAACATTACTGGTCTTATGAGAGAACTTATAGGAATCAACTGGCTGTCCTCGAAAGCACATCACAAGTGCATCGCAATTGCACAACTTTTATGAAACCGACCCCAGCTTCTGAATTAGGCTTTGGGGAACAGGATTATAAAGGAAAAATGGGAAAATGAGTTGCAAATGTTAATTACTAAAAAAAAGGAAGAAAGTAATTTGTTCCTGCTTCCTGACTCACTGTTAGTTTAGCAGAAGCTCACCCAAGTAGAATTGTTTTATTAAAATATTTAGTTATTAAATCACCTTTTTTATGTCAGTACCGGTATTAAATATTACAACAACAGTGAAAGACAATATTTGTTGTACTATAGGACAAAAAGAACAGTTCACAATGGTGAGCAAGACCCTTGCATTCCGGATTAAGTCAAAATACTAATAATGTTTAAAAAAAAATTTTTTAAAAAGTGGTAATTAAAAAAAACATAGTTGAGAGCCTGCCAGGGACCCGAACAGAGATCAGTCCAGTAAATTAACACCACACACAAAGTGCTGAGTACATTGACTGCTTCTTGAATCTCTCAGCAATTGATCTACTGGAAGACTAAAAAAGACCTTCCTGAATCAGCAGTGAGTCATCAACTTTCTTAAATCACTTTGCAAAGGTTAATGAAATGTTGATGTACAATAGCCGCAAACGCACATCAAAAACAAATGGAAGATTAACAAAAATGTAAAGAAATGCCAGCAGTTAAAGGACACATATTATAAGGATTATGCTACATTCATCTATATATTCCAGGCTTTGTTACAGATACAGGACCGCATTCTTGAAATGGCATATCAGAAATATACCCTGCAGTAGAGTTAATGCTGGGATCATCACTCATATTTCCATAACCAACACAGTGATTTCCATCTATACCCTACAGTGTAGTCTTCAATACAACATGCCTTTTCCGGTCACTTAAACTGTGTTTTTCTTTTATTTGCATATCTCATAGTGTTTGTCACCTTTGATGTTATTGCTTTACAGAAACAGCTTTTATTAAAAACATATTTGTCAAAACCATAAAACGATGATGTGGTGATCCCATTATAATTATGGGAAATCAGTTTAATGATTGCATTTGTTGCTATTCTGCATTACCCTTCACAGATCCCAGCCCCAAATGTAATACAAAAATAATATGAATGTACTGTAACTTAACTTACAAACACACAAAGTGATTAGATTGCAAAAGGTTCACACATAGGATGTGCTAGTACAGTAGATACTGTAGTAGTCCTGCGCAAAGACCATTAATCACAAACTGGTTTTCATGGAAGATATTTCACAGCCCGTTATCACTAGAATTTTTTCCTTCAGGTCCAAAATGTAAGGCTGCCAGACTTGATAAGGCTTGCTCATCAGATCAATAGATGGAATCAGATTGTGGTGCTGCCTTTAGGCTTGTCAGAAAACACATGTTCCCCACTTCCCAACACATCAGTTTTGGTGTAATGCTTGGCTCCTGACCTGGTGTTTTATTCACTTCATTACCATTTTTCTCATTCCGATCCATACATTTGAAAAATTAACAGTTGTGAACAATTTAAAATCCGGTTTGTCAAGCTGCTATAGAATATACAGTACTCATTTTCCATTTTTCTGTTACACAAAAACATATTAAAAGCAGTGAGCAATGGACACCATTTTTTTATCAAGTTGCCTTTCTTTCAGGGATGCAGTAGCTTCTTTCTAATCCATACATTATATGACAACAATCCAGCACACATTATCATTATTAATTTTTACAACAGAGAAAGTCATTTTTCTAACTGCTCCATAAACCCAGTAGATCTCATCTCATTTTAATATTAAATTCGGACTGGCAGTGCTTGTGTCTGCAAACGGTCTTATATAAAGGTCAAAAGTCGCCTACTGTGTATCATGTTTTTGTATATTGTAATTCTCATTTACACCTGTCTTTCTCATCTCTCTGCATTATTTGTATTCAATAGATGCTCATTACTCAAGGTAATTTTCTTTCTCCATCAAAGCAATTTAGCTTTTTTTTTTTTCCCCCCAAGGGTCTTCAGCTATTGACAGGATACCCGTGCAATACACTAAACCTCGCTTTGCATAACAGTTGCTTGGTAACAATGAGTTCTGCTGAATTACGATAGAAATAAACCAGGTTGGTAGTAACTACTCAGTTCCTCCCTTTTAAAGTTATGGAAAGAAATGCAGCCTTGTTACCATAAAGAAAAAATACAGTACTGCAGTGCAGAATCTAACACTGATCTGACTGGGCTCACTCAAACTCAATGAAGGTAGTTGTTTTCAAGATTTCTAAAACAGATGTCTGTGCATAAAATGCTAACCTTTATTTTTACTACCATGACCTGAAACGGCAGGTGACAGTTTTAATTCAGCAAAATGGATTCTCTTGCACTGATCACTGTGAAAGCTTTTTGGTGTTCAAGATGAATGAATTTCTGCTCGAAGAATAATCATTCGAATACAGGGCTCGGTGCGTCTACAACACAGTACTACCAAAGTTACAGTTGGTGAATATTCAATCATTCTAATGCTACACTAGGCTCAGTGCATCTGTTTAACAGCAGTGATTTTAACATGCGAGTGTAAATAGAGCAAGCTGTTTTCACTCTTTCTAGTGTTTTTAGGAGTTTGTGTTACTGTTTTAATGCACATTTTGAATTGTCTGATAGTTTAAATGTTAGTATGTTTACACAAAGTCTTTTAAACATTTAAATTTGAATCCACAGCCTTACTATTTTTCATGCTTTACCATGGTTAACCATGTATATTTACAATGGTATGCTGACATAAACTTGTATAAGGGTAGACACTATATACTGTACATTACATATAAACATACTATAGCCCACATGGTACTGTAAAGTTAAACAAATGAAAACAAATTGAAGCTCACACAGTAAAGACCTCCATTAACATTTCAGTTATTCCACAGTAACCCTGTGCTTTTTTCATTTAAAAAAATAGAATTAAAAAGTTGAGAAAATAACTTTAAGACACAACTTGCTGAAAACAGACAACTTGCTGTAGAGTAAATAAAATATATATTTTTGTACTGCAAATACTAGTTACTGTAATCTAACCTCATCTCGAATGGTGGTCCAAAGCTTTTATTTTAATACATGCACTAAAATACCCTGCATGGGGGCAGGGATTATGGTGTGTGCTCAGAATAGCTACCCTTGAGAACATATACAGTGGATCACTAAGCAGTCAAAAGATACTGTCTATTTTTGGCATGAAATCTGATTTGAATGCTTGCTATGTGAAGCTGCAACCAATTTAGATTCGTATCAGGAAACCTAGCCTATCTTGTTGTTGAATTCTGGCATCAAACTGAATGCTCTTCTGAGCTTGCAGCTATGTAATCCAGGCTTAAATACAAGCCTGTGTAGATCTAACCTCACAACAGTTGCAAAATGTTAAATGCAAAACATATTCATAATCAATCTTATTGTACAAAAGAACCCAACTCTGCCAGATGGTTACTTTTCTATTAATATGGGTTTTCACCAAATACCCAGAGGTCAGTTATTTCATTCATACTGATTATCCTTCCTTTGCATAATTAAATGTAACAACCAATCTCCAGCATGAAGATCACTTTACAGGTAAAGTATCTGAAGCTTCATAGCACTGTTTGTTTCTGCTGAATGAAACATGAGCAATTCTATTTGTATCTATCCCATGAAAGAGAATCAATTTATTGTTAATAAGGATGATCAATCTAGGTGGAGAATCCCCTGTCATTGTTACTGATAAACAAGAGAGTGGGACTGGGAACCTGAAAGCTCATTAAACATCAGTCAGTGTGCTTGGTGGTCATGACAATAACAATCACTGCATAGCGGTGTAAGTGCTCTTAACGGCAGTTGCCTTTTTCAAACCTTAATCCCATTTTTA
Source organism: Acipenser oxyrinchus oxyrinchus (assembly GCA_030684275.1). NCBI lineage: Eukaryota > Metazoa > Chordata > Actinopteri > Acipenseriformes > Acipenseridae > Acipenser > Acipenser oxyrinchus. The sequence goes on along the minus strand of CM060257.1, from coordinate 14,045,463 downwards.
CAACCTTTATTTTACTTTTTTATTGAAATAATGAGCTATTAACGTTTAATTCATTTTTTATGTTGTCTTTTACTCATGCTGTTTAAGATCCCCAGCACAATTAAAAGTAATAATCTCCAGGATTTAGGGTCACCTTTGAAGTAAAGCATAACTGCTTCTTTCTTGCATATAGGATAAACACACACTGGTAATTAAGCAGCGAGAAGCCTGAGCTTCTGGTGGGTGATGGCACATCATGCAAAAAGTGGTTCATGGATGAGCATATAACCACTGAAACAAATATGCTTGCAGAATCTTCTATATAATACGGCTAGTTGCAGTATGAAATTGTAAAACACAAGTTTTGCTCGTGAACATGTGAAGAGTGAATCCCCACCGCAGTATTAGCTGTCACATTCAGCACAGAAGCAGGGCAGGGCTGAAAGACGTTGATGTGGGTTGATCTCAAGGTTAAGCGTATACCAGGCTGCTTGTCTCTGCAGACCTCCTTCACATCACCCTCTGCTACATCAGCAGAACACTCTGGTTTCATCTCCTGGCATGATGTATCGTAGGACTCCTTACACTGTCAATGACCATAATGAAACAGTGCAGTTTTGTAAATGGGTCACAAAGCAGTAGAAAGCTTCACTAACAGTACTGACCAAAAGCTCAGCTTTTGAAGAATCACTATGATTTAAGGTTTGCTGCATATACTTGTTTTTTTATAAGTTCTGGAGAATGAATGCATATTATGGTGATGCTTATACTAAGAGAAGTGAAAACGCATTCAGATGTATTCTGTTGGTTTGTTGAAAACTGTTTATTATGTTTTCTTTGATGTCACAAGCAAATGTGCACATATATGGGAGGAAATTCAGTGCATCATGACTCATGGATCCTCATAACACTGACAATGTAAATTGCTCATTGGACATTGTTAGAATATTCTTTGGACATCGTTTCAAAATGTGAACATCTTAAACCCATTACTCTTGTACATCGATTATAGTACGGTGCAAAATAAGAAATGGACATGACTCAAATATTCATACAATAATTGAATTACTAGATTAACAGATAGGGAAACAAACTGAGTTTGCAATGGCCTTTCAGCTCAAGTGTAATGGGCTTCCTTTCTTTCTGCAGGTACCCACTTAATTGCATGATTCATCCAATAAATCAAAACCTGAACTAAATAGCACTGTAATGCAATTAACCCCTTAAGGTACACAAGGAATTGAGCGGTTGTTCAAACGGTTTCTTCTTAAAATACATTTGAGAGTGACTCAAGTATCACAAGGAAACTGACAATTTGGATGACCAGATCCTACCTGTCAGTAAATTTTAAACCCTGTTTTGTGCATCTACTTGCAAAAATAAGAAAGTTAGCTTCATTTTTTTTTTTTTTTTTGGCGGGACACATGTCTCTTGTACCTTAAAGGGTTAAAGAATGTGCTTAGTAGTTCTTGTTTGTTTGTTTGTTGTCTCTTTTTTGTTTAGTAATGAGGAAGATATTGAGCTTTCTAATAAACACACTGTAGCTAAAGCACAGTACAAGGGCTGGGACTGGGACTAATAAAGGCAATTCTTGGCGGAAATGGTTGCCCTGCAAGAACAAAAAAAAACCAGGAGAATTTACTATTCAAAATTTACAGTCATGACCGTAGCTGATAATAACTCAACAACACATTTTGATTAAAATACTATTGCTTGTCATGGTGGTGTAACTTAATACTTCTGCATTATTTTTAGGCTATATAAAAGATAGAGTGCTATACACGCAGGCCTCATGCTATTTAAAAAACAGGTACATCATAAAACTCTCTCAGTCCCACATAGCCTAAAATACACATCTATTGCTGATTGCAAGATTGTTTATATATATGGTAAGATCCTTGTGATATGCTGGTCATTTCATCTTACTGCTTGATCCAATGCACAACCCAGATACCAAATGTATCCCATTCGTACTGCAGTTTCAAGAACGAGCTACATGTATGTAAAAGGACAACTTTATAATACTTCAAATGGCATAAACTAGAAAGTACAGTAAGGGCCTGCAGCAGGAATATCGCTGCAATTTAGTCTGAGAATAACAGCAGCCTGGTGACTATAAATGGAGTGTTTGGCTTAAACAATTATAAAGGGGAAAATGAACGGAATTAGTTGAAGCTTATTTTTGTCAGCTTCTCTTTTTTTCGATCTGTTAGCCATTTTGCTAAGCAGGCCAGAATCCCATTATCTCATACTACAGCATGCTACAGTACAAATTGTGACCACAATTACACAGCAGTATAGAAGGACATCCCTCTTCTGCACCACTCTGTGCCATCTATTTGACACAGTTCCCTTGACTGCAATATATACAACCACATCTACCCTAAATATTATACACTAATAAAATACATTAACCTGACAGCATAACATTTCCATCACTATTCCTTACTCATTTACTGTCTAGTCAGTGGATGCCAATTTGCTGTTTGACCTTCAAATAGGAAGAGCAATAATCCTCTTTACAGCAGGTTTCTGTAGTGAACCATGGCTGTATTACACTGCAAACTCAGTACCATTGGGATTTCACACTAACAAGATATCCCATATACAGTTACTTTTTAACAAACTCATTTGTACTGGAGTTTTAATGTACACTATGTATTGTATTATACAGAAATAGCCAGATAAAAAAAAAAAAAAAAACATCATGACTTCCCTCATAACGCTACATTTCATTCACAACGTATCTAAGCTCTTACCTTATTGTGAAAGAAGACTAATAATGCAGTATTGTATTAGATTTTTAAAGAGTTGCTATGGTTTAATGTAATTTTAAAATAATAAATAACGGACTGCATAATTGCAAATACCGATGTCACTGGTCCTTGATGCACTGTCCATGGGGGAGAGGGCATTGGTTCAGTATTGTCTCCCATCCCCCATAGGAGATATGACCTCATATGACCACCACCTGCTAGACAGCCTACCCCGACAGGTCCTACCTATATTATTATTATTATTATTATTATTATTATTATTATTATTATTATTATTATTTCAATACTACTACTACTACTACTACTACTACTACTACTACTACTACTACTACTACTACTACTACTACTACTAATAATAATAATAATAATAATAATAATAATAATAATAATAATAATAATAATAATACATTCAGTGATCAAACAAAAAAGTGAACAAGTGAACAGTTGCCAATGAATGCAATAGGAACCCCCAGTAAAGCACATGAAAACCAAATTGACTTACCAGGTATTACCAGGGATTTACTGTCTTGAGAGCATGTCTTTCGCTGCAGGAATTGATGCTTGCTGCTGCTTCCAATGCCGTAGTATGTGATGATGCTGATGCAGTTGTGGTGTCACGTTAAAAACAGTCTGTGCGTTCTGATTTTGCTCGCGCAAACCCAGTCTCGCTTTGTTCTGCTGAATATGTTGTTTAGCTGAAGCCGGCGGAAGGTGAATTCCGAGAAGTCCTGTGAGGGTTCACCCGTTTCTTGGTTGCAGTTTGCCCGTAGCTCAGCTGCTGTCCTCCCTGCAGAGAGAAAGTGACTCGGAATTTACTAATAACCGGAGTGGAGCGCTGGGCTGGGCTGTGAGGAAGAACGAGAAATTCGATTCCCTGCACTTGTCTGAGCGCAAAGCACAAGAGAATATTTTCGCTCATGCAAATAAACCCCTCCCTGTTCTAGAATAGCAATGAAACTGGCTCTGGGAGTTTTTCGTATGGTAGGGCAAAACAGATACAAAAGACAAAATATTTATTAGAAGGAAAAGGTAGGGATTTCTTACTGTTTAAATATTATGGATGTCCCTTGCACTTTTCATACAGCTGTTTGTTTTGTTTTGTTGTTTGTTATTTTGTGCACATTTACTAGAAAGTATTTTGTTTTGTTTAGAAATAACATATTAACCTAATGCAATACAAACACAATCAGTAGCTACATTTTGTTTGTTTCTTAGAACTCAGATAAACGTTTACATACTTTAATTAAAACACTGATTAACTCACCCATGTTATCTGTTCAATAAATCCTACAATATAAAGTATAAAGGTGTATCTTAATGTTGCAAATTGGTTTCAGTCATGATAGGATGGACAGGGCTGATAGTATTCAGTTGGTAGGTGTTTCGGTTTCCAAATTAGAGATGTTTCACAAGTTGTGGAGAACAGACCCCCAACAAATTCCATTGAGTAGTGATCACACATCCCTCCTGTACATTCTAAACACTCTGAAGACTTGATGCCACATCCAATCCTATTTATATATTCAGGCAAGGTTTTTGAAAACAAATTGTAATGCATGGCCAGAATTATTATTATTATTATTATTATTATTATTATTATTATTATTATTATTATTATTTTATTTTTTTTATTTAGCAGATGCCTTTATCCAAGGCGACATACAGATACTAGGGTGCGTGAACTATGCATCATCTGCAGAGTCACTTACAACTATGTCTCACCCAAAAGACGGAGCACAAGGAGGTTAAGTGAATGGTAAAACGGACAAGGATGCAGCTCTAATTCAAATACAATTTTCTATCTGCCAAATATGTCTGTGTCTTCTGTCTTTCCTTGTAGCAGCTATTCGTAGATGTTACTAAACTTTAGACAACATTTTTAAACAACCATTTCAAGACCCTGTGTTGTAATTATTGCCCTTAGTTAAGAAACATATTTAGTATATGGTTTCTAAGTCAGAAAGTTGTTCTGATCATGATGATCTCAGCGAATATTCATTTCAACATTCACTAATATTTTTGTTCCAAAAAAGAGAATACATTTAGACAAATGGACATTTGTTAATTGACTCTTACATTAGGGCTTATCTCCTCTTCTCACCATATGGTTGAACATGACTACATTTATTTATAATTGCTTATATACTGCATCCATATATAGTAAAACACACCCAGAATACTGCTCTTTTTCAGAAAGGTATAGCTAAAACAATTAGGTGAACCATAGTGCTGACACAGGCCATCATATTTTGAACAACATTTGTAACACTTTGTTTTTTAAACTGACTGCAGTTAACTTCCTTAAACAAACACAATGGTTTAAATTAAAACCATTCACTGCTTCCCTTTATTTAACAGCTGTTATCTATTTCCATGAGTAACCATTGTTAAATGTATTTCTACCCCACAACGTGAATCTTATTTTTGGTGTGACGGGTTTATAGTTTTGTGTTATCATAATTATGTTAAGTATATCTTCCAAGTAATTAACTGTAAGAATGAATCATTATTGTGAAATGCTGTTTTCCAATAATCTTCCAAGCCATCATACTGGGCATGCTAAAATTCTAAATTCATTCAGAGTACATTATTAAGCATGGTATCTGGAATTTGGAGCAACATGTCAGGATAATAATGGATGAAGATCTCTTTATAGTATACATTTCTCATATGTTTTCTTTACTTGTTTGAGAAAACAAGAAATATTTTAAAAACCTTGCAAAAATGGTAGGTAAAAATGGTAAATATGTGGTAGCATTCCAAAAAAATGTCTACAAATCTGTTTGAATTTCCATGAAATACAACGTTATTCAAAATATATAATATGCATTAGTCAGCCCCCTTATCTTATCTGCCCCCTATTTTACTGCATTTAATCCTGTACTTTAGTGTACTGTAATCTGTCAAGTGTCATTTAATCTGTAGTATTTTGTATTTAATCGTATCCTGATGTAACTATCACTGACACTGTTATCTGCTCCGTTATTGAATCGTATTTTGTCATACTTGTACTTGCTAGAACCAAAGTCATTGTATTTATCTTGCTGTTAATTGTATTATTACTTGTACTGTGATTCTTGAAATGTATTTTTGTTTACGACTGTAAGTCGCCCTGGATAAGGGCGTCTGCTAAGAAATAAATAAATAAATAAATAAATAAATAAATAAATAATAATAAACAGCACAGGCATCTTTTTATTACTCCTGTCAACTACTGCAGAGAGTTCAACACTAACTGAAGATTGGTGGTATTTTTTTTTTCTCTGTGCTGAACAGGCTTGGGGAATAATATAGGTGATGAGAAGGAAAAAGAAAATGTTTATAGAATCAAAAAGGTTCTTTAAGTACCAGGCACAAAAAAAAAGTATTCTTAAGTAATTAAACCAATAAACATCCATCATGCTCCTTTAATTTATTTTTAAAATAAAACAATATGTTCATTTTATTTTTATTGACTATACCCTTAGATTCATCTTAAGATCCTTTTGACATACAATTCAAACTTGAATTTACAACATACAAAATATAGCTGCATGAAACAAGCTCTATAGTTTACACAAATGCATTTCCAGTGTGTATACTGTATAATAAAGTCCCATGATGTGTTTGTTAAATAATACACCGGTATTTACTTGCAATGTTGATATTATTGAAGTCATTACAGTTTTTGAAACATGGATAATGTATTTCACAAATTCATTTCAAGTTTAAATTTCATTACATGATGTTGGTCAGTCTTAGAGAGAAAGGATGGATTGGGGTTTATAAAACAACGCTTTTAAACTGGATAGTCCATCTGAGGTTTGTCTCACAAGCAGCAGGACGATAATCTACAATAACATCTTGTAATACTGCCCTGCAGGTTATCTTTGCGAAGATAAAAATGGCAAACTTGACACAGGTATAAATATTTAACAAGCAAGTTAAAAAATATTCAAAGTTGATCTGTCCCCACACCAATAGACATATAAAAGATGCAAAACCTTCCTGGCAGCTACAATGATTGAACGTGGTGTTATATTTACATCTAATTTGCAACCTATTATACATGACTAGCATTAAGTCACTTGGGATAAATCCACAGATGTGGCTTATCTAGTCATCATAGAGGGCAGAAATTTTGGTACTGGGACAGTGCAAGTGAATGGTAAACATATGATGCAATGAAAACAGGGCATGGAAAACATATGATGGAATAAAAAAAAACTGGCCCACATAGGGGGCGCTGTTGTTATGAGTGTTAACATTATGGTTGCATTATGATAAATTAGCTGAGGCCACACACACATCTTTATAACACAGATAGACTTCCCAATTTCTTATTGCATCATTGTGTTCCTGATGGCTTATTTTCCGTCAGTACAAAAATTAGGCACTCTACTGTACATAGTCTATATAAGCCACAGCATGTAAACTCATCATATAAAATAGTAATTACTTCTAACAACATAAAAATATATAAAAATGGCAGACTAAACATAGTTGTTACGAGAGCAAGATGAATTATGAAAACTATCACTCATGTTACAAAATATAAGTGAATAAAATTGCTATTTTGTAGGTCAGCAATTCATGACCGTATCAGGTGCTAATGAAATAAAAGGGCATGTAATGTCAAAGATGTGGTGAATAAATAGTATTTGGAAACTATTCTTATCGCTAATTATTTGTGTTTCCGCTGTAAAAGTTGCTGTTCTGTTATCACACATGGTCACAAAAAAATTAAAAAAAGGTTTACAAGTAAGGTGCATATTTTCATAACTTTATAAAACTAGAACATAACAACTAAGTCAGATAATTTAAGGTCTCTTAAGCACTCTCAAGTTAGATGTTAATTAAAGACTGGAGGGAACACTGAAAATATGCCCCCCAAATGTCTAAACAAACTGAGTAGAGTGTTAACAATTCAGCAAATTAGCAAAGCCTAATATTTTACTTTAATCATATAACAATTGAATGGTTAATTCCTTTGACAACTCTATTAACGTTTCAAGCACCTTTCTTCACTTCCTAATACTGTAGCATATTTAAAAATCATTAGCAGCCAGCTTTGCACAACTGTAACGCATCTATTTGGTTTATTTGCAACATGGGTTGTAAAACCCTTCAGTGCATCAGAATTACATTCAGGGTGATTATAAAGTAAAACATTTAAATTAGAAGGTCATGATGGCAAATGTACTGACGACTTGTACATTAAGGGCAACATATGAAGTGAGGTCCTATAGTTGGGCATATGGCCGTACACTGCAGCATCAGCACATCACATGTATATTCTAAAAGGGGCAGTTTCGATCCATGGCACTCAAGATCTTGAGCCCTTAATCCAGCAGATTTTGCATGAAACCCAACGCTAAAGATCCCATCTGACAGGAGATGGAAAATGTTCCATAAATCTCAAACGCGCCACTGAAAATGCTTTATGCAGCATGTTTCAATCTACTCTGAGAAGTTGTTGTAAAAAGTGGCTATTGAGAGCTTTGGTTGTAAGGTACAAACTGTAAGATAGGAGGGGCCCTCTATGGCCATACCACGTATGAATCACTTCCCATTTTACCCTTAATGTATCAAGTTCAGGTGGTTTATATTTCATGTTTTGAATTCAGAAAACAATGTTAAAAAACAACTACAGTATCTCTCAATTAACGCTCAGAGAACTTTTTATTGCTGTTATAATAACACAAGGTCCCTATGTGCTGAGACCACGCCAAAAATAACAAGCTATCTCCCCATGCACTGTTCTGCCCTTCTTTCTAACTCTACTCTCCTCTCCTCTCCATCACCCTACGTCCTGCAATCCGGCACTATTAGACCATCCCTCTTATACCTCAGAATTACTCAGTACTCCTACCAACCGTCACGTGAACCACCCCCCCTTTTATATGCCAACACGGTGGGGTTCCCCCCACCCTTTTCACTCTGTACCCCAATAAGCTGTCCGCTGTCTTTCCCGCTGTTCCCCTGTCCCTGGCGGGACTGACCCACTACTATTCCAGAGGGGTGGCCCGTTACAGGCAAAACTATGTACATGTACCCAAACCCAACGACCCCCAGAACTCGAGATGTATTTTTCTTCTTGACTATCCTGAAGAACTATTTTAGTAAGCAGGTGCCAGTTTTAATTAATTTATAAACTGTTTATTGTCCTTATCAAAAGTTAAACATTGCTTTTCTTATTCTACACATAATTCATGAGGTTAGCCACAAGAAGTTGAATAATTATCCATGTCAGACTGTGGTCTAAACCCAAACAAGTAAACTCTGCCATCTTGTGACCAAAGTAAAAAGGATCAGCTATGAATGCATGATTGGTGATACCTTACACTTGCACATTCCTGTTTCATTGAATTTTTATTTTAATTGTAATATTTTATCATATTCTTAAAACCACAAAAACGACATAAATAAATACATTAATAAATATTTAAATCAATGAATACATAAATCAATACATAGACATTGCTTTCCTTATCTATCTTGATATTTATTTATTTTTCACTATCAAATATAAACACTGCCATTTAATACTGTATGAAACGAAAATACTCAATAGTTCTTGTTCAATTGTATATTAGTGAAGATTTTTATACATACAGATCGTCATGCTTTCATATATTCTTACTTTCAAATTTAAAAAAATATATATTGTAACGACCCGAACAATTGCTTTGTTGCAGGACTGTTTGTCTCTTATGTTACATGTATTGTAAGGGGGATGGGTCACGCCGTTACACACCATGGGAAGGGGAGTGAGTGAATGAATGGGGAGAATGTGTGTTGCTGTTTTCGGGGGTTGCAGAGCATGGATGTGACTGGTTGATGAGCCGGACAGCGGCGGGAAACGACGGAAGGTAGGGTGCATGAGCCTGGGGACTGGAGACAGTCCAACGCTGAACTTGAATGAGAAACTGCGGATGGGACCGAGTGAGCGTGTGAGCCGTGACTGGAGAGAATATGCAGTGAAAGTGCCAAGACTAAAACTTAGGGTTATTATTTTGGTGCCGTGAATTCTGGCCCCTGACAAAATAAAACAAAGATTTTGTGAATTCAACACTAAACATGAAAACTTTACAATATACTAAATGAATGGATCAAGTTTATAATGATAGTTTGCAAAATCAGATGAAAGCTTTCAATACAATCAGGATAATACATAATCATGATTTACAAAATCTTGTTCTTCTCCTTACTTGTTAAAAACTGTAACTTTACTGCTATACTATTTGGCAAATGTTGTAAAATGGAAGGACAAACGTTGTGGTGTGAAAGCTAGGCCGTGTGCATTGCAAGCTGCATTGGAAGCAGATCTTGCAAAAGTATAAAAAATGAAGTAATGTATTTTATTTTATTTCTGTGTAACAAACACATTTTTTATGTGAAAAAATGTAGCTGATTATACTTTCACTCCAACTACATAACCGCTACGCTACAGATTCACATCTTAACCCTTTCAACAGACTGGGCTACTATTTACATTTACCCTATCCATTGCCTCAATACTGGAAAAAATGTCAAGTTATTAAAAGTGCCCAGCCATGGCTTGTGTTTTTCAGGCACAATAAAAGTAGATTGAATTTGCATCAAAAACATAAGCCAAGTTGGTAGAAACAATTGGGGCAACCTTGACCCCCACTGCTTTTACAGTTGTGCCTATTTGCTTTGTGCTGGCAAGGTTGCCCCAATGCATTCTTGAAACTTGGCTTGTGTTTTTGATATCTCTCCACTTTAAATGGCTGGGCACTTTTGATAACTTGGTGTTTTTTCACATTTCCAATGTGTTTTTCTTTCAGATCTTATTTTACTATTAGTGCTAAAAAAAGGAAATTACTTCAGCACAATGATAAAGAGGAGCAATTAAAAAGAGGCCCATGCTTTTAGCAACCACATAGACAGAACTGACAGAATTCCTGTAAGACCAAATAACTATATGTTGATTGGGATACAGCTCAAAATACTTGGAATTAGTACATGCAAAGGTCAACATTTCTAATACTGAATATATTTGTGTGTATTTTTGTACTGTGCAAAACACCATTTAAATAGCTAAATCGAATATTTAAATACACACTTCCATTGGTTTGATTCTTATAAGCTGTTGATTCTTAAAAGTGGATCGATATGATTACAATTAACAAAAGCGTGCCTCCACGCATCAGCAGTTTAAATACAGTATACAAATGTCAATGGTGCTCAATCACTGAGGACAATACATCAAAACAAGTCCTCATGGGTAAGCAACTTGTTATATGATCATGATTATGTTTACTCAAGTCTGCAGAATCCTATTTTACTACAGTATACTTGAGAAGCAATCGTCTTGTGAGGGTGCCTAGTTTAACTGCTGTGCAGTATTACATGTAATGGCCTTTGAATTAAAATGACATTACAGTACAGTATTCTACTGTCAGGACTACCACTGCAATTCAGCATGTGTGGCTTACTTTTTTTCAGTTGCGATGCAAACCTCAGTTATTCACTAAGCGGGGATGCAAAGCGCCGCAATCTTATAAGCGGATTGCTTGATTCTTACAAGCAGAGCATTTTAGCATGGTTAGTATAGGAATGATTTTGTCCCAGTGGTTTTGATCACTATATGCAGTTGATTCTTATATCAGTAATTCTTATGCACGGAGTGCACTGTAATTAAAAAAGTCCAGTGGTGGTGCTGCTTCATTGGGTCTCTAATCTATAACTGTCTCTCACAAAAAAGCATTAAAACTCTGAAAACAATAGAAATGTTGTGGGTTGCTTGTTGCTGTTTTTTGTAACAAAATAAATCATATACATCACTGTACAACTCTTAAATTTGAAATAAAAACAAATATTTTTGGGGCTGCTGAAGTACAAAAATGAACACACTGATTGAAGACACTGACTTAGTGGAAACTTTGTAATATAATTTTAAAATGCATTTTTGATATCACTAAATGATCATAAAACATTAAAAACTTCAACAACTTCAATGCTGTGCTTCTGCCATTGTTCTCCACATGGCTGTAAGCAGTGAATGAATACTTAATAGGCCTAACAAAGTTAGCTTCTTTTTCTCTAATGCTGCTTATAGCTGGCACTGTGACTGCTGTGTGTTACAATAGCTTCAACTGAAACACATGAACTCAAAGGTAACACCTAAAATATTCATGACTGCTTTGCCCGGTATTCTGCTTCTGTTTCTGCAGTAGGTGAGCACATCTATAATCTGCTCGCGTACATCTTTAGGGTGTCTCAGTTTTATTGCCTGCATTCCACTGTGAGGAACACTCAGCCTCCTGGCTAACTCGTAGGCTTCATTTTTCAGTCCACTTGCCAACCACCTCATTGTCTTCATAACAAAGGACCTAAAATGGGAAATTCGGAATACTGTTAGAAACTGCAGACAACCTGGTGTTATACTCAAATTGTTATGCAGGTAAAATAGACGATTCCATACATGACATTTATTTCCAGTGGAATATAAAACAAACTGGATAACAGCTAAACAGAAATGTAGATACTTGAAGTATTTTTAATTTCCAAAGGGTCACTATTTTTGCTATATCAATGAATGTACTTCAGGATGGATTAGATCTAAAAATACATTTTTTTTCCCCCTCACACATGCCTGCTTAAGAAAAAAACAAAACATCAAACCTCTTCGTTTAACATTCAATAAGCCTAAATACAGACCGGCTTTGGTTTATTATTGTACTGCAGTGTCCTACTGTTTGGTAATTCCAGACACATTTCACAGTGCTCAAACACAAGGGGTCAGACTTATCAAAAAATTTACACCAAAATGCAATTTGCATCTTCCTGTTACCCGAGTAACCCAGAAGGTTATTTAAGGACTCCGAAACTGTTCTTACTAGTTTACTTGAATTCCATTCTGATGTATATCTGCCTTTGCCTGGCACACCCTGTTCTAACTGAGCACTGCAGAATTCAAAAATATGCTACCAGTGTCAGTTCTTCTATAATTTAGACAAATGTTATTGTCTGTAAAATGCCATGAATGTTTAGAGGACTCTCGAAATGTGCTCGAATATGCACTCCAATAGAGGAATTAACATTTCTTCAGCTTTCCTAATGGATTCATATTTACTGAATTTAAACAGATGCCTGCTGTGTAAGACTATGGAAGAGAAACATTTCAACAAGAAACCCCAGTCAACACTGTATTACACCCAAACACTCATACCTGCACAATAGTGCATCTTAACCAGGTTTGATGCTTATTAGATTTAAAAAACATTAAACCAATTTCTTTTCAAATTCTCAGTTGTAATGCCTGCAGCAAAAACCGTTAAAAAAAAAAAAAACAGTACAGTGCAACATTATTTACTTTCTTCAACTATGTGTCTGCAGTAGCTGGTGGGGCATGAGATTTTACTCTCCAGCCGAGAATAAGAAAACATCACAAATAACACCGTTCACTGAGCACAATCTTAACAAGTATATCAGTGGCATATATAACACAACATCAGAGCTGTCCTTATCAAGAAAAAATAAATTCACTATGATCCATATATGCACAAATAAAAATGTGAGATTAACACACATACACATGGACATAAGCCTCCATATAAGAGCCGTAAAGGACCTGCTGCTTTCTCCTTAGCAAGTTTTATCACAGTTACAATAGTGCTTCTGCATACCATTTTGTGTCTTGCAGTACTTTACTGTAACTTGCATAATGCACGTTTCTCTAATACTCTTTAGCCAAAGAGACAATCAATTTATTTTCACACACAAGCCATAAATGGTGTTATCAGCGATATGAATTTATAGCACAATGCAAAACTAAATTCGAGTAATTTAATCTGGACTTAAATTGGTTGCTCAGTTAAATACATTTAATTTTTTTTTTTTTTTTTAAAACCTTTCATCTTTGACTGGAGTGTTTGAAAGGTCAATGGAAAGGTTTATTGAACATATATCAGTTGGGGGAAATCCTGAATACAGATTTCATTTGATATAGGTTATGCATGTGACCTTTGCTCAGAATATAATGGCAAAGGTCAGTTGCTTTTAATTATTATTATTTTTTTTTTACGTTTTGTATTTTTAAATTAGGTTAAAATGTGCTTAATGTGCTTATGTCACTTGGCTATACAGCATCTATACCACAGTGTATTCTATAGGTAAACTGTGAGTACCTTCAAATCTTTACTTCCAAACTTCAAGGGGCAAGACATTAGAAGAACATAAGAACATAAGAAAGTTTACAAAATGAGAGGAGGCCATTCAGCCTATCTTGCTCGTTTGGTTGTTAGTAGCTTATGGATCCCAGAATCTCATCAAGCAGCTTCTTGAATCCATTGATGGTATATCACAATGATCAACTTGGCAGGGAAAGACCCTGGTTTAAAAGTGTTTTTAAATAAACACCCAATACAACACCTTTTTTGCATATTATCCTCAGGCATATATTTCTTACCTTAGGAATAGTAATTGGCAAAGCACACACAATCATTTCCACACTGCTTTGGGCTGGTTCCCTTGTCTAGCCTTCCACCAAACCTTTGTAAAAGTCATTTCCATACTGGTCTTTTTCTTTAACCTGCAACTCCACTTGGTTTGGAGGGTGGTAATGGAAAATGATTTGGGGGTCTGCATTGCCATCTACAGTGGCTGCAATGTTGCCATTTTGAAGAACATTATTACCTGTGCCTGTGCCTCTGCCAAAAGGAAAGCCTTGCTTGCCCTTTGTGCATGTAGGCCACTATACCCAATCTGCTTTAATTGCCAAGCTTTTACTCCAATGGGCAGCACTGAATCCTGATGAGGTTTGGCTGTTCACATGGCTTACTAATAACAATGCACACCTGTTTCAGTAAGGTAACTTCAAGCAGTACAGAATCTTGTTCTATTTTAGTTTTAGTTTCAGCTGTTGTTCGAAAATCTGTCCAAAAAAGAGGCAGTGAACTTATAAATAAAATATCTGGCATTCTGCTGCATGTGAGTAACCTGAATTCCCCAATGAAATATCATTGAAATAAAATCTGTTCCACTGGAATGCATGTGGATTGGTGGATGTGTTACCACAGTTTATATGAACACCAGTGTAAAGGTACTTTATTTAGGAGGCTGCTAAAATTAGTAAATATGAACCCCCGAGTCATGTTGAGGTATTGGTAGATTTGCAATCTTCAGCGATCTGTTTCTCCCATTTATATAAAACATACGCTTTAATAGATTTAATTGAATTATATGCAAATCAGTCTCCACTGAGCTTTATTTTAACAATCTTTAAGTGATAAGACCACGTTAAATTCCATGAACTGTAACTTGTTTTTTTTATTGTTTTTTTAAAGCCACAAAGGCAATGAGTCACGCTCGTAACAACTACATTACCTTCCACATGGTTTCTCAAGTTCAAAGACAACAGTATCTAAGTTCTCCTTCAGTTTGATGTTTGAAGCTTTAATCCAAGGTTGCAAAGGTCCTGACTGAAATAGCACGTGGATGTGCTCGGTGCATCTTTATTAATATATTTGTTCACCAGCACCTTTGCTAATTTCCCTGCTTGGAAAAAGAAATGTAAAAATAAACAATAACAACGTGCAATACAGTGCTCACCTCGGGTTGAAACCTTCTTAAAACCGTCACTCGTGCAATCCACCAAATTTACACTGTTTAATAAATAGATGCCATATGAATCGCCCTGACGACGTCCTATATGGAACCTATTAATCACGTATATAGCAATATTGCTAGCACATGCATGTTTCCAGTTTTATTTGAAATCTTGTGTGAACAGTCTATATTTTTTGCTTTTTTAATTTTAATTTCATTTTAATTAGCAAAACTACATTTCAAAAGATTTTGGACATGCATAAGTGTTTTAATCAAATAGAAGCACTGCAACATCAGCTCAAAGGTAACCTGGCTTTTTTTTATTTATTTATTATCTAGATACCACATTACTTATCAAAACTGTGGCAGATCTAAATAATGTCATTCTTTAACTCTTTATTAATCCAACTAGTGTAATCCATGCAGTGTTATTAAAAACTCATTTTAATACACTTAATGTATCTGGATAAGTTGCAAAGTAAACAATTCCTGGCTTTTCTGATACTATAATACATACACAACACATTACGTTTGTATCATCTAGATTATATTTGCATTAAAAATACCAGAGGATCAAGGTTAACAACCAAATTCAATATACAGAAAGATGCCTGCTGTGGCTGGCACGGAACATAGTTGAATGTAAGATTTGCATGCAACATGTCCCTCCAGAGGAAAAGAAGAAGGAAACCATGCTGCAATGATGTAACATCAAAAACAGAGTAGAGACACACAATGGATTATACCTATTCATACCTCTAGTGTAAAAGGCTCTTGTATGGTTAGCCCATTTGCAACATTAATGCATATTCTTGGATCAACTGCTGACTTTGATGGACCAGGTTCTAACTGTCTCTTTGTTAAATTGCAGGACAATACAACAAACTTCAATTTATGGAGTGTGATCTCTGTAAAGAAACCCGGAAAGGCACATCAGATCAAAAAGTAATAATTAAAGGATCTCACAGCTGCTTATCATTGGTGGGGTAATTATTTACTCATTACACACTTCAGAGCGAAACAAAGTGATGTGTTTATTCGTCTTTCAGAGCACTTCCATGGAAAGGAAACAGAAAACAACAGTGTGCTGAGCAAACTGTCTGCGACAGTTTAGTCAGAACTGAGGTTATGTTTAGAGAAGTACAAAAAGGAGAAGCCTCAGCCATTTCAAATTACAAGTGCTTTTACTATGTAAGCCACTCAAGACCCTAATGCAGGGGTCTCCAATCCTGGTCCTGGAGGGCCGGTGTCCATCCAGGTTTGTGTTCCAACTGTACCCTAAATTAATTAATTGGACCAATTAAACTTCTAATAAGCACATAATTGGTCCAATTAAGTAATTTAAGGTATGGTTGGAACAAAAACCAGGAGGGACACCGGCCCTTCAGGAACAGGATTGGAGACCCCTGCCCTAATGAAAGGTTTTCTTAGTAGATTAGGCTAATGTCTTTATATAGAAGCAAACACAATTTTGTTGAGGATTTTTTTACATCTCAAAATGCTTTGAGAATAGGTTGCTTTGAGCGATGGATTAACACAGCGCATGTAAATATTATATAAAGGAACTGTTGTAAGTATTTAAAAATAAATATGCAACAATACATAGTACCCATGAGCAACAGTAAATGATTTCAAAGGTGCAATAATTTAACACAGTGGCAACTAATATACAGCACTTAACACTGTATGCATTCATCCCACTCTTGCTTTAAATCTCCCCAATGCTTTTGAAACACATTTGGCACAGGTGTAGATGGGTTCAAGAAAAGACACTCCTTTAAATAAACACATTATCAGTGGTGGCAGGGAAATTTGACTCCCAGTTTATTCCATCATCACTCATTTTTTGCTACTATTTCTTTAGCTGGCCCTCTGACACCCAGCAAGTTGTATGGTATAGAAAGCAATACTGACTCCACAAGCTCCAGACCAAAAGGATGGAGTTGGAGAACGGGACTCATACACTTTTGGTTATCACAGATGATGTTCTTGCTGAACTCTGAAGAGAGAGCATATGAATTGCACCACTGCAAAAACACAAGCAGAGGCTTTAATACTGTATCCCAGCTCTGTTGTGCTTTCTGCAAAAACTGCTTCACATCTACAAAACACAATGAAAGAGTTTCACATTGAGCATTTGCATGACATCAAGCATAGATAATGTGTTATCTGATTGAGACTTTATCCATGCACATTGGTTATGATGTGTGGTAGACAAGCTGAGGGACCAAGACGTTTCTCAGTACAGCTTCACCGTGGGGTCTGTAGTTTGATCCAAGGTATTGCCTTGGCTGAAACGTGTTGGGGTCTTTAATGAGATGTGCTTGGTAACAAATCAGACTCCTGAAGAACCTTGTGTGTCTGCTCTCCATCTGAACACCCACAGAAAACAGGAAACAAAGAGAGTAATCTTTCATGGCCTCTTCTATGATCAGTCTCTCCCCATTTTTATCAGCATCACTTTCAAGTGAGCTGAAACTTCCACTGAAATCCTCATCGCTCTGTTGTCTGTCTAAATGTTCACCAGTTTCCTGATTATCTGCATTCATTTTAGCTGAACCATGTGATGCATGACTCTCTGATGCTGCATCATTCACATTCTGCTTTGCAGCTTCTACTGGGTGCCCAACTGAACCACTGAAATGATGCTCCTCATCCCAAGTTGTCTGAGCATTTAAAAGCTTGCACTGTCTTAATTCCATACTCCTCCCTACATCTAAATGACCTAAACTTGAGTTTCTCATAAACCTCAGTTTGATTAACAGACCATGAGGTGTCAGTGTTCATAAAGCACAGTTTTGACAGCTGGATCCTATAACAGTAAAAAAAAAGAATCATCATTTTCTTTTATAAATAAGGCAAGTTTTTTTTTTTTTTCTGCTGTATCTTGCATATCACAATCTTTGATCCGGGTTGTACCCTGCCTCCTGTTTGGCCTTCCTCTTCTTTACTGGAAACACATCTGCACGGTCTTGGCTTCCTGGTACCTGCACAGACAGGCTGACTGAAATGGTTTCAAATACCTCTTCCATGCTAGACCTGTAAAACTAATGTTAATAATAATAATAATAATAAATACTATTTCATCATACTTCAAAAGAGGCAAGTCATAACAATTCAGGTAAAAAAAAAAAAAAAAAAAAAACACTGGCAGTTAAACCACTGTGACACTTTTGGAGAAGTTACTTCAACCTTTGTGCCTCAAAGGGAAAGCTTAGCAACGCACTGTTGCAGAACAGCACGTTCACCAACACCATTTTGATTCAATAACACTGACACAAAGCATTGAGCCATGACTATGCACTCTTATGGAACGGGTACATTTACAATTGTCTTTTTCTGACGTGCAGCATTTAATCAGCAATTCACTCTATTTTTAAAATGCACGCTTTGTGCAAGCTTTTTTTTTTTTGGTATTTTTATAAATATAAAGGCTTTGGAACACAGCTATATGCATGCAATCCATGTACACTGACAAACAGCAGTAATCTTCATTTTGAAATCCTGTTATCAAACAAATATTGTATAGGTAATTGTAGAGTACAATAAGTTCAAGAGTCCTTGTATTAACACTAACACAGTTTTAGGGTACTCCTACTATGTACTGTACTCACCTGACCTAAGCACCATGTTACTGGATTCTCAGCTGAAGCACTATCCTTGTACTATAACACTATTATTATGTCATTGTATATATACATTGTTTAATCATTACTTGTTGCATCTTATCTTATACGGTATGCTAGTATAATTTGCATTTACTGTAAACTATACTGTATTTAAATATTGTTTTGCATTGTAACCTTGTATTGCCCTGTAACACTTGTAAGTCACCTTGGATACATAAAATTAACAGAAAATCCTCTAAAACAGGTGAACTGCAAGCTTAATTGAATTCATCAAAAAAGAATGAAAGTCCTTAAGAATTCCATAAAAAAGCCCTAATGTTTTGTAAATCGGGCCCTTTGTATAAGAATAAATTATAAATGTTCTTAACTCACTTAAAACAATAACAAGAAACTGCTAACCTTACCTTAATATCAAGAGCTCCACATTGAAAATAACCTTGTAGAATAAACGTGGTCTCTAAAGTTGATAAGTTATATGCAACCCTGGGTTCCCATGGCAACACTTCACAGTCAGTACAGTACAGCCTAGTCAGAGATACAGACACCTTGTGAATGGAGGTTAGTCGTAACTCTGAAAATCACCTTTCAATGAAAAAGGCTGCATTTACATTACAACTGAAATTGTAACTGCAGCAAAAACACAGATTTAAAACTTCCAAGAAAACCTGGGTTAACGTAGTGCTTGTTTTTAAATAAAATACCATTCATGCAGCTTGCTCAGTCATTCCAGGTGGGGAGGGGAGGGAGGGGGGAGTGCTTTGTTTAAAACTAAAGTGTTCTTCGTAAAATCTGCCTCATCTTTGTCTGGATACATTTGTTAGTACAGTCATTTTGCCACCTTTATGACAAGCACACCGCTTATAGGAGTGTCTATCTGTTGCATTGTACACATGGTTCAGCGATTGCATACTTCCGGTTGAAAGTGGGGTGTTCAGTAGACCGGTTAGTTCATAAGTTTGGTGTTCGTAACTCTGAGGTTCTACTCTACTATACACAGGAAAGGAACTATTATTATTTTTGTTAAGTGTACAGTACCACTACTGTTAAGGTAAACAAATCAAACAGCATTTTAGGCTTTATGAACACCTGATAAATTGAGACATAATAAATAAGCAGTTACTAATTTATTGTCATATAAACACAGTACAATATTCAGAACACACAAGGTACTTTACCTAGATTGCTCCAGTAAAAACCCAGCTGTATAAATGGGTAATTGTATGTAAAAATAATGCAATATCTTGTAATAATTGTAAGTCGCCCTGGATAAGGGCGTCTGCTAAGAAATGTAATAATAATAATAATAATAATAATAATAATAATAATAATAATAATAATAATAATAATGACCTACAAGCTGAGATCTAAAGCATCAGCAATTTGGCTTTTAAAATGGTCCAATTTTTCTTACAATCCAAAGAAAACACACACATCCAGAAGTCAGCAAAAAATGTTTTAATCAAACTTAATCCAAGATAAAACTTTAACATGTAGTGTACAGTCACTTGATCCATTACCCAGTACCTTTTGATTTCTGTCCAAATACTTTTTAGCTCCAACATAAAGGGTTATAAAAAATAAAAAAAGTATAGTACCAAATGTCACCAAAAGGTAGTCACTGTCCGTCGTAAATCAGGCTCTGTCACCATTTCTATCAGTCATGCTGTGGGTCATGTCATTAAACTCATTTCTGCAGAAACAAAAAACACATCACAACCATGAAGATGCAACATTAAAAAAGTCTCTCTACATATCCATCGCCAAGGATTAAACACATTGCAGGTGTTGTACAATCACCAAGTAGATTGTCATGTCCTACATCCACAGCATCAGAATCAGACAAATGTAGCCTGTAATAGCTCAGCCAATCAGATGTCTGCAACACAGTAATTATACAGCATGTGTTGCGAGATTTTTTT
This sequence comes from Acipenser oxyrinchus oxyrinchus, assembly GCA_030684275.1. Lineage (NCBI taxonomy): Eukaryota > Metazoa > Chordata > Actinopteri > Acipenseriformes > Acipenseridae > Acipenser > Acipenser oxyrinchus. The sequence continues at coordinate 14,024,604 of CM060257.1, read as the reverse complement.
CATTTTCGGTGGTCTTGAAGGTTTGTTTTATTTCAGAGTCTATCATGCATTCATTCAAATCCAGCAACAGAATGATTGGATTCACACTGTTGCTAAGCAGGGGCTTGCTCTAAGGAAAGTAATTCTCTGAATTCATTGGTTTAATTTAGGTTTAAACGATTTATTTTTCATAATTATCCTTGGTATATAAACAGAATACTCCCTTCAAGGGCTTGTGGGTTATTCGGCTGTCCTCATTCGTGGAATAATTACAGTACTCTTTGAGCTGTCACGATGTATTCACTATTCATGCAATAATTAGTAATATACTGCAAGTACAATACTAAAAATGCTTTTAGTCTTTGGGGTGTATATTTTGGATCGAGCGTGAATTTCAGTTTCCTTCTTTCAGCATGCTTTTCTTTAGACAGCGTGTTTATTATAAGATGGTTTGGATTATTTAATTTAGATCGGCTAATAAACTGCTTATATTGGTTTATACTGCAGCATTTAACATTAGCAAAAAGAAAAAATACACACATGATGTTTGGCTACAGCTTTCTTAATATATGTTTATGATAGGAACTGTGTTGAAGTCAGTGATCTTCACACCTTGGAAACTGAAGTCAGAGTGTCCGATCTACACTATTATCTTCCATGGTCAATATTAATAATGTTGTGAGCCATTCTACTTCAAAGTCTGAAACCACATACCCAGATATCTGTGGAATTATTAAGTCCTTGCACAAAAGGTTTTGAATTCACATGGGCTAGCAACAAATGCAAATTAATGTGAATAGAATCCACTGAGCCTCCTAACTTCCTTGTTGAAAATCAAGTGCAAAGTAGTTGTGGATAACAAATTTGCCTTTCCAAAAACGGATGTAAATTGTCCTGTGGTCTGAAACTCACTCTGGTTAAACTTGAATGCCACTCTTCAAAATAAATTGTCATCAGAATGTATTCAGTACAATGGTGACAGAGGTTAACAGTGTTTGCAAACAACTCTGCACTGCAGATGGAAATGTAGTAACATTCTGGTTTTAAATAGTCAGAGTTGTATAAGAAATCCTATAAAAATCAAGTTTAAATATGTTCTCTAATGATACTAGCCAAATAGCATAGACTGCTATATTGTAGGTTTCGAATTATATAGCTTCAAACTGATGGTCTCGCTGAAAAGAAAGCAGCTTACCCTTTCATTACTTACCCATTCCATATTCATTGAGATGATCTAATAGGTTCTCTGTCGCTTATGAGATTCTTCTTTGGGTGGATCGGCAAGCATCACTTTGAGTTTGACTCCATTTATCACTTTACCATGCAAAGTTATCATGGCCTCATTGGCACTCTTTCTGTCTGCAAATTTAATGTATCCAACATTGCGCCCCTGCACAATGTACACTTCTATGAGGGATCCAAATCGACTGGGGGTGGGGGTGGGGTGGAGAAATGAAACATTTAAATCAGCAATTGCACCCAAATGCCAAAATATTAACCTTACTCTCTCTCGCCCCCACCCCAGCCCAGCCCCAACCCCAACCCCAACCCCAACCCCAACAAGGGACTATGAAATTCTATGTGTGTCTTAACTGCCACACCAAGAAAAGAACACTACTTGTGATTAAGTTTATTCTTCTCCAAACAAGATTTGCTGCACCTTTTCAAACTATTGTGGGTTGATGGCATTGACAAAGACGCAGAACTTTTTTACTTTCAAAATAGGGCCTAAAAAGGACACTCAATAAACAGTAACTGCTCGAGTTCCAGCTACACCCCGGGGAATTACACAATTATGCACCTGCGCAATTTTAAGCATGAAATGTACCACCACACATAGGTGCGTAATATTAAATAATATTGCTGTTAACAGAGAAGGATAGAGAAAAATGTTGGATCACACTGAGGATAAAGGGAATATTGATCTATTTTGCCAGAAAATGCCACGACAAAGGTTCCACGTTGCAAATATATCAGCAAAAGAGAGAGTAAAAGATGTTCTTTGTTTTGCTTTGTGCACTGTGAAAGTGGCACCCGACGCGATCCAGAGCGCTCTACCGCCAGGGGAAATTGACATTGACTTGTTTTGGTCAGACAGCTGACCATCTTCCTAATTTGAAAACATTAGCTTTCAGATACATAAATGCAGTAACAAATACAGCTGATGCTGAGCGGAGCAACTCTCTGTATAATCTCGTCCTGTCCGATTGGAGGTGTTCCCTTTCGGAAGACAAACTGAAAGAGCTGGTGTTGCTTTTCTTCAATCTTTTTATAATTTATTTTTTAACTTATGCTAGTATTTTGATATCCAGTATGAGAGAAGAACCCAATACAACTGCACAATACTTTTGTTACTTTGCACACACTTGTACAGAGGTACCGCACAATTTTGCATTATTTATTTTTTCTGTGCATAATTCCCTGGGGTGTATCCAGCTCATGTCCAGGATGGTGAAACATCAGTCATTGTACAGTATTGCATATTTTGTTTCTCTCAAGCATCTAAACATATTATATAACTGAGGGAGGATAGATAGGTAGATAGATAGGATAGCATTTCTAGATACGATACAACACAAAACAGAACTATACACCCCTTTTTCCAAAAATAGAATTACTCTGATTGAAAACATCATAGAATAAAAATAAAATTATATTCTTCTACCCTTTAATGAACATGTATATTTTAGCTCCTTACCAGAAAACATCCTCCAAAACATCTACAGACAATGGAGCTGGATTAAAGACTATAAAAAGCCTCTCTTTGACTCTGCTATCGGCTGGAGCCAGTTTTCTGTGTGGAGGCAAGGAGACGTCTGTCTGCAAGCGATTCATCTGAGTGCTGCTTCCAGAAGAGTACCCCTTGAAAATTCAAAAACACAAAATGGAAAGATCTGCACATTGAAAGAAGGTCACAAAATAAGATTGTGACCTAATATCTACTGATGACAAAAGAAACGCAACACTCCGGTCTAAAGGATTTAACCAAATATTTTAAATATTGATATCAAACAAAGTCACAGAAAATGTGAACAAAAATACAGATCAAAAGAATCATGATATGTTTTCAGTATGAAATGTGACATTGTCAAAATGAACATTACAAAGTTAGTATCTGGTATGACCTCCTTGAGCATAAACACAATCCTGGCAGCGTTGACGCATAGACCTGATCAGCCTCTGGATCAGCCTCTGGACAGACTGCTGTGGGATGTTCCGCCACTCTTCCTGTGCAGCTGCAGCCAGCTGGCGAAAGTTGGCTAGTTTCAGTTGTCTCCTGTGGATGCACTGGCGATTTGGTCCCCACAGATGTTCTACTTGACTCGGGTCAGGAGAAAAAGCTGACCACTGCAAGACCTTGACATTCTTTTCCTGAAGTTGTGCAATTGTAATCCTAGCATCGTGTGGTCTTGTATTGTCCTGCTGGAAAATCCACACTTCCGTTCCTGCAAGCCAATCTGGAAAAACTGTTGCCTCTTGGACTTTGTCAATGTATCGCTGAGCAGTAAGGGTGTCCTCAATCTGCACCAAAGGTGTTTTTGTGTTAATGGAGATTCCTCCCCACTTCACACTTTCACCGTCCTAACGGTTGGCTCGAACAACACAACAGTCAGCATAACGCTCACCATGACGTCTCCACACACGCTGTCTTCCGTCAGGTCTGTCAAGGGCAAAACGGCATTCATCAGTGAATAAAACACTCCACCACTCTCTCTGCCGCCACCTCTGATGTTCTCTGGCCCACAGAAGACAGCGATTTCGTCTCTCAGCTGTCAACATGTTACCCCTGAACGGCCTCCGAGCATGCAAATCATTTTCATGCAGACGGCGAGCTACAGTCATTCTGCTGATACATGGGTTATTTCTTCCTGGAATTTCTTATGCTGTAGCCACTGCAGTCTGAAAACGATTACACAGATGGATCAGTCGGATGTGACGGTCCTGGGCTGGTGTGGTGACCCTGTGCCTTCCAGGACGTGGCCTGTCCCTCACAGAGATAGTTTCCTGGTTTCTCTGGACTAGTCTGCTGATTGTTGAAGTAGAACATCTCATTCCCGGGCAACTTCTCTCACAGACAGGCCCCTTTCAAATCATGCAGATAGCAACCAGGCGATCTTCATTACTCAAGAGGGGCATGGTCGTATCTTTAGCTGTTCTTGCGTGAATTGAAATTTCAAATGGCTATTTATACAGGTTCTTAGTCAACTCATTTTGGCAATTTTAACTCAACTCAAATACCAAACACTGAGCACCAGGCTTTTTCATGAAATCACATGACGAGCTCAGTATTTTGTTATCCCAAGGAAAAATACTATTCAAACAAACAAACCTACCTATCTGCTCACTATTTAAAATGTAAATAACATTATGTATGTGCCCCTAATGAGATATTGAACTTAGACTGCTGCGTTTTCATTGTGCATCAGTATATATTCAAATTGATAAGACTGTCTATTGTGTATAAGTGCAACAAACTTTAGATGTTGACACAGCACTATACGTTGTTTTTTGTTTTTGTTTTTTTTTTAAATTTGGAATCGACAATTATTTTTCTTATTTTCTCCTCAATTTGAAATGTCCAATTATTTTTATTTCAACCCAGCTCACCACTGCAACCCCGTGCTGACTCGGGAGGGACGAAGACGGACACATGCGTCCTCTTAATCCTGTACCATCAGCCGTCCACCTTTCACTCCGCGGGCCCGCCATGCAGCCAGCTCAGAGCTACAGCATTGGAGGACCACGCAGCTCTGGGTAGCTCACAGGCAGGGGTCCGGCCAGTCTACAGAGGTCGCTGGTGCACGGTAAGCCGAGGACACCCTGGCCGACCTAGGCCCTCGGCCAATTGCGCGCTGCCCCCTGGGAGCTCCCGTCCACGGTCAGTAGTGGAATAGCCTGGACTCGAACCTGCGACCTCCAGGCTACATAATCCGTATAGCAGAGATTGTTTCTTGCTAGAAACACATGCAAAAACAACCCAATCATTTGCTCAACTAAACAGTAATTTTCCCTGCATCAATTTTATAAATCAAATTACTTACAGAGCTTGTTTTCATCAATTGCTGACCAACCGGACTACTCCAAACCATGGACATCATCTGAGCGGCAACCAGCTGCAAAGCCATCATTCCAACAGGACTGCAAAAGGCAGCATTAAGGTAAGTTTACATTGAATAATGTCTCAAAGCAATCACATCATTCAGCAAATGAAATTGTGTTTAAAAAGAAAAGTAAAGAACTAAAACATTTAAAGTATATCTTGCAGGTCAAACGCACCAATACATTTCAGTATAGATTTCATCAATAGAAATAAAAGTTTTTATGTGGTTAAAAAATATAAATAAACAAAGATATGATGGATTTTGTATGGTGTATGGCCACACCCACTCAAAAATTGTGCTGACCGCAATAAAACCGGAAGTTACGTACGAAACGGTAAACACACATGGCGACTGCCGCTGAAAACATCGAAGATGAAGCCGAAGACCCAATTCATTTTAGGAAACAGGGGCCACAACCCTATGTCTATGAACCAGCGGAGAGGCAGCGGGATCCCACTGATCAACAGAGGCAGCGACTAAATGTGGATCGACAAGAAATAGACTGTCACAGAACAGCAGACCACTGACAGTGACACTGTGAAATCTTTTCAAAGACCAAAAATTACAAACATTACAATAATGTACAGTAGACATAAGGATTGGTAAGATGGCATTATATAAAGCAGATAATACAACTTCAGCAATGAACATGGAAAAATAAACATTTCTTTACTCACCATTACATCAGGGGTACAAATTTTCTGATGCAGTAAAGTTCAGATAGTTGTTTGTAATCTAGGTTATAATCCAATATGGTAATACCATAACTACTTCCATGTTTTGTATCCTGATGATGCACACACAATAATTAAAGTCTAATTTTAAAAATGAGTGCCAATATTATGACCATGAGTTTCTGTCAAAATAGTAATGTAACTGAAATACTGCAACTTACTCGTTAGGTAAGCAAGGAAAGTAAGAAACAGACAACCCACTGTCCACAAAATGATTTCCTCTGAGTGGGCATTCAATAGCAGTTGTTTTGTCACCGCCTGTGTTTTAGGTGACACAAATTTTTCAGCAGCACGATAACTGCTGGATGAATCAGCTTTTCTGATAACCATCATCTTAAAAATAAGATCATAACTTCTTTGTAATTCCTTTTGATACTTGACCCCTTTTCAATCCACTCTTTTCCACATGATCACTGCAGCTTATATTTGGGCTAATACAGGTATATACAGTACTGTGCAAAAGTTTTAGGCAGGTGTGAAAAAATGCTGTAAAGTAAGAATGCTTTCAAAAATAGACATGTTAATAGTTTATATTTATCAATTAACAAAATGCAAAGTGAGTGAACAGAAGAAAAATCTAAATCAAATCCATATTTGGTGTGACCACCCTTTGCCTTCAAAACAGCATCAAGCATCAATTCTTCTAGGTACACTTGCACACAGTTTTTGAAGGAACTCGGCAGGTAGGTTGGCCCAAACATCTTGGAGAACTAACCACAGTTCTTCTGTGGATTTAGGCAGCCTCAGTTGCTTCTCTCTCTTCATGTAATCCCAGACAGACTCGATGATGTTGAGATCAGGGCTCTGTGGGGGCCATACCATCACTTCCAGGACTCCTTGTTCTTCTTTACGCTGAAGATAGTTCTTAATGACTTTCACTGTATGTTTGGGGTCGTTGTCATGCTGTAGAATAAATTTGGGGCCAATTAGATGCCTCCCTGACGGTATTGCATGATGGATAAGTATCTGCCTGTACTTCTCAGCATTGAGGAGACCATTAATTCTGACCAAATCCCCAACTCCATTTGCAGAAATGCAGCCCCAAACTTGCAAGGAACCTCCACCATGCTTCACTGTTGCCTGCAGACACTCATTCGTGTATGCTCTCCAGCCCTTCGGCGAACAAACTGCCTTCTGCTACAGCCAAATATTTCAAATTTTGACTCATCAGTCCAGAGCACCTGCTGCCATTTTTCTGCACCCCAGTTCCTGTGTTTTCGTGCATAGTTGAGTCGCTTGGCCTTGTTTCCACTTCGGAGGTATGGCTTTTTGGCCGCAAGTCTTCCATGAAGGCCACTTCTGACCAGACTTCTCCAGACAGTAGATGGGTGTACCAGGGTCCCACTGTTTTCTGCTAGTTCTGAGCTGATGGCACTGCTGGACATCTTCCGATTGCGAAGGGAAGTAAGCATGATGTGTCTTTCATCTGCTGCAGTAAGTTTCCTTGGCCGACCACTGTGTCTACGGTCCTCAACATTGCCCGTTTCTTTGTGCTTCTTCAAAAGAGCTTGGACAGCACATCTGGAAACCCATGTCTGTCTTGAAATTTCTGCCTGGGAGAGACCTTGCTGATGCAGTATAACTACCTTGTGTCTTGTTGCTGTGCTCAGTCTTGCCATGGTGTCTGACTTTTGACAGTAAACTGTCTTCAGCAACCTCACCTTGTTAGCTGAGTTTGGCTGTTCCTCACCCAGTTTTATTCCTCCTACACAGCTGTTTCTGTTTCAGTTAATGATTGTGTTTCAACCTACATATTGAATTGATGATCATTAGCACCTGTTTGGTATAATTGTTTAATCATACACCTGACTATATGCCTACAAAATCCCTGACTTTGTGCAAGCGTACCTAGAAGAATTGATGCTGTTTTGAAGGCAAAGGGTGGTCACACCAAATATGGATTTGATTTAGATTTTTCTTCTGTTCACTCACTTTGCATTTAGTTAATTGATAAATATAATCTATTAACATGTCTATTTTTGAAAGCATTCTTACTTTATAGCATTTTTCACACCTGCCTAAAACTTTTGCACAGTACTGTATATATATATATATATATATATATATATATATATATATATATGTGTATATATATATATATATATATATATATATATATATATATATATATATATATATATATATATATATATATATATATGTGTGTGTGTGTGTGTGTGTGTGTGTGTGTGTGTGTGTTCATCGTGGTTTCCTACAAAACTTCAATGTTTTAAATAAATACATTTAATAGTGTTAAGTAATTTGTGATAAGTACAAAATTGTAATAGATCCATGCCTGTGTTACATAAACAGTCAAGCTGAATCTAACAACCTACAAGTCAAGTCGAACCCTGCAAACCTGTAGCCCAGACAAACAGGCCGAGAACTGTTTCTCTTGGTACCAAAAGGTTGTGTTTGTGGTAGGCGTGGTCCGTGATCCACATTAAAATCATATTTTAGTGGCCTACAATTTTTTTTTTAATTAATAATGCTAATATTATCAATAAACACTGCTGCATCCATTTCAGTGATAAAAACCTGCAAGATACACTTTAAGTAAGCCAAAGTTGGAAGGCATCGAACCTGAAAGGCCAATTATGGCCACAATTCCAGATCATGAAAATGTGGACATGATAGAATAAAATGTGCAAAACTCTTTGAATTAGCCTTACCTTGACTTTTCTTCTCCATCCTCAATGTAGGTAAGAACCAGCCTATTTCCAGGAGGGTATTCAAAACCATGCAGTTTTTCTTTTGCATATACTGCTGATCCCACATTATTATACCGAACCAAAGCTTGACCTAGTAATATCATTAAGCAAACAGAATATATTAGCCAGAATTTCATGAATATTCATCATAGAAACTTCTGACATCTGGATTTAGGCAAGAAAAAGATTAGTACCTTTATTATATCCATAAGGATCTCTCTGCATTTCACAATGATCCAGACCAGGAATAAGGTCAAAAAGATTAAACATCTGTTCCTGTGACAGACTGGCTCGGGAAGAGACCAACAGACATTTAGTGATCGAGTCACTGCCTCTCATCTCACTCACTCCAAAATTACCGGCTTCAGCTGCACACATGGCGAAACACACAATCAGAACAAGAACAGGGCAACTCATGTACAATCAACACTGCTGCTTTCTACAGAAAACTTGAACTTCATATTCTTGTCTATATTTGGGGACCTTGCTTTATCCCACTGATTACCACTATAATGAGAAAGGTTACTTTAAAAGGAGGTGGTAACATACCAAATGGATATGAATTCATTCCAGGATCGTGGCTCATGTGATCAGATCTTGGAGTACTGAAATAATCATTCTCACAGGACGCAGAAGTTCTGTTTTTGGGTTCTGCAAGTATTGCTCTGTAATCTGCATACAAAGGAAGACTTTGTTAAGACTTTGAAATGAAGAAGGACATGCTGGGGGAACAACGTATATATTCCAAATCAGTAATAAAATTCAACAATCCATTAAACTTGGTGACACTTATTTGAGTTGTTTACGAAAAAAAGATTCAGGCTAGGCTGTTGTGCATTTATTTTTAGTTCAGGCCTTTGCATACATTTTTTGTTGTTGTTGTATGGAAACAAGTAGTAGTATGAAACAATGCTCTTACTTCTGTCACAGTTTTCAATAGCCATGGCTGCTTGGGAAGGCTTCAAGTATCTCACATAGCCCAAACCTTTACTTTCTCCAGTGGTCTTATTCCTTATAACAATGCAATACTCAATGTCGCCATATTCCTAAGGAAAAACAGACATTGTTATGAATGCATTATTATTATTATTATTATTATTACTACTAATATTATTAACTCTGAAGGGACATTTCAGTTAGATGAGGAAGGAAACAGCCAGTCTTCTCATAAACCACAACTTCTGGATTGTGTCACCCCTTCTGATTTTCTATCCCCTCAAGCGGTCTTGCCAGGTGTTCTGGTACAGTATGTGAATGCCAAGCAAAAAAAATGTATTAGTGTACAATGAGGTGATCTTTTACTAACATATAAGGAGTACGCAAAAAAAAAAAAAAAAAAACATGCCAAATAGAAGCTTGAAAGTAAAAAAACAAAAAGAAAACAAAATTGTGATTAGAAGTGATACAATGCTATGATTTAAAAAGGATGTACTGCGTGTGACTTGAAGAGACATGTTTGATGTGTTTTTATTTTTTGCTGTCCTCTTACGCATTAGACAGAGGAAAGTACTTTCAACACATTTCTCACTGGTTAAAAAGCACTGTGGTGTTCCTGCTGCTGCAATAACATAGGTCTTTGTAAGTGGCATATTTACTGGAGCATAGACTACAAGTGCTGCTACTACAATAAGTTTCAAAATACAAACTAGCAGTTTTGTGGAATAACCTATACATTGCACATTCAAATATCAGTACTGTACTTTGAATTTTAGACCCTTTTTAAATGTTGTTCCAGGTACCACAAAGTGTGCAATCTGAATTCTTTAGACATTCATGTACAAATGTGAAACAGTACCTCTAATGAATCGCGAACAAATCTATAACCAGGTTTTGCACATCTGAATCTCTTGCATTTTACCGATGACTAACAGCAATTTCTTTTTACCTTAAATTTTTCCTTTAAATCCTCTTCTGTAAATGTTTTGGGAATCATAATAAAGATCCTGGTCAGCTCTTCATCTTCAACATCTCGATGACTCCCAGAGGATCTGGACTGGGCGATGAACACCTTCAAACACAGAAAACAACCACCTTGTACAGTACCTCGTATATTGAATTCATAGGGGGAAAGTACTAAACAGCAGCGAGCCTAATTGTTGTAACCTGTAAAATGCCGGCCTGTGTTTTTCATTGTATATTGTAGTGGGACTCAGACAGACATACAGCATGCAATTCAACTTCCATTGACATTTTTTGCAATTCATTGCAAATATGAATCCCAAACAAGGAAAAAAAACGGCACACAAATTGGAAGATAGAGTCGAGTGTATGATGTACATTACTTGTGAATTTTCAATACAATGAACATACACCTTTGTATGTGAAGTAAGGTAGGCAACATTACAGACCTCGAACACAAACACATTTGAAATGCTAGTTTCTGTGTACATACCAAATAGACACCAAACAAATAGTTGGGACAGGTGGGGTTGGAAGAAAAAAACAAAAACAAACATTGGTTCACTTTACTGAAGTTTATACATGCAGGTAACTGGCAAATGCAGCATTTTAGAGAATACATTTATCCTTAATACGTGTATTGTCTGAGTTACCAAAGTCAGTCAAATTTGCCAAGACAGAACTTCTAATTTATAGTGATTAGTGAAACTAGCTCATTACAAACACATTCTACCTTCTGTGCAAATACTGCGACATGAAAATGTGTCACTGATACGAGACTAATGGTTCTGTGGTGATGGGAATATCCTAATATTCGTAAGTTTGATCTCTTACCAGAAGTTTACAGTATATTCATTAGACATCAGGACTAAACTAGTACCATTTATGGTAGGTGTCAAAAGAAACTCGTATATGTCTTATATAAACTGCTGATATTGCCATCCTATAAATGCATGAATGCGTTAAAAAAAAAAAGTGAAATATAATATCAAAGTTCTTTGAGACTAGCCTGCACGGATTTATTCATTTGCATTCACACTACACTATCAGATTTTTTTTTTTCTTCCAAAAGCACGCTAAATATTACGCAAACTATAATAATAATAATAATAATAATAATAATAATAATAATAATAATAATCATCATCATCATAATAATAATAATAATAATAATACCTTAATTGGTTTTGTTCCTTCTAGAAGACATTTCCCGTGCATGTCTTCCATGGCTTTGCATGCCTGCGATGATTTGGCAAATTTAACGAAGGCAACTCCTTTCGACTCTTTAGTGTGTTTGTCTTTTACCACCCAAATGTCTTGAATCTCCCCAAAAACTGAAAAATGCTCCCGGATTACCTCCTCGGTAGTGGATTTACTTGTCACTAAGAACAACCGACTGTTTGGAGGATCATCAAGACTATCTGCATACGTTCTAACATTGGAATCATCCGTCATTTTAATAATCTCCGCGGAACCAGACTACTGAAAAGCTAAAATTGTGTAGTAACACGATCAAGCAGCAGTATGGTTTAACAAAGTGTATCCCGTGTAGCTGTGTTAGGATGCGCCTTCAACCTATGAGACAAAGAGGCCCTCCACAAAACACCAATCAAGAGACTACACTCCCCTCTCACTTAAACGTGAAGCCAATAGCGCCATCTATCGGCCCGGGTCTACACATTTTTTGTATACCTGCAGGTAGCTAACCGATATTTCAAAAAAAAAAGTTAAGCAAGACAAGTTTGGTTCCATTATAAAACCAAACTTCATTGGACGGTGCAGGCTTGGCGGCATTCTGCTATCCTTGTTAAATCTTTGTTAGACTGAATTAGCTCCCTGAATTCACACTAGCTGAGACCTGAGACACGGAAAGTATAGCCACCTGGTGGGGAGGGAGAGAGAGGGTGGGTGTGAGGGTAAAAAATTGAAAAACTTGGCAGTTTATATGTGTTCTTAACTGTAGTTGACAGTTTATATGTGTTCTTAACTGAAATAGTTTCAGAAATAATTTCCTCAAAGGACTTTGTACTTGAATAGAAAATGAAATATGAATTTGTTGACCTTTGAATCATATCATCAGGAAACTATCTAATTGTACTACCAAACCAAACTAGATCCATAGTTGAAAATGCTGGCCAATCACTTTTTACCATCTTGCTTTGGGTATGTTGAAATACATATCATTATTTGAGAATGCTCAATGTTTATACCAGCATAATTATCCATAGCAGAAGTGTTTCAATCATGACCTGTTAAACAAGTTAAAAGTTGTGAAAGCTTGTACAACAATTTGTGATAGAAAATCCTACACACCTGTTTGTGCTAATGTATGCAACATTTCTGTTTCGCTGTTGCCATCTGGACGTTTGATCAAGTGGGATGTAGCATCCCACTGTGTTTTTATTGCTGTACATTACACAGGCTCAAACTCAATGACTGTGTAATGACGATAGTAGCCATTTCACTTAATGTGTTCTTCAGCTTGCAGCCCCTTCAGAATGTATTTCATCATTCCCTAGACATATACTGCATCTGCTACTTTAATGTTTTGAGTCCTATCAGAAGCACAGCAATGAATGATGTACATCTTCCTCAATAGCAAAACTGCTGCACCTGTTTGTGTTTATACCCGTTGACTCAAAGCTGGTTAAACACAGTGTAACTGACAGATGCTTCCTTCATAAAGAGATTTAACCTTTCATCGGGAGTTAAGACTGCCTGTGAATATTAAAGTGTCATGTTTCAACAGCACTGATACATTATCCACACCATTATTTTATTATTTGTTTATTTAGCAGACTCCTTTATCCAAGGCGACTTACAGAGACTAGGGTGTGTGAACTATGCATCAGCTGCAGAGTCACTTACAATTACGTCTCACCCAAAAGACGGAACACAAGTAGGTTAAGTGACTTGTCCAAGGTCACACAATGAGTGAGTGATTGAGCCGGGGACCTCCTGGTTACAAGCCCTTTTCTTTATCATTTGAGATATTGCCTAATAGGTGCTACTACAGCTATGATAGATGTGCTTTTAAAAGAGGGCAGAAATTACAATTGTACAACACTAGTTGTCATTTCTAAAAACCACCTCATTTTAGAAATGTTGCTTTTAGGATTTTTTTCAGAAGCAGTGGTTAAAAATGTTATTCATCAATGGGCCTAGAAAAAAAGATCTCAGAATTATATATCTAAAAATAACATAATAGGATTGTAAACAGGTAGGACATAATACAAACATATAGATGGTATTACATATACCTTTCTTTTTTCATGATGAAAGTAAGGAATTGCTGATGGTTAGCTACTTTCAATAATAACAATAGATTTTTTCATCTTGTCTAAAGTCCCTAAAATATAATTATTACATTTTTCTATTAATAGTATAGGCATTGAGCATTCTCAAATAATGATATGTATTTCAACATACCCAAAGCAAGATGGTAAAAAGTGATTGCCCAGCATTTTCAACTATGGATCTAGTCTGGCTTTGTAGTAAAATTAAATTAGCCACGGTTAAGAACATTCTAGTAAAACTATTTGTTTATTTACCAGATAATAGACAAAGTGAAGGAGTTGTGATACCTTTTGTTTGGACGAACTAAACAACAATTAATCACAATGCTTTCAAGACCTCAAAGGTTAATTATTGTTTAGTTAGTCAAAAATAAAATGTATCACATCTCCTTCTCTTTGTCTATCATTTCTGGACTGATACGGCTACCATTTTATTTGTCAGATAATTTTACCCACGTCATAAAAATATATGACCCCCTCAGTGTGCTCGCTGGAGTGTAGAAGCACCCGCCAACTGAACACCTAGAGTTTTGAAACATAATAATTAATGAGGGGAGGCAGTGAATTTAGTTTCCTTTTTTCATGTTACCACTTTGGAATACATGTATTACTCTCTGCATTAAAAAAGTTTCCTACCTCCTGTTTTGATGCTATTCAGCTACTCAGTTACTATCAGCCCACTATCAGTCTGTTAAATCTGATATTACACTATATACCTGTACAAAAAGTACTGAAAAGACATGTTTAGACCGAAGATATCCGTAGCATTTCAATCAGATTTTGAAGCCATCTTGGCCAAGAAAATCTCTGTTCAAGGTCATTTGATTTTATATTTTTGGATAGATTTTAAAGAGAATCTCTGTCTAACTTCCCAATCACACTTATTCTTAATTGAGTTTGAACTTTTTATGGTTTTACAGTATATTGCAATGCAAGTCTATTGAATATGGTTTTGCTCCAATCCTTAGATTAAAACTGTATAATACTATCAATACACGTCATAAGTTCATCAAAAAAATTCCAACTAACTACAAATATCTTAAATGGCCTTTTCAAATGAAATCTGTGATATTGTGGTTCCAGGTTTCCTCCAAATCATTTTTTTTTTTAAATTTTATTTTATATGTTCCATTAACTAACGAAATAATATGTCAAAGAATGAGCATTTGTCCTTGATGGTGTTAATTATCGAGAGGCAATTTTACAGTCCCAGCGCAGCCTAGTTGTGTTAATTATTCCCACCAACTTCAGGATAAAAATAAATAAATAAAAAATAATACAATTTAAAAATAACATACGAGGAATTATTGACTGGCAAATATAAGGGAAAGAGACACTTCACGCCGGATAATTACACAATACTCTTTGTACTAGATCTTACAGCTGTCCAGCAGCATGGCTATCTTCCACATGACCTTCGTTTAGCGAAAGACCAGCCAACAAACTGTACGTTGCGTTCTTAGCCAACAGGGTTACAGAATCACCTTGCAATAACATCGGCCATATTGGTTTCTTTTTATCGACGCTTTTCTGCTGCAGTAAAAAAAGAACTTTCCTTTTATGGAAATCGGCGTGTAAAGCCTCCAGTTGTCGTCATAGGAGCTGTGACTTTAATTCGCGTGATTGGTCCGTGTGTTTTCTGTGACGTGTTTTACCGGTGCCTGCTTGTAAATTGTGTGACCTTCTTCAAGCGGAATTGTGAGAGTTCTTCTGTGCCGGTGGTGAGACGCCGCTAAGCGTAGAAAGCAGCAGTAGTCCGTCTTGGTTTCAGTATTCTTTTTTAATATAAAGGTAAGCTTTGGGTTGATAATTTCATAGTCACGTTGTTTCTTTTATTTTTATTTTCTGATAAAGATCATTCGCTAACATTACTAAATTGGTTGTTATTATGCATGTTCTTCGGTTGTGTCCTTGTCTTGGATTGAATTTGAAAAGGCCTCTTAGGCTCTTTATAGTTCAGCTTTAGTTCAGTCATTGATAAAACGCATCATTTAGCGTTTATACACACTGTAGCTCGTGGTTCGGTAAAAGACCATTGTGATGTGGACATAGTGTGTAACAAAGGTGTTGGTTATATGCAAACACCCTCTTCCTGCTCGATACCCGGCATTTGCCAAGAGGGAAATGGTGAGGTGGCTGTTCGACTCTTTGGATAGTATTGGGGCGTTAGACTGTGTTTCTCGGGTGTGTAATTTTAATCTTTTCTTTAAACTTTCATACACAGCTTTACTATTGTGTAAGTGAAGGCTTACTACGACTACTCTTCCGATACTTAATAGGGCACGTCACCTAATGTACAGTAAAATCAATACAGATTATCTACTTAAACACTACTTGGACTGTAGTTGATAACCAGATTAACATTGATTACTCTAATCTAGTCAACTGTAATATCCCTTGGCACTTTAAACATTATTTCCAGTTCAGGTTATGTGATTATATATATATATATATATATATATATATATCTATCTCTATCTATCTATCTATCTATCTATCTCTCTCATATCTATCTATCTATCTATCTATCTATCTATCTCTCATATATATATATATATATATATATATATATATATATATATATATATATATATATATATATATATATAATATATATATATTAATATATATATATATATATATATATATATATATATATATATAATTCATAATATTCTTGGAATGCATATGGCAGAATGTTATCACAAGCTTTGATTTGTATGAAGTTGAACTGGGGTCAGAGGGATAGGTGTGGATGTCATGTGCCCTTTCCAGAAAAGACTAGCAATGACACTCTGCTGTTGGCCTCTTGTATACAGTGGGGCAAGACCAGGAAGTCTTGCAATCCTATATTTTTTTCATTGTTAAATGACAATATAAATGTAATGTAAGGTCACTTGTTTTGCTCTCTTAAAAAATTCAGTATGCTACCAGGAAACAGTTATGAAAATTGGCAAAAGTAGGACATATAGGTATACAAGTGAAAGAAGTGGGTCCATAGAGGTGGATTTATATCTCATGCTGTGTATTTCCTTTTGTAGTGTGTAGTTGAAGGTCATTGTTCTACAATTTTGGTATAAATGCTTACTAAGGCTGTACATGCTTACTGAAGTTGTGTTAGCTTGGTAAACTCATTTGGATTGTATATGTGTGGTTTTTCATATACTTGAACATTTCATGAGATGACCAAGATTCTTTGCGACAGCACCACAGGTCATATAGTTGGAAGGTTATGCATCCTACTTGCATTTGAAACGCCAGATGTAAAATCATAATTTTATGTAATTTTATTTTTTTTGTTCCCACAGGACAAACATGGGTGACATAGAGAAGGGAAAGAAGGCTTTTGTCCAGAAGTGTGCACAGTGCCACACAGTTGAAAAGAATGGAAAGCACAAGGTCGGCCCAAATCTGTGGGGTCTGTTTGGCCGCAAAACAGGACAAGCAGAAGGCTTTTCTTACACGGAGGCAAACAAGAACAAAGGTAAAAGCAAACACAATTTTGAAAAGGGTCTCTCTATCAAGGGCTTGACCGTGTATGTATATTTATTTCTGTATTTATTTGTCTCTTTCTCTAGGTATTACCTGGGAAGAAGATACACTCATGATATACTTGGAAAACCCAAAGAAATATATTCCAGGAACTAAAATGATTTTTGCGGGCATCAAGAAGAAGAATGAGCGTACTGACTTAATTGCGTATTTGAAAAAGGCAACAGCCGAGTAGAATGTCTAATTTAATTTCAATGTACAGATTGCTGTAATGTGCTGTCCCATTGTTAATATTCTGTGGTAACATGGCTTTTAAACTGTTGAGGCCTGGTGTCATTCTTGGCATCTTGCAATGACCATTTTGTTGCTGGAACCTCAAATAAAAACAATTTTATGCTCAAGATCCCTTTGTGTTTTAATTGAAACATAAAATGAATACCAATATGCATGTGCTGCAGTTACTACCTCTTAAGGCTTTTCTTCTGTTTGCTGAATTAATATAATTGGTTACTAAACTATAAAATCTACTTCTAGCTGTGATTTTTATAATGCCGTTCTTTCAACCCATTGTGTGACATTGGTAATAGGTCACAATTTGTTTGGGCCTCACTCCACAAGTTTAGAAAGTTAGAGGGTGCTACAGTAGTTCAAATTGTGATTTGGCAGAAATACTTTGATACATTTGAGAGGTCAGTCAGAAACCTATTATCTAGCTTCTTACTGGTGGGAAAACTGTTGTAACCTTTTAGTGGTAGTTCCCAACATGTGACGGTATGAAACTGGTACTAAATTAGTTGGGTGTGGCCGGTTTAGAATGGTTGTCAGAAGCCATAGTCTTGTGAACTGAAACTATAATGGAATGAGCACACCTCTAAACCTATTCATTATGTAATGTGCATGTGACTTGAAGGTATCTGGTAGAAGACAAGGACAGATACTTTATTGCCATGTCTTGGGTAATGTGATATGCTCCTCTTTAATTCTTAGAGGAGAAATCCAGTGATACTACAGGAAAACAGGCAGGATGATTTTGCTATTTCCTAATATGCTAAAGAGAATTTAAAATACAAAGTGTAATTTTTTACTTTTAATGTTATTATGTTTAATCATTCAAAGTAGTTCCTGGTTATGTTGCTCCAATAGTTATTCCCATTTTTCTTTAAATCTGACTTTACCAGGCTGTGAGTTTGTCTGGTGACAATATGACCTTTCAACTCTGCCAGGTGCCGTTGAAAGGTCACAGTCATGTGATTTGAACAAATGAGGCAGTCTGTTTCATCCTTGTATTTTGAATTCTCCAGACAAACTCGAAGGCAGATGAGGAGAAAAAAAATGATTAGATCAGCAAAACATACATCTACTAAGATTGATAGCAATCATTATAAGATGGTAAGGTAAATGTCATTTGAGGCTACAACACCAATTCATTTTTAATTATTTCCAAATATACACTTCTCAAAACTATGTAATGTGCAATTGGTACATGTTAAGACTAAGTCATTACTATTCACAACCACATTATCAGAATGTGCATTTCAGGACATTTAAAAAGGGTGTTACACCTCTATTGCTCTTAAATTCAACTGTTAAAGGAACCAAACTAAAGAAAATCATGGCAAGGTAAGTGTTCAACTGGTGCAATTGCATGAATGCAGTTAATATAATATTTATAATTAAATATATACCATCCTCCAACACAGCTGTGCTTGTATTGCCCATTGTACCCCACTCAAAGTGCTGTTCACACTTAACTTTCTTAGTATACCTGAACATGCATGGCTGCTTTCACAGACCCTGATTAGTACTAGTCCTAATCTAAGTCTGTGAAACCAGCCAATAATATGCCAGATTAAACACACAATTATAATGTAGCTTTAATTTAGATTTCTTTTTTGCATTCTCCATGAGTTATTTTTCTCCAATATTCAATTTTATATTGCTTTTCTCTGTAATAGAATGTACCTGTAAAATCCTAGTGGCTAGCTCCTTTTGAGTAATTTTTGATTCCAAAGAAATCACAAGATAGATGACATTTCATCTCTGCTTGGCCCACCTGCTTCGTACTACCTGTATAGACCAGATGGTATAATATCCTGTAATAAAAAGTAAGCATACAATTATAAGACAAACACAGATTCACATGCTTTTGGAATGAGGAACTAAAAAGACTAATCACATTGCACAACCAACCCTGGATAGAGCAGATCAGCTAGGGTATGTATTGAGGTCCTGTGCTGCATTGCATTCTAGTGTAGTCCACTTACTAGAATACAATGTAGCACAGGATCTCACTGGGACATTTCAAGGACAAACAGACCACAAATGGTTTCCAGATTAGGTAGAACAAATATTAAAGTGCACAACTGAAGTAATGATTTCCATTACATGAGAGTAGATGTTAAAACTTCATGCTGATTTGAACTTGGCTCTCGCCAAGATAAGCACCAACTAAGACGTAGCTTCACAGTAAACTAATGTGATCCATATGTGTCTCCATCCATTTGCGCTTCCTTCCATATGATGATGTAGATATCCTTCTGTCTGGTGTTGATGGCTGAAGTGTAATGCTGGCTCCAGGGATCAGCTTATTTTGCCTCCCTAGCGCATCAGCACACACAGCGGCTGCGATGCTGGCTCGGGGATCAACCATAGTGCGGTCTCCCCAGCGCATCAGCATGACAACCGTCTGGATTGAGCTAAGTAGGGTACATCTCTGGGGTCTTCAAGTGGGCACCTTCCATCCTCGGTGTTTCGTCGACTAGCCCACGACACCTCAAGAGGGCTCGGCGGTGATTCTGGCGTCCCAGCATCACCCCCTCCGTCCCCACTCAACTCAGCCCAGCTTACTTACCTGTATATCAGCCTTTCTTTCTTTCTATTGTGCTTGAGATCCCCAGCCAGAATCTTTCCGTCTCAACCACAGCCAGTTGCTGCTCCTCTCTGCTGCTTCAGATAAGTTCTTCACTGTGCGGCGCAACTCTTGGCCATTGAATCCGACATCTCTGAGAAACCGGGTTGTAGAGTGTGCCACAAATCCTCGACATCCCACTTCCACTGGGTAAACCCAGACTCTCCATCCTCGCTGTTCGCTTCAGTGGCTAGTTGAGCATACCGCAGTTTCTTCCTCTCATCGCCTCATCTACAGCATCCTCCCATGGCACTGTTAACTCCACCAGGTGAACAAGGCGTGCTGATCCAGACCACAAGACAATATCTGGTCGAAGGTTTGTGGTGGCAATCTCAGGTGGAAAAATAAGCCGTTGACCAACATCCGCCAGCATTTTCCAGTCTCTAGCAGCTTCCAGTTGTCCTGGGCGAGGATTGGTTTTAACACCTTTTCTTGGTGGTTGCTCTCCTGGGCGGAGGAATGTTGTCTTTTGTGTGTAATGTTTTGATGGAACAGGTGGCAACTTATTGGTCATGTTACGCTTGTCTTCCAATGCTAAGGCCAAACATCGCAGCACCTGGTCATGGCGCCAAGTAAACCGTCCTTGGCTAAGAGCCACCTTACATCCTGTCAAAATGTGCCTTAATGTTGCAGGTGATGAACACAAAGGACATGAGGGATCCTCTCCTACCCAGAGGTTTAGGTTCTGTGGTGATGGGAGAACATCATATGTTGACCTTATAAGGAAACTGATCCTGCTCTGTTCCATTGACCATAGGTCTTGCCAGCCAATCTTGCGTTGTTCCACACTCTCCCATCTCATCCATTCTCCCTGCTTGCCCTGGGAAATGGCCTTTATACACCTCATCCTCTCCTCCTGCTTTTGCACCTCGTTGACTACAAGCTTCCTCCGTTGCGCTGGGGCTGCCTTGTGCCATGTAGGAGGAGCTGAACTGAGACCAAGACCCCTCTTCCATGCTGAACTTGCCCCATGATATCACCAATTCGAAGGGCAGCCTTTGCATCCTCCACAGCTTTCTTTGCCACCCACTTTCTTCCAGTTTTCAACACAGGTGCTGCCTCCCTTACGCATTTGTCGCGTGACTCTACTAATGTCATTTCCAGTCGGACCTTGGCGACTTAAACTCCTCGGTTAGAGCGGAGACAGGTAGCTGCAGTATTCCTTTACCATAAAGTCCCACTCTGCTGAGGCAGCGTGGAACTCCCAACCATTTCCTGATGTGTGAACTGATTAAAGCTTCCAGCTTCTCTACTGTTGTCAAAGAAACCTCGTACACAGTCAGTGGCCACAGCAACCTTGGCAGTAGGCCAAACTGAAAGCACCAGAGTTTTAGTTTGCCTGGTAAAGCGCTGCTGTCTATGCTCTTCAACCCTTCCACAGCTTGTTGTCTAACTTCTCCCACACGAACTGTGTCCTTTAGATCCCGTCGTACCATCTCCCAAGGCTCTTCACTGGCTTCTCAGACACTGTTGGTATTGCCTCACCATTAATGAAGAACGTTTTATCTACTACTTTACCTTTAATTATAGAGATGCTCCTTGATTTAGTGGGCTTGAATTGCATTCGTGCCCATTCAATGTTATTGGTTAATTTGCCCAATAACCGATTAGTGCAGGCTACTGTTGTAGTCATGGTTGTCATGTCATCCATGTATGCTCGAATTGGTGGTAGTCGTATTCAGAAGCCAAGCTCTCCTCCCACTACCCATTTTGATGCCCTAATGATTACTTCCATTGCCATGGTAAAAGCCAGTGGAGAAATGGTGCATCCTGCCATTATTCCAACTTCTAGGCATTGCCATGTAGTGCTGAATTCTGAAGTTGAAAAACTAAATTGCAAATCTCCAAAGTAGGCTTTGACTAGATTTGTTATTGTCATTGGTACACTGAAAAAATCAAATGCTGCCCAAAGAAGTTCATGTGGCACTGAACCATATGCATTAGCCAAATCCAGGAATGTCACATGGAGCTCCTTCCTCTCCTTTTTAGCTGATTGAATTTGTTGCCAGATCACATTGATGTGTTCTAAGCATCCTGGGAAACCTGGAATGCCCGCTTTTTGTATTGAAGTGTCAATGAAGCAGTTCTTTAATAGGTAAGTTGACAATCTCTGAGCAATAATGCTGAAGAAAATCTTGCCTTCTACGTTTAATAGGGAAATAGGGCGAAACTGACTGATGCTGCTAGAATCTTTTTCTTTAGGTATAAAGACTCCACCTGCTCGGCCATGCTCTTGGTACAACCTGTTTTCCCATGCTACTTTCATCAGTTTCCACAGGATTAGTAGAACTCCTGAAGCACTCTTGTACACTCTGTGCGGAACTCCATTAGGCCCTGGAGATGATGAAGCCCTTGCTTTTTCACAGCTTGCTCTACTTCTTTCCACTTAGGTGCACAGTCCTCCATTTGGTATTCTGGTGGATTGATAGGTGGGATGTCTGAAGGAATTGACATAGGCTCCTGCCTTTTTGAATCTGTATCGTTTCCTCCAAATATCTCTCCAACTCAAACTTAGATGCTTTTAGTGTGCCATTCTTCTCACTGGTGAATAACTTCTTTACAAATTTGAATGGGTCTTTATAAAAGTTAGTTCTCGCACGCTCCTTCTTTTTGTAGCGTTTCCGTGGCGCTCAGCTCTGCGCAATGTTGCAAGCTTATGTTTTATGACCCTTTGTAAGAGATTGAGTCCCTCCTTCTGACTTTCTTCTGCTCTTCTCCATTGCTTCCTCAGCTGTCTCCTTTCTCTAACTAAGCGTTCAATCTCCTGCTGCCGTCTAGACTTTCCAGGAATAGTTTGTACTTTTTCCTTCCTTTTTCAACTCCAAACCTCTCGCTTCCATATCGTAGATGATGTCCCCAAATTTATCCAGTTTCTTTTCAACTGTTCCACTTAACCTTTCCAATGCAAAGCAGAGATCTGTGTTTACTGTGTCCCATGCAGTTTTCTCACAAGCTCTTGGCCATTTAACTCCAGGCTTGTGCCCGTTGAGGTTCTTTTCTCTCTTACGCTGGTTTGTCTGCCGGGTTCACAAGGATCATTAGGTTCATCACTAACTGTGTCCATGCAAGTCCTCCTCACATCTATGACAGGGGTGCTGATATCCTGCGAACTGTGGTTTGCTTCCTGTCGCTGGATTTCATTCGACTGACTTGACTGACTTCGTAAGAAGTACTGATCAATCGAGGCCCTTGTCCCTTCTCCCTCAAGCATTTCATTCTCCCTTGATGAATCTTCAAACCCCTGACTGTTGTCGCCTTGCTCCAGCCGCAGACACAAACCTGGAGTTCCATGTCTTTGCTAACTGCAGATCTTGAACTAGTCTTTTGTGAAGTACTCTCCATACTCATATCCGTTTCCGTTCCTAAGTCCTTAACCGTGTTGTCCAACGTTGAGTCATCTTCCGCCCCGCTCTCGCAGACTCTAGGGGTATTTTTCTGTTTAATTTCTTTGAAGCCTTGGGCGGGTGTCTCCAGCATCCTGTAAACACAGAGCTGGATACTGCCGACAAGGGTAGCTAACCCTGCCAGCCCCAATGGGGTCTCTTTCCTCCAGTCAGCTGTCTCTCCAGGCTGTCACGAGGTCTTTCCCTTGTTGCCAGCTGCACTATTCACAGCAGTCACTGGGCGTATCCAGATCTTCATGATTTCCATTACATGAGAGTAGATGTTAAAACTTCATGCTGATTTGAACTTGGCTCTCGCCAAGATAAGCACCAACTAAGGCGTAGCTTCACAGTAAACTAATGTGATCCATATGTGTCTCCATCCATTTGCGCTTCCTTCCATATGATGATGTAGATATCCTTCTGTCTGGTGTTGATGGCTGAAGTGTAATGCTGGCTCCAGGGATCAGCTTATTTTGCCTCCCTAGCGCATCAGCACACACAACGGCTGCGATGCTGGCTCCGGGGATCAACCATAGTGCGGTCTCCCCAGCGCATCAGCATGACAACCGTCTGGATTGAGCTAAGTAGGGTACATCTCTGGGGTCTTCAAGTGGGCACCTTCCATCCTCGGTGTTTCGTCGACTAGCCCACGACACCTCAAGAGGGCTCGACATACTGTAACTTCAACAGTAAGGAAATATAACTGCATTTTAAACCACTGTTTCATCATTGCTGTTTGGAAATTATATACTTGTAATAAGGTATCCTTATGCTGAAGTATATTGCTTGTACAGTGCCGTGAAAAAGTATTTGCCCCCTGTCTGATTTTCTGCATTTTTACATATTTTTGACACTGAATGTTATCAGATCTTCAACCAAAACATAATATTAGATAAAAGGGACTCTGAGTGAACAAATAACGCAATAATTTGATACATATTTCATTCATTTATTGAAGAAAGTTAACACCCAATGCCCCCGTGTGAAAAAGTAATTGCCCCCTTAGACTCAATAACTGGTTACGCCACCTTTAGCAGCAATAACTGCAACCAAACGCTTCCTGTAGTTATTGATTAGTCTCTCACAGCGCCGTGGAGGAATTTTGGCCCACTCCTCCCTGCAGAACTGCTTCAACTCAGTGACATTTGTGGGTTATCGTGCATGAACTACTCGTTTCAGGTCCTGCCCCAACATCTCAATGGGGTTTATGTCTGGACATTGACTAGGCCATTCCAAAACTTTAAATTTCTTGTTCTTCAACCATTCTGATGTAGACTTGCTTGTGTGTTTCGGATCATTGTCTTGCTGCATGACCCAGCTGCACTTCAGCTTCAGCTCATGGACGGATGGCCTGACATTCTCCTGTAGAATTCTCTGATACAGAGCAGAATTCATGGTTCCTTGAATGATGGCAAGGCGTCCAGGTCCTGATGCAGCAAAGCATCCCAAAACCATGACACTACTACCACCATGCTTGACGTTGGTTCTTACTGTGTAATGCAGTGTTTGGTTTTCGCCAGACATAACGGGGCCCATGTCAGCCAAAATGTTCCACTTTTGACTCATCTGTCCAGAACTCTTGAGACGAGCAATTATGTTCTTCTTGTGAGCAATGGTTTCCGCCTTGCTACTCTGCCATGAATCCCATTTTTGCCCAGTGTCTTTCTGATGGTGGAGTCATGAACACTGACCTTAGCCAAGGCGAGAGAGGCCTGCAGATCCCTGGATGTTGTTCTAGGGTTCTTTGTGACTTCCTGGACAATTTTACGCCTTGCTCTTGGAGAGATTTTGGCAGGACGGCCACTCCTGGGAAGATTCACTACTGTCCCAGACTTTCTCCATTTGGACAATATGGCTCTGACTGTGGTTCGGTGGAGCCCCAGATCCTTAGAAATGGCTTTGTAACCCTTTCCAGACTGATAGGCATCAACAGCTTTTTTTCTGGAGGTCTTCAGGAATTTCTTTTGTTTATGGCATGATGTGCTCTAGAACCTGTGTGCTGACAACTTCACTCTGATGAAAAGGGCCAAAGTTAGTCAGATTTGTATTGGGCAGGGCTGGCCCAAATCAGGCCTGGTTGTTAACCAAAGTACTCAAACAGCTGACCCTAATTATCCCTTTAACTGGGTTGAGTTAACTAGGGGGGGCAATAACTTTTTCACATGTGAAGATTGTATGTTTGATTACCTTGCAAATCAAACAAATGAAAGAAGCACCAAACATTGGTGTCATTTTTTCTCTCAGACTCCCTCTATATACTACCAGAATCCACAAAAAAATCTGACCAAATACAATGTGAAAAATGTGCAAAAATGCAGAAAATCAGACAGGGGGCAAATACTTTTTCAAGGCACTGTATATACAGTTTCGGTCTGGTAAGTTTGATAGAGGTTTGTTATCATTTGGCACTACTTGGTACATTTCTACTACTGCCAATTATGATGTACATTTTATTATTTTCTGGTATTTATTTACAATCTAATCTCAATGTATTACCCATCAAAGATTACTGCCTGGTTTAAGACTACCATCTTAAATTAATCAAATTACAGTCCAGTTACTGAGGTTCTAATTCCACCACTGCTGTGTGTAAATAGAGATGAACATGTATTATGTATACCACTGCTGTATAGATCATAAGAAAATTGTCCAAACATATACAAAAGTGGTTTGAATATGGCACGATTCTTTACTATTTAAACCATGTATAGAGGTGTAAGTAATAAATATTGCTTTCATTTTCAAAGCAGTAGTGCAATTAGCGCCCGCTTTTCGTTTAGTTTAATGGCGTGGAATGCCTAAAGAAAAAAGAAAAAACAGACGCAGAAACGAAGACAGTCTCGTTTTACAGATACACTGTATTTTCTGATTCGCTTAAACTGAACCGGCTGATTACGTTTTGCTGAGGTCACCGTACTGTAAGATATACATTATATAATTCAAGGAATAGATTCATTCAATTAAACTCAACAGTACGACCTGCTCAATGCTTCTTATCCATAAACACTCAAAATATAGACCTTAAAATCCTGATACGCTTTGTAGAAGCCTAACTGTTACATACTTGTTTAATATACATACTCATCAGCTGTTGCTCTTTTGAATAATTTTGAAGAATGTTTGGTCTTGCAGCTATTTAAGAAATATTACAATACAATATAGCCTACATGCAATCTTTCAGTTTACAACTATCCACGATCTATCTATGTAAACGTATTGAAATAAACGAATGTGCATACGTCAGATATAATGTTGATAAATAATTAATTCATACATACATATATTTATCATATGGAATCCCAAGGAATACAATACACGCCATAATGTAGAAGACAACTGTACATGCACTTCTGTTTGAGCTGAATATCCTATGCCAATGGTCCGAACATGTCCATTTCTATTTGTTTGAAGAAAAAACTAATGTTCACAAAGGTAGACTAATAATGAATGTAATGTGTTAAGGGGAGGAGTTGAGTGTGTGGCGAACAAACCCACCTACCTACATGGGACGTCATTACTGTTTCTGGGAGGTTCCTTGTTCGCTGTCGTGCTGCTGAGTTCTACGAAGCATCATCGCGCAAGGGTTCCAAGTTAAGAGCAGAGTGTTGGGCTGTCATTTGCTTGTACTGTGTAAAGAAATATTTCAGAACAAACAAGCGGAAAGCTGAAGAGAACCGTTTCCTGTATGTATTTCAATGGAGCACTGAAGACACTGACGTTTTGTGCATTAAAATGCACAAATGCACACAAGTGGATTGTTTTGTGTTGTTGCGATTTTAATACTTAAATTACATTTTGCCATGCGTTTATGTTAATTAAGAGTTTTTCTACATTGCAAATATGTCTGCTAAGAATATGGACTTTTCTGATGTGGAAAGTTTTCTCGACAAACATCCAGAGTTATTCGAAGACTACCTGAATAGGAAGGGCAAACATAGCATGGTTGAGAAATGGCTAAAAAATCATCAGGTGAATAAAACACCAGTAAATCCGAGCACTGACATCGACAAAACGGGAAGTACTGGTAGCGGTACCGGTGGCAGTACTACTAGCAGCAAGGGCTGTTGGATCCACAGGAGTGATGGTCTACAAAGAAGACCCTCACAGAAGGAACTGAGGAAAACTTTTGCGAGGTCCAAAGCCATGCATGCTAACAGGACATACGACGAAAACTCCAGGGCACAGGAGCCCCTGACAAGCATGAGAAGAAGAGCTCTCCTGCGGAAAGCCAGCTCCTTGCCCCCAACTACAGCCCACATCTTGAGTGCTCTTCTGGAATCTCGAGTCAACATACCCCAATATCCTTCCACGGCGATTGATTTCAAATACTATCTCAAGCACAATAACGAAAGGGAATTCTTTCTTGAACTGGTGAAAGACATTTCCAATGATTTGGATTTAACTAGCCTCAGTTACAAAATCCTCGTTTTTGTCTGCATCATGGTAGATGCTGACCGTTGCTCCTTGTTTCTGGTGGAAGGCCCCGCCAATAAGAGAACTCTGGTGTCTAAATTCTTTGATGTGCATGCGGGGGCCACAGTGCTGCCTTCTTTGAGTACGGATAACTCGGATGAAGTTCAGGTGCCTTGGGGAAAAGGAATAATTGGATATGTTGCTGAGCATGGGGAAACTGTTAATATACCAGATGCCTACCAGGTACGTTTCATTACATTATACGGTATAGCGTTTTCCGCAATAATACGGAGGGATGCCTGCTGTTAAACAATTAAAAGCACAGCAAGAATGACATATTATTAATATTAAGAATAACAATAAGAATACTAATTCATAATTTGCTCTAAAAACATTAAAGTTCATTAAAAATATAGATTACACTGTAAGTCATGTCTTTAAGAATTGAACATACACCTTGCAATCGATTTAAACACATTTTTAGTGTTATATAGGCTACTTTACACTGACTGTAATGTTTATTATTATTTATTATTATTACTGTATATTTTAAAATAAAGTAAACACTAAAACTTGTTTTTAATCTGTTCCATAGGATTTATGTTTCATTCCCAAACGTTTGGTTTTACAGTGTACATTACATACACTTTTACAGCATGAAAACATGCACACACACACACACACACACACACACACACACACACACACACACACACACACACCAGTACACAGTAGACTACACGTAAGCCATAGTGTTTTTTTTTTAAAGATCATACCAGTTGTTCGTTTTATCTTTATAGTTTTATTCTTACTTTATAAACTGAGGTTGTAAGTGCCAACGCTATATACGTTCCATGTACAAATATCTACAGTATAACAACATACTTATTCTGAGCTAGTAGAGCTTGAGTACTGTATGTAATTTAACCTCCATCAGCTGTATGTTGTAGTAGCAGTATCATGTCTTGAGTCTCCAGAAGCTGAATTACCTGTGGTTAATCTACAAGCACTGCCTCTGCAGTCCATTTTCTGATAAAACTGAGTGCACATAACGCTAAACTGAATATTGTGTCACATAGTGTTAATATTGTATGTTTGTACACCATTAAAGTTTTGAAACAGCTCCATGACACTTATTATTATTATTATTATTATTATTATTATTATTATTATTATTATTATTATTACAAATACATGTTTAGGATAGTGTCTGGTGGATCTCACCACAATATTGCACCTGCAAATTAGATAATAAGAATAATCTGCATAGAAGAGACGACAGATGCTCTTTTGGAATTGTTGGTAATATGAAGTGCCCTTTAAAAATTAAAAAGAAACGCAAGATGGTTTTGTCAGTATTATTAATGATGATGCAGGTATAACAGCAGGCATTTACAAAAGAAAGGCGCTGTCAATAAAACATGTCAGGACTATCAAATGAGATGACACGCTCAGAAAAGAGGTAATGATCATTCATCTAATTTATACACATCATGGAGAATAATGAAAATAGGCAAGCTAAATCGTCAGGTGTTGAAAATGACCCGACACTCATGCATTTTAGCTGGATGATTTAGGGACCCACAGAACGCACAATTTGCTCAGTATGGCGTTAAAAAAAAAAAAAAAAAAAAACTGGTGTGAGGAAGGCACACCGTGAATGACTGTTGTGTTTAATCCAGGAGTATTGTTTAAAATTTGTCAGCAGGGGGCGACTTGTATTTAGATAATAAACAGACTATTATTACAATTGCGGAAGTTTTTTATTTAATGCGCTGTCCATTTAACCTTCATACCAGTGATATTCTTTTATGTCCAAAGACCATTTAAATTACAATAATAAAGAAAGTGCACCTCCCTGTGATGAGGATTTAGTTTGTTTTGAACTTTTTCTATTAGTAAACCTTCAGTTTTCGACTTTAACGGTTGATTCTGTATTTTATGTAAATCATTTGTATGTCCCTTTAAGGTTTTTCTCGGAAGCAGAATTAAGTAACATTATATTGTTAAATGATGCATTCCCCAATGGTTGGTTTATGACTTCTCTGGGAAGGTGTGTGGAGAAATATTAAATAATTTGAGCTGAAAATAAATATGACCATTGGTGAGTTAGTATAGGCATTAACTGGTAAGTTGTGGCCCATAATTACAACGTTGCAATTACTCACTCCTGTTGTCCACAGACGGAAATAAGTTCAAATGCAAGCAAACTTGTTTGTTAAAGCAATTAATCTTTATAGAGATGCTTTTCTAAGCAAACCCAGTCTAAAGCGTTGTATAGAGATCATTATCAAGAGTATCAATTTATCTATAGGGTTATTGAAGAATGAATTATGGCTTTAGTCCACCCCTTGAGCGCCCAGCTACATACAATATACAATAACTACAGTATTAGAATCAACTTGTATGAGGCATGCATGTCATATTATGGTTTACAACACATCATATTGCACATGTTTACCATAGAATAAATATGACTTTTATGGGTTTTATTTTTCATTAGTTGGTGACAATTATTCGTACTGACTAATGAAATCATGTAATAAGCTAGGGTACTATGTTACAGTCAACCTTATATAGATTCATGCAGATAGCAATGCAGCTTATGGGCTGTTATGCAGTCAATCATCACCAAAGTGTGACAGAAAAAAACAAGACTATCAAATTAAATTGCCCCAATTTGAGTACATTGGACAGCAAGCAGCATTCACAAAATAAAAATAAAAAAATACACTTTTGTAGTTAGTTCTGATTGGGACATTTGCCATAAAACAAACTCATACACCAATGACAATATGAAATGATACTGTCATGAGGTCAAATAAAAGTACAGTCTATTAATACAGTCTATGGTAGTCTTTCTGCACGATACATTTGTTGCAATTATATTTCACAGTCAGTGTTTGGTTCCTAATTTTATACCTAAAGGAATCAAATTACCAGACACAAAGACCCTGTCTGTATGCTGTTGAATGTAGACTTGTGTTTGAATAAAGAAGCTGTCTTAGTATTTGTTTCTTTTTTTTCATGGTTCATAGGACCGTCGCTTCAGTAATGAAATTGATAAGCTAACGGGATACAAGACCAAGTCCCTGCTGTGCATGCCTATTGGAAACAGTGATGGGGAGATCATTGGAGTTGCTCAGGCCATTAATAAAAATCCAAGGGGTGCCCTGTTCACCGAGGATGATGAAAAGGTATGATCTAATTTACTGCATGCCACTTTTCCACACTTATGTAAAACACATAAACCTTTCATGCTACCCAGAACAGTGAAATCCAGACTCATTTTCTCTCACACATGCATAGTATGTTTGTCAAACTGCATTATTATGTACTTACTTTTAATGTCAAAATGTCTTCTAGACAGAACCAGTGTTCCATTGAAGCCCATATGACTGTTTTGTCACAAAGAAGAGGTCATAAAATGATAAATTAGCCATCATTGTGACAGGAATAATTTTTTTGTGCATTAAAAACACAGCTTGAAGCTAAATGAGAATACATTTCTTTTTCTGTTAGACTATGAATTTTTCATTGTGGTCACCATGCACTCTGCAGACATCCAGTGGCTTTTACTTAGGAATCATGGCACAACACAGCCTTTATAAAAGTTTACTTTATTACTTTATTAATTTTGCAGTTTATAATGACGGGGATTGGTATTTATCCATCAGATCACCTCCGTGGAATTTTACAGCTTTTTAATACACTCATCTTTCTCTTTCTCCCCCTCTCTCTGTATATATGAATAACATATTGTGGAGAGGCTTAAGAAAAAGCTGGTTGAACACAGATAACCCTTTACTGGCTGCAGCAAGCTCAGCCAGCACTGACCTACGTTAGCTGGATGCAATAAACACCCATTATGCAGTACTTGTTTGGCATCTGACAGTGATGGTGCCTAATTAGACAAACCCAAAACAGTGCCCAATCCACCACCCCATCGTGTTTGCAGTACTAATACATTTATAAACATAATCACAAGTACTGGGCAAAATCAGCAGCCCTCGTCTATAGCCTAATTTACATACATAGCATAGGATCAATAACAATACTGAAGACTAGACACAGCACAAATAAAAGTGGCTACTTATAGCAACTTTCCTTAGTCTTTTCTCTATTATGTACAGTATACCAATGGTGCTAATGCTGGGACTACCCAGTTGAATAAGTGGTTCTCTGAAGTGCTACCCCTATCCTGGTCCTTACTCAATTAAGGTTTGGAACTAAAACGTTTACTCTAGACCCAATGTATAAAATATCTCTCCGAAAAATAAAATCCTGTTATTTCTTTGAAGGAATAAGTAACAGCATATACAGTATGCATTCATTATTTTAATGTGTTGCCAATAAACAAAAACAAAAAAATGTATAAATAATTTGACCAAAGAGCCACAAAATAAATAAGAGGAGATTGAATAAAATCACTTTTACTTAAGCATCTCCACTGGTAATAGGCATTGAAAGCACTCACATTATATGGCTAGATTAAACGCTTTTTGGATACATTTCAAATTACATGTACATTAACTACACAAAATTACATTGCAGTTATTGTTTACTAATATTTACTTCATGCTCTTAAAACACAATACTGTGATCGTCAGGATGGAACATCATATGTTAATAACATGCATTTAGCAAGTTACAGTGTAGCTGCAGTGTAGCTTTTCAGTGGAGGATGTCAATAATGTTGTCATCATTCATCGATCCTAATTCATCAAACTTACCCTGAATTCTTTCTGTGATGAGTTTATATTATAGTCGTTACAAGAATTACAATGCATATTGTTGTCTGCATTATTCCCTACAATTAAAGGTTTTAGTGTGCCCTTTAGTTTTCTTGTTGTCGATATTTTGACCATATGGTAATAGCTAATTTGGGTAGATTTCATGGTATTTGGAGCCAGTCCTCAGGTTACATTTGAGCTCAAATGCAGGAATGGTAACAGACCAAGAACTCAGATTATTTGGTGTAAAGATGCTCAACACACAGTATCTTAGCAAGGACAGCATTCTGTCCGAGGTTCATTTACTAATAAATGGTTTGGCTTTAAGTGAAAGTCAATATAGGTTATTTAAGATAGTGACAGGGTTTCAAATCAGTCAGTAAGAAGCGGCTGACCTGTGCTTTTCTAGTGTTAAGACTTATGTTCTAATTATTTATTAATTGTACAGTCTGGATTATTAGCAATGAGGGCTGGTATTTATTGCTCAGTAAATGAAGTGCTGAGGAGTCCAGATGAATGTGTGCTGGTTCAGCCTTAAGTCCCCAGGGTTTGATAAGGAAAGCAGAGTTCAATGCATTTGAGAATCACCTAATGTCTTTCCAAACTCTTTTCAATGTGTTCAACAAATGCAAACTGATGGCCCCATTCTTGAACATCATTAATGTGAAAATGACAAATGGACTTCATGCTCACAGCAAGGTGACCACTTGTTATGAAAAGTCATGGGCAACCAGATTTTGTGTGTGCGTGTGTGTGTGTGTGTGTGTGTGTGTGTGTACGTGTGCGTGTGCAGTATGTTATTGAATGAGACACAGAGGCAGGATTATGCTAAGGTATAAAAGGGTGAAATGAAAAATGTAATAAAATGTATTAAAATCGAAGTTTCAGGGACTTTTGGTTATTTGTTCCATATGACTTAATTATACAAAGAAATGTAATCATTATTTTAGGTTATTTTGTTGGTATCTGGTTGATTAAGATAAATACCCTGCAGCCCTTTATATTGTTCAAGTGTTATAAGACTGCATGATCATGGCTCCCTGTCATCTCATAGCAGCATCCCCATAGCTCTAGCATTTTTGATGTAAGGCAGAACACAAATACCACACTCTCTTTACTACGGCTCCCAAGATTTTGAACTGTATATTGCAACATTTTTTATAGCTCTATTATGGTTCATAATATACTTTATAATAAAAGTTCCAACGGTTAGACGTTCACATTTTAGCAGCCTCGGTTCAAAATAAAGTAATTAATGTAGTCTACTTTACAGAGTACCATACCAAATATTTGATTGGAGGGACAGTACTGATTGAATGTTCTTAGTTTGCAGGTTTGTTTGTTTGTTTGCTTGCATGGCAGGAAGAGTGGGGGCAGGTGTCTGTAGTGAAGCCCTCAAAACCATGCCTGTTTGAAGCAAACATCCTTGTTTGGTCTGCTTAAAGACCAATTTATTCCACAAATCATTTGCCCATGAAAAGTCTTGTCAGCAAGACTGATTCTACTTTTTAAGTGTGCTCTTGTTTGCCATGTATCCCAAGTGTTGCTTTTAATTTTTAATCCAAAATGTCCTCATGTGCACTGCTGATAATTTGGAAAACAGGGTTAAATGTGTTGAGAAATGTAATAAAACTCCAAGAGAGTCCTTATTGAATCGATGTTTTGGCTTCTGTTTAATTCTGAACTGCTTGGGTTTAATTGTGGTCTTCCACACTGTCTGTCTGAAGCTTTGTGTTTACACTAGATACTACCATCCTTATATTTTACAATATGTTTGATGTTTATTTTGTGATATGTGTTTTTAATGTGGAGTTCCAGGAATCAAAAGCTTCATGTTGGATCGACATCTTCTACACTATAAAATCACCCAAGACTCTTTGAGAATGTGACATGCATGCAGCATCATACCAATACTACTGTGATTAAGATAATGAGGAGAACATATTTTGTCAAACATTTAAGTCAAATACCGAAAGCAC
The DNA here is from genome assembly GCA_030684275.1 of Acipenser oxyrinchus oxyrinchus. Taxonomy (NCBI): domain Eukaryota; kingdom Metazoa; phylum Chordata; class Actinopteri; order Acipenseriformes; family Acipenseridae; genus Acipenser; species Acipenser oxyrinchus. The sequence goes on along the minus strand of CM060257.1, from coordinate 13,989,972 downwards.
TTCCCACATTTGCAAAATTAAGTAAGTTTGTCAAATCTATTCACACATCTTGCAAAACATAATGCTAACATCAGTATACATCAATTGTATCGAGGTTTCCATTATATATTTCAGTCAAAACTTCAAAACATATGAATTAACTTAAGAACAGTATCAGTAAACCTTTCAATCCTTTATTTTTTTTAGTTACCAGTTACCAGTTTTTGACCTTCATTTGATCATATACTTTTCATCAACAGGAGAAAAACTCCTCAGTTGGGTTGAGGAAGGGGGAGTAGGGAGGAAGAAAGATTAATGAGAAATGATTGTGTGTCAAATCACTTTTGCACCCGCAGTGCACAATGAAAACTGACATTGTCCCATACAATGACACATTTTGTGGGCTCGCCTCCTTCCCTGCTTCCCTGGTTGTCTATATGGGGCTGGACAAGCCGAGCATGAAGTATTTCAGGAAATACTAGGAGATGCTCTGTATTATATGGCCTGATCACCGCACAGCAGGCAATGACCCCATCTTGGGCTATAGCAGCGCACATGGTGACGTTCCCTCCTCAATGGCCAGGTGTGTCCATGGTGGCATGCTGTCCAATTATGATCCTGCCTTGCTGGTGCCTTTTGCACAAATTAAAACCTGCCTCATCAATGAAGATATATTTTGCAGGCCGGATACTAGTGTTCAGCTCCATAATTCTTTGTGAACAAAAGTCTGAAAGTTATAAAATGGGCTGTGCATTCTCAATATGGATTACGTATGTATATTTCTATGCAGTATGATACAGTATAATGTATATTCATAATAAGTTGTTAGATCATTGGATGGGAATGTCATTCACTCTCCTTACCATCTATTTCAACTTACTTGCTGGTAACGCAATTCCTTTACCCTTTCACTATTTCTCTCAAAAGGGACTCGATAGACTTGCTTCATTCGAAGGCCATGTTTCTTGAGAATTCTGGCAATGGTCAACAAGCTCACATTCTGTACTCCTTCATTGATGTTGCTCTGGATGTCTCTCAGACGAATGTAATTTTTTGGCCTGGACCATATCTGTTATAGCCATCTGTCAAGCAGCGACCACAGCCACCACTTGCAACTTTTCTTTCAATTCTAAACATTGCTGCAATAATGCAAACACTTATCACAGTAATGCAGTAGGTTACATAATGTAAAATAGAAGATATATGTATAATAGATGCAACCGTTGAAGGTGTCACGTTTGACTGTACCATTTTCCCGGCGTCACTCCTTGTCACACCCCTGTTGATGAGGAGGCTGTGTGGTCCAGTGGTTAAAGAAAAGGGCTTGTAACCAGGAGGTCCCCGGTTCAAATCCCACTTCACCCACTGACTCATTGTGTGACCCTGAGCAAATCACTTAACCTCCTTGTGCTCTGTCTTTCGGGTGAGACGTAATTGCAAGTGACTCTGTAGCTAATGCATAGTTCACACATCCTAGTCTCTGTAAGTCGCCTTGGATAAAGGCGTCTGCTAAATAATCAAATAATAATAATAATAATGACATGGTCAATAATTGTCGCCCACATTTTATTTGAGACAGAGGTACGTTGAGTTCTCACTAGTCTTGGCAATTTTTAATAAAAAGCTTTTCCTTTTATATAGGCCTCTTACACATGATTACCATGCGAAAAATATTTATTAAGTAGTGCTGATTGAGTTTTCAGGTGTGGACCATTTGTCCACACCTGAAAACACCTTAAATAAATGAGTGCTGATTGTTGGCACTTGCATAAGATACCTGCATTTTAAGGAGGAATCACTCAGATAAGAAACAGATGTATTAGGAATGATATTGTGTTCACAGAATCAGAGGCTGTGTTCAAAGTTTTGCTATGTGTGTGTTTACGAGTGAAATGTGTGATCAGTTTTGCAAATGTGCTAGCAGTTTAGATATTTATCGTACATGTTTTAGAATTCATGTCAAGGGTTTTGATTGATGTAATTTACTATTTGACAAAAAACTATAAGACATGATAAAAAACGTCTTAAAAAATAATCTTGCATTATTAAATGTGTATATGCTTTTTGTCTGTATGCAGCTGGAAAATGCATTAAATCTCAATGCTTCTGATCTTGAATTTAGGACTGTGACTGCCTCACAGAATATCATGTAACATGAACACAATATCAATTTTAAAAAAGTAGAGATAATAATAAATAGTGGCAACTATATGGTAAATATATATTTCCATGTATTTTTGCATTCACAAGCTGTACACTGTACATTGTGCTTGTTTGTCATATAATATGCCAGCTGGATTCTAAAAGTTAAGTGCTATTTTCCACAGTGTAGGGATGCTTTAAGCACTACAGCTGAAATCTGCTGCAGAACTCCTGGATATAGATTTTAATAAAATATTAAAACAAAAATCTATATTCAGTTTCTGTAAGGTGGTATATGATTTAGTTTATAATGCATTGTTATTGTGAATTTAATATGATTTCTACATTGATCTGTAGGGTTTTGTACTCTGGGGCTGCTAAGAATAGTAAAAAGCTTCTGTGACCACAGATTAATCATTGCAGTGTGTTTCTTATGAATAATAACAGTAATAATAGTAATAATAATAAAAATAATAATATTAATCATCATCATCTAAAAAATGTAAGCTGTTGGTGTGCTGAGATCAAAGTGCTGAATATGTTTTAGATCAAAGCGAATTATCATAGGGCTACTGTAGGTAGTAAGCTAGGGGAGTTTTACAAAGATTTGCACTAAACAGAAATATTAGGTTTTAAATTGTTTTACTGCAAATGTGGATGATCATAACACAGCCCTGTAGTTACTCTATGGGAGAATATTATGGAATGGGATGTGCTTACACACTCGCTGCAGGGATTGTGTACACTGTAATTCTAAACCGACGCACAGATAAATGTATTACTTTTCCTATCTTCCTTTATCAATGCAGCTGGGCAATTCTCCCTTTTACTCCTTGCTATATCTCTTGTTTACAGATAATATTTTTTACTCAACTTCATCACAGTCTTTCTTTATAGAACTTTTAGTTTGGAATTGTAGGTTGATCTGACACCAGGGAAATGTTTCATATCTAACCTTCACTATCAATACGTATTCAGTTAATTGTAATAGTAGGTGTTGCCAAATCAAACATCTACAATAATCCAAACATTATTTAGAAGCACATTATACTAATATATCAGGATGTCAAACAAACGTTAGTATGTGAATAGCTAATCAACATCACCTTTGTTCTGGGTATGAATAAAACATGTTTGCTAATGCAGTACTGTGCTATGCTGCAGGCAGGTAAACAAATGGAAACTTGTACTGTATACTGCCCAGAACTGTTTCACTATAAATATCAGTCTATATGGTCTTTAGCCATATCCTGCTGTTCTGCTAACAATCAACTAGTGTAAGTAGAAACGTCACTGACTATTTAGAGCAACGTGTCCGATTCATGGATGACCATTTTCCACATTGTCTCACCACACGCAGTCTGGTTGATAAATATGCAGACAGTGTAATGACTGCCACTTGGATGAGCATAGCAACATCACAACAAGTCTCTTGGCAAAGTGACAGTCATTGATAAGGGTCCAACACCGAATGCTACTACTAAGTCAATATATTCGAATTACCAAAAAAAAAAAAAAAATCACTGTATTAAGCTACAAACAAATGGTCAACCTCATTATTTTTTCCAAATAATTCCCTTTTCAAGCATCATAATGCTTTTCTCTGCTTATTCTGAACTGAGAATGTACAGCGCCTGCATGATTTACAGCACAATGCTTGCAACACCTTATTTACATATCTAAGTATTCTACTCTATGTCTCTGTATCATAAAGTTAGATCAGCATAAATTCAGGGGATGTTCTCTAATTTAAAATTAGCAATTGTTACGGCTTTTCAACTAGGAATTTCTCTATGAATTATTTCACAAGTGCACATAGGAACTCATTGCTGGTAGATTTAATTAAATGACACATTATACTTTTTTTTTTTTACTGTCAATTGGTATTGCCCCCAAAATTGTGTTACATTAATTCTCAGCAGGGTTTCAATTGCTTTATAACTAAATTTAACTGTATAACTTTGAAAATTCTCATTAGCTCTAATCTCTAGTGGTGAAAAGCACTTATTCTGTTACTATATGCATAAGCATTCTATATGCATTCCTTCAGCATATAACTCTTCCAGAGGGGGCCAAATGTGGGCAAAATGATAACTGTTGACTGTGGACAGTCCATGGCTGGGGTTGTTACAGTTCAAATATGTTGAAAAGTTTCAATGAGTATCATAAATACTTACACATGGTCTTTCTTGAAACTTGGTTATCTGCTCCCAACAGAATTGCTTCAGGTCTGGCTTTTTATTTTACAGCTTTGAATTGCTAGTGTTTGAGTCACTAAAGCACTCTGTCAAGTGCAACACATTATCTTAACACTGACACTATCAACAAGATTATGGTGACCGGTCTCTCTTTCTGGCTGAAGAAAACAAGAAAAACTTTGATTTAATTCAGTCCAGGATAGATCAACTGATACAACTCATTTCATTGGGTTCCTACTTCAAACATTACATTTAACACTTAACAAGGCAGTCCATGACTGTAATGCAGGAGCTGAGCTGGAACTCATGGTTGCCAGTTACAGTCCATGCATTTGAGGTGTGTCATATATTAAAAGTATAATTTATGAGAGTAAAAGTATAATAGAACACTCAGTTGTCACTGTCCAGGGGTTATTCTTTGGTACAATAATGGTCTAACAGCTTGCTATTCATAGCACAACATATTTTGATTTGTACATTTGTCATTTACAGTATTGGAGTGGTTGTTACATTCCTTGAACAGCTCACAACACAGGGAGAAAGTTAAAGTCAATACAATTAACAGAGCACCCTCTTCTGCTTTTCCAGACAAAATACTGTAGGTATCTCCTAAAATATCACTTCAAATTGTGTATACTTGAACACAAATGCAAATTAATTTGCACTTGTTCAGTAACATATTGAAATCAGTTCCATAGTTAATTTCAGTAATCTTCCAGCAATATGATGACATAACATAGATGGCTCTAGACTATTGTGAACACCAGCTATTACACTGACTGGCCAAACAAGTCTTAAGACTATGGGCTAGATTCTGTAAGTTATTTATTCCAAATGGTAATAAGAGCATTTTTTTCTGTGGAGGAAAAAAAACACCCATTGAAATTCTAAAACAAATTAAAGAAAACTTCAGTCTACTTACAAGCCACTACATGCTGCTGCTTATTTGTGGTTCAGTAACTTTATTGGGTTTATTCTTCCTGTCACTCATGACCATTTGAAGTAAATTATCTTTGTGCATTGTGCACTTTTAAAGCCATTTGTTTGCAATTGGAGTTTGTGTGCTTCATTGTTTTTTGTGAAATCGCAAATCTACCAGATATCTGCCGTTACGATGTGGGGTTTCTTTAGTGCTTTGTGAATGTATCACACTTTCACATCATGCTGATTTTTGGACTGTGAATTATACAGCATTATGAGGCAATCTGGTCTTTTATCTAATGGCATTTACTACCATTTTCTACTAAGAATGAATCGATTTATAGTTCCAGTTGCACCGCTGAGTGTTTCCAAGTGTAATAAACTTCTGTGACAACAGAAAGCAGAAGAGATTATTGTTTTAAATGCAAGAGAAGCAAAAACAGCAGTCATTGTCACTATAATTTATGATTTGAAAGGCATATTGCTTTCGGTTTCCTAGCAATATACTTACTCAGGAGGACAAGAGCCAAGAGCTTAATCTGTTTTTCCTCACTAAAAGACTGTAATATCTACAGCAGTGACTACCTTTTAATATACAGTGCCTTGCAAAAGCATTCAGACCCCTGACCAATTCTCTCATATTACTGAATTACAAATGGTAAAAATATTCCCAACATAAAACCAATGTCACCTTACAATAATTGATTTTGAGTTTCAGTGTTTTAAAATAAAATATCAAACAGAACGAAATTTCAATGTACCATTTGTAATTTAGTAATATGAGAGAATTGGTCAGGGGTCTGAATACTTTTGCAAGGCACTGTGTATATATATATATATATATATATATATATATATATATATATATATATATATATATATATATATATATATACAGTACTGTGCAAAAGTTTTAGGCAGGTGTGAAAAATGCTGTAAAGTAAGAATGCTTTCAAAAATAGACATGTTAATAGATTATATTTATCAATTAACTAAATGCAAAGTGAGTGAACAGAAGAAAAATCTAAATCAAATCCATATTTGGTGTGACCACCCTTTGCCTTCAAAACAGCATCAATTCTTCTAGGTACACTTGCACAAAGTCAGGATTTTGTAGGCATATAGTCAGGTGTATGATTAAACAATTATACCAAACAGGTGCTAATGATCATCAATTCAATATGTAGGTTGAAACACAATCATTAACTGAAACAGAAACAGCTGTGTAGGAGGAATAAAACTGGGTGAGGAACAGCCAAACTCAGCTAACAAGGTGAGGTTGCTGAAGACAGTTTACTGTCAAAAGTCATACACCATGGCAAGACTGAGCACAGCAACAAGACACAAGGTAGTTATACTGCATCAGCAAGGTCTCTCCCAGGCAGAAATTTCAAGGCAGACAGGGTTTCCAGATGTGCTGTCCAAGCTCTTTTGAAGAAGCACAAAGAACGAGACAGCGTTGAGGACCGTAGGCAGTGGTCGACCAAGGAAACTTACTGCAGCAGATGAAAGACACATCATGCTTACTTCCCTTCGCAATCGGAAGATGTCCAGCAGTGCCATCAGCTCAGAACTGGCAGAAAACAGTGGGACCCTGGTACACCCATCTACTGTCGGAGAAGTCTGGTCAGAAGTGGCCTTCTTGGAAGACTTGCGGCCAAAAAGCCATACCTCCGGCGTGGAAACAAGGCCAAGCGACTCAACTATGCGCGAAAACACAGGAACTGGGGTGCAGAAAAATGGCAGTAGGTGCTCTGGACTGATGAGTCAAAATTTGAAATATTTGGCTGTAGCAGAAGGCAGTTTGTTAGCGAAGGGCTGGAGGCGTACGAATGAGTGTCTGCACACAACAGTGAAGCATGGTGGAGGTTCCTTGCAAGTTTGGGGCTGCATTTCTGCAAATGGAGTTGGGGATTTGGTCAGAATTAATGGTCTCCTCAATGCTGAGAAGTACAGGCAGATACTTATCCATCATGCAATACCATCAGGGAGGCATCTGATTGGCCCCAAATTTATTCTGCAGCATGACAACGACCCCAAACATACAGCGAAAGTCATTAAGAACTATCTTCAGCGTAAAGAAGAACAAGGAGTCCTGGAAGTGATGGTATGGCCCCACAGAGCCCTGATCTCAACATCATCGAGTCTGTCTGGGATTACATGAAGAGAGAGAAGCAACTGAGGCTGCCTAAATCCACAGAAGAACTGTGGTGAGTTCTCCAAGATGTTTGGGCCAACCTACCTGCCGAGTTCCTTCAAAAACTGTGTGCAAGTGTACCTAGAAGAATTGATGCTTGATGCTGTTTTGAAGGCAAGGGTGGTCACACCAAATATGGATTTGATTTAGATTTTTCTTCTGTTCACTCACTTTGCATTTAGTTAATTGATAAATATAATCTATTAACATGTCTATTTTTGAAAGCATTCTTACTTTACAGCATTTTTCACACCTGCCTAAAACTTTTGCACAGTACTGTATATATATATATATATATATATATATATATATATATATATATATATATATATATATATATATACTGTATATATAGTCACAAAGCTGCACTTACTCACGTTCGTTTGCCCCTTTAAAAACACTGACCCAACACAGTATTGTATTTCAGCGCATATGCACACTTTTATTATTTTACAATAACAAAAAAATAAAAATAAACCAAGACAAAAACCTAACTCTTTGTTGGAATGCTATGTAAACATTTTTAAAGCGTCCCTTATTAAACGGCTAAACCGTTTACCTGTCCAAAAAACTATTTTTTTTTTTTAAACACACACAAAACACTGTTAGACACACAAAAGGTTTTACACAGTACCTTCTTTTGTTTAACTCACAAACACATGGCTTCACACAGCCCTCCTGGGTCACTCCTGTGGCATTCTGGGAGATTTATCCCTTCCTGGACTACATGTTCTTCTCCGCCCCTAGTCTGCCACTATATATATATATTGAAGACAATTAAAATGATTAAATGCAATTAACACATGAGTAAAACGTAACTAAAGTTAACTATAATTATTTGGGTTTTGAAGGACAATGCCTGTTAATTGAATAATCTGTGGAGCTATTTGTAAGGCATCTTTTACATGTTAGTATGAGAAATTAGCAACTTAAAATGGAGTACACTGCAGCAAGATGACAAGAGGTAATAGCACTTGTGCTGTTTACAGAAGCCACCCTGATGCGCTGTGGGAAAACACTCCAAAACACAAGTAGGTGCTAGAGTGAGCGAGAGCTGATGAGCATTGTTGAAGTGGGAATAATAACAGACATTTAACATTCAAGCATACTCTTTAGAAATGTTAGGTTGTGAAAATAATAGCATTTTCTATAATTCTAATACATGTACATCTGTAAGTGCTAATCTGTATTATAGAATTTAGTACATTGTTTATAATCACTTAGCTAAGCACCTACACTTAAGTGTTCCAAAACTGTCACTTCATTTCCTAAAACAATCAGTTGCAGTATTTTATTTTCTAATTTTTTTAGCTTAAAGGCTACAACATGAGATAGGAAACTTAGTTTTCAACAGGTATTAGAGAAAGCTACTATAGATATACAGTAACAGTTTACACTCTGCTGCCTATTTTAATGTTTATTTTGTGTCCCCTAAAACCTTATACCGAATATTAAATGGACCTCTTTTTTAATTGTGTTTAGTGATGTTAATAAGGTGGCGGGAAATACCAAAAAGGATTAATATAGAGTTGAAAGTGATGTGTCATTAAAATAACCCTGTCTGTGTTTCATGAAATACCCCTGAATCAATGCACAGTAGTTTTATAATAACATAGTAATCGCAAACAGGCATAGTTGTATAATAGTAAACGCAAGCCAGGCATTCCCTCATTATTTCAGGCATCAAAAGTTAAGTTATAGTGCAACTATATTTGGTATAGTGATAATCAGCTGTGCGTGCTTCATGGAAGCTCATTCAAACAAACTTTTTCAAGTGCAGTATGTTCGGTTATATAAATGGGTGAATCAATGTTATGTTTCTGGAGCTTCAAGAGAGGAAAGGTACCTTTGACGGTTCCTATTAAAACAACAACATTACAGATACATGTAGGGTTGTCAACTTTTATTACTAAAATATATATAGTCAACCCTCTTTATACCGCCAGCTAAGGGCCATTGGCAAAAACGGGCAATAAGTGAGGGTGGCGTTATAGTGAAGGTCAAAAACACACCCCCTCCCACCCAACCTTCTATGTTTGCAATAAATTCAAACATTTTATTTTGTTAGTTATACAATTACAGTATCTCCATGCCATTTTAATAAAACATTAATCTTTTTTTAAAACTACAGTACTAGTTCTTAACACAACAGTAGGTCTGCTAGTGACGTTTTATCATCTTTTCCCATCCGTATGAAACATACATGGTTACTTTTAAGAAACAGTCTATACTTTAAAAAAAAAAACACTCATTTAGTGTCACTTATTTTAGACTGCATCAAGCCTTTTTCAGGTTAAACAAATCAACCCGTTCCATCAAGGTAAGCCATTTGTTTTTATCCATTACAATGTCTCCAATTGCCCTTCGATTAACAGTATGCCTCACTTAGGTGAGAAAACATTTGCTTTCTTTCTTATTTTCAGATGCACACATGCAGATTTTTTTCTTTTGCTCTGGTGTTAAATGTAGGGTTGAGTCGCCATTTTGTACTTTGTGTTTTGCTTTGGGAGCGGGAGTGTGGATAACATGGTATGAACGTTCAGTTAACAACGAAATAGGAAAGCGAGTCAAAGATTAACTGCACAACACTCTTGTTTTAATTGGCCATGATTATTTCGCTGGTACTACAATGAGGGAAACTATGTTTATATTTCGTTTGCTTGGCTTGAGAAGTTGGCAGATGGTATACAGCGAGGTGGTGATGTAACGGGTAATTGGTGACATTTGTTCAGAGAGAATAGCTGGTAGTATGCAAGGGTGACGGTATTACGCGGGACAACTGTGTGTGTGTATAATTATATATATATATATATATATATATATATATATATATATATATAAAAAAATAGACTGCTGAATATCTTTAAGCCAATCAGAGCGCACATTTTGACTGCTGTTTTTCACAACACATGGAGAACCCCAATTCATGACATCAACCATACCATATTTACCTTGCATTTTTACCATGCTTTATTCTCAATACTGGTATGGTTGACCTGCTTTAAAAGAAAACATACCCAAGGCACCTTTTGGAATTCCATTCAACTGCAAAGTCTATTCAAAAAGATATTTGCCTCTTACACTAATGTTGACTTTCCTATAACCTTATAATATATCTCTACTAGATACCTTCTTTCTAGTCTTAATTATCTCTCCATAATTGTGTATTCACACTAATACCCTACATCATTTCAGTATTCTGTCAGGCTAAATAAAGCTGCCTTCAAATATTGGAGCCCTATATATACAGTATATACAGTGCTCCCTCTCTAAGGCTCTCGGTTATAACGCACCTTGGATATAACGCTCCTACAGCATGTCCCCCAATCCCCTATACTAGTGATTCATGCAATATTTCTACAGTAAATAAAGTACCGGTGTTGTTCAAACTATACTTTATAATACAGACATCTTATTCAGCAATCGTTTTGTAACAAAATAAATATTAGGCCTATTACATGGTTATCTTTCCTAATATATTTACTTTTTTTCTGTGAGAGAAGCTGCAGCTTTCTCCTGGAGACGAGATGCTTCAGCTTCGCTTCAGCCACGCTCCAGCAGCCAAACCTGGGGCGAGCCCATTCCTCTCCCCTCTCTCAACCCGCTTTCCTTCTCGCACTTGGTTTGCTTGTCTTTCGCTTCGAACTGAACTCCCAACCGCCGTTTAGCCAGGCTATTTATAGTTTAAAAACTGCTAATTAAAATGATTCATGAGTGGGAATGTTACCTTTTTTTAAAAGGTAAATTATAAAAGAATAGCATTGATTACACGGTGCTTTATGCATGGTTAATTCACGGAAACTTACATTTTTGCTTCACTATATATGCATAGTTATTTTATTTTGTATTTTAGTCAGAAGTGTATTGTGTCCCGTGGCGCCCCCCACGTTTATAACGCTCACATTGTGTGTCCCCTGAGAGTTATAGCGAGGAAGCACTGTGTGTGTAATATATTACACACACACACACACACACACACACACACTGACAAGCTGGCCGTACCTTTGGGTTCGTGCCCCTTTAAAAATGTGACCCAGAGATAAAAACTTTGATTTTTAGCGCTTCTGTGCACTTTTATTCAAAACACAAAAACAAACAAACAGAAAAAACCTAGCTCTCAATGAGCACTCACTACACACATGCAGGTCCTTGTCTAACGTGCAGGACAGCTAAGCTGTTTACCTGACATAAAACACCAATACAAAACACTTTAATACACATTTTCATAAAAACCAAACATAGGTTTTAAACAGACCTTTATGACTTTCCATCGTGCTCTTCACTCAACAGCAGCAGCCTAAAGCAGACTGACTGCTTCCTTTTTATACCCTGCACCTGGCTCTAATTTTCAATATTTGCCAGGTGCAGGTGATAATAATTAAACAAAACAATAAAACAATGAAATTAAATTAAACAAAAGCAATTACCTTGGCAGGGAGGCTTTAACTCTGTCCCTGTCATAAAATAAAACATTGTTATATTGTAGGCCCACCTGTCCTGCTACATCCGTTACTATATACAGTACTGTGCAAAAGTTTTAGGCAGGTGTGAAAAAATGCTGTAAAGTAAGAATGCTTTCAAAAATAGACATGTTAATAGTTTATATTTATCAATTAACAAAATGCAAAGTGAGTGAACAGAAGAAAAATCTACATCAAATCTATATTTGGTGTGACCACCCTTTGCCTTCAAAACAGTATCAATTCTTCTAGGTACACTTGCACACAGTTTTTGAAGGAACTCGGCAGGTAGGTTGGCCCAAACATCTTGGAGAACTAACCACAGTTCTTCTGTGGATTTAGGCAGCCTCAGTTGCTTCTCTCTCTTCATGTAATCCCAGACAGACTCGATGATGTTGAGATCAGGGCTCTGTGGGGGCCATACCATCACTTCCAGGACTCCTTGTTCTTCTTTACGCTGAACATAGTTCTTAATGACTTTCGCTATATGTTTGGGGTCGTTGTCATGCTGCAGAATAAATTTGGGGCCAATCAGATGCCTCCCTGATGGTATTGCATGATGGATAAGTATCTGCCTGTACTTCTCAGCATTGAGGAGACCATTAATTCTGACCAAATCCCCAACTCCATTTGCAGAAATGCAGCCCCAAACTTGCAAGGAACCTCCACCATGCTTCACTGTTGCCTGCAGACACTCATTCGTGTACCGCTCTCCAGCCCTTCGGCGAACAAACTGCCTTCTGCTACCGCCAAATATTTCAAATTTTGACTCATTAGTCCAGAGCACCTGCTGCCATTTTTCTGCACCCCAGTTCCTGTGTTTTCGTGTGTTTTCGTGCATAGTTTCCACGTCGGAGGGATGGCTTTTTGGCCGCAAGTCTTCCATGAAGGCCACTTCTGACAAGACTTCTCCGGACAGTAGATGGGTGTACCAGGGTCCCACTGTTTTCTGCCTGTTCTGAGCTGATGGCACTGCTGGACATCTTCCGATTGCGAAGGGAAGTAAGCATGATGTGTCTTTCATCTGCTGCAGTAAGTTTCCTTGGCCGACCACTGCGTCTACGGTCCTCGACGTTGCCTGTTTCTTTGTGCTTCTTCAAAAGAGCTTGGACAGCACATCTGGAAACCCCTGTCTGCCTTGAAATTTCTGCCTGGGAGAGACCTTGCTGGTGCAGTATAACTACCTTGTGTCTTGTTGCTGTGCTCGGTCTTGCCATGGTGTATGACTTTTGACAGTAAACTGTCTTCAGCAACCTCACCTTGTTAGCTGAGTTTGGCTGTTCCTCACCCAGTTTTATTCCTCCTACACAGCTATTTCTGTTTCAGTTAATGATTGTGTTTCAACCTACATATTGAATTGATGATCATTAGCACCTGTTTGGTATAATTGTTTAATCATACACCTGACTATATGCCTACAAAATCCCTGACTTTGTGCAAGTGTACCTAGAAGAATTGATGCTGTTTTGAAGGCAAAGGCTGGCCACACCAAATATGGATTTGATGTAGATTTCTCTTCTGTTCACTCACTTTGCATTTAGTTAATTGATAAATATAATCTATTAACATGTCTATTTTTGAAAGCATTCTTACTTTACAGCATTTTTCACACCTGCCTAAAACTTTTGCACAGTACTGTATATATATATATATATATATATATATATATATATATATATATATATATATATGTATATATAATTTAAAAAATCACTTATAAATCTACCCCTTAGGCCAGGGGTGCCAAATCCGATGTCCCTCCTGGCTTTTGTTGCAAATGTGCCCTAAATTACTTAATTGGTCAAATTAATCAATTTAGTGTACAGTTTGAACAAAAACCAGGAGGGCATCAGCCCTCTAGGACTAGGCTTGGGCACCATTGCCTTAGGCCATAACCCAAGTGAAATAAAGCATCATAAGTTGAACACAGAAACTCTCGTTCATTCTTCAAGAACAGACACATTTCATTAGCAGGGTTGAACTTCTTACTGCGGCACACCATAATTGTTTTCTGTTTCATTGAAGACCAGGGCTCCAAGCCTTGGGTCAGATTAGACAAATAAACAAGCTTAGGGAAGATGGATTAAACAGTGGTAAGAAAGAAGACGTGAGAGCAGCCCACACACAATGGGAGTCTGTTTACCATGAATATCCTTAAGAAACCTGACCGATAAAGACAGAATATATTTCAATTTTTACAGTATATTGTAAGCCTTGTTGGATCTAGACAGCATGGGTTTGCCTTACACTTCAAGCTGTTTGTTGAAAGAAGAGATAATTAAAAAAAGGTACAAGTCTATTATGTACTTTGGATATCTGTTCATGGCTCTGCAGACTAGTGCTGAGATCTAAAAGTGACAATTTCACAGTACTTGTGATTTAATTAGATTAGCCTATTTACAGAATGTTTAGAAGAGGTTTTACCTGCAGGGGGGCGATAATTAATGATACAGAGTGCTCTTGAATCGCTGAATGAAAGGTTTTACGAATCACACAAGGAAATTATATTCTAGGTCAGGCAGGGTAATGGCTTGCTAATGTGCTTTTTAAAAAAAATCAGACCATATTATTGGAAAAATGGAAATTAACTCAAAGAATAACATTAAAATGTTGCTGTTCAAGAAACTTGGGAGATCTGCTAATAATGGACCTATATGTCTATATATAGCGATCAATATTGTTTTGTGTTACAATAACCTAATATTGCAATGATATGTCATTATATTGATGGGTTTTATAATTTAGCATTTGCTTGGCAGCAGTCTTAATTGCACAACTTTAAAAATCAAATTTCCAACTTTTACCATATAAAGTTGGTCATTGGAAATTCTTAAATACTATTAGATTCTGTACAAGAAGATTTTTAATGGTAAATGCAGTGATAATAATAAGGTTCCGATTGGATAGCAGTTTCTTCCAATCCTGGTTTTGCAATGTCTTTATTAAGACACACCCGGGCTTGTTACATCTACACTGTTGTTAATCAAACTCATAATAAATCCTGGAATAAGTGAAACATCATAGAAGTCTTATTTCCACCCCCTGAAATGACATTTTGAAATTAACCAATACATTATAGTTGTTCACATGTCTAGTGTTGAAATAGGTTTATATCTACATCTTGTTATAAAACTAATGGCTATTTCAGAAATTCTTAACGGTTATGAACTGGATATATCTTTAGTAATTTGGTATTACTGTATTATCATAACCAATAGTAAAAATACCATGAGTATAATGTATTGAATAAAATAAATAAACAGGAATAATTAAGAAAACTGGGTAATTAGTTTCGATCTGATCTGTCTCACAGTTTGTAGTTGTTTATTGGGCAATCAAAGAACAGAGAAATGGATGGATTACCGTTACATAAATATTTAAAAGTACATCTAAAGGGCAGTCAAGTGTGTATAATGTCTACACCGCTTTGAGCTGCTTTGAAATGCAATAACATTGTATTTGGATTTGGATTTCGATTTGGATTTTGCAGAATACTATAAATACTTACACCACGTAAAGAAAAATAAATAAATTGGGTCAGCTTTTTAAGTGTCATTTTTATTCATTATTTTTATATTCTTGCAAACTAGGGAAGAATCCAGGAATATATTTTGGATATTTTTTTTAGCCCCTAGTGGCTTTTAAAAAGTTAAATTACAGAACCAAAAAAATAATAGTGTTTTTTGTTTTTTTTAGGAGGGGGTCACCTAATGAAGTGAAATAATAATTATTAAATAAACATTACATAAATGTCACAAAGAGCTCAACAATTAAGAAGGCAAATCAAAAAAGTGTGTTTTTAACCTACTTCACCAGCTCACAGATGTAATCAGGGATGAAGTTCACTACAAGCCTTTAGGTCAGAAGTAGGACTTTAAAATCAATTCCCTGCTGAACAGAAAGAATGCTCACAGAATTCTGAATATTTTATTGTATGTTTTATTTTAATGTATTGCATTAAATCGTGTTGTGTATGCCCACAAGTATTAAATACAAATCAAACCAGTTAAATATTTCTTATATTTTCCTGAAAAATAAAATGAATTTGAACTTGACAATTTTCAATCCACAATTAAAAATTCAGTGAATTAACATCATTCAACCATATAGTGCCTTCACAGGGTATTTTTGCTTGGTAGTGTATGAATGAATGTCCTTGATTATACGTAAAATAAGAACTGTTACTCTTTTCACGGTCACTAAGAATAAGAAAAGATGTAATCTTTTTTCCTCAGAATCTTTTCCTTCAGTCATTAAAGAAATAAGTCTTGTGTGGGTGTATACGAAAACTGTTTTCCTCTCTAACCTGGCATAACTGGAGCGGGTTTATAATCCCTAGAATCTAAAACAGGTAATTCCAACAATCTATCCATATTATTACAGTCCAGTCTAAAAGGTCAAACCCATCAGTGTTAGCCTTGATCTCTGTATGAATGAATGTCCTTATTTCAGGGTGCGACCGTTACTTATCAGCCATCAGTCTGTACTTCATCTCCTCAGTTTCTCATGCTGAAAGCGCAGCACTTATTTTGATTGAGTTTTAGGTATAATGGTCAGCTTTACACAATACAATTAGACTGTTCTGTAGTACAAGGACATTGATCTGCTTTTATTCTTAGCTTGGCACCTGTAACGTGTCCCGTGTTCTACCTAAGAAGGCTTCTGTTCATACAGACTTAATTCACTGGTATTATCAATGGTTGTAATACAGATGTATTTGCACCAATTAATTTATAATAGGGGTGAATCCTTCAGAGTCCAGCTAAGAACATTTTTACATAACAGGGCGTTTATAGTCCTTTTTTCTTTACTAAAATCGTTAAGCTATTTTTTTGTATTGTAGTTAGAAAAAAAAAAGTCAACCTTTGCCCTTTGTAATAAAACAACAGCAATTATGTTTCTTAAATAAAGACTGTGAATCAGCAGTTTTATTGATGAGTAAATGTGTGAAATTCAAGAATCATTGTTGCTTTCCACTTCAAACAAAGCCCTAGCACACTGGGGACTAGCCAAAAAGTTGTAATTTGTTTGATTTCTCCTCTGTTTTTTCTGAACAGAAATATACTGCTTATGGAAACAAATTAAAAAGCTGTAATAGCCCCAAATGAGTGTATGAATCCCCTTAGTAATGAAACAGATTTTCTTCTATTGGGTTTGATCTTTTTGTAACATATAGCTTACTGCGCTGTTACCTTCTTGGCCAGAGGCTCAATCACTCTACAAAAGCACATAAAAAAAAACTGCTTACGCACTTTCATTAGGCTGTAAAACTGTAACCCTTTCATTCTCACAGACAGCGTTTGTCATCACCAGAAAGCAATTAGATACAGTTTTCACCAACCGGTGTATGAACCACCAGCAGGAAATGCTGATTGATGTACAGTGCAGTCTCTGGAGAATGACATTACCATGGGAATGGGGCTGTTTGTTGTTGCTGCATATTTGAAGGGGAAAATCAGGTGGGGTAAAGTATGTATGTTTTGTTCAAACCCTTTTGATGCATTGTGAGCTTTGAATGGGGGACACAGCTTTAAAAGGTCTTTCTAGGTGTTAAAACTTACAACTGCTTTCCCAGCGTAAGGCTCAATGCCCATAAAAACACTGTGATCATACCCATAGAATGAGTGGTAGCCCAATATTGGTGCCACATTACCCCAACAAAGCTCAGTAAATGCTCCTCAGTCCTGCTTTGAGCAACCACCCTTGTCATTCAGTCCTCCGACTTTCCCAAACTACCAACACTTTGTGCTAAACATCAGTTTTCATCTCAGCCTTATTAAATTCAACCCCCCCCACAGTAGCAATATCAACAGTAACAAGAGTCCATTATCATTTAATAGAAAAAGAAAAAAGATGTAAATGGTTGGTGTTCACAAACTGACAGCAAAATGCAAGGTACAAAACTTCCTTTGGGAGGTTTGTGTCTGAGCACTTGCTTTTGGTGTTTGAAAAGGTCTGAGTGACTTAAAAAAAGAAGAAGCTGTGGGACTAATTCTGCTGAGCATGGGTAACTGCATTCAGCAATTCACCTCACACAAACTGAATGAATACAGAACAGGCCAGAGGCTGTTAAGTTTACTGAAAGATAGCCCAGCACAAAAGGCATGGATTTGAAATATTAAGAGAAATGTGGGTGATACTGTCTCTACAGTTTAGATGTCAATTTATCATTCTGCATGCATCCTTGCCTAGAACAGCAATTACATTGATGATGATATCCCTGATACTACATGTTATTACAATTCAGACCCCATTATTTGATATAATTACATTAATTAATCTCCAGCTGATATTGTTTTAAAGGACCAGTCTCCAAAAACTATTTGAAATACAAATGTTTGTTAATGAGATAAAAAGAAAAGTTTGTTTACTTTTTCAGAATGTTTCATTTTAGTTTACGATTATTAATGAATTAAATTAGAGATGATATCCCTCTTACAGTATTCCACTGGGATACATGTTAAACATTTCTAATTAGATTAATGGTTTGATGATAATAATACTTATAACGATAATAAAAGCAATTGGTTTGATCAGGGTTTAAAGATAACTGTATGGACTTCACAGAGGATTCTCGAGTCCAGACATAAACAAGCTAGTGCTGTTTTTTATTTATTTTTGTCTGTGTACACACAAACTGTCAGCAAATTTTTCTGCTCTACATCATTATAGTCATAGGTCAGATGACTTTGGTTATTTTTATAGATTTTTCATTTAAGATGATCTGGTCTACATTTCCAGGGTTATGGGTGGTAAGGATACATTTCAAAAAAAAAAAAAGAATGGCTTTTGAAAGAAATATTCCTTGTTACAGAAACAGACAACAGTTTAGAGCAGAATATCAAATTATTATTAAAAATCAGACTGTAATTGACCTTTGAATAGGGCCCACTAATTCATATGGTATGCTGTGGTATGCATTAGTGGTTAAGCTTCAATGCATAATGTCTTAATTCAAATTAATTATTAATTGCTGTAATCAGCTCCAAAATACCCAGTATTTCCTGACCTTAAGATTTTTATTGGTTCTTTTTAATAATGACAATAAAAAGGTTGTATAAAACTAAATAACAGTGTGACATTTTAATCCTCATTATTATGACCCAATGAACCATCCTCGGATCTATCCTGAGGAGAAAATGATAAGCACTTGGCTATAAGTACATTTAAAGATCCTTATTGAGTTATGTTAATTCACAATAAACAAAACACAGGATTTGCTTGCTGATTTTGCAGTTTTCCAGTGGTTATACGTAGCATTTACCATAGTTTACCACGGTTTGCCATGTTTTTAATATGTATCACCTTACCTCTCTTAACAGCTCTCACATATGCTTTACCGTACTTTCACTATGATATGTTTACTATGGTAGATGTTTAAAAGGGTTAGCTAACAAAATACACAGCATGTAAGGTTTATATAATTATTTCACACTTTTACTTCGTGTGACACGGATGGCTTTGTGTGGTGATGTCAGGCCAGGAAATGAATGCAAAACCACAACAGCAGACTGGGGCGTGAAATGCACGGTGGTGCTTTTTAATAAATGAACAAAATAGAAAGGTTGAACAAACGAACACACTTTTACAAAAACAAACCGCACGTTTGCCAAAAACAAATACAGACAAGAAATAACTAAAACAAGAATGGTGCTGGTGTTGAACCAGCACGCGTAGCAATTGTTTCTTTGTATTTATTCTTGTACCTTCTCTTATTCCCGTTTTCCACTCCTGAACACGCTAACCTAGATCAGTCAAAGCTGCAGGTTTATATACATATGACCGTCTCCAAATTAGTGATACATTAATCCATCTGGAGACGGTCCCATTCTGCATGGGGTTAGCATGGATGAGGAAGTTTAACCCCGTCCATGCTGCAAAAACAACAATAACAAAACATTGTAGTTTAAACGAATTAAACAATATGTTTTTAAATAATAATACAACAAATACAAAATACAAAACATAATATGCACAAGGGCGTCACATGTTGGTCCCAGCATTCTACTTAATTTAGCACTTTATATAGGCTTACAGTAGCTGAGTTTGGTGAGTCTTACTGGATGACTTTAGCAATGAATAATAAATCTCATAAGGAGCATTACCAAAGGTGAATCAAAATATGCAAGGAGTAGGACTAAATGCAAAAGTAAATACACAAATTAATAATAATAATAATAATAATAATAATAATAATAATAATAATAATAATAATAATAATAATAATAGTTGCTCTAGGCACTCTTGAAGCATGTGACACTGCTTAAGAATATCCTCCTTAAGCTTAGCAGGAGGTCATTAGGAATGTTTAGCAGGGAAACTCAGGCTGTGAAAATTCCCTGGGATCACCTTTTTATCCTTTTGGCTGGTCAGAAAATCCATTTGTTCATTTAACTGTCCTCTTAACCCTTATTTAAGTCAGAGCAACTATCATTACACATTGTGGTTCAGCTGCACACGCTAGCGATGGCATGTGAAACCTTGTCATTTCACTGCAGATAGTTATTGCTGTGCTTTATATTGCGATAAATATCAGGATACATGTATTTATTTTTTATTGATGGTCTTCTCCCAAGCTCAAGCAACCTGTAGGGTGTGGTAACTTTATTTGTTTATAATGAATCAGGCAATTTTAATTTTCGAATTTGAATAAATGGTTTATTGATTAATGAAATATTGTTCTTAACAAATGATATAGTCAACACATGATTACATTTGTTTTCATTCATTGGTTTTTCAGATACACAAACATCACAATTATTGTAACCCATTCTTCTAGTCGAAGTCATTAGCCATTACCTTCAACCGGGAATGCCTTTCAGATGGTTTCAGAGAAGACCCTTTTCAACCCAAATAATTCAAATAAGTGTACCTTCCTGTAAGCTTTTATAGTTACATTTCATTTGGCTCTGAACATACACAGTCTTAATCCTTTAGAATTCCATAGTCTAAGACATATGGTTTTGGTTTACATATGTTTCACATTAGCTGACACAGCACTCTCATATCCATAGCATAGACCTTGTTACCATTGTTTATTTATTTATTTCATTTCATTTCATTTATATAACACCTTATGTCATAGACCCCAAGGTGCTTTACAAATAACATAATACACACAGCATAATAGATCATTAAAATAGCATTAAAAAGACTATTTTAAATAAAAGTAAATACATTTCCAATCATATATATATTTAAAAAAACAGTTAATAATGGATATCAATAATAAAAAGACTATAATTAAAAGGCTTGTGTAAATAAATAAGTCTTCAATCTTGACTTAAAAACAGCAAGACTACTAGCTTCTCTGACAAAAAAAGGCAGAGTTCCATAATGTAGGAGCCTTATAAGAAAAGGCCCTTCCTCCCATACTATTTGTATTTTCACTTGGAATAACTAAGAGCCCTGCATCCTGAGATCTAAGATTCTGTTTAGGAATGTATGGGATCAACAGCTCTTGTAAATAACTGGGTGCCAATCCATTAAGGGCTTTATAAAATAAAATTTTAAAATCAATTTGAAACTGCACAGGAAGCCAGTGTAAGGAGGCCAAGACAGGAGTAATATATTCACCTTTTCTGGTTTTAGTTAGAATTCTTGCAGCAGCATTCTGAATAAGCTGCAAGCGAGGTACCAAATACTTTGGAATCCCAGAAAAAAAGTGCATTACAATAGTTGATTCTAGATGAAACAAAGGCATGCATTAGCCTCTCAGCAACAGATACAGAAATAATTGATCTAAGTTTAGCTATATTTCTCAAATGATAAAAAGATGCTTTAGTAATTTTCCTAATATGGGACTCAAATAATAGAACAGGATCAAAAATGACTCCCAAATTTCTTGCTTCTAGTTTTAGCTCTGAGGAAAGGCTGCTCAGATCTATTTTATATAAATCAACATTGTTTAATGGGTGCTGTGAACCTACAAGCATGACCTCAGTTTTATCAGAATTCAACATCAGAAAATTCTGTGACATCCAACACTTTATGTCTGCAAAGCAAGCAGCTAATAGCGCCCAAGTAGAGGGATTGCCTGGATTGAAAGACAAGTACAGCTGAGTATCATTTGTGTAACAATAGAAATTCACTCCATGCCTGCGGATAATATCACCTAATGGCAACATATATAATGAAAACAACAGGGACCTAAAATAGAACCCTGAGGAACACCACAGACAACCTCTGACAAATCAGACTCCATCTCCCCGACAGAAACGTACTGAAACCTATCGGAAAGATAAGACCTAAACTAAGAATGGACACCGCCTGCCAAACCCACTAAACTCCCAAGCCGATTTAAGAGAATGGAATGGTCCACTCTATCAAAGGCAGCGCTAAGATCAAGAAGAATTCAAATTGAAGGAAAGCCAGTCAGAGCTTATCAAAAGATAATTTACTACCCAAACAAGAGCTGTCTCAGTGCTATATGCAGATCGAAATCCAGACTGAAATTTCTCAAATAAAGCATTACAAGCTAAACATTTGAGTAAATGATAGGTAACAACTTTCTCTTATACCTTGGCTAAAAATGGAAAATTGGCAAATGGCCTATAGTTGTTAATAACTATAGGATCCAAATTACTTTTTTAAGCAGGGGTTTAATCACTCCAACCTTAAGTGCAGAGGGAACTTTCCCAGATGAAAGTGATTCATTTATAAATGTTAAAATGCTTGTATTAGCAACACTAAATACATATTTTAATAGTTTAGTAGAAATAGGATCAAGGGCACAACTGGTTGGTCTCATGTGCCTAACTAACACTGTCAGCTCTTGCAAAGTAACCAACGAGAAAGCTTTCACCATAACTTTGTCAGGTCTAGTTAATTCAAATTAGGAAGAAAGGTCCATAATAGAAGGAGTCTGTGAGATCTGATCTCTAATATAAGAGACCTGTACCCCTTAGACTCCCACAATAGGAAACTTAAATACACCTTAACACCAGGCTAACATTGGACTCCTCCCAAATGCATATCTATACACAGAATACAATATGACTTGTTTAAACCTTACAAACCAATTTGACCAAGTCTGCTGAATTGTGTGTTAGTTTTGTGTTGAGACCGCCTGAATAATTAAGCTTTCCCTTGAGGGAAGTTTATATTTTTTGCACAACTGCCACCTCCTTCGGCACTTCTTCAATGCCTCACGATGTATGTCATGTTTTCAGTGTGATGAAAATTCCTAATAAGGCTGCCATATTGAGGTAAAATGATGTAATGGTTTCTAGTTGATAAAAAACAAGCAAGTTTGTTTTTGGTATACAACTGCATTCTATAACCCCTAAGTTCAAGCATGGATATCATACAAGGACAATTGTTGGCAGTAATTTTATAGATAAGCTTGCTCTGCATTGTCCAAGCCTTATATCTCAAAGGACATTTGAGGTACTGACTTCATATTAATTAGCAGGTTATGCAGTATAGCCTTGACATTGGCCACTGACCCAGTATCATCTATAAAGTCAAACCAATTAAGCCATATTACTTTTATAAGTTTCTGCAAACACATGATATTGATCAATGATTCAATGATTATCTCAGTAAAGTTTAATTACAGGTGTTATCTAGTCAATATGAATTGTTTCACTGCCACATTGTTTTAAGATTTCACTATACTAATGAGACAGACTGTATACAATGGGGTCTATCTGGTACAATATGTTATTCCTTTATCTATAAAAACAAATTGAAGCCCACCAGAAAGTTGCATGCTGTGCTAAATATATAACTACTACCTGGATATTGGTTTTAAGAGCCCATACAGATAGATAGAAAAGGCTAAATTTCTAATATGTGTTCAACTTCAATATACAGTACTGATTTCTGCAGATGAATTCATATAATGAATCTCATACATGGGATATAATATTATAATGTGACCTTTTATATAAAATTTAAGCTTATGCTTTATTGCAATATATGCAACATTTAATTTCATTAAAACAATGAAAGTCAGGAGGATGGCATATCTGTATGTATGTGTGTTTTTAAGTACATTTGTATTGCCTTCAGCGAGGAGAAAGGTTAAAACATTTCTACAAACATGACCTTCATCATAATATAATCTGTGGGTGGATATGACGAGCTTTTCATTGGAATTAAAGGAGAAATAGGGTGATTGCTCCCTACCTCGGCCAAAGCCCATTAACAGCAGTTGCATTTGCTGAAATGCATTGCTATTGACGATCTGTTATACAACACAGCCATGAAAATGTTATTGGAGAGGCTGGTTGGGATAGATTTTACATAGAAAATGATTGTCTTCTTGTTAGATACCTTTACAAATAGAATTTGAAATCCGGGCATTATTCCTCGTTGTAAGTCATAATCATGCACCGCTAAGCATAATATAATGAAACAGTTCTAGATCATTCATTCCTGCTTTCCAACTGGTAATACTGTCCCTCTCTCTGTCAACAGGTGCTACAGATGTATCTTCCTTTCTGTGGGATTGCCATATCCAATGCCCAGCTTTTTGCAGCCTCCAGAAAAGAATATGACAGAAGCAGAGTAAGAGAGATACCAGCACCTTGGACAGCGGCTTTCTATTACACCCACATTGTCAAGCTCGTCATCACTCAGTGCTATTAATGGGGTTCAATATTGATCCCCTCGCGACCCACTCACTGTCACAATGCTAAATGTTAAAGAGACGTGTGCTTCTTTGATGGACTAAACAGGCTTTATCCTGACATATTTTAGTGTAAAAGCTATAGAGTGGGCAGCAGATATTGAGCTAGTAAGGAGCCTGACATAGCCTATATCTAAATCACAGGTTGGTAGCTTCTCCTCAGCCAGGCTTCCACATATTTTATTTGGCTTGTCATTTTATTGGTCTTTGATGTGCAGAGTTAGTGAAGGGGAAGCTACTAGTGTGTTTAGCTGGAGCGCTGGGCTTCTGTTTACATTACAGTTAATACTGAGAAAGATAACCTGGGCAGTAGGGCACAGTGCAAGTCTTTCTGACAATAAAAAATGATAATCCGCCTTCTACAACTGAGAACTGAATCTAAGTGACTCTTGATAAAAGTAATAATAACAGGGAGTCCATTATCTGAGAGAAGTACATAAGAGAGGGTTTTCATAGACACAGACATAATCAGGAAAGCTGAGGATTGTATCAACTGAAACATCAAGATTTATTTTTTACTTTCCTTATTGTACGAATAGTAATTTTGTTAATATTTATAATGAATAAAATAAAGCTTACTGATGCCCTGGATACCCTTGATCACTCTACCCCCACCCACTTGATAAATAGCCATATTTTCTTGCTCTATATTAAATACCTCCATTGGGCTCCCAAGGAGCACATCCACTAAAGACGCTCCGCGTGGAGTGCAGGATGCGGACTATAGCCTGTTCGAATGCAGGCTATGTCATTGCCGGCCGTGACCGGGGATTCCTAGGGGGCGGCGCACAATTGGCCGAGGGTCGCCTGGGTAGGGAGGGCTTAGGTTGGCAGGGCAATCCACGGTTCACCGCGCATGAGCGACCCCCTGTGGCTGATAGGGCACCTGCAGGTCTGCAGTGGAGCCATTCTGTCCTCCGGCACTATAGTTCTGTTGGCTTCGCTGTGGATCCGCAGTGCGAAAAATGACGGATTGGCAGGAACACGTTTCGGAGGACACAGGTTTCAGCCTCCATTCCCCGAGTCACCGGGGGGTTGCAGCGATGAACCGGGATAAAAATAATAATTGGGCATTCCAAATTGGGGAGAAAACCGGGTTAAAAACCATTGGCGATGACTAAATAAAAAAATAAAAAAAAATACTGAATTGTTCTTTTGAGCTGTCAAAATGGTATCCTGTAAGTAAGCTGCTGATTGGCTGACAATATACTTGTGTTATAGTTACACATAAAAGCAAGACTGCATGGATAGTTACATCTTTTTTTACTTTTTAAATATCCTTTGAAGACCGTCCATGTTTAACAAAACCATTTTATTTTATTATATAAACAGGCCTTGCTTGAAGTTGTCAATGACTTATTTGAAGAGCAGACGGATTTGGAGAAAATTGTCCGGAAGATCATGCACCGTGCACAGACGTTGCTGAAATGTGAACGGTGTTCTGTGCAACTCCTTGAAGATATCGAGTCACCAGTATGCAGTAAAGCTTCCTTAAAACTTATTAACAATCGAGAGAGGGGGACTATTAGCCTGTATACCAAAGTAACCCTATCGTCTAATGACTGTAGAAGGTTTTTTAAACACAGTTTGAATGGAACACTAAGCTTACTGATTTATTGAAAATGAAACGCCAGTATTTCCATGTGTACACAGGACAGTTAATGTGAGTTGAGATAATGTGGGTGAATGTGTGGCAGAATAAAACCAAAGGGATAGGGTTAAGTTAATAAAAGTTTAAAAGTAGGGTGCATATTAACATGTACTATTTTGTACAGATCCTAAATTGATATTAGAAAGTTTGAGAAAAGGGGAAAGAAATGTAGTTTGATGACATTTGATGACATTATAACAATAGCAGTAAGTAAGTATTTTTAAAAATGCATTTATTGTCAATTTTAACATACTGTATACATATTTTACTTGCTTTTGGACCAATTGTGTTTTTTTTTCACAATTTTTCCTTTAAGATTTAGTGATTGGTGCATTCCATTAAAATATTAAAATACTAGTATAAAATATGAATTATATTACTGTACAGCATTACTTTATCTAAAGCAAGCCAGCTTCTGATTATTGCAAGATATTTAATGCTTGTATATTCAATAATAATAAAAAATGTGTATCATATTTTAATGGCAGGTGGTGAAGTTTACCAAATCCTTTGAGCTTCTGTCTCCGAAATGCAGTTCTGACGCTGACAGCAGGTATGGCCCATGTCCACCTTGACACTTTAATGGATGGTTTTTTGTCAAGCTGATTCATTGCTTGCCTTGTCTGCTTTAAAGTAACCGATTCTCTTGTGAAACGTGAATTAGATTACATTAATTACCCAAAGCAGGGCTCATGTATTGCAAGGATCCCGGGAGCTTTTTTTACTGATAGTCTGTGGAGACACAGTGGGAGGTCAAATAGCTGATACTCCTTCAGTACCAAATAGGAAGTGGCATGCTTCCAGAGCCCTGAGCAGATCTGTACTCAGATAGTACAACAGTGCATGAAAACTGTTCTGTCAGACTGGCTAGGCCCTTGTATTTGCACAGACCGTTTTGATCTAATGCAAGTTAATATAAAGTTCTAGAACACCAACCCCAATTACATACAAGTTGGATATTAGAATACCCCACAGGGACCCATATGAAAAAGTGCAGAACTGAATGATGGATTGAGTACTGGAGCACATCACAGGTGGATTTCTGATAGGCTTGCCTCTGTTCTGTACTGAACTCAACAGCAGCAATTAAAAAAAAACAAAAAACTCTCAGTTGCACTAGTGTATTTTCAGGAGCATATGAATATATAATGTACTGCTCTACAAACCCATTTAATATGTAGCTTAATGTGTAAAGCAGAGTTTACCAGTTTAATTGTTCATAAGCATTTCCAATTGTTTTCTGCTTCAAAGCACAGTCTCTTTAGGGTTGTTACATTGAATTTGTAAAGTTTTTAATCTTACAAATATATCTAAAGAAAAGAAAAAGATTTATGGGGTTTTTTTTGATTTTTTTTTTAATTACACAGATGAAACCACAGCCAAAATTATTGCTAGTCATTTTTTTTTCTTTTTTTTGTAGTACTACATTTCCTTCTGCATTTTCATATTTGGCATTTGGGAGGTGTGACAGGGTACACCACACCTCTGTGTGTATTGTATTATTTGTTGCATTATTATTTAAAATGTATTGTTTATGTGTGTAAAACATGCTATTTTATTGTTAATTGTTTTGCAGCATGGATAGGTTTAAAATTTGTTTGGCCACCGTGCCGTTTTTATTTTGTGTACGTGTTTCTGTTTTTTTTAAACTTTTTATTTATTATTAAAACGCGCAGCAGCGCTTTCATTACCCCAGTCTGGTGTTTATATCCATTCATTTCCTGGCCTGACGTCACCACAAATAATCCTGGTCACAGGAGGTTAAAATCACAAAGGGAACTTTTGCTATCTTCTTTATATTTAAATTCTCAGGGAAAACACACTGCAGATTACTTTCCTAGCAATCTGTTGCAGCTCAGAAATTGGACTGCTAATGGAGCTGAAGCCGTCTGTGACTGAAGACTTTGCCTTTCTTTTTTTTCAGAGCAGGGTTTAAGAATGAATTCTCTGATAAATAAGCATAGGGGCAGTAAGCCCACCACAATATCAACCCCCCTGGTGCTACCATGTTGTATTGAATTTTTAGATAACAGTTGTAAAACTCTTTTATATTAGAAGTCACTGAACTCTTCTGCTAATGTGGCTGTTTTATAGATAAAAAGCATCTCTGTGCTCTCTCCATTGTTAAACAGGGAACCCAGTGGTGAAATGCAGTAAATTACCAATGTGTGTGTGTGTGTACACATTACTTTTATGTCGATATAAAGCACATTTCACAAGACACTGAATTGGAAAACGGTTTGGTGTATACCATTTTTTACATTAAGACCAAACTGGATTTTCACTATGAAATATTAATGATTTGGGTAGCAGTCCTGGAAATACAAGTCTTATGATTAACAGGAGGTGATGCTTCAACTAAGATGTAAGGTATGTGTGGAGCATGTGGCACAGAAACCCTACTTATGCCACATGCTGAGAGAACACACCACCACAAAAACTACAGCTGATAAATGTTCACAAACACCTAGACTAAACTAAATGTGTTACAAAGAGTGTTTATCACCTATTTATTATAACAGAACTGGTCTGTATTTAAACCTACGTGTTAATGTAGGCAAGCTGCCTGTGCTTCCAAAGCTTTCTACACACCAGCTAATAATAATTTTAAAACATCACTAACTTGCATGGAACCTTAAGGCAAAACCATGCGCGTTGACAACAAACGTTTATTTTAGAATTTGAAGACGCGAATGAGACTCTTGTTAATTATTTAAAATGGTCATCCTAATGTATTCCTTTCTCCTTTGTTGGGAACACTCCGGTACCAAGTTTCAAAGACAGCTTGGAGAAGTCTTCCTACTCGGACTGGCTGATCAACAACAGCATAGCTGAGCTTGTTGCTTCCACCGGTCTTCCAGTTAACATCAGTGATGCATATCAGGACCCTCGCTTTGATGCAGAAGTAAGTTAGCTATATATATATATATATATATATATATATATATATATATATATATATATATATATATAACCTCTTATAACAGATCCCTAACCAAAAGGTTTACCACTGTTCCATAGGTTAAAACAGACTGACAGTGGTACACACAATAGTGTAAGATATACATTTATTTGACACCATGTTAGATTGAAATGCCCATGTGCTTTCTCATAGGATTCTAAGGCTTGCAACTGCTTTATTGAAATTAAAGTACAGCTAGATATTTACATTAAACCCCCTTGCAACCAGCTTTATATACCTGCTCACAATCAAGATCACTCTCACCATCAGATCCTCTCAATTGATCTGAGAGCTTTGTCTATTAGAACCGGCTCTCCATTTTACTCAGCCCTTTTAGTGCTGGTCATGGAGAGACACTGTATAACCCCTTTTAGTGCTGCTCATGGACAGACACTGTATAACCCCTTGTAGTGCTGCTCATGAAGGCACTCCACTGTATAACCCCTTTTAGTGCTGCTCATAGAGAGACTGCGCTGTATAACCCCTTTTAGTGCTGCTCATGAAGGGACATTGTATAACCCCTTTTAGTGCTGCTCATGAAGGGACACTGTATAACCACTTTTAGAGCTGCTCATAGAGGGACTGCACTGTATAACCCCTTTTAGTGCTGCTCATGAAGGGGCACTGTATAACCCCTTTTAGTGCTGCTTATGGACAGACACTGTATAACCCCTTTTAGTGCTGCTCATAGAGGGACTGCGCTGTATAACCCCTTTTAGTGCTGGTCATGAAGGGACACTGTATAAACCCTTTGTGCTGCTCATGAAGGGACTGCACTGTATAACCCCTTTTAGTGCTGCTCATAGAGGGACTGCACTGTATCAACCCTTTTTAGTGCTGCTCATGAAGGGACTCCACTGTATAACCCCTTTTTTTCTTCCAGGCTGATCGGTTCTCTGGCTTTCATATACACTCTGTCCTTTGTGTGCCTATTTGGAACAGTAACCATCAAATAATTGGTAAGTTTCTATTGTATTTTTCCCAACAGATCTGTTACATTGTTGATGGCTGAATGCAGTCGGTCCAAATTCTGACAGATTGGAAAACATGCCCATCTCTTAAAGTGAGAGACTTGATTTTGATTGTATGTGTACAATATAATTTGTCTCAAGTCTGATGAGGTTTTACAGAGATTATTTCAAGATATTCATACACTGTAGCTCTGATGTTGGATATTCCCAAATTAACTGAAGGTAGTCTGTGAGGAAACTAAAATTACTTTTCAGCTCCTTAACTTTGAGCACTTTGTAACTTTGCATAAAAAGATAACCCAAATAAAAGTAATTAATAGTTCCAGTGTCTTATATGAAAATAAATGTATTGGTGACCTTGAAACTGATCTACAGCTATGGACAAAAGTTCTGCACATTGGTTAATTCTATAGGGTGATGTAAAACGTTTGTCCATAGCTGTAAAGTGCTTCAATACAGAGGTCATGACGAGCTGTCACTCAGTAGAGCGTGGGTGGAAGTTATCAGAGCCAGAAATTAAAGTCATTCTAATTATATTACTGCACTACAGCAGCCAGACAAGCACAACATGGTTACATTTAAAAATAAAAATTTAAAATGTAAAGAAAATCTAGGTGCTCAAAACAAACATGTTGAAGCTTCAGATGTCATACTGTTCGTATGTTTTAAAGTGGGTTAATTAAACAAAAATACCAGGCTCCCGAGTGGCGCATCCAGTAAAGGCGCTCCACGTGGAGTGCTTCAGAGGACAGTGTGTGTTCGTCTTCGCCCTCCCGAGTCAGCGCAGGGGTGGTAGCGGTGAGCTGAGCTTAAAAAAAATAGTTGGCCATTCTAAATTGAGAGAAAATAATACAAATAACTGGCAGCGACTAAATGTATATAAAAAAAAAAAATACCAGACAAATACCACCATCATAAATTAATCAGCATACTGGAAACGTACTGGCAATTGGCTTTACAGAGGATCATACACATGCAAAACAGTATTGTAGATTTTTTGCCCTTACTATTTGCTTTAGATTCAGTATAGCTGATAGGACATTGAGTGGTTTTGAATTCTGTTTCTCCAGTATTCTGTTATTAATCTTTCTCTATAACTCGTTTAAGACAGAATTCAATGCCTCTGTTGAATCCTAGAAAGTAATATTAAAACTCAATACTGGAGCAAAATAATTCAGAACCACTCTGAACCACTGCTAGAAGAATTCAGAACCACTCTCAACCACTGCTAAAATAATTCAGAACCACTCTGAACCACTGCTAGAAGAATTCAGAACCACTCTGAACCACTGCTAAAATAATTCAGAATCACTGCTCTGAACCACTGCTAAAAGAAGTAGGGTAAAAGGTGAAAAGGGCATTTTAAGCTATTTGCTTTTTTATTCTGGATGCAAAAAAATGAGTGCTTATTTTTTCTTTGAACACAGTGCTTTATTTAACATAGACAATCGATAAACTATCTGTCTGATTCTAGTGGTTTATAACCCCAACCAGACTCATCACTCACATACACTGTGCTGGAATGGAGCAGGCAAAGGCAGACTTTTAATTTTATTTTTTAACAAAATTAGATTCCATTTTCAGGAATGACTCGTGCAGATCAGCAAGCCTGTAGATCCTAATGCAACTAACCACAAACAACCATGTGCCTTGTCTGCCTTGTTTTCAGTAGCAGTTCCTTTTGTGTTTTTGTTTTCTTTTTGTTTTGTGTATTTTTGGTTTATAGTTTTGTTTTGTTGTATCTTTAGCAAAAAATGAAATTGACAAAAACAATGGCCTAGAATCGATTCTCAAAGCTCTTTACTCTAAAATGTCTCTATGGTTACAAAACTACTGGTATAAACAATTTAGACATTTAATTTAGATGCTTGTAAATAGATTTTTGTTTATTTTTTGTGTTAGAATTGTATTTGCCGTTTTTTAAATGACAAGTAAATATATTTGATTGACCCATGTGTACTGTACATACAACTTGATACAGCTACCAGAAAAATGAATACAATAAAGCATAGAAACTTCATGAATTCTAGTATTTAACATTAATTCTGAGTCATTGATAGCAAAGCGCTTCCTAATTTTGAAAGTGTGCTGAGGGACTGTTTGCTGAATAACTCTATTTATTGAATGTGTGGGTGTTACTTTTAAGTGATTGGGGTTCTGAGTATATGAAACAGAAGCAGTGATACTGAACAAGTGGCAATGATTAAAAAGAAGGGGTTCTATTAACTGTATACATGAAATTCCTAAATAACCCGAAATGCATTTTGTTCCTAACACAGGAGTGGCTCAAGTTTTAAACAGACTTGATGGGAAACCTTTCGATGATGCTGATCAGCGGCTCTTTGAGGTTTTTCTTCCCACCATATTTTGCTTAGCACTGTGATCCTGATGCTGATTCTAGAATAAAAATATACTGGGACTACTTGATTTAAGAGTTGTAAATTAATGCTAAACGAATGCTACTATTCGTGAAATTTGCATTACTGCTGTTTATAATGCATTAATATAGCATTCTTAAGTGTTAACATTGTTAAGCTTTATTACTTACTAACTAGAGGGTATTAACACATATTATGCTTGATCAACTACTGTATATCCAACTGTTGTGGATTTATCATTGATTGTTAATTAACAAAGCTTGCCTTTTGTTACCATTTCATATAGCAATACAGTTACAACTGGTTAAGGTAATAACAGTTGGCAAAAATACATAGATATTATTCTTTCTTAGAAGAAGAATACCACTAGAGAAAAGAGGGTTGTTGAAATGTTTGTGTCTTTAATAGTAGTAATTTACAAATAGTACAACAATATGTAAAGAATTCTATTGGCATGATGTAGTCGCCAAATCATTATGAGCACTTTTTAATTGCCATTCTAAGGCAAATAAGGAAAAACATACAATCCCCTAGTTTGTTTATTTGTGGTTTGGTAACTTTATTGTATGTACTGCCCTTATAAATGGCCTTACAGTAAAGATAATTGTTTGTAGCTAATAGTCAAATCCTTCCAAAGGAAAGCTTTCCCCCAGTGTAATATTTATGTAGATGTATTACTTATTGCGCATATGTATTACCTGCATGTTAAACCAGCCTGTTTTGTAGCACTGAAGTTCCAGACAAGTACACATTACTGGACCTCAACAAAACACTTTTGCTGCTTCCCACAGGCATTCGTTATCTTCTGTGGCCTTGGCATCAACAACACAATAATGTACGATCAAGTGAAGAAATCCTGGGCAAAACAGTCAGTAGCATTGGATGTAAGGACAAGATATTTTTACATGACATTTCTCTTTTATTAGAAACCCACTTATATAGTACAAAGAGTGTGTAAGGGTAACAATAGGATATGCAGGCTCTCATCTCATAGTTGTGTGCTTGATTTAATCTGAGCTCAGTAGAAATGGTAAGCTATTTGAATGCCTTTGCAAGGGTTCTGGGTCGGTCTCAGATCAGACCCTAATGGACTTTGGCCAAGTACTTCACAGTTATAGAGACAAGGTTGTATTCTCAACCTATTGTGCAGGGTTGATTACTCCTGTGTTGTACCGCCTGTGGAGAGCCTTCAGTTGTCAGTACTGTCAACCTAGCAGCTTTCATCAGCACCATATTGATAACAAAAAAATATGAAGAAAAATGAATCTGTTCAAGAACTCATAAGCAATGCAAACCTATATGGAGTCCTCCTTATGCTATTTATTGTCTTTCTTTAAAAGCAATATTTTGTACAGGGAAAGCATTACAGGGAGAAGAAGCATGCAGATCAGAGCCCTTGACAGGTCTGAATAAACATGGGTTTACTTGATTAAATCAGAAATGCATAAGCTGTAAAAGATATGAGAAAAGCACATGACAGCATCTCAGCCTCCTCAGTCACAAGCCTGAGTATCATATAGCATGGTGACCACATTTATTGATTAATATACAGTACCTTGAGTAATATGCAGGGACATATTATGGTTCTTTGGTCCAGTTCTCATTCCAGTCGAGCAGGATGGTGAAAAGAAGTCTTCAAGTATTGAGCTGTTGAAACTGATCTGTTGATTGAACATTTTTCTCCCCCAGAATTGAGCAAAAAGGAGGTGATATTAAATTTTAATAAAGATGGTTATCACTCAGTAAGACTTCTTTACTAAATGTAATGTTGAGTTTTATTTTTAACTCATGGTAATTGTTAAAACGTTAATACAATATTTAATTAACTAGTAACAGTACATTATGATAATAATTGGGCACTCTAAAAAAAAATAAAAAGAACAGTTCTTCAAATCGTGACGAAACTGATGCACTTTCTTTCTGGAAATTCTTGAGGTTCTTATAATCTAGCTCTTGACCTTGTTATGCACAATTTATGGCATGTGATTATTTAAGCATCTGTTCCAATACTGAGCTCTCTTAGATTTTATTATGAATGAGAAACAACATTTGCATTTTGATCAGGCAATTACAATAGTACAGGAATCAGCCTCAGGATATTTTTAACCGTATTTCATGTTTCTGCTAATGTCTTTCCTGCTAATAAAACTACAAAGCAAAGAGTCTTATTAAAGCTATGATTCTGTCACAGGTCCTGTCCTACCATGCTACTTGCTCAAAGACTGAAGTTGATAAATTTAAGGTAAGGAACACACTTTTATATAAATGAAATGTATATTAATAATCAAAGTTACTCTTTATTTTCTATCTTGGTGGATTAGCTTTACATTGAAACGTAGTTATATTAAATACACAGGTTAAACTAGCTGAATGTAATACAAATACAACCTAAATGGACCTAGAACTAGAACTACTAGATTCAAACAGTTTCTACTGATGGAGATGTAGACGTTTTTGAAATAAGTAATTCATTTCAGCCATTCGTCTTGGTGCATTAATACAGTAGCAAACATCCATATTTGCTAGTTTATCATTAGTTCCTAGTTGGTGATTTCTTATGTTAATACAACATATGTTTGGGGGCTCCCGAGTGGCGCATCCAGAAAAGGCGCTCTGTGGTGGAGTGCATGATGTGCCCTATAGTCTGGACGTCGCAAGTTCAAGTCCAGGTTATTCCTTTGCCGACCGAGGACGGCAGTTTCCAGGGGGCGGCGCTCAATTGGCCGAGCGCCGCCCGGGGGGAGGGAGGGAGGGTTAGGTCGGCTAGGGTGTCCTCGGCTCACCACGCACCAGCGACCCCTGTAGTCTGGCTGGGCGCCTGCGGGCTTGCCTGTAAGCTGCCCGAGAGCTGCGTTGTCCTCCGACGCTGTAGCTCTTGGGTGGCTGCATGATGAGTCCGCAGTGTGAAAAAAGCGGTCGGCTGATGGCACGCGCTTCGGAGGACAGCGTGTATTCGTCTGAGCTGAGCCTAAAAATAATTGACCATTCCAAATTGGGAGAAAATAATAAAAAATAATTGGCAACGACTAAATTAAAAAAAAAAAAAATACAACTGGAGGGAATATAATGCATACAGTAAAAATCTGGTGTTCAGAGGATTAAAAAGGTCTGTTGAGGATTCCACTGCTATAATGGAACACTGCACGTAAGTGTAAATCCAGTGTGTGCTGTAATGCCAACTCTTCACATTAACATTAATGTAAGTGTACACTTAAAGTTTTATTTTTAGAAGAATGTCAATGTAATTCGATTGAATTGTAAAGATAGATTTGTGTCACTGTGCTGATAAGCACAGTTAAAAGTACGGTTGACCCCTAAAGTAGGGCTCAGAACTTGGCACAGGTTTAATTAGAAACCTGTGATCACAGGGGATAACCGTTCTCCCTGAGTTCTATGTGAACCTGCCTGCATTGGGAGGGCAATCATTGTGACAGCACAGTGCTCACTGAGAATGCTTTCCAGGACTGCGTTTGAAAAACGAAGCTCAGGTTTGTGGGGAAACAGGAATAGTCCAGTTTCACAGGGTAGGAAAATAACAGCTGAGTGCTGTACGTATGGTATTTCATCCCACCTACACATCTAATCTCCTTATTCTTAACACCTTTTAATTCTGTTTTATTATGCCTTTCCAACACAGTAGTACTTTCCATATCTACCATTTTAGATTTTGCAATTTTAGTTGTCTTGAAGCCAGAAGAGCTGCATTTGAACCATTATTGACTTATGTTGTGGTATTATAATTTAAAAAAAGGGTTTTAACTACAGGGTTAGTAATAAAAGCAATCATACAGTACTACTATTACACAATACATTTGTATTATGAATTTATCATTTCTAAAGGATAACTTCTGACTGTTAGTTGGCCATTAACCCTCAAAATTGTTAAGAACAAGTTCTTTTTTCTGATCAAATTTTTATTTGAGAAATTAGGTATACATAATACATCAAAATGTAACAAAAGAACATTCCCATTCTCCCCCATGCCCCCTTCCCCTTCCCCATCTCACCCCCTCCCCCTTCCCAGATGGCAACCCCCACCCCACCCCACACCACATAGGACCCTGAGAGTCTGTATCAGATATTACAGAGGGCTAATTGATCAGCAATTTAATGGCATCTGCTGCTGCTCCTCAAGCCTGTACCATCCCCTCCCTGGCCCCATGGACCCAAACAATATAATGCTCCATATAAATGATGTAGAGGAATGTAAGGGACCACTGGCGCCAGGGAAGGGATTGCAGAGGCTGCCATCGCAGTGCTAACATTTTTTTTGCAGCAGTAAGACCAGCCAGCCAAATCCGCCTTTGTTGTAGTGACAGATCAAATGGAGTCATCATTTAGCAGCACGACTAAAGGAGAGCTAGGAATGACTTTCCCGAGCATTGTGGATAAAGTTGAGCAAACCAGATTCCAAAATATAGCAACATCCAGACATTCCCAAATCATGTGAAAAAAGGTGCCCATGGCTCCCTGGGGACAAAGTGCACACAATGGAGTATCAGAAAGTTTCATTTGGAGATACTGGCAGTTCTAAGGAAAAAAGCAAAGCTGGTGTGTTTGAATTGATCCATTAACATTAATCCTACAGCAAGTTTACATTAGAAATATTTCTTAGTTCTGAGTTTGTACATGATGAGAGGGTACTGTTTCATCATATCCCACCATCAGATTAAAAATCACTGTGTTTCCATGGCAAATGTTAGTATTTTTTTATGTTTTATATTTTAATTTACAAAAAAGTGGTGGTGAATAAATGATTACCTTTTCACTGTTTTGAATACTACTCGTTTAATGGGAAATAATTCCTATTCACTGCTCATTTGCACCAGGGCCTTGTATTGCACTATATTTTACTTTATTCACAGTACAGGGGCTCAGAAAGAGCAGTAAAAAGGTAAACAAGAGGTATCCACTCCCATTTTATTACACCTGTAAACAACATCCCTGGAAACTATGAGATATTACAACAGCAATTCTTAATTTATTAGGGATTTCATTTTGAAATATCCCAATATTATTGCAAGTTTATAAACAAAACAAACAAACAAAAAAAAACATACCGCTTCCCTTCCCTCCTATGTCCACTGAAATAGGTATATCATGCAATTTAGAGAAAATGATATTTACGGTATGTGGCTACCAATGCATGACAGTCCTATCATATTTTAACGGCTCAAGCTTCACCCATTCTGTGCTCTCTAAGTCCTTCTTTGATTATTCCTTTGTCTTGTTGTGTTAATGGTTTAGAATGACTTTAAACAGGATTAATAATAAAGAAATGACAGCAGTATGGGGTGACGTGTGTTTATCGAGCCAAGCCAAGGACTCTCACATGAGGAACTGAGCAGGCATTTAAGAAAAAAATGTAGTCCATTATTTTTCTTATTCTAAATATAGATATTCCTAGTCTCACTATATTCCTATATGAGAGGAACTTCAGGGAATTAGCGTTTTTTGGCAGTAATGGCGTGGTGTTGTTGCGATAACGGGCCTTTTCATTTTTTTTTTTTTCAAAGCAGATTTCCACTATCTTTATTTTTATGCATTTCAGGTTTTGTATTATTCGATTGATGATTAAAGTAGTTATTTAGATAGTTCTTCTGGTTTCTGGTGAAGAGATCTCAATGGAGGTTATCAGGGATAGCAGACTGGCTTTTAGCCAATCAGCTTGTGAGTTCTAACCATTGACATATGATTATTCAGAATATTCTGCATACTGAATAATAATGGCATATTAGTGTGCATGTAAGTTACTGCATGCTGCAGTAAAATGCTATCCTACTTATTTAAATAAACATTTATATTGTGTTCTATAGGAACTGAAATGGCAAGTCCACATTTTCCACAAGGTAAATCATTTTGTCACCTACATATCATTCATGTTTTTTGGTTTCCAATTGTTCATAGCAATATGTTTTATACTAAAGACCATTAAAACATGCTTCTAGGTAGGTTCCTCGCATGGGCTTTTTCATAATTCATCTCAACTTCTAATCCTGTGCTAGATACTGAATGATGTTGTGATGGGCTAAATTAAGAAAATAGAATTCACTGACAAATATTTCAGCGAGAAGTCTTTGTGTTTAATAATTAGAAGTCTGCTAATGAGATGCAGTGAGTCTGCTGGGGTTTTTTAAAAATTATTATTACAGGGAAGCTCACACAGGCGTTGAAAGTGAGACTAATAATCAAATTAGTCTGATTCTTAATTTTTTTTCCCCAACATTTAAAGTTTGATTTTCTCAAGACAACATCTGTGTGGGTTACTATTATGATAACTGATAAAAGGGCTGAACAGCTGAACGTGTTGCTAATTTATATGTTAATTATGTTTTAAACCAAGTTTAAGCTTAATTGCACATTATGGCTGGATAAAATTCATAACAAAATATTTTGTCGTTATAAATATGGTAAACTCATGAACAATTGTCTTCCAAAAAAAATAAAAATAAAAAATAGCAGTCAATATTGCAGCACCCTGCAGTTGTTCCTTTGTGTTTGAAATGAACTGGTGCTGGCTTCATGTTTGACCAAGATAATGAGCTCAGGCATTTTCAACAATGGTGCATTAGTTATCTGCACCACACCATATATCTGGAAAAGCTGAAAGAAATGTGATAGACTGCTTGTATTCCAATAGAATACAGTATATGTGAGATTATATGAAAAAGAACAAAAAGGCTACTCTGCAATGTGTAAAATCCCCAGGGACATCCTACAAGAGGCTCAGAAACTGCAGCTGCTATCCATATACTGTTAGATATATAGTACAGAAAACTTTTCACAGGCATGTGAACATATTGGCTACATAGAGACAGAGATAGCACAGTATGGTTGTAGCGTGATTATTCCTGAAAAAAACCACTTGACTTGGGTGTCATTTCATGATAATTAAAGACAGGCTATGTTAAACAGTAACTAACGGGGCTCCGAAACATACAGTGTTACAACAGAGTTTAAATAAAGTACCTGTCATTTTTCTTTTCATTGTTAACATCCTGACAGCTTTTTACACTTTAACCTTTTTTCAAATCTCTTTTCAAAATGGCCGCTCGGCTTCAAAAATCCACCTTCTATATGACATGTAGTGTGAGCACAGCATATCCCTAGTCCTTTGAATTGTAATGCCCTGAATGAGAAACTAGAAAAAGTGCAAGTCCAATCCATTTTTAATGGCTTCTATGCATTATTTATATGGTTGTGAAAACACTGCTAGTACAGCATATGCTTGCTGAGGCTCTGCTGTGAAAGAATAAGGAATTACAATCACGTTTCAGAGCGTTTGATTTTTTTTGCTACAATAATATCTCCCCTGTGAGCACTACAAACACATTACTGACAGCGTGTGGAGATCTTCAAAGTGCAGAACAGTAATTGCAGGTAATCCCTCAGCAACTGAAAATGAGGAACATTTAATCCTGTTTACCCAGATGCTTTTTTAGATAAAAAAAATACATTTGTTTTTGAGATAGTTATATACAAAAAATGTGCTTGCATATGAGCTAATAGTGTATATAGTGCCCTGTTGAATTGCAGTGGCATAAAAAACACTTATTTTGAAGTGTTACAACTATACAATAACAGGGTAGCATATACAACACTTGCATTATTCTCGTATGGTCCCTTCGCACCTAAATATCTCATCACCTAATCACCAATTCAGTATACACTTGTTCTAAAAAAAATACCTGTTCAAGCCAGTCTTATATTAGCTAAAACTAGCTTTGCCAGAACATAATGGAGGAAAATATTCTTCCAGTTGAATATCAGAATATAAACTGGAAGCATTGTAATTTATTCTATACAACAATATTTCTGTGGTTAAAGCAAACCCTTGATTGTGGTACTGTATGATGTAGTAAAGCTTGACTGAGATGTTTTAAAGCGGGATTTTGCCAATAAAACTGCAAAATCAATAGATAGCTTGGGGTACCGTATATCAATTCAAACACTATCAGGAAGAAAGTGTTTCCATATGGTACTTAATATGAGAACATCCAAGGGTGATATTGGGAAGGAACTAAATATTGTTTGGTTCATCTTCTAATATAAATTGGGCTATTTTAGTTGTGACAGAATACCAGCCAAACGTTGCTCATGAATTAGTAGCAGGGAAGAGACACCATCATGAATTGGTGATGCCTTCCCATTCAGTTGAAATATGGCATTGGATTATTAGGTATAACATGACACATGGGGTAGATTTATCAAGGTCTTTACACCAATATGCAATTGAAAGTCTTCACCCCAAAGTTAAATGAGTTTTTATTCCTTACTCCTAATGCATTTAATTGAAAATATAATGCATTGTTTAAAATCGATTATTTTAAAAAAATATTGTTTATACTGAAAAAAACAAAAAATGCTACTGTTATTACAATTACTAGATGTATTTGGAATTATACTATAATATAAGCTGTCATTGTATGATTACTGCTTGTATTGATCCATATTTGTCAGACAGGATTTTATTTTTAATTGTCTATGTATAACTAGTGTGCCTCTAGACAAAGTACATCAATGTACTTTTCTTTATGAGCCCATGGTTTCAATTGAAATCCAATAGTGAGACAGTTCAATCCCTTTGTCTAATTTCTTTGCTTGGAAGGAATTTTGCTTGAATCCTTTTTATTAAATTCCAACCAGAGGTACTGTATGTAACGTGGTAGTTACCTTTCAAGACCCTTTTAGATATATCACTCTTCTTGAGTATTGAGCAGCTTCATTCCCAAGGGAGAAAAAGGATGTTGACACATTTTTCATGTGAAAGGCATTTTTGTTATAATGTTCAGAACCCACAGGCACTGCAGGACACCCTGGCTGCTGTGTGATGTTAGTTGATATGTATACTTGGTGACATAAGCAAGACTGGAACAAAAGGAAGTTTTGTTTCAGCCATCACTTTGGGGGCATTTACTTGACACCCAAGCAGCTCATGTGTGAAATGCCTGCATATCTGACTAGCAGCACATGGCTGCTGCTGCTCTCACAGCTGCACCTCTTGAACTTTCAAAAGTGGAACGTGAAATCCATAAACCTTACCTGCTTTGCACTTCTGTTAGCTACATAGGTGTGAAATTTGCACTTTTTAAAGAAACACATGCTACATCAAATATGTCATTTTAAAGCATGATATTTGGTACTACGCTAGAAAATGTGTTACACTTCCACTTTCCAGGTTTTTTGTGTTCTGGGTCAAAGCATGTTACTGGCTGAAAGCATGTCAGTCAATAGGGTTTACAGCAGTGGGAACCATTTAGGACTCAAGGTGAAATATCTAAGGATGTGCAGTACTCTGTGAAAGCTTGGCTTGCAAACAAATTTCTTTATTGTAGTATAGATATCATGTTTTAAAGTAAAAGATATGTTTTCTAAACATTTGTTTCTTTCAAAACTGCACATTTGAGACCTATATAATAAATAGAAGAACACAGCAGGTAAGATTTCAGAATTGTACCCCCTGCAATGTCTTTAAGAAGAAATATGGTCTTTTAAATATTTTAATCCACATTAGTGAATGTTTGCGATCACATACTGCATTAATAAGTTTTATAAAACAGTTTGTTTAATATTATAGGCACTTTTTTTAGTGGTTGCTTATGACGATGGTTCCAGTTGGATTTGTAGCTGGACTGGGGTGTTACGCTTCAACCTTTGTAGTTTCGAATTATTCTTAATCTTACTGTGATTGGCTGCAAAGACAACAGGGCTAGCCAGAGATTGGATAATGCTTGTTGGGTTGGTTTTTCTTACGCTTCAACCTTTGTAGTTTCAAATTATTCTTAATCTTACTGTGATTGGCTGCAAAGACAACAGGGCTAGCCAGAGATTGGATAATGCTTGTTGGGTTGGTTTTTCTTGTGTATAGTTTCTGTGTAACTGAAGACATTGTATTCTGGGAGATGTAGTTGTTAGTGGAAGTTTTAGGGGAGGCAGACAAGCTGTGCAACAAAATTGCTATGCGTATTTGTACACATTTGTGGGTATTTCTGATTTTTTTAATGCATAAAAACAGCAGGTATGCAGCTTATCTAGACCACTGCCTGGACATCATATCCCTGCTGGTGTTTCCAAATGAAAAAGAATGGTTGTAAGGGGTGGAGAGGATCTCTTTTTATTACCACAAGTTTAATCCTGCAATTAATATGTGTGCAATTTGCTGCATTCATCAGTCAACCTAGAATATACAAATACAATCTGTGAATATTTGTGAATATATTGAATATTGTACAGAGCACAAGAGACAGTACAGTAAATCATATAGGGAAATGTTACAGCGTATTCTTTAATGTTTGTAAAATGCACTGTGGATTAACAATTGTAAGACTGTAACTACTGATTACACAGCTGGTTCCCATATTCTTTTCCCAGTTGGTAATTGATACAAAAACAAAGCCATCAGCCAGGACTTGGCAAACAGTAGGAAATACGTAGGCCATTAGATGAAGTACCTAAAATTATTGTTTAAGCATCTGTAATGGCGTTCTAGGCAATCATTTTATATGTTGACAACTCCTTGAAGAACCAAATGTACGTAGAACACTGTATATCAGATAAGAGCAAGGTAGAGATGGCCAAATAACATAATGCATTGCAGCTAATTTCGATTTCTGAGTTATTAAAAGCTGAAAGAATTGTTACACTTGCACATTTTGTTTTCAGAAGCAATGCTATAATAAAACAGTTAAATGACTGCTACATTTTGTGAATAACTTTTTAAATATATCATTTGTGATGGCATATATATATATATAGATATATTATTCCAACTTGGTTGCAAGTGTTATTCTAAGAAGTGAGAACAGAATGTAAAATTCCCGAGCAAAACCTAAGGAGCTTTAAAAATTGCATGACCAGGAAAGTTTGTGCTGACAGCAATTCTTACTTGAACTCCCTCGATATAGATAATACATCACTCTGCAGAGACATGCAGGAGATGTGCTGGCTAAG
Source organism: Acipenser oxyrinchus oxyrinchus (assembly GCA_030684275.1). Lineage (NCBI taxonomy): Eukaryota > Metazoa > Chordata > Actinopteri > Acipenseriformes > Acipenseridae > Acipenser > Acipenser oxyrinchus. The sequence continues at coordinate 13,946,529 of CM060257.1, read as the reverse complement.
AGGCATTCAGTCACTTCTAATCTGAGTTCGAACCACTGTCACATGACATGTGACTGCTGATCACTTTGTGAAACACCTGATTGCTGACAGATCCAATTAATGGCCATTTCTTCTGTGAGTCCGTACAGCAATGAAACCTTCTAGGCCACTATGCATGTCTTTCTTTTTATCAAGAGTTAAGTTGACTAAAAATGATCAAATGGTGCTTTGGGTTTGTAACCTTCTATAAGAGCATAGTAGATGCAGTGAGCTCAGTAGCTCATAAAATTTAATCTACATGTAATACACTATGTTTGTTTATTTAGGATATCTGTAAAGGTTAAATATATAGCTGTAAAAGTTTCCAGTAGGATATAAACATATAAAGGCACAATGTGCATGGACACAAATTCATACCTTAACAGAATATGCTCTGTAACCATACAAAAGCATAATCACTAGAAGCCATCATTATGAAAATAGAAGGCTGGTAGAGGGAGAGGTGTTTGGCAAGCTAAAAACAATAACAAAGGTGATAGTCAAGTGGCACTTTAATCTGGAGTTGAATATGACAAGTTATTATGCTTACAGACTTCCAATGGGGTTAGTCCTCAGTAGGATAAATAGAGGATACACAATGAACCTTCATTGAATGCTGAATGACTGTCCTCATGAGTGAAATACCCACAGCACTCTCTGAATGTTTATATAGCAAGGATACTTATGGAAAAGATAGTATGTTTGTTTAAACCTTAGATCAAGCTCTATATCTGCTTGCAAGGTGTGGTAATTAGGGACAGTGTGATTTGTGTTACACAGTCATTCTGTCATCGGATCTGAATAAATACACGATAGGTTCCAAAATGAGATCCCATAAAACAGAAAAAGTTTACTCAGCACCACCCAAAGTTAAAAAGTTATGCGCCCCTAGATCTTTCAATGCTTGGTGTATAAACAGAGGATACTCCATGAGCATGCATAGAGTACTGTAGTTATTCTATAAATGAGAATGGACAAATAACTAATAAGGCCCTTTGTCAAAAGTTTCTCAATGCTAGAACTCTCAACACATATAAAAAACCTGACTTGGACCAAAAATGTCACGTATATATTTTTTTAAATGTAGCAACTTTTATTCTACCATTTTTCACCTACAAATATGTTTTTTTTTTCATGCACACTGTAGCTTTAAATTTATTTATTTATTTATTTTATGAAAATATTTGAAATGATAAAACAGTGGACATACTGCAGCAACTTCGAATTGTATTTAACCAGTGAATAAATATGTTAACTGCACTTCTTGATTCTTTAGCATGACTGTTTGCATGCCTAATTGTAAACATAATCTACCTACCTAATGCTAAAAATACTCACTCTGCAAAAATGCCTATAATTTCACCCCAGCTTGAGTCAAGGGCCCCCCCCCCCCACCCCCCACTGCACGCTTTTGTCTTAACGACAACTTTATGCCCCCTGGGCATTGACTCGACAGAATCCGGTATATATAAACAGTGGGTAAAATATAACAAAGTGCTTTACAAAGTTATATCACAATGGCCTACTGGGATTGGAGCTTTGATCTCCCAGGGAGAGTGTGAAAGCTAAAGTCAATCGTGTGGCATTTTCTTTCAGAAAACTAGATGAAACAGTCCAAGCAAAACCTTATCTTTGAATTATTTCGATGCTGAGAATTCTTTCTATCTCTTTCTCAGGCAGCAAACATCCCACTCGTTTGTGAACTTGGCATCGATAAATTGTCTTTTGATGACTTTTCTCTGGATGTCGACGCCATGATCACTGCTGCCCTCCGTATGTTTTTGGAGCTGGGCATGGTGCAGAAATTCAAAATCGATTACGAGGTAAACATGGACCCTGCCAACATAAACTACCATCCCGAAGGCATTATGCCAGTATCTATAACCGGAATGCAATCTACCTTTCTTTCCCATTCCAGACGCTGTGTAGGTGGTTGTTGACAGTCAGGAAGAATTACCGGATGGTGTTGTACCACAACTGGCGTCATGCGTTCAATGTTTGTCAGTGCATGTTTTCAATGTTAACAGTAAGTACCACACACCTGACTATGTTGCCTTTCTCATTTGTTACCACCTAGAAGGATGATTGAAGGTTTCAGAGATCACTGTAGTAACATTCATGGTTTTAATAGCATTAATTTCATTTTATCTCTTACAATCCTCTCCTCATCCCTTCATTGTTCCATAAAAAATCAAGCATCTAAGTGTTTGTATTTTCTGTCTAAAGTCAGTAACTTTTATAAGGTTCGCACCTCACTTGGGGAAGGTCAGATTCTGTATTACTTTTATTCTCTGTCTTCTAGCTCAACAGGATCTGATGCTAATCAGAAAGGACTTTTCTGACAGACAGATACATATTTTACTGTTTTATTGCTCTAAAGGCACAAAAGCTAGTAGTAGCACACTGTGAAAAATGCTTAACTGCCTTGAACTAGCCCTGTGAGGATTTCAAATATAAGTACAAAAAAGCATGCAGAACCTTTTAGCTTTGATGTTTTTTTTTCTTCCTCAATGGATTGTTTTATTTTTAGTTTGAAGGAGTTCCAAGAATAAACCAGAAAATAAACTTATCAAGCTTGTGATGTTTGTTGATGATAAATGGGGGGGCTGAATTTGACCAAAACTTGATGATATAATGTTGGAACATCCCCTAAACACCTGTATCAGGAGTCAAATAGCAGCCTTTTCCTCTTATAGATGTTACGAATCAAGGCAAAACCCAGAACTCATTAATTAGATGTGCAGAACATGGTTCGTCAGGTTAACTATTGTTAGTCAACAGGTTTACTGTCATTATTTGTCCTTATGGGTTTTGCAATACACATTGACTATGATTCGTTTTCTTGCTTTGTCTGCTAACGTAAACAATTCTGACATGTTTTAGTATGAGCTTGACATTTAGCCTTTATTTCTTTTTCATTCTAAATGTATAGAACTTTTTCTGTAGCCAAAGCAGAAGGGCCTGTTATGTTATTGCTTTTCTGAGGTATTGCTCCAAGACAGTATTAGATTATGCATTTCATGGCTGCCTCAAGGGGGCGCTCTAAAACTATTTTGTTACAACAACAAAACCAGAAACACTCACTTTTATTTTGGAATTTCGGGAGGATCCATTGTAGATACATTCAGAACCACTTTCCAACAACTTTTCAAACAATTTCAAATATCTTGTTAATCATCAGCTATTACAAGATGTTGATTAAAACTTCTGTAAAAGTTCTTTGTCTATTTGTGAAAAAAAGTATTCTCATTGTGATATGTGTTTATACTTTAATTCTCAGACGGCAGGTTTTCAGAAAACTCTGACAGAGGTTGAAATGTTAGCTCTGATTGTAGGCTGCTTGTGCCATGACCTGGACCACCGGGGAACGAATAATGCGTTTCAAGCAAAGTACGTTTTTAACATAGTAACTGCTGTTGGTCTCTTTTTAAAGACTTCTGTAGACATTGATACCAGTTAATTCCATCAAGAACCTTCTAGTTGTTTTGTACAATGTCTTTATTGAGCTGTTTATCTGTAGATGCTCTAAGCTCCAAGTTGTTATTCGCATGATTTTTTACTGAAAAAAACACCACTTCCAAAAATAAATAAGAAAACCTTGAGTCTACAGTATGTGCAGGCCAGTTAAATGGATGAATATTTTCTTACTGAATCGGTAATTATATTAGGTAAGGTTTTCTGAATAGAATCATGCTAATGGCACATTTTGTGAATCTGTCTATCCCTCTGTTTATTGATGAACACATTAGTTAAAGTATAAACCATTTAAAATGAGTCAAAGTATAAACAATGTAAAGGATGACCAATTTGCTGAATAACTTTCCTGGAACGGAGAACTTTACCTAACATGTAATATGCACAGTGATAGAGAGAAATGTCACAGATAGCATGAAAACCAGGTCAGTTAGTTGTTTGGCGTTAAACTGGATTTCCTGTCTCCCTCTTCTAGGACAGGTTCAGCTTTGTCGCAGTTGTACGGTACATCGGCTACTCTGGAGCATCATCATTTTAATCATGCCGTCATGATTCTTCAAAGTGAGGTACTGTACGTGTTTTACCCTTTTTTATGTTCATTTTCTTTGCTTTTTCAGCTGGGTGTAAATGCCATCTTCCATTGCTTGTACGATGTAAAGCAAAACCTGCTGCCAAAACCAAAGCACCGCTTAGATTTTGTAAACTAAAGTATTTTGTTTATGATTGTTTTTCATCACGTCACTTAAAAAAAATTAAATAATCAATATTAGATCAATTTCCTAATTTTTTTTTTTAATTACATTTTTTAATATCCCATTCGAATATCGAGTCACCACTATGTCCCACTTACCAATCAGGCTGACTGAAGATCAATGAGCAACCTCAGTTCCTGTTATCAAGTCAAGCACCCCTTTTCACCTGCCGAACTTAAGCAAGGGAGCGAGCTATGGAACCTTGGAGTCAAGGGCCCAGCCTGGGAGGTATCTGTCTGGACTCATGACTCACCTGACCAGTGGGGTCGTTTAGCATGGTTAACAAACTCCAGCCAGTTTTCTCCACAACCCATTGGCCAACACAGCACTACAGCCTGGAACAGCAACTTGGCATGATCGTATGACTCACCCTGCCCTTCCACGCTGAATGAGTCACTGGGGAACCCTACATGGTATTCTTTTCTGAAACATTGACAGATTCTGAGTTTCAGATTATTGTAGACTGTGTAAAACAGCTGAGACACAAAGCCATAAAACATACTTGTCTATATCTTTATTTTCCTTTTGAGATGGACCAGTTTGTGATTTTTAAGTTTATGATGTTATTTGTTTCTAAACCACTGCAGTGAAGTACCATCTGAATTTGGCTGGCTTGTTATGGTGGAATGGTTGCTATGGAAACAGTGTTTTCCTTCCAACTAGAGCATCAGTATGTAACATAGCACTCCGAGAGCACAATCCATACCGCATACAACAATTATTGAAACTTTCATAATGATTTATATTTCTCATTCCTTAATTGTGAATTGGCTATTAATTTTTAATCTGCTGAAGTTACATGTGTGGAGATCAAGTGCTATTCTTAACTTGTAAAATTAGAGTAGTGTAATCTGGCAGTAAATTAATGATTATGAAATTCATGACCCTGTTGTAGATGTGACTTCTGTTCCAATCATGTATACAAAATGATAACTATATACTATAAAAATCATTTTTACAGTAAAATCAGTAATGTCAATTATTTTTATGTACTCTTAAGTCTATTTAAAAAATGTTCCTAATACAGATAACTTTGATCTATTCTGAGTATTTTTAGCCGGACAAAGAAAGTGATGGCAAATGATATACTTTCAAAGTAATTTGCTTTCAGCTCATAAGTCCCATTTTCACTGAAGCACGTATCCCCGGGTGCAATCCCCTGTTCCTTTGTAATTTCACTACTGAATTCAATCAATGGTTTTTGCAGGTCTTCTTGCATTACTATACAATGAGATTCATTGGAAAGACGTTGGCTATCACCACTTTTTGTTTTTAGTGTGCCCACTTATTTTACCTCCATCTTTCTTCCAAATTTAGAATATCCAATTATGTTCACCGCAGAAATCCCCTCAGTGCATGTGAATTAAAGGTCACTGGGTGTCCTCCGATCCCAGGACGAAGCCAATTGCCTCTCTACACACAGGAGCTACTAGCCTCTGGAGGACAAAACCAGCCCCGCAGGTGTCTGCTTTGATTTCACAGGGTGCTGGTCAACAGGGTCTGCTGTAACACAGTAAGGATTTTGCTTCCCTAACCTGCAGGAGTGCCAGAGCCAATGATCTCAGGTAAAATCTTAAGTGAAGATCAGCAACCTTGCACAGCCAGGACATGAACCAGAGATCCCCTAACTGCATGATATCCACCATCACTATTTTCCAAATCTTCCAAAAAGTCTTGAGACATATTTTGGACTGTTGACTTTAATGTACTTGGTAATACAAATTCTTTGACAGCAAAAAACTATGAAAATATACTTTCAAATTCTGAAGCATACAGTAACACGCAAAGGGATGTCGTGCTATCTTCCTTGCTGAACAGTATATGTTAGGGCTAACCATTTCCATAGAAAACTGCATTGTAATATATGTATAATCTGTTTAAAACCCCTTAGTTACAAAAAAAGTTTTTCTAAATATGAAAAGTGTAATCAGCAGTAAAGCACAACAACGCTCCAGAGGTATTTTTCCTAGTTAGCTGTTGAGGAAAACTGTGCTCACTGACGTATTGACTGCAATTGATCAATGATAAAAGCTGGATCATCAGAGCAGTTTTTGATTCTGTAACACATTTTGAAAGGGGTTTCCAAGTTCAGTTCATTTCAGTTTCTGGATTTTATTGGATTCCCTTCATGATACATTTGCTATACCCCAGTGCAGGTTTAATTAAATAAACTTTAATATCAAAGTCACATTTGCATAAGCAGATCACGTTTGTGCTGTGATTTGTATGTGCAGAAAATAGGAGAATTCCCTTGGTGAGTGGTTTAAATTAGATATGTGTGGGATAATTACAGTCAAGGAGGGATTGGTACATAGGTCATATTAAAGGCATGCTTAAAGTTAGCGATTTTGTAAATGCTTTCATTTACAGTAGTGCTTCCATTTACGAACAATGCTAGACACAAAACATTGCCTCTGGTATGTCAGTCATAGGGATTATTACTAGTCTGAGTGGTTGTGTCTCTTAAGTGGAATTTCAGATATTTTAGGTGTTCTGTAGAATGAACTCGCATTATCTACACTGCCATTAGTTAAGTTATTGGTATCTCTTCTAATACTTTTAAATCCCACTACCATCTCTAGAAGGCTTGATTTTCAATTTGCTCAAATGCCCACCAATTATCTAATAAGTATCCAATTTAGAAGCTGGTACTGGTTAATATAGGATTAATATTGATTTACTACCACCTAGGGGACATGGCATTTATACCTTCAAACCTTTTTGTATTAAGGATTTGGTAAAAAAAAAAAAAAATCTGTTATTCTAGACCTTTTGCTCTACTTATTTTATTTCTTAGCAGACGAAGTGCAGTAGTGTGAAGGGATATTACTTTAGCAAGGGATTTAGGACAAGTTATGAGATAATTAGATTGAGCGTTGTAAAGCTTTGTAATAATTTGTAGTAATAATTACAAAAAAAAGTGTTTATGCTACCAGAAAAATACAAACAATAATGCAAAGTGGACATTCAAAAGTGTACATTTTTACAATATGTTTTGCATTGTAGCCATGTCATTTTACTCATCCCCACATCTCCGTGTATGCTGTAGAAAGTGCTGACAAACCACAAAGTGCTTTCTCAGCAGTATACAGACATTACTGAGGTGCTAGGATTCTTAGGCCTCACAACTCTAATATACTTAACAGAGGAGTTTAACTCTTTCAAAGAGCTGGGGCTACCCAGTGAATCAAGTTTAAATTAAAACACTTGTTCTCAACAAAGTCACTTCTTTCTTGAGCTTCTCGTTTTCTCTCAAACGCTGATATTTAAGCAGGTCTCATATTATTGTACTTTAGTTTTTCTCCCATATTTAAAATGTACAATTATGTTCCTTCACCGCAGCATCTCCACACAAAAGCTCAGGAGAATTGAAGGCCAGTGCTAGCTCTATGGGTATCCATTTGAGCTTAGTGGACACCTGGCCAGTAGGGGCCACTGTAGAGTGTCCAGAGACAAGGCAAAGCTCCTTGCTGGGTTCCCAGCGAAGATCAGCAACATGGCACAGTTAATATTTTAAACCGGATGCAAACATGAGCTTGGAGAGCCTTTTGTTTTTATGGTTTCCTTAATCTTAATAAACCTTTCAAGGCTGTGCATAGGCTACAGCAGAAAATGAACAAACACAGAGAGTCACTCTCTCTACACAAATAGAGGGGTAACTCTGCCTTTTATATATTTAATCATCCCAGGCTCCAGGAACAGGCTCTTCATTGACTGATTCCAAAGTGCACTCTCCAGTACAGCTGCAGGTAACTGCTGCCTCTCTCAGCAGCACACGCACACCCCAGAAACACAGCCTGTAGCACTGAGAAAGTAAAACACTGCCAGTGCAAGGCACTGTGGCCACAACCAAATCAGACACCACTGTTACCAAGTTGACATACAACAGACACAATCCTGATCATTGTAACTTTTTTTCATTTCTTTCTTTCTTTACAGGCATATATGGGTTTTTTTTAGTTTTTTTTTTTTTTATATAATGACGTACTGCATACAGGACAGTTTTCAAAACTTTTCTTAAAGGAATTGGACATGAAAACTAGGAAGGAACAACTTCTTTCTGCAGCCTTCATTGTATTTATTTATTCAAAAACAAATGTCGTGACACAATTACACATTATTAATATTTCAAATTAAACATGTCTGTCATGCAGATACAGTGTGGGAAAGGTCAGAACTGGTAGCATTGTGTGATGAAGAGAAAGATTTCTAATCATATATCTTTTAAACTGCTTACCTCCAGCAATGTTAAGTTTGTTAGTGCTAAATCGACTTTTTTATTTCAACTTAATTTTAATGTTCTGTTTTGCTTAATGAAGTTATGTTACCTACATAAATATGCAAACCTGTGATTAGCTTTTCTTTTTAGTTCCAGAGCTCTATTATTGGAGATTTTCTAAACTTTGAAATTCCGTCTATTAACTTGCAACAACAACTTGTACTATTCTGCTTTTTCATTGTAATGTTGTGTAATGTTTTTAAAATGCGTCTGTGTTGTTTTGTCTCTTTACAGGGCCACAATATTTTTGCCAACTTGTCCTCCAGGGAGTATAGTGACCTTATGCAGCTTCTGAAGCAGTCAATACTGGCAACTGACCTTACCCTCTACTTTGAGTAAGTGCGAGTTATTTATTTATTTGATATTTATTTGAACCTTTTTCAGGGTAAAATCAATGTATAAAATACTGATAACACAGCAGTTGTGGCTAATGCTTTATCTGCTAGCATGCTTGTTTATGTGTTAAGACCCTTTCACTCAAATTTAATAGAATTTGTTGGCCATTTACCATGGTATACGACAGTAATGGGGACAATTTTATAAAAACAGACTGTATGTACAACCCACATGCATTCTACAAACAGTCTGCATAGCAGTCTGTGTCACGGGTTATATAATGTAACCTACTTTCTGGTGATTAAACTAACAGGTTCATTTGTACACCCTGAAGCCAGTCCTGTTTTGGCTGAGTAGAAAGAGTTAACCAACACATTTAATTTTTTTTTACATTTTGACCACTTTTTTAAACTTTTAAATTGCATTTTTATATTTAATTGTAGAATTCTTACCTAAGGTTATCCAACATACTCATAGCCACTACCATACAATACTTAGCAGTCAGTACAAATGCACATATGTTCAAAGAATTTTTTCAATTAAAATGTTAATTATTAAAGATGAGACACATAACATTAGAAGGTAAAAATCCTTATTTTGAAACTCAAATGTGCTTGTTGACTTGTTTATTAAAATATATATATATTAAAAAGTAATAGTTGTTGTATATAATTATGCATTTTTAGTATATGAATGTCTCCAAAATGTCTGTTTAAAAATTGTTTAAACATTTGTTGATAAACTTTACAAAACGTTATTTTCTAGTGCCCTCTTGTGGAAACTGTGTGCAATTGAAAATGTCATTCCCTAGAAGTGTGACTGCAAAGTCCATGAAAAATGACTACAGTACACTGACTCTTGTGTAAAGTTTACGCTATTTTGATTTAAATGGAAAACTACAAAATATTCATGTTTAAGATATGAATAAAGAGCCCAATCTGAGCCCAATCTGTATATTGCTAGTTGTAGAACATTATTGTTTTGCAGTGGCGCAAATCTGGCCCATAATGTAGCCAAGGGCATGTATTGTTGCTCGGCAGATCTGGATACTTTACTGAACATATATACTGAACTATAATTACAAACATGCACACTCAATTCTCATTATAATGCTGTCCGTTTTCACTGTGATATGTTGCTTTTTTCAGGAAGAGAAGTGAATTTTTTGAACTGGTTGATAAAGGAGAATATAACTGGAACTTTAAGAATCATCGAGAAATGTTCAGGTAAGTCTAGCGTCCTGTATTAGTGAAGTGCACCCGTACCTCTGTGTATCACCTTGCCATTATTTTAATGTAGAGATTCATCAAGTACATGTAGGGCCATATTTACTAAGTTTTTTTTCCTGTTCAAAGTTTGCTACAGTTTTTTTTTTTTTTTGTGGTGATAAACTACAAACTACAAGCCCTTTAAAACACCCTAACCTGTTCATTTCTAGCTATGAGGCATTACAATTTATTAAGGATCCCCTTTATATTTGTGATACTGTGGTAAAAATAAAAGATGAAAACACCTGGATGCTGTAGTTTGAATTAAAAAGAATAGCAGATACTGTTTGCTAATAAGGTGTTATGCTTTTCTCCAGGTCTATGTTGATGACTGCATGTGATCTGGGAGCTGTGACAAAACCTTGGGAGATATCAAGGAAGGCAAGTAAATGTAGCTCATCTGACTAGCATCTCATTTTGTGCTTGGGTCTGAGGATTCAGCAGACTGGATATTCACAAAATCCACTAAGCAGCGAAACAAAACTACTAGATTCCGAAATCTATCTTTGGCCCATTAAATCAGTGTACACTGGCAACTTGTCTAGAAATTCAAATAAAGACTGAAGTGTTTTGAACACCTGTTGCTTCTGTACAGTACTGTACTATGCACACTGTAGCTCTAGCTTCACCTTGCGTTCACTATATCTCTGTGATTATTATGGGTTACATTGGGCTGCAATTGCCCTAGTTGCAAAGGTAGTAACCCAAATGATAATCATTTCTTTTATTGTTGTATTAATGTATTTCAGGTGGCTGAGCTTGTAACCAGTGAATTCTTCGAACAAGGAGACAGAGAAAGATCAGAACTGAAACTCACTCCGTCGGTAAACCATACACATACCTTAAACTTCACCATATTTACTGTTTGTTTTTTTATCTATTAATAATTGTATAAAATCCATCATATATTATTTTCTTTTACGGAATTTTACATTGAGTCAGGAAGTGAGTTTTTTTTACAAAAGGATTTGTTAACTGTCAGAAAAAAAAACATTTAATATAGTAATGAGGTAATGAGGTGTCAGTAGCATCAAACATATGTATAAGTTCTACGCTTCGAATTAGTAAGTCTAAGTACTACTACAGCTTTCTGGGGCATATAGTAAACAGAACAGTAAAATGTGGTCAAAACATAAAAAATGGTGTTGTTGGCAATTAATATATTTTAAGCACAGTGAAGCTTTTTAAAATTGTAACTAAACAACTAACTACTGGACTATTTACACATTGTTTACATTGTAAAGTTAATATTAAAATCCATTTTGTCCATGCCATGTAGACCAGTGCAATTTATGGGTTGATCCAAACTTTCACATGTTAAAATAATTTTTGGTTACATGGTGGTTCTCCATATTTTAACACAATGGATGATACAAGTGATGATGAAGCCCTTTTTAAAATGCAAACCAGCTGGAAATGTAGTTATATTACACGTAAATAAGTAACGTTTCTCAATTGGAGTTTACTGTGATTCCAGCTGCATCAAATATGGGGTAATTGTGGAAAAAATATGAATACCATTTTGTAACCAAAAATAGTGATACAAGTTGTCAGGATCAACAAAATTCAGATAAATAATGATGGAATTTTTTGGTTTAACAAGGGATGAATAAAATACACCTAATTTCTTCTAAACAGTAAGCAACAGCAACAGTAATGTATTCCCTAGCTAGATAAACGACATCATGTGATGCTGTACTATGAATATCAGCAATGACATTGTTTTCAATCTCTAGGGAGGCATATTTAAAATGTAGAAGGGCAGTAAAGCATGAAATTGTGTTTGTGTTGCAGGCCATTTTTGATCGGAACAGGAAAGATGAACTGCCAGGCCTCCAGCTGGAATGGATTGATGGAATCTGTGCTCCACTCTATGAGGTAATCCCCACAGACTTTACATTGTGACCTGCAATAGACGGGAGAATACTGCCACAGTAAGACAACGAAAGGGAAATGTTCCACCGCTGTACCTCAGCTGCCATTATACAGTATCTCACTGTGTGCTAGAATTGTACAGAACCACTGCCTTTTACCTGAATATGTTTCTTATACTGCACAATGGTCCCTTTAACTCCTCTGTAACTAGTTCAAACTCTCATTCATGTGTGATATATTTTGTTGTTCTGGACACGTGGTTAAGGGGTGAAGGGATTATAACAACACCGTGCACCCTTTTTATCATAAAGTTTAATATAAAACATAAAGTAGGTGAAGTATACAGCAGATAGCTCTATTAATTAGGCATGACGTGTATTCACTTTGATTAACCCACATTATGTAGGTGTGCACTTGAGATGTCTTACAGTGCCTGTGATGTTGAATCAGGAGAAAGAGTTTTTAATACCTGACTGACCACCAGAACCGAACAGGATTCTATGCCTTACTATAGAATGCATAATAGGTTGTGAAGTGTGAGCCCTTTTACGCTTAAAATCCACAATCGGCTGAGGTCTGCTACCCATATGAAATGACAAAATAACAATAACAAGAACATCAGTAATAATAATAATATTAATAAACAATTCTCTACTTGATTCTTTCTTTTTTTATCTGTAAAGGATGCTACATAAACCATAAGTCAATTATGTTGCAATTCCATTTTAAAGAACTGACAGCTAAAGGCTGGCAGTGGCTGAATAATTGGCAGTTTAAAATTACTGAGGTATTTCGTGGTGCTTTGACTTTTTTTTAAAATGTGGTGTAAATTACTTTGTTGGTAATTTGGTTTTCTATTAAGAAACCTGCATGCCCGATTTCAAGCAATGTCTGTGGTTTGATTCACCAGAACTTCACAGTGGGTTTTGCTTCTATCTGCGGGAGGAAGGAAATCCTTGTAATCTAGTTTCCCTGGTTCTGTGTGCTGTGCAGAATACTAATGCAATGTTACATAATGACTGCCAGACGTCACCTCTTCAAAGCCCTCTAGATAACATTTCTCTTATCTTGCTGAGTGTTCATGGCCCTGCTGGAATGTTGATATAGGATAAGAGGATCAAAAGATGTAAATATATATATATGTTTTTTTTTTTAAAGCCATTAAGGTTTTTTCATTATCAACTGAAAGGCACTTTTCAGAGATTCTTGGTAAATCTGAACACACAGCTACAAAGGTATCAAATTAGAATCGCTAAGGTAACCCTTCAAGAAATAGTTTTTTTATTTTGCGATAGATATCCTATGTGCAAAATCAGTATACAGAAAAATGAATGCTCAGAGGAACTCCAGTTAACTGTGAGGAAAGACTGTATCGGAAGTGAATTAATAGCCAGGATTTGATGTATTAGACCCAGTTTATTATGGAAAGCAGCCCACACTATAAATTCAACATCACAGTTGCTACTAATTGCCAAAGAATTGGATGGGCATCAAGGCTGAACGACCCTATCATCCTCCAAGGTGTGATCCCTCCAGGGTAGAGTTTAGCCTCAATAGTCAAGCAGTGTGCTGAATATTCATTCTAGATAAATAAGAACCTTGCTGTCCATTCAAAGAGTTTGTGCCTCTTGACTAATTTGTGTAACCTGGCCATCAATTCAAAACACTTTCACCTTGCATATCCGCAACAACACTTTGAAATGGAAAGCCAAGGAAGAGAGGATTGGTAAAAATACACAACCTGGATTTTTTCTTCACTCCCCACAGTAAGCTGTGGCAGTATCTGTGCCACTTCCGTCCCCACATTCACTTTAATTATTTCTTGTCATCCTTGTCCCTAAACCCTGGAACTGCTTTCAGAATGTCTGATTGAGTTTTTGTGTGCACCATTTATTTTGAGCAATATTACTTCAGCGAGCAGCTGTCTTATCATCAGTGTGTTGAATCGAATAGGGAACCTTTAAACACTCCTTCAGGGACCTCTTTAAATGCTGCATTTCACAGTCAGCTGCATCACAACAACCCTGCTGATTTCACAATACTCACAGTGCTCATAATGTGTTACTATGTCCTTGACAGGTTAAAGTGATTTTAGCAGTTTTATAAATCTTACCTGCACTTCCATTTGCTACACGGGTCTAAACTGGGCAGTGTTGAAAGAAACACATGTTTTAGCAAATATGTATTTTATTTTTAAAACATGATATATACTGCTTTAAAAGACATATCTGATTGCAAGCCATGCTTTTAGACTGTCTAGCACACCCTGGGTTATTTTACCCAGAAGGTGAAATTGTCCCCACCACTTCACTGGCTGCTTTCCTGTCAATAATCAATCAATAACCAATCAGCGTCTTCCCCTGTTCACTGACATGCTTTCAGCCAATATAATGCTTTGACCCAGAAGACACTGCTGGGGTGAAATAGCCAAGGCAGTAAAGCAGGAGCAGACTTACTGGAACATCCGTTAACCTAGTGTTTTTAAATGAAAATATGTGAGACCTATGTAGAACATTTTGGCAACACTGCTGATGATGGTCAAGTTGGATTTTGTTTTATTAAAAAGTGGTTCAGGTTTACTAATTACTTGTCCTTAATCTGTTACCTTGAATGATGGTGCAGTAAGTGTTTGGTGCCAATACTTTTGTCTGCGACTGTACCATGTAGTGTTTACCATACTCTCTAAGGCATATTGACCTTTTTTGTACATTCATGCATACCGGTATGTATATTTAGAACATGTTAACATGTTTAGAAGAGTTAGGCAGGAGTCAAAGCCTGTGTTCACAGAGGAGCAGTGGATCTCAGTAAGAGTCTTGCTTGCCTAACAATAGAGTGTAAAACACTTCTTTATACCCTGGTGTTTTGTTATTAGCCTGATGTTTACTAAAACTTAACATCCAAGCCCTAAAACAAAGCATACAGCTCCAGCGTTAGGGCGGATAACGATTTGTAAATGAGGTTGCTCAACTCATGGGAGTTATATTAAACTTGGTTACATGGTGTATGTAATATATTCAGAGTTCTGCCTTTGGGTATTATTGACGTACTTAGAAGCATTCTGCAGATATAAAAAAGAAAATTAAACCAGTCAGCAAGAAAACAAAACAACATGCAGACTTTATTACCAAGAAAATAGCTGTTGTTTCATTTGGATTTATGGTCCATATTCTCAGCTCTGTTCATGAGGAAAGCTTTCTGGCTTAAGAGCAGGGCTGTGAATGTGAAGTTGTATGCAATACCAGCCAGAGATTGATTTTATCTCCAAGAACAAAAGTGCTAATGTGTGGCATAGTTACTGGAATTTCGACTTGCAGTGTTTCTCTTTGTTCCAAGCTGGGTTTAAGCGACAATAAGTCCTATTGCCAACCTTTTTATGAGCGATTCACACACCCGGATGTATAAACACACCATCTTTAGTTATTCGTATAGCCAAATTTACAAAATACTACAATATCTGAGATCTAACGCTAGACCCAGTTACCAGTTTGTATTAATACCTTTGTGTTCCTTGTGTAACATGTCTTGTATCTATCAGGTTGGGGTGATGATTTTTACTTCTGGTGTCAGCAGCAGTGGTATTTAGGAATGAGCATTAAATTAATGCAGCCAACATGACAAACTGTATTGCTTCAGATTGCTAAATGAAGCATTAAAAAAATGGCAGTAGTTGTTAAATTATTATAGTATATATATATATATGTATATATATATATATATATATATATATATATATATATATATATATATATATATATATATATATACAGTACTGTGCAAAAGTTTTAGGCAGGTGTGAAAAAATGCTGTAAAGTAAGAATGCTTTCAATAGTTTATATTTATCAATTAAGTAAATGCAAAGTGAGTGAACAGAAGAAAAATCTACATCAAATCAATATTTGGTGTGACCACCCTTTGCCTTCAAAACAGCATCAATTCTTCTAGGTACACTTGCACACAGTTTTTGAAGGAACTCGGCAGGTAGGTTGGCCCAAACATCTTGGAGAACTAACCACAGTTCTTCTGTGGATTTAGGCAGCCTCAGTTGCTTCTCTCTCTTCATGTAATCCCACACAGACTTCGATGATGTTGAGATCAGGGCTCTGTGGGGGCCATACCATCATTTCCAGGACTCCTTGTTCTTCTTTACGCTGAAGATAGTTCTTAATGACTTTAAGCTGTATGTTTGGGGTCGTTGTCATGCTGCAGAATAAATTTGGGGCCAATCATATGCCTCCCTGATGGTATTGCATGATGGATAAGTATCTGCCTGTACTTCTCAGCATTGAGGAGACCATTAATTCTGACCAAATCCCCAACTCCATTTGCAGAAATGCAGCCCCAAACTTACAAGGAACCTCCACCATGCTTCACTGTTGCCTGCAGACACTCATTCGTGTACGCTCTCCAGCCCTTGGCGAACAAACTGCCTTCTGCTACAGCCAAATATTTCAAATTTTGACTCATCAGTCCAGAGCACCTGCTGCCATTTTTCTGCACCCTAGTTCCTGTGTTTCGTGCATAGTTGAGTCGCTTGGTCTTGTTTCCCGCGTCGGAGGTATGGCTTTTTGGCCGCAAGTCTTCCATGAAGGCCACTTCTGACCAGATTTCTCCGGACAGTAGATGGGTGTACCAGGGTCCCACTGTTTTCTGCCAATTCTGAGCTGATGGCACTGCTGGACATCTTCCGATTGCGAAGGGAAGTAAGCATGATGTGTCTTTCATCTGCTGCAGTAAGTTTCCTTGGCCGACCACTGCGTCTACGGTCCTCGAAGTTGCCCGTTTCTTTGTGCTTCTTCAAAAGAGCTTGGACAGCACATCTGGAGTGGAAACCCCTGTCTGCCTTGAAATTTCTGCCTGGGAGAGACCTTGCTGATGCAGTATAACTACCTTGTGTCTTGTTGCTGTGCTCAGTCTTGCCATGGTGTATGACTTTTGACAGTAAACTGTCTTCAGCAACCTCACCTTGTTAGCTGAGTTTGGCTGTTCCTCACCTAGTTTTATTCCTCCTACACAGCTGTTTCTGTTTCAGTTAATGATTGTGTTTCAACCTACATATTGAATTGATGATCATTAGCACCTGTTTGGTATAATTGTTTAATCATACACCTGACTATATGCCTACAAAATCCCTGACTTTGTGCAAGTGTACCTAGAAGAATTGATGCTGTTTTGAAGGCAAAGGGTGGTGCACCAAATATGGATTTGATTTAGATTTTTCTTCTGTTCACTCACTTTGCATTTAGTTAATTGATAAATATAATCTATTAACATGTCTATTTTTTGAAAGCATTCTTACTTTATATATATATATATATATATATATATATATATATATATATATATATATATATTATATATATATATATATATTATAAATAAGATGCTACAGAGTGCAAATGTTGACAGAGGTTTTTTAAATGGTCATTTTGTTTTTGTCTGTTTTCTCCAGACTTTGGTGAAGGTAAACCCCAAGCTTCAGCCAATGCTGGACCTCATCCAAGGAAACAGAGTGAAGTGGGAGGAGCTAAACAGGGAGAGACAGCGCAGTCAGCCAAGTAATACCAGCAGCAGCAGCGGCAGCAGCATCAGCAGCAGTAGCAGCAGCAGCAGTAGCAGTTCAAATACAGGTACAAGTACAAGTAGCAGCACATCCTGCAACCTGTCCCCAAATAACACAAGCTAGTCCCTGGCGGTTCATTGAAGGGCTCTTTCCTGCCATTGGCTTTTTCAAAAGTCAGCCTGAGGGAAACTGAACTCAGCTGTGCTTCCAGAGTATGGCACTCTGTGCTTTCGACATAGAGGTGGATTTTGCTTAAGCGCACAGTATTCACCAGTCGAGAAGACGAAGTGGAGGTTTCTGCTATGCAGTTACAGTGGTTTGTGTTACTGTATGGATCGCTGGACAGCATTAATATGCACAATCAGGTTTTTGTTTTGTTTAGCTTGCAGCTCTATGCAAAACCTACAGCCCATCCAGTGCTGTTAATCGCAAATCTAATTAGCCAGCATCTTAATGAAGAAAGTGGTTGGACATAGATCTTCAGCACTCTTATCACTTAGTGAAGCAGTCTTGGAATTAAAGCTGCAATTAAAATAGGAAAACAAGGAAGAAAATAACCAGTATCAAAACTTGTTATTGTTCCCGCCTGTCAGGCGTGTGTCAGTCTGTTACCTGTATGCTTTTCCTTATACTGCTTAAAATATCTGTTGCAGGAATGTTTTTGGATTATGTCTATTTTGTACTGTGCATATTTATATATATATTTTTTAACAAAGGGAAGATGTTAAGGCCCTCTCATACCTATGTTAAAAAAACAGTGTACTTTTATTGGTTTGTGAAAACAGACAAGGCTAAGAGGCTATCCTGGGGTTTGTAGCAATGCGTGCAATGCAAATACAAAGCACAGTAACCTGTGCCTTGTAGATAAACGTATAAAAAGTGCATGAAAATCCTTTGAGCAAGTCATTTGTCATTTTATCAAGCAAATCTGCATTCCCAAAATGTAGTTTATGTTGCATGTTCAGTCTCAGACAAATGTGTTGGCACACTACTCTTATACCGCAATTCAAGCTAACAGATTAAGGACAAGCATTTAGTAAACTTCGTACCAAAACAAAAAGCAAAATACACACTTTCTAGTAATTTAACAAATAATCTTTATCAAAAAACAAACACATTTTATTTTTATTGTGTGTCCTCCTATTATTTTTATTACGGCTTTTATGATAGTTCTTAACCAGTATGTTGCATCTTGTTGGTGAAATCTAGGCCCATTCTGTCTTCATATTTCCTTCAGCTTTTTTTTCAGATCAGTCCAAAGCATTTCTATTGCATTGAGATCTGGTTATTGTGAAAGGCCATTCCAGAACTGTTATCTTAGTTTTCTTCAAGAATTCTAGTTGACTTAGGCTTTGGGTTGTTTAACTACAGCCACAAGGTTTTCTTCATTGAAGGCTTTCCCTTTTTTCTCCAAAGATACTGTGGTCCATTTTTGGGGAAAAGTTGAAGATGGGGTTGGGGTTGGGGTTGGGGTTAGGGTTGAGGTTGAGGAATGCTTGATTCCTGTTCACCTTTCTTGGCAAATTTGAGACAGTTTGTTTTCTTTGAAGTGGTTTGCAGCGAGGTTTACATGCATATAACTCTTCAGTGTTCAGGTGGCTTTGTACAGTTCTTTCGTGCACTATTATCCCTGATGATCTTTCTTGAAGTCCTTGGCTGTTAATGTTGGATGATTCTCCTACCTGCTGTATCCGGATGTCCACTTCTTTCAAGTGTTTCAGTTGAATATATTCTGTTGTTCTTCGTGATTGTTTCTCTGATTGTGGATGTTGGTATTCCATTTTTCTTTGATACTGTTCTGTAGCTATTTCCTTTGCTGTAGTTTGCTACGAGTGCTTTTCTCAAACGTGAATCCAGTTCCTTTGTCTTGACCATCATCTGCTGTGTTGCCAAAATTATGTTCTTCAAAAGATGTTGGAAATAATGACCTATTTTTCAGGCTATTGATTTTTATAATACAGCTTAATTACTGTGCAGTGGTTTTTAATCAAATATATTTCTTAATTAGTTCTGTAACATTTGGACAGATTTGAATGTAAAGGTGCCACTAGTTTTACCATGAACAGATATTTGGAATTGCTTAAGTGCTTTTATTTTTCTATACAGATTATTTGTTAAACTGCCAACAATGTGTGTATTTTGGTCCTTTGCTCTTTGTCATATTATTTTGTGGCTAATTTTCATGAAATGCTTGTATTTAACATGTTTTCATGAATTATATTAAGTGTAGGGAGACAATACCTTTGTCTGCAACTGTATATACAAATCTCTTGAGTTACAACATATTAGTTATATCAGATTTAACATCTGGAAGCGCCATTTAAATCTGGATAAAAGCATACTGTTATTCAGAAAAGTACACACTATTAACATTTTACTAAATTAAAAAGAGTGGAGGATATATATATATATATATATATATATATATATATATATATATATATATATATATATATATAGTTCTTCTTTTACCTGTATGTTTTAATACAAATCGTGGGGGTGTACCATTGAAGCTTTTGGTTTAGTGGGGAAATAGATACTTACTCTGCTTCCTTCACAGCATGGCATGGAATCACATCATAGTATCAAAGGTTTACCATTTAAATGCCAAGATTTCGTGTTGAAGAGTAAGTTTTGCATGAAAAGATCACTTACTCTGGAACAAGTTACATGTGATCAGTAATAAAAAAACAACAAAATCACAACAAACAAAAACACATGTGCCAACAGGTTTTCCCCAGTAATGTTAAACTTGAAAATGGAGTTCCTTATTTTCTCATTTTGACAGTTACTTGGGTTGTATTTAAAACAAATATCCTGTTTACCTTGAATGTAATTGCATGGGTTTTATTAGTGCATCTTCAAATTCTGTGAATTAATTGAAAAGGTCATTGTTTATCATTTACATATGGTTTCAAATGTATGACTTCTGTATACTGTAATATAATGTTCCTTGACTTTGAACTGTTGTTCGTTTTCTAGCCGTTTTATTTGTCCAGAAAGTCATTTCAGTTTGTTATTTACGTTATACATTTATTTTTCTTCTACACAGACATAATGGAGACATAATTATTTAAAGGCATGTTATTTGGAAATGTTTTGGTTAGTTTACTGAAATAAACCTTTGCTTCAAAAATATAATAGTCTGTGATTTTATACAGTGAGCTTTTGCTCTTTAAGTCTTTGCTGATGGGTTGAAGGACATATTTGTCTAGTATGTTACAATACTGACTCCTAGTGGTAAGTAGAGAGAAAACCATGCATATATCCCAGAACAACAACAGTTGTTTAAATCAACCATTAATATATTTCTTAAAAGAAAAACAGATACCTTGATCTGGTTTACAGTGTATCTTGCATTGTCAGGTGTCAGTAAATGAAGCCTTTGATTTTAATGATAGCATTTGATGCAGAATAGAACATTAGTTTTGCTTTAAAAATAATACACGACTAAATCCAGAAACAGAATGACTAAATTTGTCTAAATGTTTGGTCTTGGATTTGGGCAAAAACAATAAATATAACTGCATCAGCAAATATTATTATGTTTTTTTGTTTATTTTTTAATTAATTTAAGTCACAGAATTAATCATTAGAAACCACTAATATACTATGTTCATTAATAAAGTGCTTGAATGTACATAAAGAAACAAGTCTCAAACACTAAATGCATTTCACAAGTAAATACATTAATTTACTATTTGGAATGTGCATTTTCAACTTATAAGTATTCCTAATTACTTGTAATACCATGATATAAATGGTTTGGACTGAGATACCAGATGCAGCTTTTTTCCTCCCCTAAGAAATGTCTGAGTTGTTTAAGTAGGGATGTGAAACCTACACAGAGCTCAAGAAAGAAAATAAACTAGACAAAGACCTTTTGCACAAGAGTCACGATTATCATGGGCAGGACAGATGTTCATCTCAGTGTGATTTTAAAATGTACTTTCTTTAATTTAGCATATAAGAAAAAAAGAGGACAATTTGTTCGTAACCTGAAGAAACGATTTGTTTGTCTAATCAACACATGGCCTGCATACTGTATGAAGTATCCCTCACAGAAGGATTCCATCATCCAATTAATCTCGCTGTTTCTTAATTGACCAGATTCATAATTTCCACCTCACCAGTTGTTGGAAGGTCAGCCTTCGCGTCTCTGAAGCAATAATGAACTAATTCAGAATATTCTGTTTAATTAAAGATGTGTGTTGCAGAGAGTCTTGTAAATTAGTTCAGCACTCAGCTAATTCAGTTTCAGTAAACAGAAACTTCATTCATTTCCTTTCCTCTGCCGACTGACAGAGGGAATTACACAACAAAAACAAATAGCGTAGTTTACAAAAGTTTTAAACAATTTTACAAAGCAGCAAATTCATTATTATAAAGTGCTTTTCAAGACAATCTCACATTAAATTGTAACATGGGAAACAAGATAGATTAACAATAAAAAGAAAAGAAAAATAAATCCTATCCATACAGCCAGAATGAAATCCTATACAAATCTAAAAACACACCTCCAAAAATTATAATTTGATTGACAGGAATATTCTTGCAACCATCACCAAAAGTAGACATTGGACAGAGGAGGTAACTCCCATATTCATGTCAAACTTCATTTAAAGGCAGCTACTAATAGTATTTAAACCTCTTTGCAGTCTGTGCTATGCTCTTGAATTAACCTACTTCTGCACCAAATTTTTGTCAATCAAATTAAATATGGAGGCAGCACCGAATGCCCTGAAAAGGAAGGCCAAGAAGAAAAAGCAAGCATATCAAAAAAGCTGTGATACATGCTTATGACAACTGTTTTAATCTCTAAAATACCTAAGCCATTTGTTAAGGAAATGGTTTTGATTTGTACCCGACACTGGTCTGCAGCAGTGCTGAGGCTAGAAGAGGAAAGCAAGCGAGGAAGTGTGTGGGAGTAGGGTCCAGAGGGCATGCTTCACATGGTATATGTTTTCAAGTTCCAGCTCAAAATGATGCCCTTGGGAGTACATTATTGTAATCAAGTGACAATAAAATATTCAAGATAAGCATACAATTCATGGCAAGAGAAAAACAACAAACTCATGACCAAGGAAATGGCTGAGCTACTACAGAGTGCGAGTGTCGATGTGTGCTGCAGTAAGTGTGTGGAATACATCTACTGGGATACTTGCATAATACCTTGGTTAATTACCTTGGAACTACTATAGGCAAAATACTATCATGAGTAAAATATATGTCACATTCTAAAAGGAACAGTTTGCTTTACTATAAACAAGACACACTGTGTACAGTATTTCTGAAACACACACTTAATCGTAGTTTGTAAATCCATCTCATCACAAATTAAATAAAGTATCGCCCTGTGTTATCCATACCAAACAGGTTCTATTTATAACTTCAAGTCTATTCTATTGATTAAATCATGTATGGTTCTTTGAACTGCTGTCTTACAGCCAGGGCACTCCAATGTCCAAGTCCAGTACCTTAAACCAGGAGAACTGATTTAAAGAAGTAATAAGCATTACAGTTTCTTCTTGTGCAACCAATCCTATATCGCATGATTTATTAATTCTCTGATGCATGTGTTAATGCCACAGTGGGATTACATGGTTATATGTCTACTACAGATAAAATCATTAGAGGTTGTGCCTCTATGCTGTCTTGTAGAACCATGCCAATCCCAAATTGCAGTCTTAAACGGTGATTAGAAAATGGATTGGCAATTTCCTTTAACCTGATTGGTCAATATGAGGTCACTAATCTCTAGTAAAGAACCTTGAATGTCATCGTTCAAAATATGTTTAATCACTGTTCCAAATCAATGCGCTGGCAAATATGTACAGTAAATACAGTAAAATGTATGTCATTTACGGTACTTTTTTTCTGCTTGATGAAAGAATATCTCCATTCTAGTACATGCCATCTGTCTGTCAATGTAGCCTGAGTCTGCTTCCTTGTTGTCCTGCACATTCAATCTATCAATTTAAATGTAATAGTGTAAAAAAAAAAAAAGGGAGACTCGTGTTTGCTGTCTCAAGCAATTCAGTAACCACAACAGCAATAGCAACTAGTCTCCGGTTTGAATGACAAGTTGTAGAAATGGATGCAGACGGATTTATTTCAGCATATCATTAACACAGGCACTGTGCTCTCTTCTTTAACAAAGCCAGGAGGCTTTGAATAAACATTATAAACACACAAGTTATTGAACATGCAGCTTAATTGATCAGCGCGAACACATGCAGACTACTATATATTTGTAATTGCTAAACTGTTACCCGTATTTTTATTCTTGCATGTTTTACATTTTTTAAGAGGTAGATGAAAACAAACAGTTCTGAAACCATGTTTGCTTCTGTGTACGAGGCACCTGAACCGAAGAACAGCTACATATACTAGATTATTTTTTGTATTGAGTTGTTTAGGCTACTGGAAATACCCACAAGGTGACATTGTCCACTGCTGGGGTTCTGCTTGAAGGAAACTTGACCACAGATGGAATTCTGAGTAACCACATTATTCTTGTAATGTTTAGGAAAACGTTTGTTTGCATTCAGCAACAAAAACTAGTGTTACATAAAATCACATTTTTTTCTTAACACAGCCATTTTCTAATAGCAATATAACCCTCATAAGAGGGCATTACCATCTGGTAATGCCCTTCTAATTATATTAAATGCCCTCGCCTTAACAGCACAAGGTAGGCCTTACCAGGCGGATAAAGCCCTCTTCTGAGGGTTCTATTGCTTAATTAAACATGTTATACTGCATGCATTGTGCTGCACACAATCTATATTCTTAACTTCGTATTCATACAATATCTTCTTTAGGAAATGTGTAGGTTAGAAGTCACTTGTAAATGCTCAGCCTTAAAATAATACAACGTTGGAACAGTTTTACCTCCCAAAAAGAGGTAAACCCATGCCAAAGTATACCCAAAGCAATCAAGCTTCCTCAAGGAAGTGCAATGGTAGTGGAACGAACAAAAACAAACTTGTCAGGTTTGGGAATTAAAAGGCCCCAAATGTGGAGCAGATGTGACTTTCTCCATCAGCGATCTATCAGCTCTCACAAGAAGTGAAACTCCTGTCTGTAGAGGGAAGTTCCACAGACACTTCCGCACATTTGGACACATTTCATACATTTAGCCTTCCTAAATCTTGGAAGAATTTAGTGATTTAGCATTAAACCTTTCATAACAGAGTGGACACTACCCACAGTTGAAGGTCTACTCAGTTAAATATTGTTTATATATACACACACATTTGCTTTAAACTCTGGGAGGTTTTGATGAAACAGACGAGATATTTCAACAGAACATCCACTGCCTAAGAAAATATTCTGTTGTTCCGAAATGAACAACATTATTTGTAGGGAATGTATACGACTTATGAAAATTGTGTGAACATGTAGTTATTGCAGCTGAAAATATGTATTGCAATACAATACATCAAACACCTATTTCATTATTCAGGGTTGAAGATCACAGGGCCCATGTAAGGATACGTACAGTGATTTGCCGCATACAATACACTCATATTGCTCATATTGTTTAGCTGGTGAAAAGTGTGACTTTAGCGGTCACTAAAAATGTGGTGTATGTAAAGAATGGTTTTCACCTGGCGTTCTGCACCCGATATCAAATTAGCACACCATTAATCCATTTAAATCACATTCAAATGTATTCAAATAAAGATAAGAGCACGGAATTGGGCGGGGATCTGGAATACTAAGCGGCTGCAAATATTATACTGATGTAAAGATTTCGTCTGGCACTTACTGACCCTCTAAAAATGTTGTATCTCCTCTGACAAGGTGCAAACCATTGTAGAAGCGAGAAATTAAGAGTTGTATAAAAGCACACACCTTCAGAGACCTGTCATTGGCCTCAGAGTGGCTGCGGTTGTACACTTCCTAATGCGGCGACGCTTGACTCTAATTGAAGCAAGATGGAGAAGACCCTGCACATTCAAACCCAGGGTGGCTTTATTTGGGATGGATTGTCCTCTCCGCTTGCCTGTGTCAGCTCAGATGGGGATGGCGGCCTCCCTCCTGTTCCTGCTGCATGCCTGTTCTGCGTAGCGAGTTTCACTTTTGTTCGCCACCGCAGGTCCTGCCACCTTTTCATCACCTGCGTGACTGTCCTCCTGGTAACACCGACAGCATTGACTTTCTCCACTGGAGGACCATATTGGCCTCTTTGGTAACATAACTGACGTTGGCCTAACTCACCTCCCCTCTGGGCCGCTAAATAGCCCGACGCACAGGCGTCGCTCATTGCAAACCTCATTGTCATGATTGCAGCAGCTCATTATTTGTGCTTGTTGAGTAATTTGCATTGCTCTTAAGCTTATTTTGACCGCAAAATAATTGCCTGGCCGCTAGGCAATTTAGATTTTGCAGCCGCAATTGTTTGCACTGCGCCTATCCTTACATCAGCCCCAATATATCCATAAATCATCATGCAACTCCCTGGAGATAAACAATTACCATAGCAGAATTTTATATTTGATTATTTAAATGTACCCAATTATCACAATTTGGCTGTTCAATTCTGTCACCCTGCTGGAAAAGATCATCATTATTCTTGTGGAGCTTTTTTTTTTTTTACACACACAACCTGGCCTGGTTTTTCTGGACATAGCATTAAAAGCATTAAAAATGACTCAATATCATTTTTTTGGTATTTTTTCACAAAGTGGATTCACTGTCTGAAATACGAATCATCCACCTCCTATTATATCCTTATCAAGTTTTCATTTAAGACATTACAACCCAACAGAGACTGTTTAAGTCTGTTTATTGTGCCAATATTATTGGCAAAACTTGTGAGGAATACTTCATCTCTAAAACCAGAACATGACAAAGAAAATCACTGGTTTTTAAAAAATGTCAGACTTCAAAGGTGTCACCAGAGAATTACACATTTATTTTTTTAAGCTATGTTAATTGGGTTGGCAACAGTTCAGTAAAAAAAAAGGGAAGTTAATATTTATGCCAGTCTTAATTTCCTGGACTGTGCTTAAACTGAAATGGAAACATACACAGAAATAACCAAGAGCTTAATCATACCTGCTATTGCTAGAACAGTACAGGAACTTATGAAAAAGGAGACCGTTAGGACAAAATCAGAAAAAGAAGGTACTAAATTTATTAACAGTGTAAACAGTACAACACATCATACGTTAGTTTTACTTTATCCAATCCAGGGTACAGTATTTACTGACAGAAATGGCTTTAAAAATTCAACTGCATATACCTAGGATAACATACTGCATGTAGCATTACATATTTTCTATTTATATTTATATATTTATCTTACCCATCTTACAGATCCTTGTTAATGATTAAGAATACATTCATTCAAAACCATTGCTATAAAAAGTATACTGAACTTCATAAAGTTTGACCTACACGTTTAGTTTTTGTAAGTACAGGTATTAGTTACATTACCAGTCACAAATATTAAAATTGGTACAAGATGTACATACAGTACTATTTTTTTATTATTATTATTAGACAAGATT
The DNA here is from genome assembly GCA_030684275.1 of Acipenser oxyrinchus oxyrinchus. Taxonomy (NCBI): domain Eukaryota; kingdom Metazoa; phylum Chordata; class Actinopteri; order Acipenseriformes; family Acipenseridae; genus Acipenser; species Acipenser oxyrinchus. The sequence continues at coordinate 13,919,443 of CM060257.1, read as the reverse complement.
AATTTGTATTTATTTTTGAGTGAATACAATTTAGTAACATGATAACATTATACTGCCTCTGAAATGCTGCAGCTATTCAAATAAACATCGTGATTCTGTAGTACTCACTCATCTGTCAACATGTTTACAAAAACCAATACATATTAATTATATGAAAACAAAATGCAATTTGGCTGTAATTGGTTTTCCAGGTAATTTGTAGGAGAAGGTGTTCCTCTCTAAATAAACAGTGCTGGTGAGAATGCAGTGTACTTTCAGAAAAACAAACTGCTGTTCTTCTAATTAAAAAAAAAAAAAATAATCATTTTAAATGCAGGTTCGTTATAAAACAATAAGGTTCTTTACAGAAAATGAAAAATAATAATAAAATAAAAAAACCCAAAACAAAAAAAATAAATACAAAAATTAAAAAAAAACAAAAGGTAAGTCTAGCCTTAATTCAAAATCTGAAGGCAAACTTATATAGTGGAAGCTACTGATAATAGTACATCAAACTGAAATCATACCCCAGTCTTTTTATACAATTGTTCTTTGCACTGTACTGTAGTTAGGATCTGCAGTACATGTTGTGTAGACAGGTATTTGTCACAGCAAAATACTGAGTTTATTTAAAAATTAAAAACACACATTTAATTTTTGTTTGTTCTTTTTAATTGCGCAATGGAAGATGGGGAGGGGGATCAATTGAGTAGAGTGTACTTTAAATATATTTTTTATATCCCTTGACATGGCACCAGACAGAGAAACACTAGAGACTCACATGCACTGTTGGATTTTTTATTTTCATAACCTTCGTAACAAAGAGCCACTGCTGTTTAGGTCAATTGAATATTCTTTGTACAGACAGATCTATATTCCTTTTCTCATTATAGCCCTGTTTACATACACTGCTGTCAAAGGAAACAGGGAAGTATTTAAACAAAACAATTAGCAATTAACCCGAATTTCAGATGGTATGGAGAGAAAACAAAAAAACAAAAACCACCACGATCAAGTGGAAAATATATGCATTCGTTTGATATATAACAATCAATAAATGCATTTTTAATTTCAGGAGAACATTTGTATTTATTTGTGAACAGTCTTCCAATCATAGCAACTAGGCTAGTTTGAAATACCGTCGCAAAAGAAAAAAAGTGACAGTAAATGAAATATGGTTATAACTGACCAATGTAAGGCACAGTGCTATTCCAATAAGCACTTACTGGCTAGTGTGTTGCACATCCTTAACTGCTCCACCCATTAAGCATGAATAAGATTTTCCCATCACTGCAGACTACTGATATTTAAATTAGTGCACCGAAGCAGAAAGGGAGAGTGACCAATGGAGTAAAGGCACAAATACGTAAAAGGGCATTAGCGAATGGCAATACAAATAAATATTTAGGAGCAATATTCAAATTGCTTACGTGCATTGTATTCTACAGTATCTATTTATTAGTTCCAATTTAAGACACTCTGCCAGGAAATTTTGTGATAAATGATTGCATGTGACGTGCACCATAGGGAGCAAGTCAATATTATAATATCATGTATTTTATTAGCTTGAGTAACAAAAACAACAACAAAACATGACAGCGAGGATGATTTTAGATAGAACATGAGAATATTGTTGCAGCAGTGTAAGTGCAAATATACACATTACCATGCATAGTAATAGAAATTGGTATATAAAACACAAAGCCTATAAACACAGGAATGGAATAATGCTTTCATTAAGCATTCTATCAATGTCTTTGCTCAAAGCTACACACACTATGAACACAAGTATCAGTACTCCAAATCCTGTTTACTGAGTGTAATAAAGCTTTTTTTTTATTATTATTTTCTTTTTTTTTATAATGCCATTTTCAACTTTGTCTCTGGTAGTAAAAAGAAAAGGAAGAAACTAATGCTTCTTATAAGAGGTTTCTATTTCCAAAAATGTTGTTGGGGTCCACGTATTCTTTTACAGACCTCAGCATTCCCAGGCCGACATCTGAGATGGTCTCCTGCAGCCAGTGCTTCCGCAGTTTGCCCACTGGAAAAAACAACAGAGAATGCTTGAGCGTTCACCAGGCAACTGAGAGACGATCAATCTTGCAAGTGTGTGTGAATAAACACTGTGTGATAAATGCTTTCATTCAAAAAGGAGAAATGTTTTGCATTCTGTGATTTATGGAGCCCAACAGACTATTAAACTCATTAGGCTCAGTGTGTTCCCAAAGGAAGCCTGCGCTGCACACTGTCTAGTTTCTCAGCAAGCTGGGAAATCTAGATGACTTAGGCGCAGATGATGGGCAGTTTTTTATAGACACCAGTGTGATAGCTACATGGATCTGATCAAAACCGGCCTCCACAATGACTGATCCTTGAACACTGTATTTTCACAGCATTAAGCACTATTATGAGGGCCTGGATCCAGAACATGCTATTCATCCAGGAAAAAATTACTTCTGCAGATTTCTAGACCACCGAGTAGCCTGATCAAGATCATCTAACCCATACTCGATGGAACTGCTTTGCATACAGACTTCCCTGGTCTCCATACAGAGCAGACATGTCTTCAACGTGCACTGTAATTCATTACAGCAATGTATGCAAGCAAGTCTATTAGCTTTACATACATATGTTTTGTTCATAATAATGTTATTTTATAACACTGGTCATGCAACTTGGAAACAAGACTTATGTCTCAGAGGTTTTTGCCTGGTAAGTTTCTCCTTTTTGGAAATCAATGCATTGTTACATTACCGTTATATTATAAATTTGAATTAATCTCATGCTAAAAGCCCAGCGAATAAGAAAAAAAAAAAAGAAAAACCTCAACAAACTCCAGAAATTCCTAAGAAATTCCACAGCGACAAGGAATGTTTGTAGAACTCAATTTCCCACCACCTATTAAAGGCTAATTTGTTCTTCAAAAATAAGATGATGATGATGATGATGATGAATATTGTGACCCGTATTAAATTCCCCATCTTCAATAAATGTTGAATAACAATACCAAACCTCTTTGGGGCATATCAAGGTTTTTACAGTTAGATGGCAGCTAATATGTGTTATAAACCTCAGAGATTGTCTCAACCAATAAGGTTTTGCATATCCTCCATTATCCTACAGGCAGATGCCCTCTCTTTAAATACAATATGAAGGCCTGAGGCAAGTAGCCTAAACGATTAAGACCCAAATGTAACCTAAGAAACACATTTTAAAAAATGTCTTCAATTCCAAATATTTGTTTGGTTAATAATAGCATTAATATCCTCCACAGAGATCATTATCAGTAGATAATTTGTCATAACATCTTAATACCTAACTGTCATTGTTCTCAATTAACTAGCATGTAATGAAAGCTGTGTCAGACATTGATGCTTAAAATAACGAAGCATACAACAGTGAGCAACTAGAGCCCAATACCAGTATTTTTTTTTGTTTTTTTACCTTGAAAGCCAACTCAACAGGACACCTTTAAGCCAGGTATAAATCCTAAAGGACTTTCCAGCACACATTACTACAGATTTGCCAGCAACTACTGGTCAGTCTCCAGCAAGGGCCTCTATCACACTGATTGTGCTTTTCCAATAAGCAGCAAAAGAATAGGCATGACAAGCGAGGAGCAGGAGTGAGCAGCATTGGTTTTACCTTACAGCACGATTAATCAAAATTATTTTTTTTGTTCAATCAAAACCGTAAAGCGATGAAATCAACAAGATCTGTTTCACTCCTAAATACCACACAGGACAGGCCCCTCTATGCAGTATCACTGGCATCAGAGTGCCTTGGCTTATTGCCTCCCTGATTACCAAGGCTGAGGGAGATAAAAGAAACTGAAATATTAGGATGTAAATCAGCTAGCGAGCTTAGGGAGATAAAGTTTCACCCTTAACTGCACTTGTTAATCCAGCCTTAGTGAAAAGTGGCTTGTGGTTACAAATGTAAAATCAGCCAGTAAAGATCAGCATCACCTGACAAGATGGAACACACTGGAGCCACTGCAGGGAGCAAGACTGCCAGACCGTTTCCTTCACTCTCCACGCACGCGGCTCCAGAAGGAATTACCCTGACATCACGGAGCAGCCACTGAATGAACAGCCCTTGAATATTTAACCAACTTGCTTGTGTGGCTCCAAAGAAAGAAGCCACCCCCTCCCCCCAGCCAAAGAACAAAACAAAACAGAAGGTACTCTGAGTGCATCATTAGCTCTGTCACAGTGATAATTTACACATCTATCTTGTCAAATTTCCTCAGTTTATGGTGTTATTGTAATAAATCTAATAGTGATTTTATCAGGCAAATGAAAAATGTAAAGCTGTGTACAAACTATGTTGGGGATTCTCAAAACATGTCGCAGACTTTCACAAAGCATGAAAAGGAAACCAAAGTATTCACTCAGGTTCACTTTTTTTGTTTGATTTTGGAGGAAGTGTTCAGAGTTTTATTTAAAAGCCTCATCACAAAAGAGGCAAAGAATACCATTAGCCCTTACAATTATGTGCGGAAAAAAAACACACACTCACACACACACACATATATTTACAAAAGGTGACCCCGTGCAAGCTTAATATTACTGTTAGAAAGTATCAATTTTAAAAGGGCAGACAGCGAGTACTGTACAATAAGGTAAATTTGCAAGAATGATTGATTTATTTTGGGGTGATGAATGTTCTGTAACCTTTTCCATTTGTCCTTCGTGACCTAATAAACCCTTACAATTACATTTTCTTCCACAAAGATTTTCAAAAATAGATGAATTTTATAAATATAAAAGCTACAACCCCCCCCCTCCCAAAAAAAAAAAACCCACAAGATTTAAAAAAAATGCAGACAGTAAGATACTATAGTAAATTGTGTACATGTAATTGATTTAACCTCCCATTTATGTTACTAGATTCATACTGTGGTCAGTGAGAAGTACACTCTGCACACAGAAGGATTGCTGTAAACACTAGGTTAAAAATGTATATTTCCTTTCCTGCCCTCCCACCCCGCAATCCCAGACTACATCTGTTTTCTTTGATACACAAAACTGAGTTAAACTAGCTCCATTTGTCACAGCGTGATTGTGGGCAGACACACCAGTCTGTCTGTATCCAGATAGCAAACCCAACTGTTATTAATCACAATTACAAGCTAGGCACTACAAGAGAAATAGCATCAATATTCTCCTTTCTCTCAATGACAGTTAAATGCTCAACTGAGAATGTCACTGTGAGGCCTGTGGGTCAGTAAATAAAACTGATAACAATAGGATCATTCACAGAAGCAAGTAGATTTTTCTTTTATTATCAATCTTTTAATTTTGAAGTTTCCCTCCTTTAATAAAAATTGGGATTTAATATCCTAACTAATTCATTACATGGGGGCTTTTGACACAAGTGATTAATAGCATGGAGTGATATATAAAAAAACCATAAGTTCGGTGGAAACACAGATAAGGTAACCATATTGTTTAAACCAGATAGGGTACTGTTTTCAGTCTAGCCAAAAAAATGCAGTTATTTTATGAACCTTAAAAAACAAACAAATAAAAAAAGTATTGTAACTAGCTAGGCAATATTGTACAGGAGGCTGTGTGGTCCAGTGGTTAAAGAAAAGGGCTTGTAACCAGAAGGTCCCCGGTTCAAATCCCACCTCAGCCACTGACTCATTGTGTGACCCTGAGCAAGTCACTTAACCTCCTTGTGCTCCGTCTTTCGGGTGAGACGTAGTTGTAAGTGACTCTGCAGCTGATGCATAGTTCACACACCCTAGTCTCTGTAAGTCGCCTTGGATAAAGGCGTCTGCTAAATAAACAAATAATAATAATAATAATAATAATAATAATAATACAAAGTATATAATTAGGCTCCCAGTCGGTCACTCTGGGATTATGTCAGATTTGAATTGTTATTTGTTCATTAGTTGTAGTTTGTAGGATACCTAAAAGACAACATGATGTCAGCTCATTAAAATGCATATTTTGGCCACTAATAACTGTAGTAAACTATGACAGTAGTCATTGCAGCTGCTAAACTATAGCAAACTAGTGAGTAGCAGCCTCTACAATCTGATCTGGAGACAGAAGACTCATGCAATATGTAATGAATTGATTACTAGAAAGGCTGATGATGTTCACAGCAGGGAGCAGGATCTTCTGACTCTGGACAGCTAAAACTATTTCACCATCACCAGGGCTATCTATCCCCAGCTGGGTATAATGTCTAAAAAAAAAAAAAGATCCACTATTTAAGACAATAGATATTGACTTAGCCCAGAGGGTAGTTGCATTTCCAGCTGTGTTGCAGACTAAAGATTTCAAAGGGAAAAGCTACTGCAGCAATCTGCAGCTGGATAAGACCAATATACTGTACAAGAACTGCAGTTACCTCCATGATGATGTGAAAGGCTTCCTCCATTGGCAAGAATTTCTTCTCGAGCGGCATGCTGAAGAAACAAATTAACACAACAAGGTTTGTACTTAGAAACGTCCTTTTAAAAAGGGCACTGCCCAATTTATCAAAATGGCAACAAATCTATATACCCGCCCTGTTTAGATCACCAAGTTAAACTATACTATTTTATTTAAAGAAGATTTTTTTTTTACAAATCTCATTGTGGTCTCATCATATTTACTATATTAAATACAAATAAATGCAAGATTACCTCAATTTGATCATAAACATGGATGGGATCACTGAGTCCTCTGTAATTAAAGGCAAAGTAGAAGTAAACACAAGCACCTGCATCATAGGTCTGTGTCACCCTAGATAATGAGAGAACAGAGATGTTAGCATTCATGTGCAAATACACAGCATAGCAACTTACATTCGGACACAAATTATCAGGGCAGATCATTAAGGGATGTACCAAATCGTGGTTTATTCACAAATACTTACTATCCTAGATCTTGAAAAATGACAGCTAGAATATTTTTTGACCACCTCTTAACATTGCTCCAGCTTCACAAAACGTCATAGTTTTAGAACTCTGTCAAACACATATTATATGGGTTTCTGAAAATCGCTGGTGCAATTTACAGCATTTTAATATGTGTGTTAAATGAATTCAGATTCATATTCCCTGCTTTGATGGAAAGTGCAGTCTAATTTTAATGCATGGTTCTCCCATACAGTTTCAGGCACTAGATTTTTTAAAGCACAAGTCTCCTGGATAGCTAAACATAGTTTTTAATAAAAGTATTTAGAAAATGCAATAAGGGGTCAGGTTTTTCATTACTTACCTCTGACCTCAATTCTAGTAATGTTTTCACAAATATGGCTTCAGCCTGTCTGGCCTGTCACTTTTAATCTCATCACATTATCATGCTAATAGCCATCAGCCCATGTAGTTTCATTTGATTAAACAGCCCTGTACATTACATACACCAGCATTTATTATCACAGTATATTATATACTGTATATACACAAGCAATTTTTGTAAAATTACATTAAAAAGAAAGAGATGCTTAAAAATGAATCCTTAGAAAATCCAATATTGGGAATTAACCTATTCAAATAATACTTTACCAATACATTTAATGAATGCATTCCTTTATGAATGATGTGATACATTTTTACCTTCACCAACTTCTATGGAATAAACAGACTAATCTGAAGCATTTTTGTGATAGTAAAAAATATCAGTTCAGTACAATTAACACACTTTCAGATCGCAGCAGAGAGGCCCACCTATGCAGTTCTGTTTCTTTCAAAGTGAAAGTAATCTAAAACAGTCATCTCTGTAGGGTTGATATAAACGTCCCTGTTCAAAAACATCTATTCTTGCGAAGCCTTCTCAGGGCACCATGCCTTCCACTCACTCCCCACGTCAGTCAGCACCATGACTTTTTAGAGGTTAAATGCTCAAATCAATCTTGTCACAGAAGACTGCCTGCTGGGTGCAGGGGAAATGAATGCCAGAAGAATAATCAAGTGCCACTGTAATCTCGCTGCAAGAGCAAAGGGACTGCACTGTTACTTGTCAATGTCTTTGGTTAGGTCAAAGAGGAAGGTCAAAAATGCTCGCAATTTAACCGATAGCACCTTCCACCCAGGCTCCTATTAAAAGGAGGCTGGCATCTGACAAAGTTAACTGGGCATTTGTACGGGAAGTTAACATTTAGTTTTCTCCACAGTGGGTCTGCAGCAGAAAATGCAGGGCAAATGAAGGGGACAAATGAGACACTCCGAGCGGCTAGAGGGGAATGGGCCCTAATCCTAACCCTAATCCCAGCCCACCGACACCCCTAACAAGCTACTTCAAGGAATAACTGGGTGGTCTGGGTGGTTAGGCAGCAGGGGCAGATTGCCTTCTCATGTTTTACCTTGCCGTGATGTATATTTATTAAGTGGCCTTTTTGGATTGGGAGGCCAATTAACATACACAGTAAAAATGTACCTGCATGTGGAGAGTGGAGGAAACTGGACTCCTTTGTCTTTGCATTCTCTTATTATTCGCTCTTTTACATTGCTGCACAAGTCCAGTACCCTAGAAAATAAAATAACAGTTTGTTTTACATTTCAGGAGATTCAATACCCAAGAGAAGAAAACACAACTGTTTATTTCACATTTTAGAGACACACAGTACCCCACAGAGATAATAAGACCCTTTCCCCAGAAACCTTATGGCCTGGATTAGAAAGGAAGACAGTTTAAAGAACAGCAGATCATTACTGCTGCAATAGCCTTGCTGTGATGGGATTTCACCAGCTACTAATAACTGCCACTCCTCATGAAAGCTAGTGGCCCATTGCACTCCCACAGCAGAATGGCCTTCCTCGCATATGTTCCCGTGAAGGTTTCTGAGCACATCAGCTCAGACGCAGACATTATATCTATACATAACAACCCAATCCTCTAAGAATATCGAAAAGCAGTGTGTCCAAGTGTGACAGTCTTGGCTTACTTTAACAAGGTGCCTCAAGCCCTGTATTTATTCAAAGCATGCTATTAGCGCATTTCACATTTATAAATCGTACAATTATCTGCAATTACAATGTCTGCGTTAAATGAATTCCTCATTAAAAGATTGTTCTAATTCTGCCTCGCATGTCATTTATTTATTTTTAATTCCAGCTGTCATTGTTATATCAATGCAGGAGTGAAAGCAGACAGCTGCTGGTTATCACCGGTGAAACACATCACAATATTATTCCTTTCAACAGTCCCTGTAGCAGTCCCTCATTCGGACTAGCTGTCTTATCAAGAGTGTTCAGTGTGCAATACATCATTACGGTATATGTGAAAAACATCCTACTAACAGGACATGTTCCAAATCCTACTTACTAAGAGCACAGCACTGTAAAACCTATGCAGCTATTTCAGCCCTATCTAATATATAATGTAACTATCATTGGTATCATGTGTCTGGGAGAACCAGTCATTGCTCAGGCATCACAACAGTGGCTAGAACTAGCAATATGCACTATGTGAGGTACAAACAGTAGACTGTTTCTCACAATCTTAAGATCTCCCTCTGTTTAAGGCCAGTTATCCATAAATCATTCTCCCCTGTCTTCTTGGTGGTCGTAATTGAGGGATTCTACTTTATTATGGCAATAATATAACACATTCATTTGCTTTACCTGTCCCAGGGTACAGAGGTTTCAAATGATTCTCCTATAACATAGTAATCCATCCCCAGGTCCTATCAAAAAAGGGAGAGAGACAGGTTATAACAGGCAAACTAAACAGTACATGTTGTGAGAGCATAAAGACATCTTCTGTGTCAACTGTGTAAACATTCAATACAGTTCATGTACCTTTGATGCCAGAATGCTTTAAAAACATCCTGAACATTACTAATTCAAAGCTCTCAACCCCGTTTACTATAAAGATTGTGGGTACCTTAAAAAAATCAGGGCACTTCACATTATTTTTCAGACAGCTAAAATCCATAGTTTACACAAATTTAGATCTCTGACTTCTAGCTATTCTTGTCAACTGCATACTGTACTGTCATTTAGTATTATACAATCACATTTATATATAGCTGTTTACAAGACCCATCAGGTAACACATTGCTACCAGCATATCTACAAAGACCTTTTTTTTTTTTTTTTTTAAATACTCATTAAAAAGTGTACTTTTATTTTACACAGTACAGCAGTACAATGTTACGGACATAAATACTGCAAACTGCCTCAAATACACAGTTGAATACCAGCGTGCGTAAAGAAAAAAAGGCAAATTGGATGAGAAGTATCACACATCTGAATCTAAATGTCTAGCCAATAACTTGAAGTGACTGGGATTTCTAGGAGATGTACAGGTTATGGAGCTTGTAGATAGCCTCAGAGGCAGAGAAGTGGGGTGCTCTTTCAAGTCAGATGTATTTGGGACATTTGTTTGACCTAAGCTCTTGTATGGCTTGACCAAATCTCTTTATGGCTGTTCAATTTTGTGCACTGATGCACACAGATCCTTTCAGCTCCAAAGAAATGCTCTGCTTTAAAAGGCTCCTGGGCTTTTTATTTTTCTTAAATCTACGACAAGATACAATTGAGATGGGAGAGTGACCTACCCGAAGGTATGCAATGACAAATGTCAGCATGTAACCCCTCTGCCCATTATCCTCTCCAGCTGCCAGGCCTCTGAAATTGGAGAACTTGGTTAATATTTAACAATCTTTTCATTCCCCTTGCCTTCCCCATACCACAGCTGTCTTAGTGTTAAACTAGAACAACCAATAACAGAAAGTAGATCAATAGCAAAGCCGTCAATAAATTAATATAAATCACTGCTGTTATAAATCATAGACCAATAACAAGAGCACGTAATTGCATTTGCATATGGTTTACTGGACAGAATTACAAAGGATGCACAATGTATTTGGTTTTTAAATGAAATCTTGAAATTTCTCTCGCCTGGGTTACTGTGGCAAAGGAGATTCCTTGCTAATCCTATTGCTTTTAAACTTAAACATCATGACAGGTGGTTACATCTTTAATTGTTAGCATGTTCTATGTTTTATAGGTAATCCCCAATTTCATACAAAGACACAGTTCAATGAAACTATTTGATTGTGCTTTGACTACAGAACTAGAAGGCACATCCACCATCTTTATATCCAACAAAGCAACCTGCGGTAAAAAAACATTTTTCTGTTCTTCTGTTTAATATGACAAATATATTTTGCTTTTAAGGCACAAGCTTAGCAGTGTTCACAATTATTTTTGGTTGACTATAAAGCCACACACACACAAACAGATTTCCTAAACATTTTGTTCTGTATAAATATAATTACTAATGAGTTTAAATCTAACAGGCATCAATCTAGAGATCAGAAAGACCCCACTTGTGTAAATTTTTTTTTTTTTTTTTTTAATTATCAGAGAAAATGTTTTCCATTCAAGGGTAAATGGAAGAAAAATCAACAATGCCACCAAGAGAATCAACAGAGATAAGAGTTTACAAATGCTTTCATGACATTACTGGACCTTTTCATGATTATAAAATTAACATAACATACAAGGCACAACTCAAAAAAAGATTAAAAAGGTAGGGCTTTAAGCAAAGGAGGTTTTGCAAAAGCCTACAAACCACCAGTCATAAAAAATACAGTGAGAACATGTCATAAGACATGCAGATTTAACAATAATAATACATTTACAGAGAAACAATGAGCTATGCCGTTAGCTAGGCTGGCTAGTTTTTACTTTTCAAATGCAGAAAGAATTGCTTTATATGCATGAAAGAAAAGGTTGTTCTTCTACATTTTAAAATAGCCAATTGCTTTCAAAACGAGGAAACCCAAGCAGCACAACGATATGCGCATTAAAGCCTTGCAAGACCCCATTAAAAAAGGGCTCCTGCACAGCTTAATACTCTCATACGAAGCCTGAGGGCTGCCCCCCACACCCGCCACACAGTCGAGCGGTTGTTTGAAGTTCACCAGGCTCTGCGTTTCTTCAGATAATTTATAGCAGCACCCTGCCATCAAGCTGGGAAACGAAATCTACAGCTGCATTTAAATCATCAAGTCTCTAAATGGTCAAAGTCTCTAAAGATTATACTTAAAAAAAAAAATAAAAAAAATAAATAAATAAATAAAAACCTGGACAGGAAACAGACAGGGAGGGGGATTTGATGTTGGTTAAATATGATGACCTAAATTTAAATAATTCCATAAATCACACATATATGGTTATGAGGAATTACTTTAGCTAAAATCTATGCTGTAGGCCATTTTTTTTTCTTATATAATTATTTTTTTTTATCATTGAAGCATACACGTAGAAATTAATTTTCTTTTACAGCTCACAATAAAGAGTGAAATGTTAAGGTTTTTCTTATAGTTTGTTTTATATATTTCTTATACATTTTCAACTTTTACAACACTGCAGACAAATTCAAGCATAAACGTGTCGACTAGAAGAAATTATCAATGTATTTTAAAAAGAAGACATTGAAAAATAATGTTTTAGTATTTCTATATTCAGCACTACTATAGATAACACCGTAAACAGGTACACAGGTCAAGGAAAGACAGCTCCATTCTAAAACTGCAGACTGCTCTACGATTAAGAAAAATATCATTTTTCAGAGAGACGCACACTATTTAAATCGTTATTAGAAGGTATTAGAAGGTTTTTTGTTAATGTAATTACTGCTGAAAGAGTTCAGAAGATTTATTTTAGTTCATCAAAAATCTTCAGAACTGTTGTGCACTTATGCTTTTAAGCAACACACAATGTATTATCCACCAATAGGAAAGAGCCGTCTCCAGCACATTCTAGGCAAAATTAAACCCATTCATGAGCTACAGAAGTGCCCTAAAACATTTCACATCTTACACATTTAACCAGTGTAATTATTCCAGCAACAGTGCCAGCCCACAAATAATTCTAACTAGAAAGGTGAGTTTTGTGTTAAAATAAAAGTAAAATGGATATGTGAAAAAGAGATGCATTATTAAGGTTAAATCAATATGTCAATGAAACAGTGTATTTTTTCTATATATATATAAAAATTTGTGTTTTTTTACAAACAGGATAGTTATAAATAAGTAATTGCTCATTAGGGTTTGAAGGGGCGATTTAGTAGGTATGACAGATGACTTATTTATTTCTACTATGGTTTCTATCGATCTGCTCAGTAATGAATCAAAATAGACAGACAAAAAATACCCCTCCATTACTCATCCTGTTCACAGAGTGAGATGTTTTCTGTTTCTTTCTAACAGTACAAAACAACTGGCGATAAGGGGAGGGCTACAGGTAATTTATCAAACTTTTGTTTACAGCCAGTTTCCTTTTTAAAAGCATAATGGTTTGGGCTTTTTCTTTTTTTAAAAAAAAAAAGGAATTAGATTTAAAACCTTTATTAATTTTCAATTTGAAGGTTTTTTTTTAAAACAGTTAAACAAAGACAATAAGAACACCCACAATGCAGAAGCAAGGTATTAAACAGTGCTGTAACATTTGTTATAATTTTATTCCTATTGTGTAAAATTTTTTACTAAAGGTATGGTTTAGATTTATACATGTATGAATGATCAAGGTTATTATATATGAAGATTTAAATTTTACGACCGCATGCAAGTTATTTAAAAATGTAATTAAAATATTTACAAAAAAAAGTCACGAACACAACTGAAAAATAGAATGTGTACAGTAAATATATGTACTAATATTGTATATTGTACTGATTACAGTGAACAGCACACACACAGGGGCAAAATAATCTAAATTATATATATATATATATATATATATATATATATATATATATATATATATATAGTACTGTGCAAAAGTTTTAGGCAGGTGTGAAAAATGTTGTAAAGTAAGAATGCTTCCAAAAATAGACATGTTAATAGATTATATTTATCAATTAACTAAATGCAAAGTGAGTGAACAGAAGAAAAATCTAAATCAAATCAATATTTGGTGTGACCACCCTTTGCCTTCAAAACAGCATCAAGCATCAATTCTTCTAGGTACACTTGCACACAGTTTTGAAGGAACTCAGTAGGTAGGTTGGCCCAAACATCTTGGAGAACTAACCACAGTTCTTCTGTGGATTTAGGCAGCCTCAGTTGTTTCTCTCTCTTCATGTAATCCCAGACAGACTTCGATGATGTTGAGATCAGGGCTCTGTGGGGCCATACCATCACTTCCAGGACTCCTTGTTCTTCTTTACGCTGAAGATAGTTCTTAATGACTTTCGCTGTATGTTTGGGGTCGTTGTCATGCTGCAGAATAAATTTGGGGCCAATCACATGCCTCCCTGATGGTATTGCATGATGGATAAGTATCTGCCTGTACTTCTCAGCATTGAGGAGACCATTAATTCTGACCAAATCCCCAACTCCATTTGCAGAAATGCAGCCCCAAACTTGCAAGGAACCTCCACCATGCTTCACTGTTGCCTGCAGACACTCATTAGTATGCGCTTTCCAGCCCTTCGCGAACAAACTGCCTTCTGCTACAGCCAAATATTTCAAATTTTGACTCATCAGTCCAGAGCACCTGCTGCCATTTTTCTGCACCCCAGTTCCTGTGTTTTCGTGCATAGTTGAGTCACTTGGCCTTGTTTCCACGTCGGAGGTATGGCTTTTTGGCGCAAGTCTTCCATGAAGGCCACTTCTGACCAGACTTCTCCGGACAGTAGATGGGTGTACCAGGGTCCCACTGTTTTCTGCCAGTTCTGAGCTGATGGCACTGCTGGACATCTTCCGATTGCGAAGGGAAGTAAGCATGATGTGTCTTTCATCTGCTGCAGTAAGTTTCCTTGGCCGACCACTGTGTCTACGGTCCTCAACGTTGCCCGTTTCTTTGTGCTTCTTCAAAAGAGCTTGGACAGCACATCTGGAAACCCCTGTCTGCCTTGAAATTTCTGCCTGGGAGAGACCTTGCTGATGCAGTGTAACTACCTTGTGTCTTGTTGCTGTGCTCAGTCTTGCCATGGTGTATGACTTTTGACAGTAAACTGTCTTCAGCAACCTCACCTTGTTAGCTGAGTTTGGCTGTTCCTCACCCAGTTTTATTCCTCCTACACAGCTGTTTCTGTTTCAGTTAATGATTGTGTTTCAACCTACATATTGAATTGATGATCATTAGCACCTGTTTGGTATAATTGTTTAATCATACACCTGACTATATGCCTACAAAATCCTTGACTTTGTGCAAGTGTACCTAGAAGAATTGATGCTGTTTTGAAGGCAAAGGGTGGTCACACCAAATATGGATTTGATTTAGATTTTTCTTCTGTTCACTCACTTTGCATTTAGTTAATTGATAAATCTAATCTATTAACATGTCTATTTTGAAAGCATTCTTACTTTACAGCATTTTTTCACACCTGCCTAAAACTTTTGCACAGTACTGTATATATATATATATATATATATATATATATATATATATATATATATATATATATATATATATATATATATATATATATATATATATATATATATATATATAATCTATCTAGCTATATTAGTATTATTATTTAACCGGCTTTATTTTAAATGCACAATATTCAGGAGCCCAATAATGAAAATGATGCCAGTTGAGAGGGAAACGAGTGCACAGAGTAACGCTCACCCAAACTTGGCAGCAATATCATAGACTTGCTTCTCGTGCTGAAGAACTTTCTCTCTGTCCCCTTCAAACAATAGGGTAGCCACACACAACTGGTTAGGGTCGAACCCTTTGAACTGAGTGGAAAAACACACATGCATTACTATGTTATTATTGAATTACACAGAATACTTTAGACCAAACCCCCTTTTCTATGTAGGCACCAAAAGCATGATCTAAAATCTGTAAGTTTAATCAGTGAATTAGCAGGATTAGACTTTTTAAAATGTCTTCCATTGCTATACAAACCTTCACGAGACAGAGCCCTGCTAAACTGTTTTAAATGACAGACAACATAAACGTTGACATACCTTTGTAATATAAAATTTTTTCAAACCATCCAAAAACGAAGTAAAAATTGAAGATACTTGGGGCTTCAGAGCATGTCCTACAGAGAAGATTGAAACAAGAAGACTGTCATTCACTGCCATAATGTTTGGCCAATAAGCCAACACAACAGTAAAAGCCATAGAGTACAAGTACATTAGCTAGCAAAAACGTGCAGATAAAGTGAAACACTAGGTATATAATTAACTAGACATTGGTGTTTGTGAACAGACAACACACAGTATCATCCCTTTAGAAACCTAAGGAGCTAAACACCCTAAATACACAGCCGTCAATTAGAGGGGGTAGTGCAGACTGGGGTGATGGCTCAACCATCCATGTACAGTAGCTCCTTAAACAATCAGATAAATCGACTGACTTCACATACTTCTCTGGAAAGGGTAACTGTTTAATGGAAATACAGTTAACAATGAATCAGGAGAAAACCCACTAAACAAACCTGGATTTCTACTATGAAAGATAAAAGGATACGATCAATGGATTTTTGAATAGGCAGACAGGGAAGCAATTAGGAAATCTCAATGTGCCGTACTAAATATGCCTCTTCTCGCTTTACTTCTAACATCATTAGAGCAAAATCCTTTCTTTTCATCTTGAGGACATCAATATATCTATAGCTGTATTCATTTTACAAATTCAGGCCCCTCATATTGAGCTTACTCTCAGGCGTTTCAAAATGTTGAAATGCCTGACCGGCTCATTGAGAAGACTGAGATAATTAGGGAGCCAAGACAAACATTAAAAGCCCATGCAGTGGAAGTTATTATATGGTTCTGTATTTTAGCTGTTAGCAAAAACCCAGGAGACACTTCATCCTGCCTGCTTAGCGCCAACAAGTGCAAACATTGTAGAAATCCCGAAAATACATTGCAAGTAACCAAGTAATGAGGTCCCAAGGGAAGCACACAGTTTCTAAGGGTGTCTGCTTGAGGTGAAACTCTAATATTCACTTTAAGAATGTGTTAGAAAAACCGCATGAAACAAAAGATAATTCAAAAAGTAACTTTTTTCTCGTTAAGTTAAAACCTAAGAGTATGTATGTTTTATAAGAAAATGTGACCAAGCACAATGTAAATAGGCTATTGTGTAAGTTTGGGTGAAAAGGTTTGCGAAAAAATCGTTCTGGAAAACCAATTGAGGGGGTCAACACATGAACACATCAGAAAAACACGGGAAACACTGCTATCACTTGTAGTCTACCACCCAGCAGGGTGTTTAAATTAAAAAAGGGGTCTCCCATTCTGTTTAAAACTGTTAATTTAAAGTAAGGTCAGAAATTGATCTGTTAAAGACTAAGGGCCAGATTAATCAAGTTTTTAAACCAAAGTCCAAAATGCACCATTTTTTGTCAGGCCACTAAAAAAAAAAAAAAAAAAAAAAAAAAAGTCCCCTGCCACAATGGAGGTGTGCAGTGAGGTCTTCCATCCTAATGAAGAATTTACCAGTGAGATCCCAGTGCAGCCCCAATGCAATGATTAACAGCCTGGAAATCCCATGATGTGGGTCTTTCAGCGAGTTCTAGATTAATTACATACAGGACAATACTGACAGCTTTGTACTGCACGTCCACCTCAGGCCATGCACTGTTATGATGCAGGTTTTCAAATTTAAATGGATTCAATGTTTACTGTATAGATTATACATAGTAGAGGTTTTCAATAACAACATAAGACATGTTTTTACCAATGTTTACATACTATGAGTGGCAATTTCATTATAGATTAAAGTACTTAGAGTTTCTTATAATGTCTTAGTAAAATGTATTTTTACTAACCGACAAGTATTATTCATGAAATCCTTGATCACATTTGTAAAAATACTAATGATTTAAACTAGACTCTTATTATTATTATTGTCAACAACATAAATAATAGGTACTCGATTCATTAAACACACACACACAACTTAAAATACAAAAAAAACCCATAAAAGTCTTACCAAACTGAAATTGTTCATTGTCCATTAATCGAATAGAGGCCGGAGCACATCTCTGTTTAAATAGAATATGATACTCAATTATAACAAACAGTCTGTCATTAAACACACTAAAGCGTTCATAATTTTCAAAAGCAAGTAAAGTATTCTAATTTCATTATTATTATTATTATTATTATTATTATTATTATTATTATTATTATTATTATTATTATTATTATTTATTTCTTACCAGACGCCCTTATCCAGGGCGACTTACAATTGTTACAAGATATCAAATTATTTTTTTTTACATACAATTACATTATTTTTACTATTTGTCCTTAAACACTCTTAGGGTATATGATAAGATACATAGATCTGATTAATGATCTGACTAACAAAATATCAATATATAGAAGACTGCTAATTTAGTTTGAAACACAATGTCAAAATCAGTTATATGTAATGTTTTCATAGAGTTGCATAAGAATCTCAGTTTCCCATTTAGATTTTTGGTTTACTATTAATGGAATGGTTTATTAGAATTAAGAATGTAAAATCACAAAAGATACATTTAAACAATCCCATAGCATTTTTTAAACAAGCTTTAGATTACAGAAGATTACCCTCTAATAAACCTGTGCAAAACATAGTGATTTATTATGGATTAATGCAGGCAATTCTGAACCTTAAGAAGCTACGTATTAACAAGGACTAAATCCCATGCATTTTGAAAATAAATTATGCTTAGGGGGGCACAGGGGGGCCCCTCTCCAGAGAGTATTTCATGTTTTTTGGAAGCATTCAGAGAACCATCCCAATAACACACAGGAAAATGATCAATAACTTAATTGTACACTGGCAAGAACAAGCGAGGCTGGCGCTTAATTTATCCTTCTTGCAGTAATGACTAAATTCCACCGAGACCGGGTTGTCCAAGACCACACAAATCTCAACAGCTTAATGGTCAATAATGGTTTCATCTGTGATTCGGCTTCACCGGTTACAGCAGTTTTAGTAAAAATTGGCTGAACGTCTTCATGAAGTTGGAGACTGCATTGAGTCCTGTCAATTACAACGATCAAACTGATCTGCCGATTGTATTACAAGGTTGTGAACCGCCAGCGAGTAATACATTGATCTATGGCACAACATTTTCTTATCCAGTCTCATGGCCTTACTTAATGCTTGAATCGTTACATCTTAAAATCACACAGGACCATAACTCTGCCTATAGTTTGGCGAGTGACTGCAAACCACATTATCCAATGGCTGCATTATAGGTTTTCATGTACTGTCACTGCTGGGGCTATCCCAGGTCTGTGGATAAATAGAGATGGAACATGTATCCCAGTATTCTCTTAGTTATACGAATGCATTCAATTAATAGAATACAGTTATCCTTTGCTCTTGCTAGGATGTGCTGGACCCCATCATGGTAAGAGTTATCCCCATGTGCTCTGCACACCAGATACACTAGTAATTAGAGGGTTAAAACCAAATTCAATCTGTCTATTTATTCACACATTTTAAATAAATAAATGTAAATGCAGTCTGGGTGTGTGTTTTTGTGTCCATGTGTTTCATCGTTACTTAGATTTCAAAGTAAACCCCTGAGCCACTGAGACGCAAGATGTTTTACATTTTCAGAGAGAAGTGATGGTATTTGTTAAGGAACTGAAGTTATGTAGGGTTTCCTGGTGCCCTTATTAAAGTTAAAAGAGTAGAAGTAGCAATTACAATTCCGTTGCCTTTAGCCTGGGCTAGCAGATGCTCAGATGTCATGGCACATGGTTACTTTAACATAAACCCCAGACCATAAAGGAAATACTAGAACTGGATCATGACATTTTAATTGTCACACACAAGCATATTAAAAAGACAGCTCTGCTGTTCCTTACCTGCTTTGCTACTTCCCTTAAACAGGCCACTCCCTGGTCGAAGTTGGGAAAGACCACAGAGCCATACTTCTGATACTCTGGAATCGGTCTTATTTTTATAGTGACCTCTGTAACAACACCCAGCGTTCCTGAATGAAACAAATTGCAATAGTTCAGACAAACAATAGGGGGATTTGAAATCATTTCTCGGTCAAGAAAGATTTCCCCAGACCATTTTCTATCAAATCAAACACATTTTAATTCTGTCATGTCATGAGTTAACAAATAGATATCACCAAATTGTACGCTTTGGTGCATTAGCATTAATATTCTTCAACATTTAATACACGTCTCTACCCTACTGAGCAGATTTCACTCTACACTAGGGGTAATAATACTTGGGATTTATTGACAGAAAAAAACAAAAGGAAGTAAATAGAAGGCAGCAGATACACATTAGAGGTAATTTATTAGCTCAGTGAGCAATCCTGCTGCCCCTTGAACTGCAGCAGCAGTGAAGCGCGCTCTCTCTGTGGCTTCAGGCCTCAGATCAAATGTTCAGCCACTGCTGCAATTTCCAGGGCACTGTGCCATTTAATTGCAGTCTGTCTTTATACTATTAATAAAAATATCAGTTCATCCATTAACTGAACTACAGTACACCCATTTTATTAAACAAGCCAGGTTTAAACATGTATTTGTCTTTGTAACATTTTGCCATTTTAAAATCAAACAAAGAGTGCACCATCGCAGGCGATCAAGCCATTTCCACACAGAAAAGCCTTAGTGACAAGGTATATTTAATATCTCCCAATTAAAATTGCATTACTCACAATACACTAAATGCAACTTAACTTGCAGATAAACTGTCTGTAGTTGATGTAAAAAAAAAAAAAAAAGGCAGAAAAACATCAGTATAATTATAATGTTTTTACTCGGAAGAGCTTCACATTGTTTCACATTTCAGTATGTTTGTTTATCATACCTTTTCCCAAGGGAGCTAAATATTGATAGAGATGGTCAATGGCATGGCAATACTAGAACAGCAAAATGGATTATGGTATTTTTTAAATTACTGCTAAAGTCTGTGCCAGGGGCCACTCTAACTGTAATGCCTAGATATACTCATAGGAGGCTGTGTGGTCCAGTGGTTAAAGAAACGGGCTTCAAATCCCACCTCAGCCACTGACTCATTGTGTGACCCTGAGCAAGTCACTTAACCTCCTTGTGCTCCCTCTTTCGGGTGAGACGTAGTTGTAAGTGACTCTGCAGCTGATGCATAGTTCACACACCCTAGTCTCTGTAAGTCGCCTTGGATAAAGGCGTCTGCTAAATAAACACATAATAATAATATTTCATATACTCTGCTTAGATTTTTGTAATCAAAGCTGGGGACTTTGCTAATGTATAGCGTGATACTAAAAGAAGGGGATCCACACACAACTCACACAAAACACAAAATCTGGATATGGTTTTAGGTAAGCTGTTGCACGTAGACATGTCTTTGATAATGGGATTCACAGTAAAACAGCACAACTAAATACTTTTAATGTAGGCCCAGTTACAGAGCATGCACCAAGTGCAACACAGTCTGTAAATAACACTGAAAAGGTAGGTCTCCAAGCTCTTCATCCACAGCACAGATTTATAAAAAAAAAAAAAAAACTTTCATAACTGAACTGATCACTCAATCAGCCATCATTACAGTGAAAGTTTCACCAAATTCAGAGGGTGCAGTCCTGAAGATCTGGCTTTCATTAGCTTAACTACGGAGGACAGACACACACATTAGCAGGCCACAATGACCTAGATTCTTAAACACTCTAAAACAATGGCTAGGGAATGCTCATACCACATTTCATCACTATTGGATGAATGGTTTTTAAGATGCAGTAGTAGATACACATGCATATACAAAAGGCTCTCCTTGTCATACATTATTCATAAGCAGATTTTCTGCTAGTGTGTCTTCTTTCACAGCCACCTATCATTTAAAAAAAAAAAAAAAAAAAAAAATGTTGTTACATTCCCTGCATGCAAGATTATTTACCAAAAACTGAGTGAGATAAACCTTCACTGTCATCACAAACTCCAACAGTGAAACTCATTACTGATATGAACATTTGGAGTACAACTACAATAATTACACATAAACAACTGGAAAGCCACAGCCATTAGCACAGTTGCTGCGGGTGCTGTGTGTTAATGAGCCATTAATATGACACTCCACGCTGCTCTCTAGTGGCCTAACTGCTGAATGTAATCCCTCATTACTCTTGAGATCCCATGCCCCTGCCTCAGGGTCTGTAGTTCAATAATATTTTGTTAACAAAAAATAAATAAAATGTCCAACAACAAATGATGCATTGTTTCTGCTTCAGTGGGTAATTGCTCTCTTCTCCAGAACCGTTTTGCTTTAATAGCCAACATGCCCAAAGTACTAGGAAGTTGTTGACTGAAGATTACCAAACAGAATTACACTGGACTATTTCCCATTCTCTATTTCTGAACATTGAACAGTCCTTTAGTATTTACCCCTGTGTTACAGCAATTGTGAATTGTTAATTAAAGAAGGTATAAAAATAGCAGGTTGCAGATGTTTTCTGCACATCACTGCAACCATCTTTGTTTTCCCCCCCACTTGCTTTAATTTTCTCTTTGATTCTTGAGGACGCTGACCAACTGAGGGGCAAAGCGGCTTCAAAGTGATGGAAAACTTGAAATGACCTCAGCTATCCGGAGGCCAACAGGGTGCAAAGAAGGGTAAACGATGGAAAATATTATAAACAGCCACAAGGGTATCTATCTTACAAAAAAAGCTGCACATAATTGAGGGGCACTACAGTTCTAAGCAGCCGTAAGAAAAGGAATGCCTATTTAATAAAAAAAAAAAGCGTTTATTGTTTTCATTCATAACATTGTCCACAATGAAAGATGCAGTAGCACAGAAAACATGTTTTTAAAAAGAAAACAAAAACAAACAAAAAAACCCCAAAGAATTCAATCTGAATTGTAAACGTTTACCTTTCAAGTTTGTGCAAACTACACAGTCAATTGTTTATGGTTACTTTATTTGACCAATTTAAATTGAAAATGGGATTATTCATGTCTAAAAATCCAATAATAGCCAGAGACACAGCAATCAGAAAACTCAATACTGGGGATTTTATCAGTCAGCAAAACCCTTACCAAGAATGCTGTGCTTTGTCACCGGGGGGTAAAATGTAATAGATTATTAATCTGATTTATGTTCACCTTGCTTTAATAAAAGCGGCTTTAATTTGCTATGGAAAATTAAACACATAAAAAGCAATGCAGTAAAAAATGGGTTTTGACAGCAACATAGTTCAAAAGCATTTCTACTGCGTTACCATCAGATCTTTTTAATTAGAGGAAGTTAAGGATCTTGATACTGTACACACAGCTTTGTTGTAATAGTTACATTTTGAAGACATACATTAAAACTGTAAAACAGTAATACAATATATTGCAAGTACATTGGGACATTCTTTAGCAGAAGTGGTTATATGTTTCACAATTCTTGATGACCTGCAGATGCATTTCGGACCACTGAAGCCGGAATCTTCAGTCACTTTAGTCAGGAAGTTATTAGAAATATTCATGCAATATGCAACACTTTAAAAACACACAGAGAATCAATCAAGTTTACAAAAGACAACAAATTATCTTTTGAGCAGAGCTAATGAATATGTATATATTTGCCTAGAATGGAAGATTCATGTTCTGTGAGCATAAATACAACCCAGATTATATTTTGATGTGTCATTTCATAGAACTTCAATGGCTTTGAGTCTGGAAATCATAATGTACTGTAAAAATGTGGAAATGTTTTCAAAACGGGAAGAATTGCATTACTGAAGCAAAAACAAAAGTCTGTATTATAGTAAATACAATTTCGTAGCATTTCCTTTTGTGTGGCTGTGGCAAAGTGGCTTGCAGTGTACAGGTGCAGGAGTGATGCACTGATTAACCCTTTGGTGCCCTATGTCGGACCAGGACCGACATTACAATTTTTCCTTTCCGTCACTTTTTCTCCTGAAAAAGCAAAGATATCTGAGCAATAGACATAGTCCCTTCACCACAGACATAACACGGACATAAACAAACAAGATAGCTGTTTCCACATCCAGCGCTCAAAGAAAATAATGATTTGGATAGCATTATTGAGGAGTTTGGCGATAAAATGAGTAACCAGGAGATGATTTATCAGTATGCAGTACTATGAAGAGGTATGTGATAAATACAGTGAACAAGGAGTGGGGCAGGGCTGGAGATGCAGTACTGAGTGTCCTGTTGATATGCAGTGCCTTTTAAACCTGTTTTACTGCGACTAAAATTACTTTTAAACAGCACATGAAAAACAAACAGCTTGTGTGAAAATAAATTGGACCTGATGCGCCTGACAGGCGCTGAATAAATTGACCACAAAGGGTTAAATGAAAAGGCAGACAACGGTAATCCAAGTGCAAGCAGTTTGATTTATAATCCAGGTCAGGTGACCGTAAATAATATTTCCCAGGCAATACCCAGCAATGGGTATTGCACTGTTTTAAATAATGAAATTACAGTTCCAAACAATAAACACAGTCAATAGCACAAACACAATACACAAACACGGTCACCAGTCCTGGGTGAGTGCTGCAGTGCTCGTGGTGCTATAATACAATTTATTGTGGTAACAAGTGAAGTGCTGTCTGGGTTGGTGCGGGCCTCTGGCGACAGCTCCGGATGTGTTTAGCCGTCTACTAAATTACAAGCAACAATTGAAGACAAAACAAAACAAACACTCACGATACGATTTCACAAAACACAGGTCCTTCCAGGTTGTTCTTTAACCAAAACGAAGAAACAGATTACGTCGCTTCATCCCCTTTTTATACTGTCACACATGACCCCTTGGTAGCGATTGCAGCCGCTCCTCTAATCCTGGCTGCCATCATTCCTTCGGGTCGATGAGTCAGTGCACCGAAGCTCCGCCACCTTTCCAGATGACCGACTTCCTTTTAACCCTGGGAATGAATTGTCAGGCCAAACAGACCAGGGTACTCTGTCACAGTGGCACATAATACCAATATCCAAGCACCCAAGATTCTTATTGCAAGAATCATTGAATTTAATAGCAACATCAATACAATCCTATAAAACTTTCAAGACATGCTGCTGTTTTTTTTTTCAGTGCACTTTCGTAGCAAATACTGAAATCTTGAGAGATTATAAGCATGCTTCTTAAATGTCAGAGTGTTGAGCGAGGGGGTTTTCAATCAAAGAGATTACCGCAGGGACTAGCTTGCTTTGTGTCCCCTAGCAAGCTCCAATCCTCAAACAGACTTCTCGACTGACAAGGAATACAAACATTGCAATGCACACAGTTTGTCTGAAATCTCCGGGTTACAGAGGGGGAGAACAGCTAATGATTAGGTGTTTTTTTTTTTTAGTATTTTCCTTGCATCCTGAAAACTAATAAAAATTGATTTAAGGTCAGCTAACAAAGTTACTTTTTTTTTTTTTAACTGCATTGTATTTAATGCCAACATATACAAAAATAGACAATTGAAAGCTGTGTTCAAATATTTAGTCAAAGTGTTTTAGGATCTACAACATTTTATATTGAGCAGGCTAATAGCTGCAGGCAGATGTTTAACATTACCATGGCAGTAGAAGCTCTACTGAGTCCAGAATCCCCTAATTAAGCTGGAAGGAGTTGGCATATGGCAGTGTTCTCTGTTGGGTCAGAAAAAGGGCAAAACTGCACAAAAAAGGGCAGTCGTGTAACTGGTAACACAAACGGCACATTTCCCTCATTATAGAACGAAAAGGTCTATAATGATCAGCATTCCACATGCCTGTCAGAAGGATTGAAAAACTGTTGGCTAATTCAGTGTATCTTTATTAAAATTTGGTACGACCTACTGAGGATTTATCATAGCTTCAAGTTTTCATAGCATAGTTTTGGGGAAGTTCTGGGAGATATTCACTTTTCCACTTCTTTCAAAAGATCAGTTTCAACAGAGGCCTGGCTTGACTGGATTCCAAACAAAAAGATCTGGTCTTTGTTAAAATAAATAAAACAAAATTTTCATTTCATGCTACTTAAGCAAATAATATTAAAAAAGTGTATACACTTCATATGGTCTGTTCAGTGGTATAAAAATAAAACATAAGAAATACCTTCTGATCCCATAATAAAGTGATAAATATCAGGGCCTGTAGACATCCGTGGTCCTTGACAGCTTTTCTCTATCACACCTCTAGGTG
Organism: Acipenser oxyrinchus oxyrinchus; assembly: GCA_030684275.1. NCBI lineage: Eukaryota > Metazoa > Chordata > Actinopteri > Acipenseriformes > Acipenseridae > Acipenser > Acipenser oxyrinchus. The sequence continues at coordinate 13,893,469 of CM060257.1, read as the reverse complement.
TCACCATTCTTATGTGAACAACCTGCCCAACAGGAAAAAAAAACACTAAGATTAAAAAGCAGTACTGTGAATAGGCTCCATTCATGTATTTTCAAATGCTCAACAAATACCTTTTTTTTTTACAACATGGTGGACTATTCCATAACAAACAACATTTCATCAATAGCCAAGAAATTAGAACACTGTTTTAAGAGCTGCTCGCAGGAGGTGGTGAGGATATTTTCAAAGATTTTGAAATTGTAATTTGCTCCATCTGTTTCTAACTGCATCCCCTTTGAGTGGTGTGTTTGTTTAATCTTTTTTTATTTTTTTTTATTTTTATTTAAAACATGCTACTTCTTATGCATTACAACTAAAGTTCATGTTTTCAGTACTTTTTTTATTACCCTTTTCAGTGTTTATATCTTAAAAATTAAGAATTAGATAGATACAATTTGGTGTTTCTCAGGGCTTTACTTAGGATAAACACAGCAAACAAAGAAACACTTTGTATTTGTATGCGTTTAGATTTAGGTTTTAATGGTAGGTTATGTATTCATTTTAATAATATTTGAGGACTGTATGTGTATTGTATTTTGTATTGCGTAAAAAGCTGTCACTTGATTGTGTGTGCTTGCTATCCAGGACCCCCTGGTTAATGAGATGATGCATCTCCAGGGTTTTTATCCATAATACCACTAGCTTAGATGAACTAGTAATGAACACATGTAATCAACACAAGCAAGGTCAAAACTGGTTGAGAGCCTATGCAGTGTGTTAGCTTCATTAATACAGGGGCTTCAGTTTAAAAAAACACCCCTAATTAAACTTACCAAGTCTTCAATGTTTCCGTAGATGTTCTTCTTCATGCCAGAGGCTCTGGTGGCCACCCAGCCCCCGAGTGTGCTGAACTCCATTGAGTCTGGCTCATGGCCTGTGCAGTAACCACTCTCGTTGAGCTAGGGATGGAAAATCAGGAGTATAAAAAGCCCAAATACTTCTAAAAGATCAATCAATTCCCCAGTTATTACATGAACAAATGTGCAGAACTGTACAGATGTTATTATTCAACAGCTTCGCGATATTTGCCAAAATATGGCATTAACACCTTATGAATAGGGGTGAGACGATTCATTGTGTATCGATGCATTGCGATACTTTACAACACCTTTGTGTATTGTGTATCGCGATACAAGCTTGAAATGAGTAGCTAATACTCCACATTTATTAAACTGTAAAGCCCCGGTCACACCTGGAACGGTAACGATAACCATAACCATAAATTGTTTATGGAGCGGTCACAATAGAACGAAAAAGGGCTGTATTGTACAGCAAATGTCAATCAACTTTTTAGTACACGCCCACTTTTATTTCCAGCAAGATGAGGGACAGGGATGAGGAACATTAAGAAATACTCCTGTTGTATTAGATCAGGGATTTTCAACCATGGGTACATGTACCCCTGGGGGTACTTCTAAGGGTCATAGGGGGTATGCAGGATGACTCAGAAATGCACAAATAAAAATGAAAGTAATAGAAAATAATGATTTATTTTTATTAACAGTATTATATATTCTCTAAACCACAATGTATACTTATTTAATCTTTGTTTAGCAGCTCAAATAAATAAATAAATAAATAAATAAATAAATAAACATAATCTATCACGTCCACATTTTCCACCTTTACATATGCACAATTTCGAATGCGTGGATTTCCACTCTGATATATAGCGATGAAGCAGGTGTCTGGCGATTGTGCCTATTGAGAACGCTCTGTGCTGCTCATGATCTTAGCTGTTTTCAACATGTCGTATCAGTGAAACACAATGTTTCTGCGTTTAGAAGTATAAATGCTCTGGTATATGTTTCTGGGGTTAGATACATTTCTTACAGCACCAGTAAACTGAAGGAAAACACAAGAGTCAGAACGTGCAAAGCGACAGAAAGTTATACAGAGTCCCTTTGGATAATTTTTATGCTGGCTTTAATAGTCAACCAACAGTTACTATTGCCACAATAAAACATTGTTACCCAACAAAATGTGGTCATTTCAAAACAAATTTACAATAAAAAGAGAGCACACAAAGAAGTACATTATAATTGAATGATCATTTTCAGAATGTTCTACAAGGATGTAAAATGCAATTGATTTTGTAATTCACATTCTCCTTGTTTATGAGTGTACAGTTTATGAATAAGGTGTGTGCACTTGTGTCTCATCACCATCAACAAATGGCGATTCCTAAGATCAAGGGATTCAGACTATATCAATATGGAGTATTCACAGCAACAAGGCAACATTTCTACACTGCAATGCCAATATATTAGGAGGATAGAATAGAGGTTTACCTTTAGAAAACACTTTTCAAACACATTGCTTTCCAGCCTTGACAGTTTAATTTCATAACCTGAACATGCTTCATCAACATTCACAAATATTTTGTTTTAAAGGAGTAAAATATAAAATAAAAGCCCAATTAAATTACAGAACATACTTAAAAAGAAAAAAAAAAAAATCTTGCCACAGCACTTACTCAAGTATTCAGACCCCTGACCAATTCTCTCATATTACTGAATTACAAATGGTACATTGAAATTTCGTTCTGTTTGATATTTTATTTTAAAACACTGAAACTCAAAATCAATTATTGTAAGGTGACATTGGTTTTATGTTGGGAAATATTTTTCAGAAAAATAAACTGAAATATCTTGCTTGCATAAGTATTCAACCCCCACATATTAATATTTGGTAGAGCCACCTTTCGCTGCAAAAACAGCTTTAAGTCTTTTGGGGTAAGTATGTACCCACTTTGCACACAGTGTCGGAGTGATTTTGGCCCATTCTTCTTGGCAGATTTGCTCCAGGTTGTTCAGGTTGGTTGGACGACGCTTGTGGACCGCAATGAGATTGAGATCAGGACTTTGACTGGGCCACTGTAGGACATTCACCATTTTGTTCTTGAGCCGCTCCAAAGTAGCTTTGGCCTTGTGCTTGGGATCATTGTCCTGCTGAAAGGTGAATTACCTCCCAAGCTTCAGTTTTTTAGCAGACTTAAGCAGGTTCTCTTGCAGTATTTCCCTGTATTTTGCTCCATCCATTCTTCCTTCAATTTTAACAAGATGCCCAGTCCCTGCTGATGAGAAGCATCCCCACAGCATGATGCTGCCACCACCATACTTCACTGTAGGGATGGTGTGTCTTCAGGCATGGGCAGTGTTAGGTTTGCGCCACATATAGAGCTTTGAGTTTTGGCCAAAAAGCTCTATCTTGGGTCTCATCTGACCACAAAACCTTTTCCCACATTGCAGCTGGGTCACTCTCATGCTTTCTGGCAAACTCCAGACGTGCTTTCAGATGGTACTTTTTGAGTAACAGCTTCTTTCTTGCCACCCTCCCATACAGGCCAGTGTTATGCAGAGCTCTTGATATGGTTGACTGGTGCACCATTACTTCACTCTCAGCCACTGAACTCTGTAGCTCCTTCAAAGTGATTGTTGGCCTCTCTGTGGCTTCTCTCACAAGTCTCCTTCTTGTTTGAGCGCTGAGTTTTGAGGGACGGCCTTTTCTTGGCAGTGCCTGGGTGGTGTGATGCAGCTTCCTCGTTAGGGCAATTTCTTTCATCGGTGTAAACTGGGAGCTTCCACAGCACAGGGGTTGAATACTTATGCAAGCAAGATATTTCAGTTTTTTATTTTTCTTAAAAATATTTCCCATCATAAAACCAGTGTCACCTTACGATAATTTATTTTGAGTTTCAGTGTTTTAAAATAAAATATCAAACAGAACGAAATTTCAATGTACTATTTGTAATTCAGTTATATGAGAGAATTGGTCAGGGGTCTGAATACTTTTGCAAGGCACTGTATATATATATATATATATATATATATATATATATATATATATATATATATACACACACATACAGAGTCAAACTTGCTCATGTGACCACCTTTATTTAGCGACCACCTTGTCTAAGTGACCACTTTAAATTCTTACCAATGATATTTGTGCTTTTATTTAACTGTCTAACGCGACCAGTGACCACAATTTTCTTACCCAGCAACGGACTCAAACCCGTATTAAGCACCTGTATTAAGCACCCTTATACAGAGTTACTGTTAAGAAAAATATGGTTAAATGGTACGTCCTAAATTCAATAGAATTTTTTGCCTGTAATCGCTAAAACAACAGTGCTCTCTTGTAAACGAAGAGAGAAAACATGGATAAACAAAAGGTCCTCCCTAGATGACAGAATTAAAGTTATTAAACTTATAAAGACAGTAAGTGCCAGTAAAAACTGCTGAAAAAGTTATCACTAGAAATACACACATACAGCATTTTGAAACGGAAAGTACTAGGGCCTGAAGTTTCAGGTTTTTATTTTTGTTCACGTGACCGTGTTTTGAGCCGAATTAATATCTTAATTAAGCTGTCAATTACAAGACAAAGTCGCTTTTTTTTACCTTGATGTCCTGATTGACTTGATGATTCTGTTTTCACCTTCTTCATTATTCGAACACTAGAGCAAGCAATGACATTAATCACTTCCCCCAGATGCTACTTTAACTTGCATTTCGTTCTCGCACTTGCCTGGGAACTAGGTAGCTTCCAATATGTTCGTTTCGTGTTGTGTTGTTCTTTCCCGCTAATTTAACAGAATGTTCTGGTAATTTGGATGTGGCGGCTTAAGACTTAATGGCAAACTGTTGAAAGGAAAATAAACACCAAAAAATTCAAGCCATACTTATGAAAACAATGTGGCGGTAACCGAAAAAGATCTTATGCTGGCGTTGGTTTCAGGATGCAATGAATCAACACGTACCTGAAAGGCAGACACAGGCATTGAAATCTGAAAGGATTGAAAACATTTTGTGTGACCTGAGACAGGCAAGCATTCATTACTTCCACAAAATAATTTGTTTTGTAAATGCATTATCTTAATGAATGTTATTAAATTACATACTTCCATATTACATCTTCTGGCTTTTACAGTGTGTGTAAGACATACATAATTACAGGAAAGCATGTCAGAGACAAATAGAAAATTTAAGAAACCACCTATTAGACTGTCCCTTAAGAGTCTCTTAATACAGGTTTGACTACATACATACATACATACATACATACATACATATAATCAATGCCTACCATACTATCTTTAAAAGACTAAATGAATCTCGTTCAAGTTCATTCACTACATATAATATCCCATTCAGTAATATAACCATTGCTGTTTTCAGCATTGCAACTTGCTAACAAGACGTAAGAACATATTTATTAGGAATCAAAACAATACCCTAATTTAAAGCAGTTTGTTTAATTCATATACTGTAGCTTTACTGGGAGCTCAATTAGACACATGGGTTACAGATTCAGGTCTAATGAAGTACCTGAGAAAACCTAGACTGTTATATAAAAGGCAGTCGTACAGTACTTCCAGTCATGCAACAAAATAGCATGAGCAAAAGACACTGTTCTTTCCATTAAAACAATCACATTGCATTTATACTGGGTATAATATTGGCATGAAAGTAAGAATAATGTATCCAAAAAGAAGTCTATGGAGAATGAAAACAATGCATTCCAAAAATGTGCCAATAAATATGTCATAAAAAAACACACAAGCAGGCCAACTAAACTCTTCCATTATCCATCCTCTTTAACTGAAAATGAGACGTGCAGGAAGCCTACAGACCAGGATCAAAACAGCCCAGCCATGGTTTATAATTTTCTCAAGGAAGGATGAGTTTTAATGTTAAGCCATCTGGTAGATGAAATGGAGCTTTCTATATACAATACCGACATCTATTTGAGATGCAGAACACACATTCCTGTACATCAAACAGGCTGTAGCTTTCCATTTTTCTGAATTAGTTTGATGGAGCCATCTGTTCTGCACCTGAGTTTCAATCAATGCCCTTCAACATTCTGCCAAGTGAGGTAATGCACCCACATTTTCCCCGGGACTACTGTTACATAATCACCACTTGCTTCCCTCACTACCAGTTTTCACCTCTTTGTATTCAATAGAAGCCGACTCAATATTTATACTCAATAAATATTCCTTTATGTTTGCAATTTTAGAATTCAGGAATTCTGCAGTGAATACAAAATCAGAACTGATATACACAAAGGGACATAAATCCAATATATATGGTGGCTGAAGGCCTTCAGATCCTCAATTAAAAATAAAAAAAAAGAATTATATATATATTTTTTTTTTAATTGGGGATCTGAAGGCCTTCAGCCACCATCCGTCCCCCGATTGCCTCGGACTTAAAAAAACAACCGTATGCTTGAAGACCAAAATGGGTCAGTGTAGTCGAATACATGAAAATAAAAAAACAAAAACTATTCGAATAGCATATCATATATTTGAGTATGCGAAAAGCCTTATATATTACCTACTAGTAGAAGCAAACACATCTTTCTTTTTAGATGGTGACACTTGACAAGTCAGTCTTAAACCCTAAGTCAGACATTATTTGCATATTAAACCCAAGGAACCTAATTAATTATGAAATGCTTGTAACAGCAACATTCTACAGTAAACATTCTATAGTATTCTGACCAAATCCCCAACTCCATTTGCAGAAATGCAGCCCCAAACTTGCAAGGAACCTCCACCATGCTTCACTGTTGCCTGCAGACACTCATTCGTGTACGCTCTCCAGCCCTTTGGCGAACAAACTGCCTTCTGCTACAGCCAAATATTTCAAATTTTGACTCATCAGTCCAGAGCACCTGCTGCCATTTTTCTGCACCCCAGTTCCTGTGTTTTCGTGCATAGTTGAGTCAGCTGGCCTTGTTTCCACGTCGGAGGTATGGCTTTTTGGCGCAAGTCTTTCATGAAGGCCACTTCTGACCAGACTTCTCCAGACAGTAGATGGGTGTACCAGGGTCCCACTGTTTTCTGCCAGTTCTGAGCTGATGGCACTGCTGGACATCTTCCGATTGAAGGGAAGTAAGCATGATGTGTCTTTCATCTGCTGCAGTAAGTTTCCTTGGCCGACCACTGCGTCTCACGGTCCTCGAAGTTGCCCGTTTCTTTGTGCTTCTTCAAAGAGCTTGGACAGCACATCTGGAAACCCCTGTCTGCCTTGAAATTTCTGCCTGGGAGAGACCTTGCTGATGCAGTATAACTACCTTGTGTCTTGTTGCTGTGCTCAGTCTTGCCATGGTGTATGACTTTTGACAGTAAACTGTCTTCAGCAACCTCACCTTGTTAGCTGAGTTTGGCTGTTCCTCACCCAGTTTTATTCCTCCTACACAGCTGTTTCTGTTTCAGTTAATGATTGTGTTTCAACCTACATATTGAATTGATGATCATTAGCACCTGTTTGGTATAATTGTTTAATCATACACCTGACTATATGCCTACAAAATCCCTGACTTTGTGCAAGTGTACCTAGAAGAATTGATGCTGTTTTGAAGGCAAAGGGTGGTCACACCAAATATGGATTTGATTTAGATTTTTCTTCTGTTCACTCACTTTGCATTTAGTTAATTGATAAATATAATCTATTAACATGTCTATTTTTAAAAGCATTCTTACTTTACATCATTTTTCACACCTGCCTAAAACTTTTGCACAGTACTGTATATATATATATATATATACAGTACTGTGCAAAGTCAGGTGAAAAATGCTGTAAATAAGAATGCTCAAAATAGACATGTTAATAGATTATATTTATCAATTAACTAAATGCAAAGTGAGTGAACAGAAGAAAAATCTAAATCAAATCCATATTTGGTCTGACCACCCTTTGCCTTCAAAACAGCATCAAACATCAATTCTTCTAGGTACACTTACACACAGTTTTTGAAGGAACTCGGCAGGTAGGTTGGCCCAAACATCTTGGAGAACTAACCACAGTTCTTCTGTGGATTTAGGCAGCCTCAGTTGCTTCTCTCTCTTCATGTAATCCCAGACAGACTCAATGATGTTGAGATCAGGCTCTGTGGGGGCCATACCATCACTTCCAGGACTCCTTGTTCTTCTTTACGCTGAAGATAGTTCTTAATGACTTTCGCTGTATGTTAGGGGTCATTGTCATGCTACAGAATAAATTTGGGGCCAATCAGATGCCTCCTGATGGTATTGCATGATGGATAAGTATCTGCCTGTACTTCTCAGCATTGAGGAGACCATTAATTCTGACCAAATCCCCAACTCCATTTGCAGAAATGCAGCCCCAAACTTGCAAGGAACCTCCACCATGCTTCACTGTTGCCTGCAGACACTCATTCGTGTACCGCTCTCAGCCCTTGGTGAACAAACTGCCTTCTGCTACAGCCAAATATTTCAAATTTTGACTCATCAGTCCAGAGCACCTGCTGCCATTTTTCTGCACCCCAGTTCCTGTGTTTTCATGCATAGTTGAGTCGCTTGGTCTTGTTTCCACGTCGGAGGTATGGCTTTTTGGCGCAAGTCTTCCATGAAGGCCACTTCTGACCAGACTTCTCCGGACAGTAGATGGGTGTACCTGGGTCCCACTGTTTTCTGTCAGTTCTGAGCTGATGGCACTGCTGGACATCTTCCGATTCTTGAAGGAAGTAAGCATGATGTGTCTTTCATCTGCTGCAGTAAGTTTCCTTGGCCGACCACTGCGTCTCACGGTCCTCAACGTTGCCCGTTTCTTTGTGCTTCTTCAAAAGAGCTTGGACAGCACCATCTGGAAACCCCTGTCTGCCTTGAAATTTCTGCCTGGGAGAGACCTTGCTGATGCAGTATAACTACCTTGTGTCTTGTTGCTGTGCTCAGTCTTGCCATGGTGTATGACTTTTGACAGTTAACTGTCTTCAGCAACCTCACCTTGTTAGCTGAGTTTGGCTGTTCCTCACCCAGTTTTATTCCTCCTACACAGCTGTTTCTGTTTCAGTTAATGATTGTGTTTCAACCTACATATTGAATTGATGATCATTAGCACCTGTTTGGTATAATTGTTTAATCATACACCTGACTATATGCCTACAAAATCCTGACTTTGTGCAAGTGTACCTAGAAGAATTGATGCTGTTTTGAAGGCAAAGGGTGGTCTCACCAAATATGGATTTGATTTAGATTTTTCTTCTGTTCACTCACTTTGCATTTAGTTAATTGATAAATATAATCTATTAACATGTCTATTTTTGAAAGCATTCTTACTTTACAGCATTTTTTCACACCTGCCTAAAACTTTTGCACAGTACTGTATATATATATATATATATATATATATATATATATATATATACACACATACACACACACATATATATATATATATATATATATATATATATATATATCAAGTGCTAAAAGAAGGAAGCCAAACATAGGTAACATTGAAATTAGAAAGGCAATTTAACTTTATGATGAATATAAAAAACATAACAAATGCTAAAGCAGAACAACGCAGTGACTCTTAAGAAAAGAGTTTATTTTTTATTTTTTATTGACTGTAGTTCAATGTAAACATCTACTGTTGACTTTCTGTGAGTGGATGGAGTAACATCAACATTTGCACTGACCATTAAAAGTACAACCAGGTATGTTCCTTGTTTTCAATTATTTACAGGTTATTGAATAAACTAAGTAACTTGACTTCTGTACTTAATGGCTAGTTGTAATTGGTAGTAATGTTAAACTATTGCAATGTTGGAATGCATTTTCTATTATTTTGGCCAGGTCCCAATGTCTGCACTATTCAGATTATGCTATGAATGTTATTATTTGTTTGAATTATACAGATGTAGAATATTTAGGTTGCTATATGAGAGGTGTTATTTTGAATACAACAAAAATGATTATTTGGGACTTTGCTTTGTACTGCGCAGCATTATGCTACTGTTGCTTTAATTGGAGGAGATACCCGCTGTGACGTTGCTGTCCAGCTGCGTCTTGTAAGTTTCATTGAGTTCTGTATTTTAATTCAGTAAACAAAAAGAAAACCCTGTGCCTAATAGAGTATTGAACGAATAAATCTCATCTTGGACGTTGTTTGTACACTTTGTGAACCGGGCTGGCTCCTCTGAAGAGTGACCTTAAACTTAACAGGCTTGTACTACACAGACATTTGCCTTTAATTCTTGGAAGCGTAAGAGCAGGACTGGTAGCGTTCAGGGAATCAAATACAAGAATATTTTGGAACCTGTGTATTCGAATAGGAAACTATTCAAAATTCCCATCCCTAGCTTCTGCGGAGTTTACATTCCTCATTGCAGTATTATATTTGAGGTGGGACAACATTTTTTTATTATTTGTTTATTTAGCAGACGCCTTTATCCAAGGCGACTTACAGAGACTAGGGTGTGTGAACTATGCATCAGCTGCAAAGTCACTTACAATTACGTCTCACCCGAAAGACGGAGCACAAGGAGGTTAAGTGACTTGCTCAGGGTCACACAATGAGTCAGTGGCTGAGGGGGGATTTGAACCAGGGACCTCCTGGTTACAAGCCCTTTTCTTTAACCACTGGACCACACAGCCTCCTATACATTTACACATTCTTATTGCAGTTAACAACAAACAGTGTAATTAGCAAAACTATTCCATAAATCCCACCTCTTAAGCACTTCCCATCGTTATATATGGTCTATAATCTATTTGCAAGCCACGTTTGCTATAATATGTGTTCCTTTCAAAACTGCAAAGCAGGTACGATTTATGGAATAATTGTGTTAGATACAATCGCTTCAAATGAAAAGCAGCTTGCAGTGTTAACGTTATAAATGTGACTTACAAGCCTCTCCAGATCCTGTCCAACAATGCCTGCTTCCACATGTGCGGTTAGATTCTTCTCATCAATCCACAATATTCGATTCTGTAACAAAGTATTACAAAAGACGATCAGATGAATAATGTATATACATAGTGTACATTATATAAATATACTATTTAAAAGCTTTTAATTACCGTATATGAAAACCACTAAAAGTATATAAAACACATACATTTTTTTTAATTGATGTTGAAAAATAAAATGTCAAATTGCAAATAAAAGTGTATGTGATTTTTATATCCTGGTATGCCGCCATTGTTATTTTATCTCACTTAATTTAATTAGAAACAGCCAAGTCCTCTGACTTCTGGGCTGAACTATAAATCCTGCCAACCTAACATTACCATTTAGATCAGTGTCGTGATTCAAACAGCTGCATATCAGTCACAGAGACTCAGAACCTGTCTGTGCTGGTCTGATGTAGAAATCTGTAAAGCTGTCCAATCTGAATGAATTCCAGTTTCTGAATGCATTCCAATTACTCCAGCCTTGCATTCATTTAAATGTAGGAGTGAAGAGGTTTAATACCAGAACATCAAAATGGGCCACATCAAACACCCCACTATGGAAACTAAAATCTTGCCCTGAAAGGAATGACCCACCCAGCCACAATAATTAATATAAATAAATATAACTGAACTAGATGTAATCCTGCTTTTCACCACTGCACTCACCACATTTTAAACTGAATGTACTCTGCTTGAGTAAAAGGAAACAAGAAAATGAATTGTTTCTCAGTGTAAAGTGTATGGTTATAGAGAGGTCATTGCACTGGTGTTAATGCCGCTAACTCTGTGATGCAGAGGGTTGTGAGTTTAGGACCACAACGTGAATTCATGCTATTGATAGTATAGCATTGTAAAATTCTGCAACTTTTAAAGCAATCATTTAGTTCAGATTCCTGAATACATTGGAAATGAAATGGGAGTCTGAAATAATAGTGTGCAGTGCTTTAGGGCTCATTAGGTTCCAGGTAGGCAGCGCTGAAGAGTTCCCAAGGGGCAGCATAAAGCAGGCAAGAGCGAAGCGTGAACAATGCAGAGAACGTCTCTTAATGCCCTGCCAGTTCACTTCAACCCCAACATCCACACAGCACCCACTGCATCATTACCCTTCTACTCGCCACATGCTCTCTCCATTTAGCCTGAGATCTGACACTGGCAATCCCTGCCAATATGAAATGCCCACGCTGGCTGTTTGATGAAGTGGAAAGCAGCTAGCAAAATAATTACTTTTTTTTTTTTTTTTTTTTTTAAGTATGAGCAAGCCTTCTCAGTATCTTTTAAGACTTCAGTAACAGTTAGGGTTTTATAAACATGATACAATGTACGCATTTGTGTACTATGTGCACCAATCTGTGGACGTGAATGAAAAGAATGGTTTGTTACTGTGTATAAGGTATACAGATTGTATAACCTTTACACAATTCCATATATACACAGACTGTAGATAAAACTAAACCCCATTCAAAACCCAGTGAATACAGACAGAGATAATATGGTGTGATTAGGTTGGTCCTCAAGAAAGGCAGATGCTGGTCTGCTGGGTTGAGTTTTATGTGTTTAAGCTTCAGTTCCTGGAGTTTTATCACCTACCATTTGTGAAGTATCCAAGGAGAGGATGGTCCTCTTCTCATCTGAAGGGCACTCCACAGCATTGGAAACACTGGTCCCCCCTGGAAACAAGGACATGTTACCTTTCTACCCCTTCTCTCACTGGTTAATATGAACACTCTGAACAGTCCTGCTCAGCTGTGCCAGTTGCAAGTTGTTCTCCCCCAGCACACAAGGTCCTCTGAGGCGGTGCAGACAAAATAAGGAGAAGAACTTGCATTAAACTGTATTAAAATGTAAACCTGATAGCAGCTGTAACTGCTGTAAAAGAGAGTTTATTTACAGTTAGTTCAATGTTTTTGTATTCTACAATTGTAAAGAACCTTGGTATCTGTGTTGGGAAGAGAATTTAAATGTTATACAGCAGGGCTGTTCATATATGGCTCATTGAACTCTTTAGAAGTATACCATAAGGTTTTTTTTATGAGTTTGAAAAGACTGCAAGGACAACCTGTAGTTTTAGGTAGAGACAAGGACGGTCAAAATGTAGCGTACTGATGTTGTGTTTTAATGAGCAGAAAACCACTGAAGCAGTACCTCAGTGCAGTCGCTACATTTATTCCAGCAAATCTCTCTTTTTTTAAAGTTTAAAAGCAGTTCTTTATTGCCTTTCTAAAACTGCATCTCCAACCCAAACTTCACCCAAAAGGGAACAGATTTTTCCCTCACTTAAACAAATAGTCTGCCAAGAGAGTCATTAGAAATTTCTGTATTGCTGACTAATTAGATTTCTGAAACGATATGAAAGAACACTACGCTCTGGCAGATCAGTGATTATGACAAATTGATTTATCATTGATAATCTACTGTACTAGGCAGAAGAATCTTAAAAAATGCAGAAAACTGCATTCAAATGTGAAGAAAAAAAAGTAAGGACAGCACAGCAGCACTTATGGGTGGCAACCGGATCTTTATTAGTCCTGACAAATGTCTCTAGTACTGTATAGCAAATCTCTAAATGGACATAATGTCTGAATGTATGTCTGCATGTCTGTATATCATCCAGCTTGCTAACCAAAGGGGAGATTTGGGAGTACCTTGCAAAAAGAAGAAATGAGAGAACTAGAAGGGTACAGGAATAAAGCCAGAAAATGCCCCTAAGTATTATGTATGTACAGGTTGCGAACAAAAAAAATGGAAATACCAATGTAAAGTCACTTAATAGGGCGTTGGGCCACTATGGTATCCTGCTCTGTGGAGTTCTCGGCGGATTGTTTTTGATGAAACTGGCTGCTCGCGCCCCAGGTTGAAATTTGCAGTCAATTGATATGCAGTTGCTCGCCTGTTTTGTCTTGCACTTCGAATTAATGCACGGATATCATGATCCTGGAGTATGCGCTTCCGCCCACTGTTGCCCTTTGCTGATGATGTTTTTCCCTTGGAGTTCCATGCCGACATCACCTTAGACACCGTTGCTTGTGAAACATCAGCAAGTTGAGCTGTCTTGGTCACTGAAGCTCCGGCCAAACGCGCCCCAACAATCACCCCTCTTTCAAAGTCACTGAGGTCTCCTCTTGCAGCCATGCTAGCCATAATTATAGGCAACCTGGCTTGTCCAGCATTTTTATACATGACCCTAAGCATGCTGGGATTTTATTTGCTTAATTAACACATAAGCCACACGATGTGGAAGCCCTTGCTTTCAATATACTTGGTGTCCCTCATTTACCTAGGTGTTTCCATTTTTTTGTTCACTACCTGTACTTATGTAATCCCTTATTATTAATCTATGCAATACTTACCACCAAAAGGCATAACACAAATATTATGTTTGCAAGCCATTTCCACTATTTTCTCCACATCCTTGTGGCAATCTGCAGGAGAAAGGAAATACAAAATATTTCAAACGCAGATTGGATGTAAAAAAATAAAAAATACCAAATTTAGTTACCTGTACCCATCTACTGTACATTTTTCACTTGATGTGAAAACACCTCAAAATGTCAGTAATAATATCTACAAGTATCTACAAGGCCGCATAACAAGGAGCTTTTAGATTTTTCAGGGATGTTAACTGTGTAACAAATTCAAGAGGTAGGCAGAATACATGGATTTCGATTTTCCAATTTAAAAGTGGAAGAGCACTTAGATTAGCACTATGATTTGCTGCTCAGTTGAGACATTGCTAATCAAGTTTCAGTAACCAGTCAACTCATTTGCATGATAAAATAGGCACAGCCACGACATTTGCTAATCAATCTGAAGAACATAATTTACGTTCTGTACTTAGTTACTTGAAACAATCAAAAACTAGATGTCTGATGTAATCCCCTAGGTGCCTCTTATTAGGCAACGGCACACGTAGCAAATCATACATATTAATATTACTCACTCTCACTGTAGTGACTTTAACCTCTTCATTACGGCAAACTTTATTCATTTATTTTTTTTAAACTCACTTGGCCACACCACCAAATCTGGGACTCGTTCAAATTTTCCTTCTCGAAGTGCAAATACTTCATGTAAGCAGTGTCCTATTGAAAAATGTAGAGGAAAAACAGTGTTTAAAAACAGCCACTCTTAAAAGCAAAACTAAAAGAGGAAATACAAACTTCCTTACCATGAGCTCTAAAGATTCTGTCTTCGGTTTCACAAGAGAACGGTATGGCAGTACTTTTAAGGTCCTGGACAAATCCTTCATTGAGAATAGGTGGTGGGACATCACTGGGGTTAAGAGCAGACTATTCCATAAAGAAGACAAAGGTAAATAGATGGAGTAAGGTTTCAATCTTTACAACATTCAAAAGGTGCTCTTATCAGACTAAAACTTTAAATAAAAAAGCTGATTTGCTAGTAACTACAGTACTGCACTATTTGCCATAAATAAATCAATAAAGAAATCAATAAATGTGTACCCTGGCTGGTGTTTTGTGCTCCAGGCTTGCTCCAAAGGTTTTTTCAAACCATTCTCTCAAGGCAGGTAAGACCATGCCACTGAGCCGGTACCTAAAACAGGGAAAGGACGCATTACTGAAGCTAGAGGCTAAGTGGAATGGACTCTTTAATCTCAACCTGATGCATCTATCTTTACAAATATTTAAAATCGCTGGAGCTGGCAGGGCAGCTTCTGCCAGGCTAGTCAAATTAAACCATGTGTTGACATTTATTGATGTAGGGCTTTTTTTTTAATGATAAACAGCTGTTTCTATTCCTAGCGTAATATGACAGAGCACCAACATTTTTCAGGATCTATCTTTCATTTAATGCGTGTCTGACACAGTGCATTTTCTTCCAAATAAACTGACACTAATACATATTTGGGTTTCAATATCGCAGGCTAGAGGAATGATGGAAAGTGCAAAAACTAGGTACCACAACTGCTTTAACATGAACTGTTAAAGAGATTATCTAAAATGGAAAGGGCCACCTGAATAGTTTTACTGTGCTCCCTTTATTTATTTTAAATCATTAACATACAGTACTCAGAAAATAAACTTAGATGAACAATGATAAAACCACCTCACAATTTAACACTGATATTGACAAAGATTGGAGGGCGTAGAGACTGAACTGCCTATTCTCCCTTCATTTTTCTTGCCTCTTATTAGCACTAGCAATATTTTCGATTATATTATCATTTCTTCTGTCGGTTGCTTTGGTTCTTTGTTTTTAATTGTTATCTGCAGTGTCATACTTGATAAATCAGTTTTTTTTGTTTGTTTTCCAGGAAAGCGTATAACAAAAATAACAACAAAAAAAACACACAACAACATGCAAAGAACCTAAAGATTTATAAGAAAATGGATCCTTCTCCTGTTACTGGTAAGATATAAGAAAATTGATTGTAATATCTCAGTTAGCACTTCTTTTAGAGGAAGGAGAGCAAGTTTAATTATAAATAATCCGACTGCTGTAAAATTAACAATTGTTAAAAGTGTTTTAAGTCAGATTTTTATTTTGATGGCCTTGAGCTAAATCGACTCTTTAGATTGATTTTGTGCAAAACATAATATATACCACAAGATGGCAATAGTGCTACACCGAGTTTGAGGAAACTGGTACAGGCTAATACAGTGCAGTACGTGACAGCAGCAAGGATTTAACACGCTTTTTAAAAACATATTGGAACAAAATATATTTCAGCATTAACACTAGTACAGTAGATGGCATGCCAAACATAAAGCAGGCCTGTTTGTAAGGATTTGGCTACTGAAAAATGGACTAATGACAAAACACAAAACAATTTCTTTCTAGTTTGCAAACTGGGACAGCCAAGCAACCAACTAGTACTTTAAGAAACTACTAGTTGTTTAATCTTTTCACTTGTTTTGGTTTTATACAAGACACTTAAATCTAATACTTAAGTACAATCTGAATGTGTATATTTCTAGATGTGATGCTTGGAACAATAGGAGTTGGGAACTTTTCTCTGGTAACGTTACTTCTTTTTTTAAATTGGACCCACCTGGTCTCAGAAAGTTTTACATAAAAAACAAACTGTACAGTATTTTAAAATGAAACAAACCAAGCAGCAAGATGCAAGTAACGTGTATTAAAAAGCAAACGTTACCTTTTGCCAGTAAATTCAGCTTGACCTTTCTTATTAAACATGAATTTGGAATCATTATATCCCCAGCCATTCCATTTCAGAATATCCTGCCTGTAATGAAAACATTTTTACTTCACATATGATTCAAATATAGCAGTTTTTTTATTTCATTTGAACATTTCCCTATTTCATAGACCAAACGCCTAATGCATGGGTTCTCAAACTTCTACATACAGTACAGGTGCATATATGGACAACCTACCACGAGAGGTCTCACTGTGGCACAAAATATAAAAATCAGCCAATGAGGGAACGGCCTATTGTTACACCAGGTGTACATTTCTCAATTAAATATTTGTTTTCTATTCGTTAAGAAAACGTATGCCACATTGATAAGGCCTGAAAGCCAGTAAATACAGTAACTAGAGCCTTTTGCTCAATCACAATATAAAAGCACAACAAAGGTATTATTTGTAAGCCCTGGTCCAAAATCAACTACATGAATGTTTACTGAAAATGTTTGTAAAGCAATACATTATGTGCCTACTGGAATTGCAAATTGATAGTGGCCATAACAACTGAAAGTTTAAAGATTATAAAAATAAATAAAAGCCATCTACCCCAAATAAAACAATGTTTCACAATGGACACCCCAGTGGAAAAAGAGAACAGCTACTGGTGTGGATAAGTGGGACAACTATATTGTGTATTTATGTTTATTAAAGTTCCTTTAAAATAAATTCTTGTGATGCTGGTGAACTGGCAGAGAGCTGCTTCTTGTTGTCTGTCAGCAGCATCCGTTTACAATGGGTAGTTCTATGGTATGATCCCAGACCAAAATCAGAGCTCTGTGGTCTGCAATCCAAACAGGATCTGTGAAATCAGCCATAAATATTACCCCAAACCTCCAATTCTTCAACAAATGATCAGCTTTACAATGGTGAGTTATGTCATATTGCTATACTAATTTACCCATCCAAATGTACAGTCATATGTCTTAGTCTTAATTCTTAGAATTTTAGTCTTCTATTCAGTTTCTAAAAAACAGGGTAATGGCCTGTTTTAAGTAGGCTTTGTTTTAAAGTTACAAGTTCTAGACTAAGTGGATTTGAGCCCGTTTTCTGATCTGGTTGAATATGTACAGTAGTCTATTCTGATTTTAACTTGCCTACACAGTAACAATGGGACACTGAGAATTGTATTTATTTAAAAAATAAAAATGGAACCCATTTATTAGGGATGGTAATTTTAAACGTTTAAAACGTATAAACTCTAACGAAGTGGGTAAATGTTGAATAATATGCTAGACCTATAACAGGTCACATGAAAAATTTCACAAAAACACATATTTTTCAATGTATTCATTTTAGTAATTGATCACCATATACAGCAGCCTGTCGTGTTTCCAACTTCTGTGATGCCACAGTAAGGGCAGATATTATAAAAAGGAAGGGATTTGGCAATTCCCTCCAAGTAGTTTTTTTAATTGGTGCAACAGAAAGATTGACACTGGGGCGGGTTTTATTCTCAGTCAATCAGGCGCTTCATTGGTACACTGTTCACAAGTTCAATGCTTCATTATTTGTAATGAAAACATTCAGAATTACTGTGGATGGAGTTACTGAATGCAGTAACAAGCAAACACCCATAATAAACAGTGTAACTAAACCAGTGTAACTATAACAAAACCGAATACCAAGGCTAAAATATACACCTGACAAGCATATTTAAGGAACTGTGCTTTCTAATACCAAAGTAAGTGCGGTTTCCCCATCTTAACTTTGTGTTCTTGTTTAAAAACTATTTTTTCTTGCTTTACTGCACTGGTAAGGTTCTAAACTTCAAAGATGTCCTGCTCACAAACAGTACTGTACAGTAGATGGAGAGCACTGTACTAGGGTCGCTGTTCTGTCCAAGCTAATGAACGTGGTCAATGGCTCAGGTTCAATGTCAACCACACAATCACTGGCAAGGATATTTCAGTGTCTCTACACAAGGAAACCAACAGAGTGGCTTGCTGTAAATAATGGCTGTGATTGTTCTGATTGTTCTTTCATTTAAGGAACTTTAACTTGACTGGCTATCGCTTTCACCCAACCTGGGTTCATAAGCAGTCTTTTGAACAAGAATGAATTGACTCATTAAAAAACATAATGCGCAGGTCTGACCAAAAAAAAAAAAAAGTGTTGGTCATTGCTGTAATTTCTAACAAGGTGGTGCACAAAGATTATTCAAAACTTTTTCAAATGTACAACATAAACAAACTCAGCATACCAGCCCACGTTTTCTAGTTCTTCCAGTAAGCATGTAAATAAATGTAATTTTTGTAAATTATAATAATTAGCACACTTGTCAGACACTAGATGTCACTATACCAATAATGTCATAAGTAAACAACAAAGCAATAATCAGGTCACTGATCACCTTATCCTATCAGCTTTGAGTTTGTACTGTTAAACTTTACTTTAGATACAATTAATTACAATGTAAATCACCGCTTAGCACTGTGATTTAAAAAAAAAAATGCTTTTCATGAAAAATGCACATTGGAGCAAGACCAGAACTTTAAAACTTTTTTTTTTTTTTTCGTCTAACCTTTTGCCACCTTCTTAATGCCGTGTATACAGGTCAACAAATAGTTAACAGTTATTTTACCGGTACCGCAAGTTTCTCAATCACAATTACACAATAGCTAGATAATGTAATCATATAATGCTAAACATACAGTACATATTCAAAGTATTACACAAATACACCCAAAGAACGCCATAGCGTGCCAGAACCAAGTTCCATAGAACGTTCAGACGTGTTATTTAACGCAATAAATCGTGATCCAAAGAAAAAAAAGAATGTACTAGTTCTGTATCATTTTATTCCGTAAATTGTACTTTACTAACTTGCAAGAAGCATTTGCAGGTTCAAGCACAACGTCAGTAAATAAAGTCAACTTTTTGGTGCAATAATGTTATTTCTCTAGGCCTTTGTAGTTATCTGGCACCACCGCACCCACTTATTATAAGATTATGAATGTCTACATTGTGCATGACACACAGGCTGTGCTAACCCTACTGTATAGAAAGGAATGGCGCCAAGTTAATAAATATCTAACAGTGAGTCAACAATGCAATGAAATCGATATATATATATATATATATATATATATATATATATATATATATATATATATATATATATATATATATATATATAAGGATACTCTAAACTTTAATCTACAATCGTGTATTTCATATGCAATCCGGTGTCATTTGTAAACCAACTGTCAGTTATCCTAGCTCGACATCCCTTTTTAACACCACCCACCTTCTTTTAGGGATGGTCCCGGTTTTCCCGAGACTCCGATCCGCCGCTTCTGCTTTGCACTCATTTGCTGAGACACACAGCTGCTCCCTGTTTGCAGGTTTTTGTAAATGACCCGAAATTATTCTCAATCTTTCCTTTGCATTTTGCTGCAGCTCGGAGATGTTACTGCTGGACGCCATGCTGCTTCCGTGTTGTGTGTAGTGAAAAGGCTGGGGGGTCAGGGGTCAACGGCGATGATTAGCATATGAGGTGTGTACCTCACCCCAGCATGCATTGCAAAGAAACAACAGTTTTCTGTAAATTACAAGGTAAACTCGCCTGTTAACGTCAATTACATGCGTTACATTCATGCAAACATTACAGTAGCTTAATGTAGTGTGACTGTGAAAGTAAAGACAGACTGTCATGGGTTTTGTCGCTTCCCATAGCATTGGTTATGTGAGTAGTTTTTCAAATATTTATTTCATAGTGTATATGTGTGTCAAGGGCTATGCTTTCAAATACGCACTGAGCTAGTTTCAGATAAAGAACTAAAGTCTAGTAGTGGTGTTTTGGTATTAGTATGATGTGTTGATGGAAATAAAGGACAATTTAGTTAAAAAAAATATATTACTGGTGTAGGGCCAGAAAGTGGTACGTCGTCAGAATGTGGTACACGTACCAAAACTTGACTCGTGTAACGCCAGAAAATGGTACGGTGTCAGTGATGTGATTGGCTACTGCACAAATCACTACAAACAAGACAAACAGTAGTTCACCCATTCACCCATTTTTTGCTCATCATAAATTTCCTGAATTGTGAAAAAAATATATATTAAAAATAACTTTAAGGGCTAAACACAGTACATCGTACCCCTTTAAGATAGGCATTTCCTTGTTTTCTGAGTGGAAAAATAATTTGTACGTGCACAGGCAAGCACAGTACATGGTATACCACTTTTAAAGCATACCACAAAGTATCATCACACCTGCATGCACACTCCGTTGAGCACTTCTGGCATTGCTTGATGCATATGACCAGTCTAATCATTTTGACTACACCAGTGAGATACCTGGCTCATTAAAGCTTTTTAATTGAGGGACATTAGGATGGGTACAATGATAAATTGATTCTACATCCCCATACATTCCATAATCATTCTGTCAAATAGTTGTTGGAGGGTTGCTTATTTAATTAAGGTAAAACATGTTTTGTTTTTTTCTTTTTCTTTACTGTCTAGAAATTGTGGCAAAAACATGTGGCAATTTATATGTCTTTTACCTTTAGTTTTTTGCAACTTTCATACCACCTGCTGCAGATATTAGCAGGGCTGTGCATGTTTTAGAAGGGGGGGAACTGCAAAAAAATGCAGTTAATAGTCAACATGGAATCCCATTTAATTATAAAATGTATTATGTAAAACTGTATCTTTAAGTATCTCCATGTGCATGTGCATTCATTTGTTCAACCATATGCTATACGACATCAGTAAACCTCAACTCTCAACTATACTGGACTATATGGCACTCAATTGTACCATTTCTTGCATCAGCTTGTACTTGCACTGAACTGCTCCATACCTTGCCGCATTCAACTGCTGCTCCTAACTATAACTGTACCTTGTATTTCATTTTACTCGTATAGGTAACCATACTCATGTTTTTTTTGTATTTTCTCTTATTGGGAAATTATTCTCATCCATTTATCATACTTACTACATGTTCTTACTGGATTTTACTCATATAAGCAAATATCTACTATAAGTTATAACTGCTTTTAGTCAAACTTGCTCTTACTTATACCTTACTGTATTCTTTATTTTGCTCTTACTTAAATTTGATCTTATTGTACTTTCATTACTGCTCGTATCTCTATTATGATATTCTGTAATGTGATATTTTATAATGTAATACTTTGTACTGTGATATTATTTATTTATTTATTTATTTCTTAGCAGACACCCTTATCCAGGGTGACTTACAATTATTACAAGATATCACATTACTTTTACATACAATTACCCATTTATACAGTTGGGTTTTTACTGGAGCAATCTAGGTAAAGTACCTTGCTCAAGGGTACAGCAGCAGTGTCCCCACCTGGGATTGAACCCACAACCCTCCGGTCAAGAGTCCAGAGCCCTAAACACTACCCCACACTGCTGCATATTTTGTAACAATTGTAAGTCGCCGTGGTTAAGGGAGTCTGCTAAGAAATTAATTAATAATAATAATAATAATAATAATAATAATAATAATAATAATAATAATAATAATAATAATAATAATAAACTAACTTATAATCAAGCATGCAGGAAACGATAAAGTCATTTTGCACTTTACCCCTGATTTTCCCATGGTTATACTATGCACTTACCACAGTTTACCATGTTTTAAAAAATGCTTTACCATACCTCTCTGTGCTTTACAATGCTTGCCACTGTACTTCATTACATTTTGCTGTGCTTTTACTATGGGAAACTTTTAAAAGGAATATTCTTGTTAAACAATCATTTATTACAAGACCTCTTGTCAAAAGGACATTAGGTGAAAAATGAATGAAAATGAAATATATTAGGAACGAGATTTTAGAATACCCTTATAAAAGCATTCCATAGTAAAACACAGAAAAGTGTAATTTAGCATAGTGAATGAATGATAAAGCCCAGAGAGATATGGTAAAGCATATTAAAAACATGGAAAACCAGGGTAGCTATAGTAAATGCACAGTATAAACCCGGGAAAACTACAAGATTGTTGTGGTAAACTTATATAAGGGAACACCAGAAAGATGGTATTTTTGCACCATTCCTGATAAAGATAGTATTTCTGCAGCCTTCCTAAAATTCTTCAGTATTTTATCCATATTATATCCCCCATCGGTTGTTTCATTCTGGCACTCACATAATCAAATACAGTTTTACCACTCATTTGTGTTGGGTTTATGGAAAGTTACAATATCTACATTTCACTTTGGTAAAATACTTTCCAAACAACATCACTCTGGGGTTGTGGAGGTCCAAACGTTTAAATAAAAGCTGCAAAGTGACTTTTTGGATACATATTAGGGACGCAGACATTAATATTATAATCTATAGAGATCAGCCTATTTTTCTTAAAAATGTATAAATAATATTTTCCAGATAGGGAAGACAATTTAATAATCTTTATTGACCAGTGTTTTTATTATTTTATTTTAGAAGACTTGCTAGAAAAAAGAATACAGAATTACAGAATTAAACACAGTTTTTTGCATATTACCTAACTTATAGTTAAAGCCCAGAAACAGATTTATATAAAACAATTACATGGAAATGTTGACAAGACATCCATGACTTAAATGGACTGTTTTTTTTTTTTTAATTTGGTATAACCAGTGTTAGTCTTGTCAACCAGTCTCACCTGCTAAAACACAGCAGTACCAGTTCTTCTTCTAGCCCTAAGCAAGATAAACTAGTGCTAGTCATTGCTGGAATTTACAACAGTGGATGTTGAATTAAATAGTTCTAGTAAGTACAGAGAAAAGTCAGCAAAGCATGAAAAATGAATTGTAGCACTTGAAAAGTATTTGAATTTAAATGGGATAGCCGCATACATTTAAGCTGTATCATTGCTTACTCTTGGATTATAACTGACTGTAACATATATTTATTTTACACCACACCACAGGTTCAAAGCAATTCAATATACATCAAAGGTTTCTGTGAATGACTAAACTATGCCTGGAAAAGTGTGTTTAATATTGCATGAAAACATATACCTTAATTTGGTTGTGATGATCTTTCTCATCTGCCTTTCCCACTATAAATATGGATTTCTCTGTAACCTTTTACACTGTTACAAATTTCATCCAATGTATCTAAATGCTGATCATGTATTACATCCACAAAATGTATCATAATATATTACCCTTAAACCTGATCATGGTGCTTTTGACAAATTAGCTTGGAATACAAATAATATCAATTTTTAAAAAGGTTTTAAAAAATTTACAAAACGCATATGAGAACATAACGAGCATAAGAAAAGTTACGAATGAGAGGAGGCCATTGCACCCATCCATCCTGGTCAGGTTACTTTACATGTAGGTAGTTGATTCCAGGATCAGATACAGAAGGATCAAAATGAATCAGTCAGAAACAAAGAGCAGATTAAAATGATATAGGTGCAACTGGCTAATAAAATAATCAATGTACTGTATGCATTTCATTTTCACAACCTTTAGAGATACCATTTATTTTCCCATAGACAGAACGTAAACTCCCAAAACAAAGTTCTGTAATGCACTGACTGCAAACAATTAGAATCTAAGTGTATTACAGAACTTTACTTTGAAAGCCACTGTGCACCCTCAGTTTCGTCCAAGGCATCACTGTTGTCACGAATCATTGCAGTGCAGCACCCTAAAATGCAAGAAATAAAAGGAGTAGCTTTCATTTGAAATACTTTCTGCAATAAATTAGAAGAAACCTCAGCAACACCAAAGGTTTATTTCATCCATCCATTCCAACACCAGTGTCATTTTGACACATTACACGTTTCCTATTATTTTCAAAGCGTTTACTCCAGCCATTAATTAACTCCTATTTCTTTAAAAGAAGGAAATCACATGTTAATGTTACAAATCTACAACTAAGCAACTAAGAAGTTTATTTGAACTTGGATTGCATCTACCACTAGGAGGTACTGGGATAACCACTGAATGGTAGTTGATGCATCCAGCTTAAATCCACAGTGCTGTATGCCATAAAAAAAAGCTGCTATGTCTTTTGAAACCATGTAGATTGATCAAATCAGCAATTTACTTAGTTGCTTACAATACGTCTAGATGTGTCTTCTCCCCAGATCAAATGCTACAGTATATAATAATAATAATAATAATAATAATAATAATAATAATAATAATAATAATACAGAAAACAACACATATAATACTACAGAAAGCAACACATATCAGTTGTATAAATGAAGTTTTAAAAGTGCATGGTGCAGTGGAAAAGTTATCGAAATTGTTCCGTATCTACACTTACATTTGTTCTGAACTGTGTGTACCAGGCTTTTGGTATCACCATGTGGGAGAGTCAATGCAGTATGTAAAACAGCTGACGTGTCTAAACGTTAACAAGTTAGGAACAACTTTCATTCAACAAGACAACTCCAAAATCAATAAGGCTTTTTTTTTGCTTTCTGATTTTTGCTTTTATGTAGTTTCTTGAAAGTAGTGACCCATTTATTTATTAAGGAAGGTACGCATTTGTTCTTCAACTATTTTTTTCTTTGTATCTGAATTACGATGAAAGTGACACCTGTATTGCTCTTGCTGTTGATACGACGTGTATTCGGATAACACATGCTAGAATCATTATAGAACAAAAACTACATGGCAACATAAATATTAGGCCGCTTGTAGCCTAGATGAAACTGTTGAAAATAAAATGCATTAGGAGATCTATCATGCACATTTTACAAAATATATTGACTGCTGAAAGTTAAGATTTTTTTTTTCTTGGTTCACGTATAAGAAAATAATAATAAGTACACGAAGTCATAAATGGTACTCATGTAAAGATATTGTGTTGCTAATACTGAGATAAAAAGAAGTGCAGTACATACCTGACTGGAGTAAGTGCACACTACGCCTCCAGCTGCCGCTTTCATAGTCTGCCGACAGACAGACTATGAAATATAAGATTAAATGTAAGGAATTGGTATACAGCAACAGGCATCTTGACAAGCGAAACTCGCAACGTGAATTTTTTTCTTTTCTTTTTATTTATTTATTTTTGGGGATTTTTTAATGGTGTTGTTGTCGGCCCTCTTAGATCAGCAGCTGCTGATCTGCCTTTACAACGGAGCACCTCCGCGTAGGTTTACCTCTCTGTATAATAAGTCTGCATCTGGAAGAATGTCGACGTGGAGCTGCCAATCGTGCACGCGTGTCGTGCCCGCGCTGTACTAAAGAACTTAAGTTTTAAGTCGAATTCAGACCGTATTTTAGAGACTGAATTGTAGCTACAGTAGGTGGAGGCTGCTTGCAGATTTTATGAGGAACATATCATTGTAAAACCCCCTGCTTATTAAGAGAAACTTGTGACACAATGTTAAATTAAACACGTTAGGAAGTTTGCTTACACATTGGTGAAAGGGCTGATTGCATTGGAATGTCTTAACGTATTGCACATGATCCACACACTACTATATACCATAATTAAATGGTTAACAGGAGAACCGACTATGCGATGTGTGAAATATGACTGTGACCTACATCATCTGAAGCAACAGCAACTTTTGACCTTACAGGGCTGCATCATTGTTATTTTTGGAATAATCTACATTTTTTTATTAAACAGAATAAAATTAAGTTCTTTACACATATGTAGACATTTTCTATTAAGTTACAGCATTTACACTAAATTTGTTTTCAGTGTGAACTTTAGCCAGTACTTGAAATGCCCACAAGCTTCCACACTGCAGTTGTTTTTGTCCCTATTATACCTTTAATATCAGGTTTAATCAGCATGTCTTGAATTGAAAAGGCTTTCAGTGTACACCTTATTATTGAACAATAAATGTGTTGACCATATCTCTCCATGCTCCTCAAGGTCTATCAGTCATAGAGTTTGTACATAATGAAACAAATGATATTGTATTCTATTATGCTTACTAAAAAAAAGTTAACAGGGGGCATGTGCATATATGGTTCCTCCCTATATTGTTAAAAGTTGTCACTAAAACATCTTCTAGGGTGCTCCATTGTCATTTCCTGAGCGTGTAAAGTGAATTCACTAATTCAGTGTTTTAAGTATTTTATGATATATTAGTGTGTAGGTGAAAAGTCAGGAAAGTAAACAAAAAGAACAGAAAATGGGAAGAATGCAATAGATAGACTTTTTTGGGGGGGATTGTTTCTGTGATTTTTGTAACCTATTCAATATCTCGGTGCCCTATGGTCATGACCAAACTTTAACTTGCTAACATCTTATAATACTTATTTAACATTCATGTTTAGTTAAGCACAACCAGTCCTCAATATGTTGTTAATCACTGTTATGGAGCTCTATGTACAACATCAAAAGGCACCCTTCATTTTGAAGTCATGTGACTTTTTTGTTTACCAATGACAAAGACCCAATGCGCTGAGATATTGGCTTCATACTTTGTATACAACTGTATTTCATCATGGGTATTATGAAAAAAAAAAAGTGAATAGTTATTTGTGATCTGGATGGTTGCAGGGGTGACGTCAGACCAGAGAAATGATATACAATATATACCACATATTTTAAACACCCGGTTGCCCAGTATTGTGTACGTGTGCTGTCTGTCCCACAGATTACTTTTTTTTTTCATTATGTAAATATGTTCTGTATAATCTGCCTTGTATAATCTACATTGCGTATCTACATTTTCACTACTGAATTACTGTTTCAGTCATAATGGCCTTGATATAGTAAGGTAATAAACGTACAATAATTGTGAGAGACTAACAACCGCAAGGATTTCAACTTCAAAAACATTAACTAAACTTTAACTAGCTTTTATCTGTAGCGTCTCAAATTTCACGTGCATTGGCATGTGATCTTTCTCTCTCGCTGTCGCTCTCTCTCTCTCTCACGCAATCTTGTTTCATAATTGATGTGTTTTCATAATAATTTGTTGAGCATAGATTGTATTTCAACCTGGTGAGAATAAAAACACGATATTGGAACCATCCCGATTTAGGAGCATTATACATTGTTGTCAGTAAAAGGTAATGATTGTAAATACAGTGTAACCACTGGCTTTGCCTGTAGCAGACCTTACCCGCTACTGTACGTTGTATATTTTCGACAACATATTTTCTAATCGTCGTCAATTTAACATTTCATAACAAAGAATGGCAGGTGCTAGAAACTTATTTTACCAGTATTACCCAAACAACCCACTGTGTGTATTATTTAATTAGCTGCACTAAATTGTCAATTTGTATAATTCAGCGGGGGACGATCCTTCCGCAGTAACTCTGAACGCCCTTGACTGGCTGCGGCAGTTGAAGTGGGCTGGGTCTGGGTGGTGCTGGGGCTTTCCATATATTTTTCATTGACGAGAGAATATACCAAAACTCCAACGGGATACATTGCGTACTTTCTGGGCTGTTGGAACATTATATTTATTTTAAGTTATTTATTTTTATTTGTGATTTTAACAATAAAGAAAAGGATTAAAACGACTCAAAATAATGGAGATCGAATTGCCAAAAACGTATCAGAGTCAACAGGTAAGTGCATTGCCATTGACTTTATAGCCTACATTAGTAGCCTACTGCTGCACTAGTTTGAACTGGTCTTAACAGTATGTGCCGTCATTATTTTAATAATAATAGGCAATCAATACAATTTAAAAGCATCAGCATCCACAGAAGCAGAATAGCCCAACACATTGTGGATGTCATTAAATTTTATTGCTTGAGTATTATTAAAAGTTTAACATGTATTTATGTATTTATTCGTATTAAAATATACCAATATATTACAGGTTTGAAGTGTTTCAAGTTCTAATGACAATCCTATTTTGTAATTGTATGAATGACCTCCCGTTAACCCGGGTTTGAGAGACTTTTTATTTTTTCCTTGACAAACCAATTAAGTACGGTACATTATTGGCGACTGAGCACTTCAAATTGTAAGCGTTTATGGCGTTGTTTCCGATCCTGCGCCACTCATCGACTCACACATTGTAGAATTTTCTGCAATGTCATTGGGGTTGGTAGGGGGGTTTATAAGCTACGGAGATACCGAGAGACGCCGTTTCTTATATGACTGTATTTCACGAAAACACGGACATTCTAAAGATTGTTTCATTTTCTGTATCTGTCCACTAAAAAATATAACCATTCTCCCCTCCCCCCAGCCCCCTGTGCGCTTGTTCAATACTGTATTTACAATATGCCTCGATGTTGGTTGTCAGTTCCCCCTTGAGCCATTCCGGTCCCCCCATAGCGTGTGATCTCTGCGTAGATACGAGTATCAGCGGGTTAATCTCTCCAGTCTGCAATGGGTAGATTGCACAATCGCTGGCAACACATAATCAACTAATATATATATAAATAAATTGCTGTGAAGCTGCAGTAATGTGTGAAGGAAAGGTAACAGATATTAGATATTTGGTTAAACTGTATAACTGACTATAGGGCACCAATGAGGACAAGGAGGTTTGGGTTAGTTTTCATTGTTGCAGTCATTTCCTGCACAGTATTTACAAACCAGTGTAGCTGTTGCTGCCCTGGAAGGTTCATTGCCAGGGTGCATGGCCTTCAGAGGCTGTGAATATTATCAGCCTTATGCATTTCTTATATTACCACCCCCAAAAAAAATACAGAAATTTATTTCATGAGTTTGTATAGTTTCTAAGGATTTATGTAAGTAGATAGCTACTCTTTCCCTTACTCTGTTGCCTTAAAAGTAAAATTATTGATTTTTATTTTTTATTTTTTTATTGCACCATTCTAATATGGGCCATGACTACAGCCAACTGGATACAATATGTATTTTAAATAATTATTTGATTCCAACCTAGTTAACAACTGAGACACTTATAAGCATTCTCCACTGCAGAAACAGGCCGGACCAGTGCTGAGCCTTGTAGAATTTCCTGTGAGGTTTGGGGTAGAGTCGCAACCCTCACAGTGTGGAGTGTGGGCAGCAGTGTGGCGTAGTGGTTAGGGCTCTGGACTCTTGACCAGAGGGTTGTGGGTTCAATCCCAGGTGGGGGACACTGCTGCTGTACCCTTGAGCAAGGTACTTTACCTGGATTGCTCCAGTAAAAACCATGGGTAATTGTATGTAAAAATAATGTGTAAAAAAATAATATAATTGTATGTAAAAATAATGTGATGTCTTGTAACAATTGTAAGTTGCCCTGGATAAGGGCGTCTGCTAATAAATAATAATAAGAGCCCATAGAAATACTAATGTTTCATGTATAGAACGTTGAGGAAACAAGATCTGTAGTACAAATCACTGTGAACCTTGATTGCACCGCCCCCTTTGCTTTTGCAACAGCCTTGCTTGGTCCAGCGCCATTTTAGATATCTTGTGAAGCTAAGGTTTCATGAACTGGTTCTGGTGTGCTGCGGTGTGTAACTTAAGCACTGAGCCAATCAGAGCCAATCAGTAATGCTGAGCAAAGGTGGAGAGGGATCCAATTCATTACTGTCTAGTCTCCCAGTCCTTTGTTTACTGTTTGACCATCTTGGCTTGTATTTTCTAGGACCTATACATTTATCCTGCAGTTCGTAAACTAAAGAAATGAGAGGTATGCTTTTAAAATGTCTTGGGATGCATTGTATAAGGCAGTTTTAAAGGCTTTCACTTCTTCCTATTTGTTGTTGGATGTTAAATTCAGCGTTGTGATGGATTTCATAAAAAATACTGACTTGCTCATGTTATCATCATGTTTTCAATGCCTAGCCACAAAACATCACACACCCTCAACACACCAAATAACATTATGTAATATGCATTCATTTTAGGAGTGACATAATATAAGCATATTTGCATTTTTGACATTTCAATTCCAGTTAAATGGATACAATTTAGTAAACATGGATATGTGGTTAACACTACTGTAATGTAACCAATAATGTAAATATGTTTAACTATTAAATGATAAAAATGATAGAGGTGGTTTAATGTAAAGGCTTCCTAACGTACGTAGAACAACTTATTTATGCCTCACAGGCTATATCTATCAAGTGTTATGATAAACACAGGATTGGAAGTTGGAGAGGGACAGTGAGTAAACTAGCTTTTGACCTCTGGAGCCTTGGGTTGGAATCTGGTTTACAAGGGGAATAAAAAAGTGTTGTGGTCTCAACTTAGGTCTCAGCTAAGCCTTCAGATGGCAGAATTTCACATCTGAAAACCAGCCATGGATTGGTGATGATTGGTGGGGTTAAATTGAGAATTATTAGAAGAGCAATGTGGAGAAGCTTGCCCTCTCTGTGGATAAATTAAAAACAAAATCGGAAAAAGAAATAAGGATAAAACAACTCACAAAACAAAAAGTGATGTATTGAAGTAAAGAAATTTAAATTCCTCAATTCCTCAATTTAAATGATGCATTTGTCTTTAAAATAAATAAACAAGTACCTATTTTTACAGTCAAAAAAATGAGACTTTTCCTCATAATCTGCACTTTATAAAGTTATATAAAAACATGAAAAACTGCACCGTGGAATGATTTAACCATGTTTTAAAATGTCTTACTCTAAATTAGTTTCTGTACAGTTATCATTGCCTCCATTATCACTGTTTGAAATACAACACATTTACAATGCATTGAGGAGGCATGTCCCTGCCAAACAACATGGACTTTAATGGGGAATTACTAAAACTGACTTAATTGAAAAAAATTAAAGTTTAAAAGAACACCATAACTAACCTTGCATTGGATTTTATACGGTCTTATCTTTCTGAACACACATTTGTCCACACCAGATCTAATTCATGCATTTTTTGCAGGATTTAGTTCATTCGTAGTCTAAAAATGTCCTGTGTTGTGACGACAACATTCTCTTTAAAAAAATGGATATATAATGATGGTTGAGAAACTAAAAACATGTAACTCTCAAATCTATATGTATAACTGTTGTTACCTTGGCCTAAAGACTTTTTGAAAGTCTTATAAATGAGGTAATCAGTTTTGCCATAGCTGACACCTGTCAGTTGATTTTCTTATTCAGTTTTCCTTGACATTGTGCAAATTTACTGAATAAAGCATTATTCATGATATTTTTCATACCAATTTTAAACATCACACCATAGGACTGTGATATCACATCATGGGATGCTACGCTTAAGTCTGAATGATAAGATAATGATTTGCGATGCGACAAATGAAGAAATACAAGATAGAAAATGGGAAACATTTTGAAACAATATACACCTTTTTAATTTGCTTTTTTGTTTTTCAAAAGCAACATATGTTGAACATAAACGTAAATATGGATGGCAACGGCCAAACCCTTTTAGGGACAAATAATTTTTTTTTTTAAAGGCCATTTTCAGTAATATAAAGTACAGTAAGTAACATTAAGTATGGAAAACAAATATGGCATTCTACTTTATAGCTCAAGAGATTATTTTTATTAAATGTAGTCTATTCGTTACAAGGAATTTAATCTGTCTGTGGGTGGGTGTTTTTTTTTTCCTAAAATCAGAAACATGCTACAAGGAAAGAGGCACAAGTAAAAGACATGTTCTATCTTTCTTTTCAATTTCCTCCAATAATCCCTCATCGAATATTTAAAAAAAGTATTTCCTAAAATACCGGTTTGTCTGTAGCAGTATCCTCTGACCTGCCAATACAGTGATACTGTTAAACATTTAATAGAAATGTTACAACTCAGTTTAATTCAGTTCAAAACTTTTCATATTTGAAACCAACGTTTCAGTGCTTTTGCACCTTCAACAGGTTGGCAACTAAATAATCTCAAACTATAATTCAAGAGAAATAGGATTATTTAACCAATAGGTGTAACTTGTGTTTTAACGTCAGCAGCCACATATATGTAACATTTTTAAAGTTCATGTAAGTTTGTCATTCCCTTAAAATGTCATCATTGAACTGTATGCCAAGATATTTTTGTGAAAGAACAGACAAATCCCTTCTCTTGACAGATGTACAATAACACCCACCAGCCATACAAAAACATAGGGAGAGTTTGTAGGTTTATCTGCCTTTCAACAGCCATGCCTTTATTCAAACTGCCTTGCCTTCATTTCTTTCTCTGTTAAGAGCTACTTGTTACATCATTTTCATTGACTTTTTTTTATAATCCTCAACTTCATATCCCTACATCTGCCAATTTAATAGGATATTAAAAAAAAATATATATATATATATATATATATATATATATATATATATATATATATATATATATATATATATCATCTGTCACTTTGTGGTTTGAATATGCAAGGTATCGATGGTTGTAACCCAGGAGTTTCAAAGTTCATTTACTTTACAAAAGAAAGAAGAGGGAATTTTAAAGTTGAATGCAGTCAGTTGGTTAAAGCTGCTGTTATCTGATATGCACACTGTTACCCAGGAGCCCTGTAGACTGTAGATTGTATTCCAAGAACTGGTTAGCTAATTATTTACAGGTCTAGAGCCTGATAAATCTGGATTAAATAGTTGACTTGATTACAATAACTGAGTTTTCAAGTTTTTATCTGGATTTTCAACTAAAATACAATTCCCATTAATATATATTTTTTAATGATCGGAATAATCATTGTGGCAAAGCACTCAACAAAAAAGTCCTTAAACTAATTGTAAGTAGCTCAGTTTATCTCTGAATCTGTAAACTGAACACTTATTGAAAATAAAACTGATAGTTAGAAGCAAAAGCTATGCAGCTCTAATGATAGTAAACTCAAGAAGACCTTCAAAACACTGAAATCATGTTGTCAAAGTGGGTGGTTCAACCAGACATGACTTTCCCCAAGAAATGTTACCATAATTACTGCCTGTCTAAAGCAGAAATGGTTGATAGAAGCAGTAACTATATTATTATATATGATGCAGGGTGATACAATCTTGCAGGAAGGGAAGTTTTTATAAATATGATGACTCCACTCTGATCAGATAGTAACAAGCAGCAACGGGGGCAAAAACTTTAAAATGAGACAAGCAGTGCATTTGTGTACTGCAATCTGTTAACAGCATGCAACATATAAAACAAATGTACTTTTATAAGCACTACTGGAAGTATTTTGATTAACACAATCAGTGCATTCTTCACATTAGCAAGGTGACATGCAAACATGCCTACAAATATATCTACAGTTAAGAGTGACAGTTGTGAGTTGTGCTGTTCTTTTTGGTTGCCTCAGCTGAAATTCTGCTCAAGTTTGCTTTCTATTTCTTCATTTTACTGATAGAATTCTAAAAGTATCAGTTGGGAGTGTTGAAGTTTACCCTGAAAGAATGTTCTTGTTAAACAGCTCAGCAGAGGCACTGCAGAACAGGTCCTTAAGGGATAAAACCAGTCCATAGCAATAGTGATATGATTTCAGCAGTGATTTATAAATTAAAAGATACAAATGCTATACAATTGTAGCCTACAGTTGTATTAAGTGAGGTTTTTGGTTTTTAGAGAGTTATAAATGCATGGAATAGCCTACCAGGTAAATATCTAAAACACAAGTTAAAAAATAAATTCTGCCCTATTAAATCAGATCCTCTTACAGTAATAGGGGCAATTGGTGTGTTAGAAAGGGATGGACCTTGGGCCGAACGGTCTCTTCTCATGTTCTTATTTAACAAAAACCATCCATTCTGTTACTTTTATTTAGACTTCCTAACTTAATACAGTAAACTATCAGGAAATTCATTCCACTTTGGGTATTCTGCTACTTTAAGGAAATCTTCCAGTGGTTCATTTCCAGGGAAGTGAGGCAAGATCTTAATCGATAGAGGAAGTGTATTTGTCTTTCTTTAAAAAAAAAAAAAAATCACATGCCTGTAGAACTTTCCTTGTGATTCGATGTGTGGGTTTTTTTTTTTTGCAACAAGGCAGGACAATTATGAATTATTTTCTATTGTAAACAAAGTTCTTGGAAAAAGGATTTATAAAGCTGATGGTATCTGTGATGGTCTGTTTATCAAAGACCATATTAAATCCCAAAGGCTTTTTGCTTATGATCAAATGACTCGGATTACTTTCAGTTGTTATTTTAGTTAACTTCTAAGGAGCACAGCAATATGAGTGAGACAGGTTGTTCCATTGTGTGTCCCTTCACCTGGGTAGCCTCTTGGAATGTCCCGTGAGTTAAGTAGTGGCCTTCACTTAGCAGGCTAGTGTTCTTTTTAGTAGCAGGCTCCTAGCTGCATTTCCAGTGCCCAACCCCATTTATTTTAACCGTCTTTCATGAGCTGTTCCATTATGTCACCAATGACATGCAATGACTCATCGGTGCCTGAGCACAGGTTAGGTTACTACAGGTGCACATGTTTACTTTTCAATGTGGGCTCAACAATAATTAATTTGGCCACGTAAACAGCTATATTTAATTATCCCACACGGATGTAATGGAGGTGGCATTCACACTTTTAATTTTCATAATAATGATAGCTGTATTTTTTTTTTTTTTTTTACATACATGGAGTGGAGGGGATTATGTGCCACTGACTTACTTGTTTCAGTTGCCCTTGTCTATTTAAGGTGGTCTGACACTGGTCCACAAAAGACCTGAGGGTTACCTCAGGTCTAGATTCAGGTCCAGTTCCATGTTGGGATGATTTCTGGGCCACCTCCTGAGGGGATGTTTCCTCTATTTGTAGTTGATGATACATAAACCATACGTGACAAGAGAAAAGGAGTTGAGTGCCTGCAAAAAGTTGTTCTCATGGAATGGGAATGTTGCATCTTATGTAATGGTGCCTTTCTTACAGGTATAACATCAATTAGTATTGCATTTAAATAATTTAGGTTGGTCTATCCTAAGACCTTTTCATTTTCCCTTAGCTAGTTGGTAAAATAAACATGTGGGTGGTTTTGAACCTTGAGTATGTTTTTGTAATCTTCAGATTTGGATGCCAATTCTTTTGAATTGATATGAAATATGTAACTATTTATCAATCACCCTAATACACCCTAAAAACATGTAGATTTAATCTGATGGCTGTTGCACAACTAATACCAGATTACATTCAGAATTTGAACTTGCACACAGTTTAGATTGGGTGTGGCTTTCATCATCTCTACATAATGCATGGCTTAGTATTTGACAGTTTGATTAACATTTCCTGTAAATATTGCATCGTTGTTGCCTTTTTAGGAAGTTATTTAAAAAAAAACACCCACTCTAATGGGATATTCAGTTAAATGAAAAAAACAAGTTTGATGGAGACCTGCTGGGCAGCTTTTAAGACTTTCCTTGCACCATTGTGCAGTACCAGTAACAATTCATGAACTCCTGGTGATGTGGTACAACTACATACCAGTGTGCTGTTAAAAGAGTGCAAACCAATACTTCTTACTTACTAGCAATTATCCCCCTTTTATTGTGTCCCATGTTTTTTTTTTTATTTGTTTTTTTTTTTTTTATATTGTCTGCATATTCCAAATTGAATTGTAAAAAACAAGTAAAGACCCAAAGAGTCTTCAATAGAAGAAAAAGGGGGTGGGTGGTCATATTGCAAGTGCTAAGAACATTTTAAAACGTCCTTTAAAAATCTGAAGTTTTAGTTTATAACATCTTACAGAAGAAATGTAGCTGGTTTGGATGCTAGCTATCTTAACTAATTATATTTTAGCCTTTCAAAAAATAATGCATTCGTGCAGATCATCTACTGCTGTGCATTAAGCAAGATGATCAAAGGCAAGGAAACAAGCCAAGTTAGATAACTGATATATATATATATATATATATATATATATATATATATATATATATATATATATATATATATATATATATATATATATATATATATATAGGGTCAAACCTGTATTTGATTCCCCATCTCTCTGACTGTCATATTCAAGAACACTCAATAACTTGGCCTTACAATTTGGGTTTACTTACTGATAAGCTTCTGTTCAAAGTAAGGGTTATTTTGTAACAAACTGCACAAACCAAACCGCAGTTCAGTGTTGATAACAGGTAAAGACAACAGGTACTTTAAATGTGTGCACGTCCCATTTCTTCCTTGTTTGAAACGAATAAGTAACATGGATTTTTAAAAGACTTGAAACACAGTACATTTAAAAAAAAATGTACATACTGTAAGTATTGTGTTCTTAAAAAATAAAAAATAAAAAACATATATAAAAAACAGGAAACAATAGTTGCTGTTAGGTAATCAGTTGTACATTCTGTTCTGTATTTTCTGATGGATTTTTAGTTTAGAATTTTTTTTTGTATTTTAATTTACAATTTAACATTTTGAAATGCACTGTATTTGTGGTTGCGTCTGTTTTTTTTAATGACATATATGAGGCTTCTGTGAGCTGTGAAAACACCATTCTACATGGAGAAAAAGGAGAAATGCATCTATTATCCATGGCTGTTCTATGTTACAATCACCTTGTAACAACATTGAGAGGTTTCAAAATTAACCAACAGGCTCTTCTTATGGAAACTGGGTGTATCACCCCTGGTATTCCGATAACTCCCATGCAGACGTTTGTCGGTGCTGGCTTACTCATGTATTTCTTTTTGGCCACACAGAAGTTTTAGTTACAGACTATTTTTTTCTCTGACTTGTCTTCTTTCCTGGGTGGTGTTGCAGGACATGGATTTGATTGACATCCTGTGGAGGCAGGACATAGATCTTGGCGCAGGGCGTGAAGTTTTCGATTACAGCCACAGACAGAAGGAGTACGAGCTTGAGAAACAGAAGAAACTTGAGAAAGAGAGGCAGGAGCAGCTCCAGAAAGAGGAAGAGAAAGCCCTGCTTGCTCAGCTACAGCTGGATGAAGAGACAGGGGAGTTTGTTCCCCGGCTAGCACAACACATTAAACCTGAAGCTTCCCCAGTGCCCAGAGAGGCCTCACAGGTACACTGGTGTTAGTGGTATCCGGGGGGGGTACTGGGACGGACTCCACTTTAACATGAATGGGAGCCTAGGCAACTGAGTGTACTTAATATATTATACACAATATATGGCTCATTAACAATGTGTAGGTTTATGTCAAAGGCATTCAGGGGCTGTCTAAAATGTTCTAATTTTGCATTTTATTGTATTTCTTGCCAGCAGTTCCAAGCCAGAAATATTTGTATTAACTGGAGATTTTTTTCCCCTTTTAAATGCAGAACAGTTCTTAACCATGTAAAAAAAGAAAATGCAGACTAAATTGTACCTTCGATGAATATATATTTCTGTTCATTATGAGCCTTTTTAGAACAGTTTGTGTATAGGTCTGGATTCTAAGGCTCTGTTACACAGCTGATAACAAGTAAGGAATTCCATTTTAAGGTGTTTTGTTTCCAAGCTGTTGTGTTTTTCCTTTCAGCATGTTATCTCAGAAGAAGACGGAGAGGCTCTGTCGTTTGATGAATGCATGCAGCTCCTGGCAGAGTCATTCCCGCTGGTAGAAGATATTGCGGTAAATCAAGAATACCTTTAACATAAACAATACAAACAGATTTTGCTTTACAGGTAATTGGCATGGTTAGCACAATACCAGCGCCTACATTTTGTTTATAAATTGCACTTCAGTCTCGTAAGCATACCGACAGCGAAATACGTTAGTTTTGTTATACAATCAATGTGGTGCCATACACTCAGTGACATTGTAGGTAATATTATCTTTGCTTATTGTTTTAGGTTTCCCCAGTTGCACTTGAGCCTTCAGTTCTAGTCCCAACTGGAAGCAGCCCGGTCCTAATGTCTCCCCATCAGCCTCAGCAAGC
The DNA here is from genome assembly GCA_030684275.1 of Acipenser oxyrinchus oxyrinchus. Classification (NCBI taxonomy): domain Eukaryota; kingdom Metazoa; phylum Chordata; class Actinopteri; order Acipenseriformes; family Acipenseridae; genus Acipenser; species Acipenser oxyrinchus. The sequence goes on along the minus strand of CM060257.1, from coordinate 13,854,909 downwards.
TCAGGCTTCTCTCCTCACGTCTCCACTGCCGGATCACAAATCTGCACAGGACATTGAGCAAGCCTGGCAGGAGCTGCTTTCCATCCCTGAGCTGCAGGTAACTACAATAACCAAATTCATAAGCTGCGATTCTGAGAGTAACAAACACCCAAAGAATTCACGCGAGTTAATAAGCCAGCTATTCAGAGAACAAATGCACCTTTGTTCCACAGATATTAAATGGACAGGCAGGCAGCTGATGCACTCGGGTAATTGAGCGATTGAGTTACCACAGTTCATATGTTTTGAATATATAAACAAAAAAGGATACATCAGAGCACTCAATGCCAGGCTTTGGTTGAAAGGGTCTTCTTGACAGCATTTATTTTAATGTAAAGGCAGATGTTAAATTGTTTTGCACTCACAGAATCCCCAATAATTTAGGTATCAGGGATTTACAGCAATTAGACCCTGCATTTTCTTTTCCAATAAGTATACTATTTATTATTCTACAACTGTTATATTAAAAGTGCAAGAATAATAACAACAACAAATACAACAAGGCTTCCATCAAGGCTAAAAACAAAAGTAAATATAAGTTTAAAAAGCATGTAATTAGTACGAACAGATTAAGAACTAGTATAGCCATTCAGATAATTTGTGCTTACATGCTAAAAAAGTGCTTATTTATTGTGATTCAGTATGTTTGTAAATGCTGATTGACTTTTCTCTTAAGATTGCAAAACATGCATTTTATTTATATTGGTTTTCCTTTTCTACAGCAATGCCTAAACATGCCAGATCTGACAGAGTTGAGCAGCTACACAATCCCCGACAAGCCTCCAGAGATTCAGAATATAAATTATAACTTTTACATGTCAAATCCAGCAGAAGCCATGGCAAACGCATCCGATCCAGGCTGCCCTGGAGGATTTCTCAACTCATTTGAAAGCACCTATACTAATGTTGTTCCACCTGAGAACCTAAATCAGATGACTATAAACACCTCTGATCTGAACGCACCCTTCAGCTCCGGCAGCATTTGTGAAATGTTTTACCCTACTCTTATAAACACAAACATTAACAACATTCCACCAACAGATAATGTGAACACACCGCTACCTGACCTACTGAGTGAGCCACCTCTAAAACCAATGGATATCTCTGGCTTTACAGAGGCTGAAGGTTTCGAGAGTAACCCACCGCAGAATATACCAGAATTGCCAGATTCTGACTCAGGCCTTTCAATGGATGCAAGTCCTGTTGCATCCTCACCAGAAAACTCAATGGAGTCTTCCATCTATGGAGATGCAGCTTTTGGAAACAGTGACTCCGACATGGAAGACATGGACAGCAGTCCTGGAAGTGTCCAGCCCGAGTTTGCAGAGATGTTTCCATTGTCCTACCATGGGGATGGTTATCGGGCATCACCTCATACTGCACAGACAAACCAAACTTTCAATCTGGAGTCAAAAACACCAAAGAAGGAACTGCCGACAAGCCCCGGCCACATCAAACCGCCCTTCACCAAAGACAAGAGCAGAAGCCGCTTGGAGTCTCGTCTCTCGAGATGAGCAGCGTCTGGCGCCGGATCCCTTTCCCCATAGACAACATTATAAACCTTCCTGTGGATGACTTCAATGAAATCATGTCCAAGCACCAGCTCAACGAAGCCCAGCTGGCTCTGATTCGGGATATACGCAGACGAGGCAAAAACAAGGTCGCGGCTCAGAACTGTCGCAAGCGTAAAATGGAGAACATTGTGGGTTTGGAGTACGACCTCGACAGTTTGAAAGACGAGAAGGAGAAGCAGCTGAAAGAGAAGGAGGAGAATGACAGAAGCCTACTTCAGCTAAAGCAGCAGCTTAATGACCTGTATCTTGAAGTCTTCAGCATGTTGCGTGATGAGGACGGGAAGCCCTATTCCCCCAATGAATATTCGCTTCAGCAGACCTCCGATGGCAGCGTATTTCTCATTCCAAAGAGCAAAAAGACAGAATCCAAGAATAAAGTGAAATCATAATATTTCTTGCTTATATGGACATTTTTTTTGTACTGCATTACCGTAATCTCTTTTCTGGTTTTGCTTAAAGTAAACAAATCCTATGCAAATTATAGTATCCTTTAGCCATTGCACTTCTAAAAGAGAAGTATATTTCTGCTGCATTAACATATAATTTATGCATACTGTATTTAACTATGCTGATTTGTCATGAATCTACTATAGACTTATTTTGTACTACTAATGCTATGTCTTTTTTTCAAAAGTATTCCTTATGGTTTGTAAATAATTTCTATTCTATATTATTTGCTATTGAAATATTTAATAGATTTTTTAAGTATCTAATTTTAGTATGCTAACGATCCTGTGTTGCAAATCATTGTGTGATTTAAAACCAGATATTTTATAAATGATTTAAGGATTATCGAACTGATCGATTTGGCTTTTTTTTTTTCTTACTGCTAAATTAAACTGCTTTAATTTTCTTGTGCTTTATAAAAAAAAAAAAAAAAAAAGGTAAATAAACTGTCCATTTAGTATAAATATCAGAATTGTTCTTTTGTTTATATGGATTATTCTGGTAAGCATTTATCTTAAAACTCATAAAAAGCTGAAAATTCCCCCTGCCTATTTTCACTTATTATTTGCCATCAAAGCAATGGCAGCTTGGGAACTCCTACTGAAAATAAGCTACTATAGTTTATTAGTGATCGAATATAAAATAATTGATGTATGGGATATGTTAAGCCATTCTAATTTGCTCCTTTTTCTAACTTTCTAATAAAGGACAAAGGTCTCTAGGATAGGAATTTGCATAGATAATAATACTATGGAAATTGTTTCCTCATTAATGTAACTACCAAAGGGTATATTTGCAGAACTGACCTAGTCTACTGCAATATTCATGTTTTCCATGTGTATCGAATCCTGCATGTGGCCACTTATGCAATTCTGACACATTTAAAAAGTGTCGCAAGTCAGAAATGGAGAAGTGGACCTAGATAGACAATTTAATGTATGCATACTAGTTCCAGTAAAGTTCAAACCACTCCCATAGTAAATATTTCATTTTTGGCCTCAAGGGTTGTTGGAATGAATGCGTTCCAGAATTTTTGTAGAATTGTTTCAATTACCACCCTAGTTTTATTAGTAAGCCAGGAAATCATCAACAACTGCAATTGCAACAAGAATGACCCAAATTGAATATTTACAACTTTTTGTTAATGGGAGCAGATTCCAGTATTTCTTGCTGTCCATGGTTTTACCTCAGAATACATACATTACTAAGTGTTTCCCAGACATATTATACAAGCATTCAAGTTTATAAAAATCTAAGCATCTTCTGTAAGATAGCTTACAGCTTGAGAAGAAGTTTAAACAAACATAGTTGCCGTACTGTCACAATTGTAAAAGCACACGTCCTTAATAAAATAAACTGGCTCTGACAAAATGAAGTTAAATGTCAAATTTGGAAACAAAATAATAGAAATACTGTTTGTGTAGAGCCAGGATGGAGGAAAAATCTTGACTGAACTGTGGAATAACCACTTGGTTCCAGATTTTGCCAGCCATTTTATATTTAGCTTTTTTCCTGATAACACATTTCTGTTGGTAACAATAACCTTAAATGTGGACGATACATGAAATATGGTTTTCAGGAATTTTTTAATGTAATGTGCTAGTGTGTGTAAATAAAATGAAAATCAAACCCTACGCCTTTATTAACCTTGGCAGCACACTGCATATGAACTCCATAACAGCTGAAGAGTATTCATCTTGAAGAAGGGATCTATGAAAAAGACCTAGGAGTTTATGTTGACTCAGAAATGTCTTCATCTAGACAATGTGGGAAGCTATAAAAAGGCCAACAAGATGCTCGGATATATTGTGAGAAGTGTTGAATTTAAAGCAAGTAATGTTAAAACCTTACAATGCATTAGTAAGACCTCACCTAGAATATTGTGTTCAGTTCTAGTCACCTCATTACAAAAGGATATTGCTGCGCTAGAAAGAGTGCAAAGAAAAGCAAGCAGAATTATCCTGGGTTTAAAAGGCATGTTGTATGCAGACAGGCTAAAAGAATTGAATCTATTCAGTCTTGAACAAAGAAGACTACTCAGCGATCTGATTCAAGCATTCAAAATCCTAAAAGGTATAGACAATGGTCAACCCAGGGGACTTTTGACCTGAAAAAAAGAAACAAGGACCAGAGGTCACAAATGGAGATTAGATAAAGGGGCATTCAGAACAGAAAATAGGAGGCACTTTTTTACACCGAGAATTGTGAGGGTATGGAACCAACTCCCCAGTAATGTTGTTGAAGCTGACACCCTGGGATCCTTCAAGAAGCTGCTTGTTGAGATTCTGGGATCAATAAGCTACTAACAACCAAACGAGCAAGATGGGCCGAATGGCCTCCTCTCGTGTGTAAACTTTCTTATGTTCTTCTTCTTATGTTCTTATCTCATGCAATATAATACGGTTATTACTGCTATTTGAACAGCTCAAATTGAAGTTTGTCAAAAGGTAGTTTTTGTTGAGTATGAAAACAAAATTCTGGTCACGATTTTAATCTATTTCACTTTTAGGTGAAGGCTAGAATATATACTGTACATACATATTTATTTTTTGCTATGGATAAAGAATTAAAATTAAAACAGGAATACAATTTCAACAAGGAATTGTTTATTAAAACTTATGTTGGTACTTTATCAAGTGCAAAATTACAAAAGAAATTCTTGTGTGCCTGTATGAATTTCACATATCACTGTAGTCTATTGCAGGATCCCACGGTGCTGTTGATCTTGAAATGTACTAACTAGAGTATCAAAGTCCTAGATGTCCTTCATCTATAAAACAGCTACAGAACAGTATAGCTCTGTAATGACCAGGGCTTTGGGGGTGGGGGGGTATTCATTAAAAACTTTACAAAATTGTAAATTCCAGTTATAATATCCAATCTCCTAACCTAGTCACCAGGTTGCAAGTCAAAAGGTGCAAAAAAAGAAACTAGCAAAACTAGTAACACAAACTTATGTTAAATACCGTATTGATTGGCATGGGTATCGGTATGTAAAATATTAGACCAATATGCTGGTTGAAGATAAATAAAGAATGCAATACTTCTCACCAGATTAAATATGATTTCTGCAGGGATCATAACTGAATGAACTTTAACAAATGGAAACCCAGCATTAACAATTAATTTAAACTTTTTTTTTTTTTTTAATGAAGATACCTGTTAAATAACAAAAATGTAACCCACACAGTATGTATTCATAACTCTAATATATTACATTACTAGTTAAAATGTTAACATGTTAGCATTTTGATAATGGATGAGACTGTTTTGAGTGTGGATGTGTATTGGTACATGTATAAAATACTGTAGTACTGTTCTTGACACCTCTAGAATGCAAAAGTTAAATGGTTCTGGGTTATATATTTATAAAATTAAAACATGCAAAGCACCTTATTGTAAAACACACACATATATATATATATATATATATATATATATATATATATATATATATATATATATATATATATATATATATTATATATATACTCTGAATTGATAGTTCAGTTACATGGTACTGAACTGAACTGTTTCCAGACTTGGAAACCCACAGGACACCTCCCTAAATGATTTCAATTGCATATTTATGTACTGTATATGTTTCAGTTGCTGGTCGGAAGTGAAAGCAATCACCATTAAATTAATTCCACTGGGCATATCCAAGGATATAGATATTACCCAAAGTAACCCATAATAAAAAAAAAAAATATGCTTAAGTATGCCTTGCACATGAATTCACCACTGACACTTTAAGAATGTATGACAATGTATGTTCTAATTTACTGATCTAAAATAGCTACCAAGCTGTCATGCAAGTGATTCTGTAGAATAGTATGTCAGTGTTCCAATGTTAAATCAGTGATGTCATAATTTCTTGATCTTCAAATTGTGCAAACTCAGAAAACTGATAAGCATTAAACAAGAAAAGCAAGGCATGTGGTTCAGCTATGGATCCAATTTCAGATTTACCCTGTTAAAAATGCACCTCAGCCTTACCCATCCAGAACCTTCGATGTTAACTTGTCATATTTGATTTTCACGGATAATGATGAAAGATGGCTTCATATCCGACCTGTAAATCAAGCAAAGTGGTTACTCTTACCTTTCCTTACGTTATTGCTCCATCTTCTTTAATTCAAGCACTCTTTGAAAAGCAAACCTTATACTCACTTCCCCTTCCTTTCAGGTCTAAAGTCTAGACCTATTGTGTATTTTCACTGTCACCTGAAGTAGCTATGACTCATGGAGATTCCAAAAGTTGAAGAACTCTTCCTAGACTTTCTTCCATACTGTCGTCTGGTCGTGGAAGTTATAGCTAGTTTTGAGAAAGATATTCACTATCAAAGTTATCACATGATTTCTTTGAAGATGTATCTGTTGTTGCTGCCTTGTCTTTGTGTAACATTATACTGACTTGTCCACACTGCTTGGGCTGAAGAAGTCCTGTCTTAATTCATCTGTTTTGAGACACACTTTTTCTGTTTTAAATTGATCCTGCATTTTATTTCTGCCCACATTCAAAACCAAGAACTAGCTGAAGCTACTTGTCCTCAGGTTAGAAAATAATTCATTTTCATGGCATTAAGCATTCCAGAGAATTTTATTTGTCAGAGCTACCCTTAATAAAATGTTTATAGAAAACAGTTTTGTAATAAACAGATAGCACAATCATTTTAACTGGTTGCTTTCTAAAACCAATGATACACTACACTTCACCATCTAATTTTGCTAGACATATTTAAACGATGATCAGTTAAATTGTCACTGTACCTGGTATTCAGAATAAATTACATTCTTTACAAAAAAAAACAAGACATGGATTTAAAATAATGCAAAAATATTGCAAAATAAATTAGAAATAGTTTACCGATCCTAACTTCGGTGACCTGCAGCTCACAAGGTGAAGTGCTTTCTCCTACATCCTTTTAATACAGGCACACAGATAACGCACACAGAAGCAAATAGCAAGAGACATCACCACAGAATAGATAACTAACATTCTTAAGTTAAGACATCTTAGACTCGATTGAAAAACTGACTACAAAAGTTTAGTTAAAAAAGGTTCCTTGTTTTTATTCCTGATACCACTACCACAGTTTACATGGGCATATACTTGCAAAAAAACAAAACAAAATAAAATAAAATAAAATCTAGCAACAAATAAGACCTCAGGAATGTACATCTAATAGACACTGTATTTCATTAGTAGCTACACTTCTGCAGTCTGTAGCTAGTGGATACAGTCCTCAACAAGAATTGTTCTCCTGTTTAAGCTGCAGTAACTTTGCTGTTCCTCTAATGCACTTGGACGACTGCCTCATAGTAACCTGCAGCTTTCCTGACAACTCCTTGCTCATCTCCTCTCCTGCTAAGAACTGTAGCCTGTTGAATGGATACAGGATAAGAAAATTATTACACTAAGTTAACAATAGGTATTCTACACAACAGTGCAATATTAAATGTAACTTACCAATTCTACAAAAAATTAATATCTCCTCGTACCGTATCCACCAGAGCCACCTCCAGAGCCATAGTTGCCTAAAAAAAAAGTTAAAATCTGTAAATGAAACAGTTGCAGCTTAAATAATAGAAGTCAATCCAACATCCAGGTATTGTATGTACCACCGTAAGGTCCACCCGAGCTCCTTCCAAAGTTGCCCCCTTTCATGGGTCCGTAATTCGACTGCTGCCCGCTGTAGTTTCCAAAGTCATTGTAGTTACCACCACCGCCGCCACCATAGTTTCCTAAACAAAATTAGCAAAATACAGGCAATACCCCTTAGCAAGGTTGGGTGTAAGGTGCCAACTTATAACATTAATATAAACAGGTATACGAAGTGCAGTCAGCAAAACTATGTATTAAAATATACTGATTGTGACAAAATTATGAACAAAAATATGATCTGATGAAACAGTGCCTAATTTTTAGGAATTGCACAACTTTTAAATCTTACCTCCTTCACTGTAATTGTCGTATCCACCAAATCCACCACCTTGGTTGCCATATCCACCTCCACCTCCACCTCCATACCCTCCCCGACCACCTCCATAGTTTCCTTCCAGGAAGAATTGTATTATTTCATCACTGACTTACATTCAAAAACCCAGATAAACTAAGCCCAGCAAATTAAACCCTAAAGTTAATCATGTTATGTTTAGTTTATATATATACACACACTATATATATATATATATATATATATATATATAGATCGATAGTTAGATATGTGTGTATATATATATATGTGTGTGTATATATACACACACATTACATACAACATACATTATATATATATATATATATATATATATATATATATATATATATATATATATAATGACCCTTTATAACCTAAAAGGGGGAATGCAGAATCCATTAGTAAATATACAGTGAATCAGACTTATTTTTAAAACAGCTATATAGTTACTGGGGGATTATAAAATAGCAAAATGGGACGTACATACTTGAGGCCAAGAAATTGTACACTGTGATTGACCCCCTTTCAATACCAAGGAAACAAGAGTGTTACATATTAGGGCTGCTACGATTAAATCAAGAAACGATTTTTCAATCGATTCCATTCCTCATTATATACATCGATATAAATACTGGATAATAGATTCAATAATTACATGTTTGTAACGCACAGAGTTAATAACATTATTTAAGTTTATCAACGAAAATGCACAAATGCCCTGCCATGCTTGTGTTAACTAGCATCTGATTTGCTTGTCCCATCCTACCAGCGAATCAGTTTTGAAAATGCTTTGTAAGCACGCCCCTCTGTGCGTTCGATGGAAACAAAAAAAAGCCTGGCGTCTTGAATCCAGAGCAGGATGACAGGCTTGTATTTCTGGCAAACAGCCTGTAAATAAATTGTGCACATTGAAGAAAACTGACTATATATATTCTGCTAACACTATACAGCTCTGTAGTATTTTAAACTTGCTATAGGCTTGTTGCGATTGTTGGTTTTTTTTTTCTTCTCCTGACGCTACCAAGGCGTAATAACTCCTCGTATTTGTTGTGCATAAGCTTTTACTTAACAGCAACGATATTAAAATAATCACGATGGGGGGGGGAAGGAATGGAGCGAAAATGTACGTGGGTGGTACAATCATCGATATTTATGCGAACGATTCGATTTTGTGTGCCCAATTAATTGATTGCTATTTGGAGGCTTAACTGACAGCCCTATTACACATTACTGAGTTTTACATTCCACATTAGAATTAATGTGATCATCAGACATGTTATTATACTGCATAATAAATAAATGAATTAACATACCATCTCCACCAAACCCGTTGTATCCACCATCACCACCACTACCACTTCCATAGCCTCCTACAACACAATGTTGTTACTGTTTTTATTTGTTATACATATATATATATATATATATACACACATACACACGCACACCTAACATAACACAACACACTTATCACCACACTACTTCAGATTAAAGTGGATGCATTCTCCCTCATTCTTACCACTGCCAGAAAAGTTTCCACCCCGGCCATAGTTGCCTCCACCTCCAAAATTTCCACCTCTACCCATAAAATTGCCAGATCCCCCATCTCGGCCTACAAAAATAGAGCATTTAAAAAATATATAGGCATATTAAGAAACTGCCTTTAAAAAAAGCTTACTGCACCCTGCTATATGGAGAAGTTTGGATTTTTTAAATGTCATCCTTTAAGATCCTCCTGATGAGTTTAACAATAAATTTAATTCATGTTTTAGATTAGCTTTTTTTAGATATATTTATTAAATGGTAGATATTTATTAAATTAACAATTTAAGACAAACATCAGAAATCAAATATGCATCAGTTTTAGCTAAAAAAAAAAAGACTAGGAAAAATTGAGAAAAGTCCATGTTTTCCTCCTATAACCAAATAACCAATTCATAAACAGGTTTATGTTTCATGCACTTTAAAGACATTTAACATGAAGCATTGTAACATGTTTTCAAAGTCAACCATAACTGTAGTTTATTGATTATTTGTGTGTTGATTGTTTAATATACCTTATTTACTCGTATTTAAGTCACACTTTTGTGACTAAAATAAAAGTTGAAATTTGGGGGGCGCGACTTGGATTCCAGTTTTTTCGTTAGGGTACCAATTTACATTTGTGCATGTCATTTATTCTGGTGCGCTTTAAGAACACCAACTGTACACAGTTCTGCCCACTACAGATATTACCCTCGGTACAGTATGGTGTCTGTCTTTGGGGGAGCGACTTTTTTCAGCATCACTAAATACATTTCTATTGCCAAATGCATGGTTACATCTCCTTTTATGTTCCACAGCATTTTCATTACAAATTAAACAGAACAACCACAGATGTATTTAGATTCATGAGCATGTTTGGACTTAAAAACATGGTAAATGTTTCTAAATTTCAACTTACTTCTCCGATTACCAGCAGACTGCATCTCTTGTTTTGAGAGTGCTTTCCTGACTTCGCAGTTGTGTGAATTTATCGTGTGGTATTTCTGAGCTGAAAAACAAAAGTAATTTGGTGAAACAAGCTGTCATTAACCACAAGTTGTGCTCTTAAAGAGTTTTACCGTATAATGCAATTCTAGTTTATGACCACCTCACACTGCTAGGAACTGTACATTCAATACAGGATTTATTTAATTAAAAGTGGTGCCAGTGATGTAATATTCCAATTGTAGGTATTTTAATCATGCATATACACTGTTCAATATACATACCAACAATTTTATCAACAGTGTCATGATCATCAAAGGTGACAAATCCAAATCCTCTTTTTTTCCCTGTCTGACGTTCTTCCATAACTTCAACACTTTCAATCTTTCCATATTTTTCAAAGTAGTCCCTCAGATGACATTCTTCTGTGTCCTCCTTGATCCCACCAACAAATATTTTTTTCACTGTTAAATGGGCACCAGGCCTTGCAGAATCCTGTGGAAAGGAAGGGCACAGAGGAAGTAGCATTGATTACTATTCCTCTGTGTTATGTACTGTACTATGGATCAGTAATAACACTAGTTAAAGGCATGGGGGTTTTACCTCTCTAGACACTGCTCTTTTTGGTTCTACAACACGCCCGTCAACCTTGTGTGGGCGGGCCTCCATGGCAGCATCCACCTCTGTTGCACACGAGTAAGTTACAAACCCGAACCCTCTGGATCGTTTATTTAATGGATCTCGCATTACCTACAATACAGGATTACAAAAAAAGGAATTAGAAGACTGAAAATTAAGTCAAACATGTTGTATATCGGATTTTTACCTTGCTCCAATAAAGAACATTCATATTTTATTTTAACCCTCACCAATATCAAAGGTTTAGCAGTGCTTTACACAACGTTGTTTTGCTGGTTAAGGGTTTTTAAATGCAATGCTGTACATTTTTTCCCCCACACAGAAGATTGTGTATTTTGCACACCTGTGGATGATCATACAGTAATTTTACAGACAAATTACCACGCAATCTGTAAGCTTTCCCCATTGTTCAAAGTGCTCTCTCAGGCTCTCATCAGTGGTTTCAAAACTCAAACCACCAATGAACAGTTTTCTCAGCTGTTCAGGTTCCTTGATATCATGGTCCTGTCCAAACAATGAAAGAAAAAAGCAAGTCAGTGTATAATCTTAATAAACAGTACTGCAGTAGACCGTTTAACATGAGCATGTCACTACTCGTATAACACAGTAACAACAGTAATAATAATAATAAAATATGATGACGTCGTTTAAAGGATTCACTTTTCCAGCTCGTGGGTTCAGTCTCAGGACAGTAGACTGTTCTGCACATTGCTGTCATCTGTTCCAATCAATGCTTGTTGTGTACAGTTCAGACTAAGCGTGGATTTCTTGCATGTTGTTTTTTAAAACAATTGTTGATACAATATTGATGTAATGGCGTGTGACTACGATTTCAAAATAATTCATCTTACATATTAAATGAATAAACTGGAGTTGTTCTGCTGCCCAGTAAACGACACAGGCAGTCTAGCGCTGTCACTACGCGTTTTTTCAAAAAATTTTTTTTTTTTTTTTTTCTTCTGGTACGGTTGTCATAAGGCTGTACAGATCTCTATTTCACCAAAGATTCTCCACACAGTTCAAAATAACAAGCTCTGTACATTAAATACATGCCCAGTCAAAATTAGTCATGATCCACAAGCACAGCCTAGAAGTTTCTGCCAAAAGGAAACCCTACGCCATTTTATCTCTACCCATCCGCCATTCCTCCATATTATATAATACCTAGACACAAGCAAGGCAACAACCCACTCGTGACTTTAAAGCTTGAAAAGCACCCATTTAATATATATATATATATATATATATATATATATATATATATATATATATATATATATATATTAGTTAGTATGTAACTTTTACATGTTTTAAAATCAGAAAGCCTTGATATAAGCTAATCATTTCAGAACGCAGCCTTTATGTTTTTGTTTTCTAGTACACAAAACTAACCATACCGAATAAAATAGTAGTTACTGCAGAACACCGTAATTACTAACATTAAAGTCTATATACGAATGCAACACCTCGAATGGTCCTAGCTAAACGGCAGAACCCAAGAACAGCTCGCATCAAAAAAAAAAAAAGTACATTCTAAAATAAATACAAATACAGAAAAACTTTGCATTTAACTTGTCTTTTATTCGTTCCATTTATTCCTTATAGTAAACATTAATATTTGTATGCAATATTATCACCTCCATTTTGCCTTGAATCTCGTTTCTCCTCGCTTCAGAACGGAAGAAGGAAGTGGGGCGTCCCACGTGACATTAGAAAAACAAACCCAAACAAGGAAGACAGCACAGCTCCTAAGTACCCATACCTTATTTGTTAACGTGCGTGTAAATTTTACTAGAAACAAATATTTCCAAACATTCCGATTTTTTTGCACATTAGCTTATTATACTGTGTTTTTTTCCCCCATGAACTATATTACAGTAAGTTTTAAACACATGATTCCATTAAAGTATATTATTGCCACTTTTTTTTTACATATGTAGGCCTATTCTTTTCGTACGCCACAGTACTTGCTTTATTTTGAGCGTTCTGTTTTAATTGGCATTGAAACAAAACAAACATGGAGATTACACTGTATGCACAGACATACTTTTCAACATTTGGAAACTGTTCAGCGGGACGATCGTCTCATCTCGCTTGTCTAAATACGTGACTTCCAGTCACGTATTTAGGGTTATACGAAACAGCATACACAATGTATATTATTATTATTATTATTATTATTATTATTATTATTATTATTATTATTATTAATAATAATAATAATAATAATAATAATAATAATAATAATAATAATAATAACTTAAATGAACTGTTGTGCTGTGATAGTACGGTAGGACCAGGATTTGACATAGATGTGGCGAGGTTAATCAAAAAACAAACAAACAAAAAACAAAAAACTTTGTGCTAACCTGCTAGGTCAACAATGCTTAGACATGTTAAAATAAAATGTAAGAGGAGTCGATAAAATAATTGGGAATATTATGAAAACGTTTTTAAGAGAGCCTTTGGTTAATTTGTGTTCAAATTGATCTTTAGTGTATTCTCAAACAAGCAAAATATTAAAAAATAACAAGAAGATTATTTATTTTTGTTTCTTTTTTTTTTTTTTTTTGAAAGACGGAATCGGAAAAACCGGTGATAATTTGGTACAGTCAGCATCCAAAGCAGAATTTGTTGAAGTGAAATAGAACTGTGAGAAAGATTGCCATCTCCTGGTCCGGTGGATTACAATGTATTATGCCAAATCCTTTATTTTTCTCGTTTTTAGGCTTCTTTTTTAAGTAGCATTATTTTGCCGAATTCATGTTTTGACATCACACACACTTTGGATACATATGTTTATGATTAGAACACTGTTTGAGAATTGAATGCATTTTTTTGTTTGGCAAAGGACATAGTATTTTGACCACTGTTCTGCAAAACACATTTATTCATTTGTGCCTGAAAGATCGTGCCCTACCTTTTTTTGCCTGTAGTGTTAGACTGTAGAATGTCGGGTGCCATTTCGGATAGAATTATAAGTGGATGCAGTTTAAAATGGAAACAAGTTTATGTAATAAAAAGGTTAGCGAGCTTTAGACAAAACCAAAACAACATAGCAAATAACTTTTTTACAGCAATGGTATTGATAGTCAATATGAAAATGCGCCTCTAAGAAGCAGACATGTGTATATGGACTAGGCAATGCGGTATCTAACACCAGAGGTAGAGCCTTTGAGAATAACAGCAAACCCACAAGTATTTCTGAATTTATTGACTATTTTATGAGGTGGAATAATGTCTGTTATTGCCATTACAGTGTGCCGGTAAAAAATATTGCCACAATAAAAATAACAATATTTCACTATCATTAAATCTGACTTTTATTTATTGTTAACTTATAGTCTATAAGACATTCTAAGCCAATCAAATAATTAAAAAGGTTTCCTTTCAAGCATGGTAAATGCAGAAGACAGGATGTTCTGAGTGTACAAATGTACTTTTTAATGTGTGTATTTTATATAAATAAAGCAGGCACTGGCCTCACAATGAATATGTAAAATGAATTAAAAAAAAACACTTGAATGCCCTAGGTTTACTGTAATTATATCACAGTAGTTCATTTTATTATGGATCCAACATCAAATTGTCCTACAGATTGCACAGTTTTGATATAATGAACATAGAAGGCGTCCCACTCCATGCCAAAACCAAAACTGGGTTCTGTGCAAATGGTGTATATATATATATATATATATATATATATATATATATATATATATATATATATATATATATATATATATATAACCAAGATGAACAGTGATATCTCATATACCAAGCTTGCTGTTCCAGTACATAAAATTTGAAATGAAAGTGATAATGAGATTGAGAGGATGTAATATTATTTCTGCATCAATCCACTCTTTTAATTAAGATACAGCACAAGTTGTCAGGCATCAGTAGAGTCTGTTCATGTGCAAAAGATTGAAACTGATTTTGGATAACTTAAAAGTGACTACAAATACATATATATATATATATATATATATATATATATATATATATATATATATATATATATATATATATATATATATAGACACACACACACACACTGCTGTGCAAAAGTCTTAGACATGTTGCATTTTTCTACTATGAGCATCAACAATTTACTCAAAGCCTCCACTAGTGTTTTCTACTATTATAACAACCTTGACTTGCATAAAGAAGGAAAAGCATTGAGTGAAATAGCTCACATCAATCGATTTTCAAGGTGTGGTATCCGAAGCATAATCAACAAGTACAGAGAAACATCATCTGTAATTGACAAAACCAGGACAGGAAGACCCAAAAAGCTGTCCAACAAGGATGAGCAATACTTGAAGATAATATCCTTAAGGAATATAAAGAAGACAAGCAGAAGGCACATGTGTCGTTGTCCATCCATCAACAGTCCAAAGCACCGTTGACCATTGTTCCATAGTCCAATTTCTGTGTTCTTGTGCATATTGTAGCCTTTTAGTCTTGTTCCCCTTTCTTAACAGAGGTATTCTTACTGCAACACATCCTTTAAGTCCTGATTTCAAGAGTGACCTTCGTACTGTTCTGTTGTCAATTCAATGCTTCGATTCCTTAAGGATATTATCTAAGACTTTTGCACAGCAGTATATGTGTGTGTGTGTGTGTGTGTGTGTGTGTGTGTGTGTGTGTGTGTGTGTGTGTGTGTGTGTGTGTATGTGTGTATTAGTGTCATAGATTCCCATATTTTTTTTATGTATTCCTTATGTATACATGATATGTTTAAAAATGTGTCACAGCTGGTTGATTAAATGTTGAAAAGAGTGTTATGGAATTAGTGTATATTCATGCCTTGCATTGTATATACAGTATAAACAATGCACCTCTAGAACTTTCACAGTGTATTTAATAACATTTGGCTTTCCTTCCCACACTGGTAAGTACTGGTAATAACTTCCTGTGTTCTTTAGACACGTAACAGATAACCTAATGACTTACACATACATCATGACTTTTACTTCCACACATCGTTTTGTTTTTAACCTGTATTTCCTGCCACTTTTGTCAAATCCTTTCCCGTTAAACAGAATAAATGCAAACGTACCAAGATCTGAGAACTGCTTAATTTACAGTTCCTGTTTCCTTATTGAAAGATTTAAGAGGTATCAACTATTATTTTCATGTCTGTTGTATGACAGGTTAATTATATCCTTTGTTTAGAATGACTGTAATTTGTAGTTTATGTCAGAATTCTGGTACTTATTGTCTTGAAATACTTGGTTAAAAGTTATTTATTACCTTCCACCTAAAGGCTTGGTCTTACAAACTTTGAATGGGTAGGTGGGTTGTGTTTTAAACATGATTAATTTATATTCTAATAATACACAGGAACACCATCAGGTACACAGCTATCTGCGCTGTAGCACGACAATACAAACTGTACATTTTTCACCTAAAGTTTGTGTGTAAGCCAATACATTTGTGTGCTTTATTTAGGTAAATGATAATGTATCTAATAAACACACCACAGAGCCTACATTCCATATTAAAATAAAACAAAGAGGTTACTGAGAAATATAAATTGTGTCTCGTTCTACACAATTTCTCTAAATCATGTATTTGGCAGGCCAGTTTATGAGGTAATCAGTCCCAAACAGCCACAAGTGACATCTTCCTTCCTTTAAAAACCTGGTTGCTCAGCAGCACTTAAGCCAATAATGAATGGAGTTGCACGCCTATCTCAAAGCTCTAATTATGTTTTACCACCTATATGTGACAACATACCCTGTCAGTTTGATCTTTGTGTAAGCCTCATTAATGCACATATTAAGTTCTGGACACTACCCGCAATTTAAAGGGTATACTTTAGAAGATAAAAAGCTTACTTTAAATACTTTTAGTTCACTTTTTACATTATGCCCCAAAATGTTTTAAAGGCTAAGCACATTAAACGTGTTAATGTAGCCTACTGTGGTTATTAACGAAAAAAAATCATTCATATGCATTTATTCATGAGTGATTGAATGCTCTCATATGCATTTATGAATAAAATGATGGCCAATGTTGGTTTAAATTTTATGCAGTGTATTTTATCTCCAGCAGGTGGGGATGTGTACCTATTTTATTCACGATTCAAGTCGTTTTTACATACAGTACCGTATGTAGGCATTGTATAAAATAGTCTTCTGTAAGCACTAATTAATTAAGCATTTTCTTAACACTTCATGTGAATTGCTGGTAATACGGTATTTGTTTTTGAATCTTTGAAAAAAATGTGCAGTGGTTTAGAATAAAATGTTATTTAGTTATTTGATCATCAAGGTTCATATTTGTTTTTGATCATTTAGGATACACAATTCTTTGTGAACGAAGCAAGGCCAGTCTTTTTCAGCTAATGTTTTTATGTATATGTAAATCTACTTGGTGAGATATTGTAATTGTAATAATTTTTACTTAGCATCCAATCAAAATACAATTATGAGTAGTGATATCAATACCCCATTGTAGTAGTAGTAGTAGTAGTAGTAGTAGTCATAGTATTATTATTATTATTATTATTATTATTATTATTATTATTATTATTATTATTATTATTATTATTATTATTATTATTATTATTGGGCAGCAGTGTGGAGTAGTGGTTAGGGCTCTTGACCGGAGGGTTGTAGGTTCAATCCCAGGTGGGGGACAAAGCTGCTGTACCCTTGAGCAAGGTACTTTACCTAGATTGCTCCAGTAAAAACCCAACTGTATAAATGGGTAATTAGATGTAAAAATAATGTGATATCTTGTAATAATTGTAAGTCACCCTGGATAAGGGCATCTGCTAAGAAATAAATAAATATTATTATTATTATTCATTTGAGAGCTAGGAGTTCCTTTTTAAACATTGAACATATTTTATATAAAAAAGCCTAACATAACCCAAGGCTTCAAATAAATGTAATTAAATATATATATAAATATGTATATATATATATATATATATATATATATATATATATATATATATATATATATATATATATATATATATATATATATATATATATATATATATATTTCTATAGGTTCTATAGAAATGTCCAGAAACAAAGTTTCAAATGATGATCATACAATATCCCATTGCTTAGAGTTTAATGCCCTTTTAAATCTAGCATTAGATTTGAAAGCAAGTAGGCATTAACTTTAGTAAGCACCTCTAGTGCATGAAAACTTCAGTTTCCATCCAATAATGTATTGACTTGCATTCCACTGACAAGTGCCTGCATATTATGTACATACTAGATACAAGAAGTAATGCTTGTTCTTTTTTAATGTATTTTTGTATTACTTATGTAGTAATTGGTTGTTAAATTTACTGTATGTGAATCATTATAAATAAAACATATTTGTTTGTTTGTCTGCAAGTACAAACAAATACAACCAATGTATTCTTTAGGATACAATTCAATTCGTTTAATTTTATTCCACTAGGTGGTGCTGTTACCCATGGAAAATTATGCGTTTAATACAACTGATTAACAATGCAACCATTTTGAGTCATTCGACTATGGTCAAATCAGAACCTTGCACAGCGGG
The DNA here is from genome assembly GCA_030684275.1 of Acipenser oxyrinchus oxyrinchus. NCBI lineage: Eukaryota > Metazoa > Chordata > Actinopteri > Acipenseriformes > Acipenseridae > Acipenser > Acipenser oxyrinchus. The sequence continues at coordinate 13,836,218 of CM060257.1, read as the reverse complement.
GATTGGTCAACGCTGAATTCTAAACGTGTACTCACCATATTCAAGTTCTATGAAGGTTAGTTTAGCCTTTGGCCAATAGAACAGCGATACTAAAATGATAATGATAAAAAAAAGTATATTTTATGTTATGTCAAGTTATGGATCAAATCCAAATGACAACTTAAGCACAATCGTAGTTTGTTAAAACTGCACTAATTGGAAACACGTAATGCAATGTACTCCCAATAGGTAAAAAAGGGTTCATTAATGTATGTGCGTGACAACCTTCATGAATGGAAAGTTGAATATTCACAGCAATTGTTGATATGTATTTTTTGTATACAACTGTAAGTCGCCCTGGGTAAGGGCGTCTGCTGAGAAATTAATAATAATAATAATAATAATAATAATAATAATAATAATAATAATAATAATAATAATAATAATAATAATATGTTATCCTCCAGCACTGTGCTATATTATTTAATCACCAAGAAAAGAAAAAAAAACTAGCATTGCTGTAAAGGTGGAAATTGGCTTTGTCCTGGGAAAACATTTCACTGCGGTTCTACAAAGAGGGAAGTCTGCAATAAACCACGTGCAACACTGGGGATGCTGAACGGACCTACGTAAGTGGAAACTATGAGGAAATGGAGAATGAGAACAGGGAAACCAGAAAGCCAATTTAGCTTCTCTCCACAACCCTTTGCATGCAAGTAAAAAAACAGAGACTGTACATCAGTGTTAGCCAGAACCTGGCTCTCAGGAATTAGGCAGAGAACAATTCCCAGCATCTGTTTCCTCAACTATCACATAGAGGATATTGGCAGTAAATCCCACCAAATAAAAATAGAATCAGAGCTGTAACTCAAAACAAATAGAGGGCTGGGGGTATTACTTAAAAAAAAATAGCACGTGGAAGCTTTAATTCCCAATTTAAATCAATTGCAGATAGAAACATATTTAGTTAATTTGAATTTATTTTTAAATTGAAGGGCAGTTGATAATGCCGTATTTGCCGTAGTGCCGTATTTAATCAAGTTCTTCCAGAAGGTTCTTCATTTTATCAGCACAAAGGGAGTTGTTGTTTGACAGTAATAACATCTCAGCATTTAATATGCAATTACTGCATTCCTGATAAAAAAACAAAAAACAAAAAACGATGCAGTCCTTAGGTGAATATGTTTAGCCTAATATTCATCACATTTGCTCCATCATAATTTGACATATTTGTTGAGGCACTAAAATAGAAAAATAAATAAATGACGGGAACCAGAATTGTGTGGTAGAATTTTATATATATATATATATATATATATATATATATATATATATATATATATATATATATATATATGTGTGTGTGTGTGTGTGTGTGTGTGTGTGTGTGTGTGTGTGTGTGTGTGTGTGTGTGTGTGTGTGTGTGTGTGTGTGTGTGTGTGCGTGCGTGTATGTGAAGTAAACTTGTGGAATGCAGTAGACACCAGACAGACAGGCTTTAAGAGGTACACTATCTTCAGTACCATACTTGTTCTTTGTAAAGGCAATTTTATACCATCAAATGGCAGGCAGCAACATTTAAAGCACTGAACATGGCCCTTTAACACCATTTTTTAACCTCTGAACAAAAAAATATATATATAAGGTCAAAAGGTGATTACATTAGTAAACATTAGATTGGATTGGAGTATTGATTTCTGAATGAAAAAACAGAGAGCTCATTGTTATACAACCTTATATACAGCACCATCGTGGTACATAGCAAAAGATATCCAAATCTTTTCTCACCCTGCAGATTAACAGTAACAGAAATGTTTAAAAAGCACATATTTCATAATTCGATTTTATAATTGAACAATTCTCTATTAATCAATTTGTATTTATTTTAAAACACACCTCTTTAGTAGAATCACAGTTTATACAAATATTTAGTTTCTTGTGTTAATACTATCTTTCTTTTTTGGATAAGGGAACGGATAAGGGAAAGATGATTGTATAAAACTAATGGGGATGCAGCGTTCTACCTGCTCAACTATCTGAGCTTCTGCCTGTTGTCTGTTGCCCAACATTGGAAAAGGGAAAATATCAGACTTGCTTCCTTCATACCTGTTTACAGGCAACTCCAAAAGTGCTGTTTTCACATTTTTCTTCCCTCACTTTTGGCTTCCACAGCCAGCCTACAGACAAAGGGATAGAGAGATAATAAAATCCTGGTGGAGAGGAGCACAGATGTTTCCTGGTTGCAGGGCTGGGAATCTCCTGGGACTGTGCTCTGGGCTCCTCTGAAGTGGGGCTGCACCTGCCTGCAGCTTCTGCCATGATGGATCGATGGAGGAGGAACTGACTCAGCACAGTTACCCAGAGAACCTCTCCACCTGGAATTAGTGAGTAGAGACTCAGATTGAAACCCAATGTCATCACACAAAAAATACGTTTCATACGCTTCCAGACGCTGTTTATTTTTCGTGAGATTTAAAATAAACAAACAGACACTTCCAAGCCAGTGCTTCTACCTGTAATTGCTCTCAACACAGTGTGTGAAAAATGGGATCACTTACTGATACGTCCTGTGGTTAGTGTAATATGTTTTGGCAGCCCTTATGACTCTTGTACTGTAATAAACAGGCTAGTTATTAGCCCTGTGGAGTGTAAAGTAGAGATCAGGTTTAATTACGACTCTGACTTTCTCTGTTAGGTACTCTTATGGTTACAAGCTTACTTTTGGATAATGATTTCTTTTTTTCAGCAAATGCTTTTTTAACTTCTTTTTTTCTTTAATTATTTAACAATACTGACAATTCTCTCTCTCATATATATACTATATATATATATATATATATATATATATATATATATTATAACAACATTATTGCAATTGCTATTGTACTACACCTATAACATGGTAAACAGTAGGCTTGTTTATGTAGTGGTTTATTTTATGTCTCCACTCATCATAATCAAACAGCAGAGGGAAAGTTTGCAAACCAAACCGGTGTAATTCAGTTGGCAGGAATCCCAAGAGATCACTGGAGCTCATACACGCGTTTCATACTTGTAAACCACAATTACTTTTTAAACCAGGTCATTTATGGGGTAGTAGGGACCCTATAACCCACATTAAATCTGGTCCGATATTACCTTTTAAGTATTTGTAAACCATTTGTGCAAAGGTTGTTTCTCCAGTCTAGAATTTGCTCTATAATGGCTTATTAACATATTTTCCATAAAGAATAAAGCATAACTGTTAATAATGTATGAATAAATCCTAGCAACATCACTTAAAAACATTTTTCTCACAGAAAGCGTTCTAGTGTTTATACTTTTATATTGTATTTCCTCCTTGCTTCTTCCACATGGCCTGGGGCGCTGGAACTAGGGGTGCTGAGGGTGCAGTATCACCCCTGGCTTTGCATGGCTTCCATCATATACAGGGGTCACAGTTTTGTTCAATGGCTTTCAGCACCCCCACTATAAACATTGCTCCAGCACCTCTGCCCACGGCTTTGCTTTCTGTGTCACTTTGTTCTTTATTAATTGGTAACTAGCTCTGTAGTGTACTAACATGTCCACAAATGTTATTCATGTTTTGTTAATGGTCTGTTAACAGAGGGTAGAGAGGATACACTATGAATGCTCATAGACTACAGTAGTTACTCTTCCATGAGGATATCTGAATTACCCACAAGACCCTGAGTATTATGCTGATGCTATTATAGTACATACATAACACAAAACTACATACATGTTACATAAAAAGGCAATACGTTTCATTTTAGCATTTTTTTTGTGTGTGTTAATCTATTTCCTAAATGTAGTATAGCTACAGTATCACCATTCTCTACATCTGCATTTGACTTTAAACAGAGTGGAAATACCTTTGCATGAAGTTCTTGTTCACATAAAAACCACAGTATTACAAGTTTTAAATAAGTGCATCACCATATTCACCATTATTCATCCCAGCAAAAGTAATTCCTATTAAGAATTAAAAAATCATTGCAGATGTATGGCATGTTATCTTCTTTATGCTGAAATCTTTATACTTGACTAGACATGTTTGAAAAGGCGTGCTTAAGTTTCTGTTAATACCTTTTTTAAAATAATGTTATTTAATTTATGTCTTAGGGTAGCCATAAAAAGAGGAAATACAGATGATTTTTAGATACACTGCTGTCTTTTTGATTAATAATGAAATAAACTTATTAGACAGTTTTTTGCAATGAAAATGAAGGATATAAAGCTAAATTAACATTAATACCCCCCTGGGTGCAATAAAACCTACATTCACCTGTTATAATTTTGTGAAGCTTTTGATAGTTTAGGCAGGCAACTTAAATGTCCTTCAGCAGGAAAATTAAAAAAAATGTACAATTTAAAAGATCCTTCCCTGAGGAAGCCACCTGTTTATGAAATTATGGGGGAGCAGTACTGGAGCCAAAGATGGAATAAAGCCAGCCAGACTCTATTTGTTATGTAAACTCTACTGTAGAATCTTAATTTTAAACTGAGATTTTTAATTACAGTACAGTGTACATAGTATTGCTTTAAATTTGTTATTTAGTTACTTTAAATAAACATTTGTGATTGTTATCATCTTCAAGTTCTTTATAAAGGCTCCACTGCTACACTATGACATCAAGATCAATGTGTATACATTTATTGTAGTCCTGTAGTTCTTCCAAAATATATTAGAAAGCTAATGCTTGACTTGTAACATTTGTAATTATTGTATTATATACTAGAAGAAGAACTACAGTATGTTTCAATACATAATTACTATTCATTATATATATATATATACTGTATATATATATATATATATATATATATATATATATATATAGTACTGTGCAAAAGTTTTAGGCAGGTGTGAAAAAATGCTGTAAAGTAAGAATGCTTTCAAAAATAGACATGTTAATAGATTATATTTATCAATTAACTAAATGCAAAGTGAGAGAACAGAAGAAAAATCTAAATCAAATCCATATTTGGTGTGACAACCCTTTGCCTTCAAAACAGCATCAATTCTTCTAGGTACACTTGCACAAAGTCAGGGATTTTGTAGGCATATAGTCAGGTGTATGATTAAACAATTATACCAAACAGGTGCTAATGATCATCAATTCAATATGTAGATTGAAACACAATCATTAACTGAAACAGAAACAGCTGTGTAGGAGGAATAAAACTGGGTGAGGAACAGCCAAACTCAGCTAACAAGGTGAGGTTGCTGAAGACAGTTTACTGTCAAAAGTCATACACCATGGCAAGACTGAGCACAGCAACAAGACACAAGGTAGTTATACTGCATCAGCAAGGTCTCTCCCAGGCAGAAATTTCAAGGCAGACAGGGGTTTCCAGATGTGCTGTCCAAGCTCTTTTGAAGAAGCACAAAGAAACGGGCAACGTTGAGGACCGTGAGACACAGTGGTCGGCCAAGGAAACTTACTGCAGCAGATGAAAGACACATCATGCTTACCTCCCTTCGCAATCGGAAGATGTCCAGCAGTGCCATCAGCTCAGAATTGGCAGAAAACAGTGGGACCCTGGTACACCCATCTACTGTCCGGAGAAGTCTGGTCAGAAGTGGCCTTCATGGAAGACTTATGCCAAAAAGCCATACCTCCGACGTGGAAACAAGGCCAAGCGACTCAACTATGCACGAAAACACAGGAACTGGGGTGCAGAAAAATGGCAGCAGGTGCTCTGGACTGATGAGTCAAAATTTGGAATATTTGGCTGTAGCAGAAGGCAGTTTGTTCGCGAAGGGCTGGAGAGCGTCGTGAATGAGTGTCTGCAGGCAACAGTGAAGCATGGTGGAGGTTCCTTGCAAGTTTGGGGCTACATTTCTGCAAATGGAGTTGGGGATTTGGTCAGAATTAATGGTCTCCTCAATGCTGAGAAGTACAGGCAGATACTTATCCATCATGCAATACCATCAGGGAGGCATCTGATTGGCCCCAAATTTATTCTGCAGCATGACAACGACCCCAAACATACAGCGAAAGTCATTAAGGACTATCTTCAGCGTAAAGAAGAACAAGGAGTCCTGGAAGTGATGGTATGGCCCCTACAGAGCCCTGATCTCAACATCATCGAGTCTGTCTGGGATTACATGAAGAGAAAGAAGCAACTAAGGCTGCCTAAATCCACAGAAGAACTGTGGTTAGTTCTCCAATATGTTTGGGCCAACCTACCTGCCGAGTTCCTTCAAAAACTGTGTGCAAGTGTACCTAGAAGAATTGATGCTTGATGCTGTTTTGAAGGCAAAGGGTGGTCACACCAAATATGGATTTGATTTAGATTTTTCTTCTGTTCACTCACTTTGCATTTAGTTAATTGATAAATATAATCTATTAACATGTCTATTTTTGAAAGCATTCTTACTTTACAGCATTTTTTCACACCTGCCTAAAACTTTTGCACAGTACTGTATATATATATATATTCTATGGACAGTAATAGTTACTAAACAACTGTTGATTATTTCCAAATGGGTTTTAATATGGCAAATACACCCTATACAATATTGGATAAGATCAACATCTTACTTTAATAATATTACAATAATCAGCTGTGATTCCATATTTTGTTCTTGTATTTTTTATTCCTGATATGATAAAATAATCCTCTTTGTGTCTAAATAGATAAATAGATGCAGTTCTATGCATGATCATGAGAGGGAGCTAGGCACACAGATGTGAGGTCAAGGATTATATATTTATTTTTATTCAGTATGTATGCTGTATCCCAGAATAACCAAAAATAGATATACTTGTTGCTTTATACACTATGTACAATAATACAATTATGCTAGGTCGGGGCATTCATAAACCAAACTCTTTGTGTTTTCAAAGAAGCTTCACTTGAGTAGCATGACCTACTGTACATAAAGCAAAGGTTTCTCTAATATACCAGACTACAACCAATTGACTATATTCATATCTGTCACATTTAAGAGGTTTATTTGCAGAATATCTTTGGAAAGGATCAGTAGTTCTGCAGCATGCAACAGATGTTATTTCCCTAAACCAAAAAAAAAAAAGAAATGAGTAATTAAATGATATCCCAGATGTGCAAAATGCCAATTGTCACTTAGCCATGGAAATGGGATGCCGTTTCTGCAGAACTGTGCAAAGCATGTTTTATAATCAAAACCACCAGAGTGGATGAACATTTGAATTACTGTACTAAACAAGAATTGTAAAGATTTTTTAACAATTTCTTTTAGGGCATTTAAATCAATTAAACACACAGGCTGTAATTAATAAAAACAAATGTTGTTAATGAATCTTTAAAAGTAAATACTAAATTCAAACTGTTATAATTTCCATTTAACAGCATTATAACACATTCTAATAAACCCCACACAAGGACACAGTAATAATGGATGTGAAATGGTAGGTTAGAATGAAACAAACCCTCACTGTTGATTTAAAGAATGAGACCCTCTGGGCTTTTCTGCTGCAACACACAAGCGTTTTCATTTATGAATCAAATAGTTTGGTAGATTATAGATGAACAAACAATGAAGGTACCATTACAATCTAAGTACATGCTTGTTCATAATCACTTTGTAGCCACTGTTTACTTTCACATTATGGATGCAGACAGATTCTGAGACATGGGGAAGAGCGAATCCGATTCCCCATGGTGTGTGCATTGTTTGTTTAATGGATACATTAAGTAATTAACCTTTAACCCGTTCTTTAGTTTTGTGTATTGGATTTTTGAGAGTCAGGAGAAAACTGATATGTATTAATGAATAAATCTGAATTAAGTTTGAGTTTTTAACTTTTTGTGGATAGTGATGTGAAAGCAGGGAAATAAAAGATCCATGACCTTATTCAATATCTGCAGATTAATTTACCAGTACCTTTATATTTGTTTAATATGATAAAACCCCATATGCTGTACATAACTTGAATATCCTCATTGTATTTTCTTGTTGGATTGTTTTTATGTCCAGAAATATCCTCCTTCTCCTACCAACCTTGTCTGCATTAAGGTTACCTATGGTACTTTTGTGAACCGATGTAAAATAACAGATGCTCAAAATTTGTGAAAATTAATGGTTAGCTGCAAGGGCACAATATTTAATCATCTACAAAAAAAAAAAAAAAATCCCTATATTTTATTGTGAGGGGTTGGGGGTTGGTGTAAAATGCAGTCATAAATCTTGCTGTGAAATAATTGTTTACTGTTAAAATTAATGTAACATGTATTCCGCAGCAGCTAATAAATTAGAGACTTTCTCATTAGCATCTGAATTGATTTCCTCTAATTCCAGTGCAGAGCACACAGGCATGTGATTAGATTAGTTTAAGACGTATATATATTTTAAAATGTTCACACATGATTAATACAATATGCTACCAATTTAAGAGAATTGGCAAGAATTGCTGAAGCAGATTACAGGTTCTCTTTTTTAACTGCATAAACTACAAAATATGCCGAATGAACAAATAGCATTACACATGTTTCTAGGTACTGTAAAACTGGTTTATTTACATGCATGCACATTAAATGTAGGAGACTTTTTCTTACTGAGAATGGTATTATGTTATAAAATGTAACGTCCAATCCAATGTACTTATTACTTCTGATAAAATCAAAGGATGGTATTATTGTATTTACCTCAAATGATCATAGAAATATGAGTGATTGCAGATGTTCCCTTACTTTGAAATTATTAAAGGGTATGCTTGATTACCTCTCCTGTCAGGCAGTGGAAATGAAGGGCCCTTGGAAGATGCCAGAACATTCCAAAATGGTGGAAGTTGTTTTATATTACAAAATTCTTTTTTTTGAGCCTGGCATATCTAATGTGATGTCACAAATAATATAGAAACAAGAATCGCATTGTTACACTGACCATGACTTTAGCAGATAAAGCTGCATTATTGGGTCTTGACTTTGGGTATGTTTTGTAGCCTACAGAGTGCTGAACAGAACAAGCCATGGGGAATGCAATGATGCAATTGCCTATAGGTGACACGATTGAAGCCCATATGCGCATATCTCTTGGTTAATGTATAGTGTGCTGTTTATACAGTAGTTTACACACCCTGCTTTTGGTTTGATTTAGTACATTCTCGTTCCATTGCAGACCATCACAGTAGATTTACACTAGATGGCTGTGACCATTCTAAAGACTCATTAGATGAACAAAGCAATTCTTCTTGTCGAAACCCATAAAATGTTGAAGGATTCAAACATTAAATTAAATAATAATACATACAATTACAGAAGTTCCAGAATTTGTATATGGTACATTGGGCATTTTGTTTATTTCAAACGAATACTTTAAGTAAAATATATCATTTCAATTTAGACTACAAGCAGAATTCTGAAAAAAAAGATCTACAAAGAAAATTCTGCCTACTTATCTGTTTAACGTACACAAGCAGTTTCAGTAATAAAACTATCCTTACACCTTGCCCCATCTGCGTCAATTGCCGAGTGATGTCATTCCTGACCCTCCACTAAGAAGCCTCTAAATGATACAGTATGTTCCTCTCATTCCCTTCCTGACTAGGACATTAGGAAGGAGCCCAGGACCAAAGCTCATAGTGTGATGACAGATTTAGAAGTTGCCATGAAGGGCAGTCGAAAGAAGCAGGCTATGGCAGATGCTTATGACACACACCGCTCTTTTCTATCGTGGAGTGTTGACATCCTTAGTTTAATTAAGTTTATTTCCCCATATTGGTGTTGGGGGTTTGCATTGCCTAATGAGTGGAAGCTGTAAATCTGATGTTCCAGTGCTATATCACTACTGAAACAATAGGGGAAGCATTTGAAATAGCTTGAAGGGTGACAGACTCATTTTGAATGAAATGGTATCTTTATCACTTTAGGCTCTCTTTAATAGGGACATGCCCAGCATGGAAATGTACAAGATATGTGAGACAATCAAGACGAAACCCAGACACCCTGCTGGTTTCTTTTTTTATTTCCCACCAGACCAGGGCTCCTACAGCCTTGAGTAAACAGTTGTTTTTTTAGTGTCAGTCTACCCTTTCTACTCTCCGCCATGAAAGCTGATTTGTTAAGTGCTGATGTCAGATGGGGATTACTTTTTAAAAGTGTTTGGTTTGCCTGTGGGAGTGGAATAAGTAATCATTTCTCTGGAATCCTTCAGACTTTAGTCACTTAATTCAAATCCAAGTCAGTTTTAGTGCTGAAAGGTGAAAGTCACATTTTAAAGTGAAAGCCTTTCCAGGGCAGTATTAAGGTCACAGAAGTATGAATGCATTTAATAGTGGCCTATACAATTCTGTTGAATATGAAAAGTGTCCAGCCCATTATTCAAACACCTTCAGTTCTCAATACAATATAGGCAGTAACTGTTACCCTGCAGAATACACATGCAACCTTAGATACCTATTCATATTCTGTAAAACAAGAACATTTTACAAGCATTTATTAAAAATCTGAAAAATGAATGTGCCGTGAAATATATTATTCATAAAATATATATACCATACATTAAAGAAAGAAATGGGTACGCGATGGGTATGCAACAGCAGTTCTTCGGTACATTATTTCTGGTCACATGCACGCTCTCAGTTGCCATGGTGCTGGTCGCAAAGATTACAGAATCGTTAATTGTTTTTTAATAGAGTACTGTACTACTTGGTTGTGTTAAATTCCTGGTAATCATGCTTCTCCACTGGGTAAAGTTTAAAAACAACCCAGGAACTCCTGATCCAAATGCAGAAGAAAAGGCTTCTGAAGGAAGACCAGTAGGATCTGCCAATGTATTTCAATGTATTTGCTAAGTAAAAGAGGACATTATAATGTGTATGACCCTTCAGCATGAGCCAAAATAGCCAGGTAATGTACTGGATTTTCTATTTGCCAATAAATAAAGATTTTGATTTTGAGTCATATAATCTAGCAGGCCAAAAGGCAAACATTTGTTGCCGCAACAATGTACCTTGAGGTACAGCTCTGTAACTATAACCTTATACAAGTTTACCAGTTACTACAGTATATTTTATCAGTCATTTTAAGTTAACCACACTTTTCTCATGCTTTAACTACAGTTACAGCCATGACCAGTTATTCACCTGTCCCAGATTACTGATTGACCATCAACTCAAATTTACGGAATGTGCAATCACGGTTTTTCTGACCAGCTGCAGTTTATTATACCTTCCACTAGATGGCAGACAAAATGAAAAAACACATTTTTAAAAACTGCAGGGGGCGTAGTGGATTTCCATTCAATTCTTTTCATGATACAATGTGTAGACAGGAAGTGAGGAAGTGAGGATTTTTTTTTTTTTTTAAACACATTAAATTGTATGCATTTTGCCTGGTCACTTTGCAATGATAAAAAATCATACAGTTTTGGATATTGCCCCTTGCATCCATGGCTAATAGTGTTCATAAATCCCAGTGATTCTCTGACCGTTGCCTGTGTTTTACCTTGCTTTCACTTTATTATGCTTTTAAATGCTTTACTTGTATAAGGCTATTCTCAGTACAGTGAGTTATGTTCTGAATTTGAACTTATTTGGTGGTTAAACTTCTAACTGATCATGTTTCCACGGTAACCGCTGTAAATGCAATCCCCTGCAGATTGGTTTTCTTCTATCTCAATTGTTACTTCTACATTACATAACCTGGTACAGTACTTTGTTAAAGCATTGCAAAGGCAATTATTAGGTAGCAGCTGCATTATATATTGCTACAATTAAGCAACACTATCCTGCTAATCTTATGCTGTGTTGCTAAGTAACCTTAAAACCCATAATACAGTAATAGTGGTAATTCTATATGATCCTGTTCCACACTTATTAACAAAGTAGCCATGCGTATTCAAACATACACATATCACTACGAAAGGAGTGCAGGCTTACAATGTGCTTAAAATGGGTGACAAAATACCTTTTAATAAGGGATTCCAATAATTCTTATTTGAATTTGTCTGTGTAAAATCTATTATTATGCATTAAATATATACAATTACTTGTTGTGTATAATGTTAAAATAATCAATTATTTTAGCCTATACTGTATGTATTTTAAATATTGTGACCCAAGGAGATATATATTAGATAAAACTCAATATTAAATAGTTCCAGAAGTCCTGTTTCCGATCACAGTTATCACAGCTCACTGTAATCTACAGAATGGTCTTACAGCAAATGGAAGAAAGCATTTTGTCTTAACCTACTGCTCCTTTCACCGTTTTTAATGCTTAACCTTGACAAGGCTATACACTATAAAACCAATGCTTACCTTATCTTGACATAACCACTGTTCAGAGAGCCGGAAGTTGTTGTTGTTCCTCATTGAGCCATTCTTTCTAGGAAATTAGAAAAACAGCAAGTAAACATATGTCTGTATTAAAATAAATAAATACATATAAAAGCCATATACCAGTGGGAAACTTTACAACACATTAATTCCACATTTGTTTGACATGTTGCAGTTACATTAATTACATAAAATGAAGCATTTTATCAAGTCTTTGTTTGAAGCTGTGCATTCAAGAGATATACTACCATACTATGTTACCATTATATCATGCAAGGAACCAAGCATACAATTAGCATTTCACAAAGACAAAACATAAAGAAAACTAGAATGATTAATGATTTTTAGTGAATGTATTGGGGGATGGGGGTTTATATCCGGTGATACACACAACATGTTCTCCTCCTTTTTAAAAGGCTTTTATATATATAACTTTTACGGCATTTAGTATCTAGTTTAGAAATAATCTTATGGTACTACTTTTTCTTTTTAATATGTTTTTCTTTCTACTAGTTATTATTTTTCACACACTATGCCTTTTAATTTTTTTTTATTTGTGTACAATATAATAAACAGGTCTTACTACTACTACTACTACTACTACTACTACTACTACTACTACTACTAATAATAATAGTAGGCCATAGCAATAATGTTATAAGTTATGTAACTAAGGTACTATAATAAACATGACATGCAGCTTTGTACTTGTAGTGTGATTAAAATGATTGTAATTAACTATTATAATTGTTAATGTCATCAGCACTTGTAATAACATGTTTATAAATACTATTGGACAAAATAGTATTAGTCAAAAGTGTGACCCAAAAATGAATGAAGCATGTAATAATATACATTATAACATTCTTATAACATGCTGTTGCATAAAATGTTGATATTTTTAAAAGATACAAGAGTTCAGAGTTTCAGTTGTACACATGATAATGGTTCTAGAGTTGGAGAGACATAGGATCCTTCACTGCAGTAAAGACATATTTACAGTAATACGATGATATAATAGATGTTACTGTGGCAGATATTCACATATGTGTAACTCAGTGAAGGAGTTGCACCTAACCTGCAATACAATATGCGATTATCCCAAAGAAATGTATTCTACAACTCTGAATTTTTATTGGATAAGCTTAGAGCTTCAACTCAAGGACATTTGTCATTGGCCTTCCCCTGCAGAGCCACTGTTCAGCTTTGTTACACAATTCTATAAGTAACATAATTGATTCTCATAAAAGTGAGCACTAATCATCTTAAATGAAAGTGTTCTGTGAAAGAGGCATGGCACTTGTTTAAATCAGAATGTAGACGGTACACCCTGCGGTTCAGCTGTCTGTGCACTATCACTCTCCTTGAAGGTGAGATGATTTAGAAGCCCAGGAGAAACTTCATTTTTCTTGATCACCATGTGCAACCTGGAGCCTTAATGGCAGGCATAATTAATTTTGCTGATGTTAATCATCGGGGCTGGGCCCCACAATTATCAGCCCTGTGCAGATGGGGCACAGCGCAGACATGAAAAATTAGGAAAATGAATCTGTAATGGGGTGGCAGATCTAATCTGCATCATGAAAACAAAGTTAAAAAAGAGGGAAGAATGAGAGAATTTGAGCTGAAGCCTCCGTGCCAATGCGCAGTGACAGAGCTGAAAAATGTTGCCGATGCCCGAAGTGATTGGTAATTACTAGGCCATTGAATTTTTTTTTACTGTCAATTTATCATTGCGCCAGAGGTTACATTTAACATCTTCTTCCACAGCTATCTTGCTAAGAGGAAGGGAGGCTTGGGCATCACGTGGTGCTGGGAGTCAGTGAAAGGTTAATCAGGTTCTCCTCGTGTTTGTGTGGGCTCTGCAATCAGCTCCTATTCATTGCTGCACACGCTGGAACAGAATTACAGATAGCAGAGTAATTGCAAACCTGCTTTAAAGGAACCACATCCCTTTTGGCAAGAACGTTATTACCCTGATCTTCAGAGTAATACAATGTTAATGTTCAGTTATGGAATTCAATGATTTTTTTTCAAATTAACCATCGTCTTATTATAAATCTAGTATCCACTTGATCACCTCTTATTTGCAGTGTTAAAATCATCAAAAATCATGACTTTGTTAAACACAGAATCATACAGATTTTAGAAAATTTAACTTCTGTCTCCTGGTACCTGTTCTGCAGGTTGAACTACAGTTCACAAGGCTGTAAAAAAATGCTTCATTTACAGTGTTGTATTAGAAATATGGGAATATCCTAAATTCAAGTAAAAATATCAAGCAAAAAGAGCAAGAAAAGGGGAACCAGTGGTAATGTTGCCAGTGCTAATAAGAGGTAAGAACATTTTAAACCCTTGATTACCACTCCTTTCATTTTAAGTTACTGTTATATTTAAGTACACTCTTGGAATTTAGATTAGATAGTGGCAGGTTTAAACCTTAAATACATTTAAAGGTCATTCAAAGGTTATGTAATATTAAAACTGAATAGCCACACTAGTGACTAATCTATTGCTTTGATATGTGTTGGGATGGAGGTACAGCATCTTAAAATATAGTGATGTGTCTTGTTTTGATTGCTTGAAAGGCTACAATTAGCCTTGTATTAGTTGAACTCTCCATGAGGATATTCGACAAGAACTGAGATTAATGAATTTCGCATTAAGGCCGCTCTTTTCTTCTGAACCTGAACACTTTAAAAACATCCACTGTATTATGTTGTTGGTGGTCTCATTACTGGTTGGGTTTTAATTTGGTCAATAGGGAGAAAAAAGATAAATACTGTTGAATAATCAAAAAATACTCAAATGGTAACTAATACATTCAAAGCATTGACTCATGTTATTTTTATTTGCAGCTTATTCATGAAAAGCAGATTAATAAAAATATAAAAGTTAAATTCTTTCACATTTTCGTCCTATTGCTACATTTTATGTGTTAGTCAAGATTATAAACGAGCTGGTGGAAGCTCACCATTAATGTTGGTCCCGTAGTAAGGATTGTAGCATGATGCAAAGCCAAATGTTAACACAATGGGGGTCAAAACTAAAGAGACCTCCTCTTGGAGTTCACTTGGCTTTTGTATTGCAGTATTGGTTAGTATCTCTTATTTCAAATGAAAAGCAATTACCTTGGCTGAGATGACAGGTATTTATACAAGGTTAGTAATCAATCTGAATTCCTAACTTTAAATGGCTGTTATCTAATAATGATAATAATAATGAACAAGTTATGGGTGGTCTTTTGGGAAATTGAGCAATAAACGGTATATGCTAATGTTATTTTGTGAAAAACTGTATTTAATATTCAATCTTTGCCTCTACTACGGAATCTCCTCTTTTGCATGCTGGTCTAATGCCCAAATATTTCACTGATTAGCAAGATCATAATTTCTGGCAATTATATGGTAATTCACTTGACAGCAGCTACTGCCTTGTCTAAATAAAATTGCATTTCAGGTTATTAGTGTGCCACCGGGGCTGCAAAGGGCTGAATAGCAAATGGTTTTATTTCTTGCCCATTTCCCTCTCAGGATTAGCATTTTTATTATCGTCAGAGAGAAGGAAAAAAGAACAGCTACCCAGTGCTTGGAATATACAATGCCTTTGACTCGAGAGACTTTATGAATGCGTTCAGAACACAATTCATTGAACAATAACCCTGCTGCTTGTCCTCTCCCACACATTGCATTTGTGTTACACCTATTGTATTTTTTCTTCCCTAACATTACAAAACTAAATGCATCCCCAAATTAAAAATCCGAGTGGCCTTTGGAGAAGTCACTGGAGAAGAATCAATGCATGCATTAATTACTGCAATTCATTACCCAAATAAACATGGGACTCAACCTTTGCTGGATACAAATTTAGGGACGTAAGCGGCTGGCTGGAGACAAAGG
Organism: Acipenser oxyrinchus oxyrinchus; assembly: GCA_030684275.1. Taxonomy (NCBI): domain Eukaryota; kingdom Metazoa; phylum Chordata; class Actinopteri; order Acipenseriformes; family Acipenseridae; genus Acipenser; species Acipenser oxyrinchus. Next base: position 13,820,071 of record CM060257.1, on the reverse strand, counting down.
CTGGTGAACCCTGTTGCATTAATCTGCAGATCAAAGTCTGCTCCGTGCAGAGTCTCCTCTGGGGATACCCTGACTGGGATCAATCCCGGCATGCAGCCAGTGAATTATTGCTGCCGAATACAAAGGTGGTCACGTGATGCAACTATCACCTAGAAGCAGCAAATCTTGTCTCCTGGTAGTTGTTAATGGGATCATGCTTTTCTAATGTAGCTCCTCTTTTTTACATTTTAACTGAAAAAGCCTACTGTAGATTCTGTATTGCAGCAACTGACTCCCGCACTGTGTTGGGGCTTCTGGTTGGATAGCCCATATCTGGAAAGGAGAGTTACCTGTAAAAGACTTGCTGTTCTATATTAATTGTATTATTGTTTATAATAAATTACATTTTGTTATGGCATACCAGGTTATTTTATAGATCAAAAAAGTGAAATATGCTTTGTATTTCGATTAACTTTGATGAAGGCATAATACATCTTCTACAACTGTATAAACTGAACATCACATTTTGAAACTATTGTTGAAAACAGCTACCCCTTCCTAACTGATTATACTCCCACATACAGTTGTTAATCAAAGCACTGAAGAAGGAACTAGCTTACCTTATTGGTGAAACCACGTTGTAACTCTAAATATTGTTCTGATTCATGGATGAAATTACAGTTACTTCTCATTTGTTTGACTATCAGCTATCAAGAGTCAGTGAACTTCTATCGTGTTTTTCACTTGGCTGTTAATTACTTTCACCATTTCTTGTGAATATGCCGGTTAATGTTTGCACAGAAAAAACAAACATCTAATTTAGTCTTCCTTTTAGTGATTATTTTGCTCCATCAGTGTTGTTGTTTTCCTTTTGTGGCTAAACTTGCTTTCTTAAACACACACGCACACACACATGTAGACGCATGCCCACACACACACACACACACACAGAATATTTTATGAGCCCCATGGGTTTTGCTTTCATGCCTTCATCTTGCCGCAGGTGTTTCTGAGAATGGGGGAGCTGTGGAGTGTGCACTGTTGATTTTGTGGTTGACATTGCATTTGTGCTTGTAGCTGCTGCATGTCTCTGCTCATTCTTAAGGTAGTTGCTTACCCTCATCCCTATACCTCTTCCATCAGGTATAAGACATTTCATGTTTTCTATCCTTCAAGGGATGGAACATTTTAAAACAATAGAATAATACAGTGCCCCATGTGACACTCCTTGGTTATGCAAAACAGCACAAGGAGTTGTATTTTAATGATTTAAACAACAGTGGTTTTAAATCTGCACTTAGATCAATGAAATATACATAAAATGTTTCCCCAATATGTTTCAACCGTACTGGAAAAATTGATCTTTATGGAAAAGTGAAGTATGGCAACTGTGTTTTATTTCTTATGACAATAGGATGCAGTCATTATTGAGTAAAGTTTTACCATGTATTATTTATGCTAATACTACAATATTTTATCATTTTTAAGGATGGACTGAAGGTCAGAGACATTGCCACACATATCAAGGATTTTCTATACACCTTATTCCCCTAATGTAAACAAAGCCCCTGAGAGAAATGCGTAGCATAGCACTACTTTTTTTCAAAAGTGCAGCCAGTTTCTTTTGGATCCTGTCCACGGTGAGATTGATGATGAAGATGACATCAAAGAGCACATGAAATCCTTAGTCGAAGTGAAAAACTTTTCCTACCCTGTTGGTAACTTCCAGTAGTCTGCATTTCAGTGCAAACAGTTATTTATTTATAGTGCTATTTTTTAATTGGATGCTGTCCAAAACGGTAACTAATTAAAAATCAATTCAGGGCCATTAGTAATTGAGAAGAGTGTGCCAAGGTTGCATATTTCAAAAGAGCCAGCCTTAATGAGCTCAGCTTTTGGTCCAAAAGTGAAGTAAACAAATTGGAGATAATGTAGGGGACCTTCTTCAGCTGAACTCAACAATTGATGCTACTTGTAAAGATGCTGAACTTGTAGGCCTCTCTAATTGATCCACTTACCCTTTACCAAGAAAGCAGACAAATAAATGTGGGTATTTATTGTGCATTAGTGGTTCAATAGATAACTATTAATGCTGGATTTGTAACCACAAATCTGATAGCTTTACATAGGGACATGTGTCTAGTTTACTCTGCAAAGAATTAGATATTTACATGATTAATGTTAGTTAACACAGAAAACACCAGGGAATAACACTGGGCAATGCTTAAGATACTTTATTATGGATTACAGACACCCTTACCGATATATGGCCAATTACCAGCTTCCCCACTGCTTCACATGGTGTAATATATAACAAACCCCTCTTGACATAATATAGTTTGGTATTAGGTGTGGAAAATTAATAAATATAAAATATGATTCATTACCACTGTTGCTGTATAACAAAATCAATTGTTGAGATCACAGAAATTGTTGTTTTTAAATGTTTTATTATTAAAGGACCACTTGGTTGCTGGTAAAATGTTAGTACACTATAGGTCACAATAACTGGATGCACTGGTCCAGTGACTATATCCCAGCCAGCACCACTTTTCTTGCAATGCATAGCTGTGGATGGCACAGGCTCTTACACTAAGACACTTTAACTGCTACAGCGTCAGTTAAGTATGTCTATGGCAAGCAACAAAAGAGCATGTCCTGAACAAGGTCAAAAGTCCCCTAACACAGAAAATATTGAAATGTAAAAAAAACCAAAAAAACAAATAGAGAGTGATAATTATAACAAGTGGCAATTGTAACAAGACCAACTGAGAATCATAGCAAACATCACAAAACAGCACAGGAAACTTTAGTGTACAATCTGCAAAAGTGGATGAATTGCACAACCAGATGCTGGACTGTATATTTATTCTGAGTCTGACGCTATGCTCCAAAGGGGATTTTGAGCCATGAGTTAAATTAAGAGGATTGATGAAAGATAACCCAAATAAACTGTGCAGGCTATTAGTTGTGCACAATTTCACATATTTAACATTGCTGCAGATATGAAATTGTGCATATTTCACTTGAACTGTAATCGTATAATTTGTATGATGCATGACTGTTTATTCATGCAATCTTTCTTCAATAAAAAAGTGCTTGTTGTTGTATATTTAAATGTTGAAAAAGCCACAAGACAATAATAATAATAATAATAATAATAATAATAATAATAATAATATCTCATTTTATTACATTTAAATATAAACAACTTACTCAGGTTATATATTTGAATGATATTATTAACAGCAATATTATGTTCTTTTCAATAAAGATCTCATTTTATAAGACTTCATGGAAATGTTTGTACAAGCAAGTGAAAAGCAAATTGTTTAGTTCATTTTAGACACATGTCAATATTATTTATGTATTTACACCCCTGCAGGTACATATTCAAAATACGTGTTTAATTAATGAGTTCCACATTTAATCCTAATGGATTGTTTATTATTGGTATTTCTTTGATCCCAGTGTTGAAATATATTTAGTTAATGGTTTCTATCAGTCACTCACTCAATAACCCAGCTGGGTGATTATTATAATTGTTATTAATATTAGCTCAGCCCCAGCGGTTGATTTGCAAACAATTTGGAGTTATTTAATGTCTCTGTTAATAAATGACTGACCTGACTTACTTAAGGAAGATTTGTGACTGCCATGACAACAAACATTCAAGGAGAGCTCAATAACATAGCTGTCAATGTATTCCCGGTTTTAGATTATTTTTAGTACAGGCATCATGAGCCTCATGCATATTTCAAAAGACCGTTTGTATATTATGTGTAAAACAGAGCAGAGAATAATGCAACATGACACTGGGAATATAGGGTTGTCTGTGTTACCTGGCACTGCAGCAGCTCAATGCCACAGACATGCTACCTTTATTTGACTTTCAATGCAGGAAGCAACAATTATTTTATGTGTAGCAAAACAAGATTGAGATGACAAGTCAGTTTTAATACAAAGACTGTTTTTTTCTTATGATCGAAGCTGGAGATATGTGATAGAAATGGCAGTTTTAAACATAAAAGCAGCTTTTTAAATGTAAACAGAAACAAACTGCTTCCCTTACTAGTAAAACCAATATCCCCTGCCACTGCTTTAAAATCTAAATTTGAGCCAACAGTATGATAAAAAAGTTGATGACCATGAGTAATATCAACATCATGCAAATAATGGCAATGAATAGTTTAATGAAAATTAGATGAGTGATATTTAAGATCTGTACACAAGGTGTTAGTATCACAGTAAAATATATTAAAAATGACACATTTAAAGTATGTTGAATTACTGTGTTCTCAAGATACATGTAAAAATGACATAACTCCACACAACCTGATACTCCTAAGAATTTACACTAAATAATGATAATATCAACTTTCATCCCAATTTAATAAGCGGTATTTCAGATATATGAAAAAATGTAAGAGTGACATATGGTTGGATAAATGTACAGACAGACAGACGTATTGATGAATGAAAAGTGTGACATACTGTATGTACCACCACTCACTCTGTCTATACATATGTAGAGCAGGTGGAGATAGCGGAGTTGAAAAGTCACATTGTCACATGACTTGAATGGATTGAGGACCGCTGTCCAATCCTGGCACGTAGGATTGTCCAGACTGGCTCAAAGCTAGCGCAAAGCCAGGTAAGATTTAGAGAACAGTGATAATGACTCACTATGGGACTAAAAGAACCCAGAACCACTCAGAATGATTGCAAGCAACATAAAACAGTAAGGGAGATGGAAAAAGCATTTAAAGCTGTTTACTCTTTAAGTATGAAACAACTGTAAATGTACAATACAAGGAAAAAAAAGATAACAGATACCAGCAGTTATAAGAATCATGGCTAAGGCTCGTTTTAACTTTTTCCGCATACGCAGCAAAAGTAAACACTATAAGGATATTAAGGAAAAATGGACTCACTCAGGTATTTGTGTCAGCACTTATGCCATCACCCAGAGCTGTAGTAGTTAGGAGTTAAAATGCAATGTCTTTGCAGTTTAGAGGAACCTTGAGAGATATCTGTAATTAAGTCCCTGGAGGATGACCAAAGCTTCTGGTATTTTATTCTGACTGTGTTTTATGAACTATAAACAAAATTTAAAGAGATAAAACAATGAAATAAAAAAAGTAAACTGAATCAGTACAGATGATTGCAGCAGTATCAGGATGCCTTCCTTAATGCAGAGATAAGGGTGAGAAAATGTCATCTTGTTTTATAAACACTATACTATCGCCTGAAGTTTGCCTTTAATGGGATTTGCAAGCAGTACGTTTGTTTAACCATGACCATCTTATTTGGATTTTTTTAAGGACCTGCATATTTCCCAAAAGACCATTTTTGTGGTGTATTATATCCATTAATTTAAACATATTTTTTTGGCGCTAGCTTCTAAATATATAAATACTTAAACTGCTGAGGTGAGGCTGTATATCAATAAGGGTGTAAATGATAAACCGGATACAAAGCATTTCCACCTTATTAAAAATTGTTCAGTCATGGTAGATGTAACGCAACGCAGAAAGGGCTCTAACAAAAGGAGGCTGCTGAGCGCTTTTCACAGAATTGGAATCAGATTCCCATTATTGACCTCTGCTAATATTCTACTGTAACTGTTTCTAAATGGGCTCCTTGGGGCTTTAAGGACACACCTTTATAGGTCCCTACAGTAAATTGCTACACAGCAACATTGTGAGTCACTTGAACCGTGCTGGCCCTAGTTTGATCAATACTTAATTCTAGGCAGTGCAATCAGCAACTGTTTCCATGGAAACATTGATGTCACAGAGGTTGAACAGTGGCTGTTACAACAAATCATTTCCTTTAAGCAACTGTAATTGACTATTTGTATAGTTTGCTGTCACCTGAGACTATTTAAATCAAGCCTTCAACTGAACGGCATTAGTTATTCCAGATCTCTGAGGGTAAGCTCTTCTTTTGGTGACCTTAAGCATACCGAAAAGGGTGTTGCTATGACAACCAGGGTTACTTTGGAAACAGAGAAAGGGCCAGCTGACTGTTGAAGACATTAGTTGAAGATCAAGAGAGCCAGCCATTACACTACTTGAACTTAAAAACACTTTGCAGAGAATTCATAAGATTGTACCGACTATACAATATATCACAGTATTGTTTATCAGTCTCCTGTATTGTACACTGAGATACAAGAGACAAGACAAAGACTTTTGCTCTTGGAAATATTTTCTTCACATTCTAAAACGGAACACTGAGAATGCACAGGTCTTTGCCGCTCAATTGGCTAAGTAGGGTCAGACCTTTTAGTATTTGGATTACAGACTTACAAAATGGAACTATAATTGGAATTAGTGGCTCAGTAAATGCTCTTTTAGGCAGTTCAGCCATATTGAGCAGTCCAAGGTTTATTGGATTCCAGCTACTCCCAAAAATGTATATCGTTCAAAGTACACATGCCACGTATTATATGGTATATCTCAATCCGCTTAGAGATATTTGAGAGTTACACAGAAGCAAGACAACTGGGATTGAGGGCTTATTAGATGAGAGCAGAAACACCTTCTTTCACCAGGGGCTGCTCCAATCATTGCACCACAAATGTAATTCTTCCATCATAATAGTGAGTATATCACATCTATAATTCACAGTTTTAAACATGTAATCAGAAGTACTCAAGACAAATGCCATTTATTTATTTTTACATGACTTGTCGGGTCAGAATCAAAACTGTCATTTTCTAGCTTGATCTCTCCTTGCTCTGAAAACACTTACAAAGGGAATTACATTTTTCTTTGTGAAAAAAAATGACAAAAACACTTTTCATTCTGGTAAATGCAATCAATGGCATTCGAAAAGTAATTTTCACCTGACCTCTAAAATTTGTTATTTTAACCTATAGCCATCTTTTGTTTCATTTGTGTACTTTTCTTTTGCAATTGGAAATTGCAAAAGAACTAACACAACTAATTCACATTCAGCAGTTTAACAGCGCCTTTAAAAAATGAAACACATTAAAAAAAGCTCACTAGTAATATACATACATAAGGTCTGGTGACAAAGGAATACTTTCAGTCAAATATATATATAAAAAAATCAACCAATACTTTGTTTTGTGGTATCATGCTGCTCATGTTTTATTTTCATTATTTTAATATAATATATATTCATAATGGTAATGATCGCCCTTTCAGGACAAATTAACAATGGATTTGCTGTTTTATATGAATGCGTGGACAGTTTAAATACATGGCTAAGTTAGTGATAACAACATTGTTATTCAAGGATCTACAAAGCATTTGAGTAACAGAAAAAAACAAAAAAACTACATCTGTGTCAGACTTTAAAAAAAAAATGTATCAAAATGTTTAAGAAATGCTAGTATCATCAATCATAGCCTGGCTTATCATTTGTAATAAAATAAACTCCAAGGAAGATTACATTAAAATTCTCACAAAATGTTTTTACTTTTGAAAGGGTGAAGGCCAAAATATAATTTGCTTGAATTTTATGTTAGGAAGTAGGATATCAATAAACTGATTTGGTTATTTTTGTTTTATATTTTTTTAGTGCTATACTGAGATGTACAAAAATAAACAATGCTGATGCAAATAGTTTTCATTACAGTTACAAAGGCTGCCCAGATACACAAGATACGTGACAGAAGTATGGGTCCAAAATCTGTGAATGTTAATTAGGTATAATTATTTTACAGCCTTTAATAATAATAGATTCATCAGTTTATTATATTCACATGCCAAATTAAAACGAGCGCTGTTCTATCATTTTGAACAATGTGCTGATTATTTCTACAGGGTTTCATCATGACCTACTATGATTTTTTCTGTTTATTTGGATTAAAAAACACACTTCCCAGGTAATCTGCAATGCAAACCAATGTATCTCATCCTAATTTCAAAATTGAGTGCAATAAACAAAGTTCAAACATTATACGACTCAAATAGCTGTGAGAATGTGTCTTCTGGTAGGGCATTTCATTGGCAAGTTTTAAGTTAAAAGCAATACTAGAATAACCACAAATGCATACTTCCAACAACTGAATCACTGTCGCCCCAATTATTTGCAGCTTGGAAAAAAAAAATAAAACCTTGTAACAGGCTTGAATTCATTCAAAGTTTTCAGCGTCATATTTATACTTTATAATGACTATGGTGCTGCCATAATTTAAATTTTATCCAGGCCCCAGTTCTTTAAAGAAGAACGGTAAATGTCCAGTCCAAGGAAAAGTGTATTCCCATCAAAGAAGCTTTGCAATGTTATTATAGCCTGCTGTTAAACCCATTGCTTTGATCAGGTTGTTCTTTAAAACATAGGCTATAAAATAACTTAGACTCACTTTTAGGATTAAAAAAATGTGGATATTCTGGCATGTTTGCATGCCATTGAGTTAAAATCAAGTACATTTCTCATAGTTTAAAGAGTTCAATTGAATTACATTATATTGTAAATATAACATGTTTCCCTGAGGATGTTATACCATTATGTGCATTTTATGGGGAGCTAAAAAATGTGTCCTGAGATGTGTATAGACTTTAAAGATTCCCTACATTGGGGATCACTGCAAAAAAAAAAAATATATATATATATATATATATATATATATATATATATATATATATATATATATATATATATATATATATATATATATATATATATATATATATATATATATATATATATATATATATATATATATATATATATATATATATATATATATATATATATATATATATATATATATATATATATATATATATATATATATATATACACACACACACACACACACACTATATATTGTGAACAAGTTTGCACCACTCACGTTCGTTGCCCCTTTAAAAACTGACCCAACACACACAGAAATGGATTTTCAAAGCGCTGACATGCTATTATTTTAATAAACACAAAAATAAATACCGCAAAACAAAACAAACACCTAACTCCGATTTGGAGCACTTACTACACAGATAATTTCCCTGACTAACTTGCAGGACGGCTAAGCCGTTTACCTGGCACCACAGTACACAAACCAAACAGGTTTAACACAGCACTTACTATTAAGACTGCTCGGAAGCAGAGCACCTTCCTTCTGCCTCCTTCCTCTCAGCAGCCTTGAGCAGACTGACTGCTCCCCTTAAATACCCTGCACCTGGTCCCAATTTAACAATAGCCACCAGGTGCAGGGGATAATTAATAAAACAATTAAATTAAACAATAACACAATTAACAAAACTAATTAAATAAACAAAAGGTGCCATTTCTCTCTTCAGGGAGGTTTTAACCCCCTCCCTGCTGTCTCACACATCCCGCTGCCTTACACATCCCTCCCCTTGTCTTTTCAAGACACAGGCCACTCGACGGCCACCTCCCCCCCTAAAACATAACCACCCACCCTCGAGTCCATAAATGTCCTTTTTCGCCCTCTTCCACGGGCGGACTTGAGGGTGGATCGGTCCACGCCCCGGCCCAGCCAGGTAAGGACCGCGACCGGCGACGAGGGGACCCAACGGTTCGACAGGGGCGACCGGAGTGTAGGCCGGGCACTGGAGGATGCAGCAGTGGATAGAGGTCTTCCCTGGGAACCGGCGCAGTGACGTCCGATCACCCAGGGAAGCGGCAGCAAACAGGGGAGCGACAGCGACGCCTGGCAGCAGCCCAGCGACGCCTGGGTGCTCGGGAGAGTGGAGCAGGGAACCAGGGGCAGAGCTGTGGCCAGTGTTGCATACTCCTGGGCTCTAGGTCTAGCACAGGAGGTCCAGGAAGACCGGCAGGGTGTCCCGGAGCAAGGGGTGAGGGACGGACGCAGCGATGCTGGACTGGACCGTAGGGGTGGAGGTATGCTTTTCACCTCCCTCTGGGCTCCGAAGCGGCGGCTCCTCCCTCTGGGCTCCGGAAGCGGCTCCTCCCCTCTGGGCTCCGGAAGGGCGGCTCCTCCCCTCTGGGCTCCGGAAGGCGGCTCCTCCCCTCTGGGCTCGAAGCGGCTCCTCCCTCTAGGCTCTGGGGCTGGAGTCAGCGGGCACCTCTTGCTTGCTCCCACTTTTGGAGCAGCAGGTCTAGCTCCGTCGGCTCTGGATCCGGCAGCCCTAGCTCCATTCTCCACTTCTTGTTTTGCTCTTTTTGAGCAGCGGTGTTCTTATTGATCATTGCGATCAACTCTTTAAAATCCATCTTCTGGGTCATAGGGGCGCCCACACTTTCTGACACCAAATGTGAACAAGTTTGCACCACTCACGTTCGTTGCCCCTTTAAAAACTGACCCAACACACACAGAAATGGATTTTCAAAGCGCTGACGCGCTATTATTTTAATAAACACAAAAATAAATACCGCAAAACAAAACAAACACCTAACTCCGATTTGGAGCACTTACTACACAGGTAATTTCCCTGACTAACTTGCAGGACGGCTAAGCCGTTTACCTGGCACCACAGTACACAAACCAAACAGGTTTAACACAGCACTTACTATTAGGACTGCTCGGAAGCAGAGCACCTTCCTTCTGCCTCCTTCCTCTCAGCAGCCTTGAGCAGACTGACTGCTCCCCTTAAATACTCTGCACCTGGTCCCAATTTAACAATAGCCACCAGGTGCAGGGGATAATTAATAAAACAATTAAATTAAACAATAACACAATTAACAAAACTAATTAAATAAACAAAAGGTGCCATTTCTCTCTTCAGGGAGGTTTTAACCCCCTCCCTGCTGTCTCACACATCCCGCTGCCTTACAATATATATATTGGGGGTTTGTGTCCTTATCAAGAACAAATTCCTTTCTTCAAGTGGAGTTGTATTATTTATCAGGTCTATGACAGGTGAAATTTGAGGGTAAAGTGTTAAAGGATAATTTCTGGCACACTATAGAAAACCATAAAAACATGCTGCCACCAGGCTATGTACCCCCTTACTTAGATCAGGCAAAGTTGGTCTCATATATATCAAAGCTCCCTGGAGCCTCACTATCTCTGATTTAATCAGGGCTGATCCAGGTCAGTCAAAAGTAAATTTACTGACACTGATATATTACAGCAGTTCTTCCTATTTCAGAGAAGTGCTGTTTCTGTGTGGAGGACCATATTTTTAAACCCTTCTCATGTATACAGTGGTATTCCAGACTCCGTTATTCATAGATATTGAACTACTGAGCAGGATAGACATTTATTGATACAATTGTCTCCAGTTCCATTATTCTTTGAGCTGTATTATTTCAGGTATATCAATACCATAAGCCTTAAGGATATGATCAACAATAAATGAGACATGAGAGAATAAAAATAAACTATTTCACACACTCGAGTTTCTACAGTATCTGTTTTATAAAATATAGATCACATGACATGTTATCCAAGTGTTATAAATAGAGGATACATCATGAACACCACAGAGTACTTTCACAAATGAGGTTAGCCAAATCTTTTTCTACCCTAATCATTGGATTTTAAGAAATGCAATACTTTCGTTGGATTAAATGAATTCAAGGTAGATTCCAAATGAGGGCCAGTACAGTAAATACTGACTCAGGACCACCATATGGAAGTTATTAGATGCTAGATCTATCAGCGCTTGTTGTACTGAATAAGTGGTAATATGCAATCTATAATCAAGGTTATTAAGTATGTTATTAACAGTTACAGATATTAAAATACAATTTTGCCATGGTTTTTGCTATAACATTTTATAATATGTTATTGAACGACATAATGCTACATATTAAAACAAGATTCATTTATATAACCACTACAACAGAACCCTAACCCTGTTTGTGCATAAGAAATCATGATGCAGGAGCGAGTGTGAAATCTCCTTTTTAAAAATTTGTACACACAACAAAGAATGGATTTATAGATTTATATAACAGTGCGAATGTCAATTTTGACAAACTGCCTAAAACTCCTGGGACACTCTTGAAAATGGGATGCATAGTTTCTTTTGACAACAAGGGATCTATAATGTAGAAAACAAAACAAATACATTATTATTAAACAGTCCTTGTTAAAACTCCAACAACTGTAAAAAGAATCTAACAGGAAAATAAGGAGAAAGAAACAAAGAAAGAAAGAAACTTAAGATGAAAGTATTCCATTTGAAATAAGATGTCCCTGTGTAAATACAATTAAGTATATTAATCATTCCTATTGTGCAATAATTATCAATGAAGATATGGGTGTGGGTTGTGGGTTTAAAGTCATACATGTATGAATGTTAAAGTTATATATAAAGTTATATTTGTATTATAAGATTGCATGTATGTAATTTAAAAATGTAATAAAAACATTTCTAAAAAGTAAGAAAGAAGAAAGAAAGCTAGGAAGAAGAAAAGAAAGTGAGTTGTGGCTATTAGCTGCAATAAATGAACACAGCACATTAAGACTGACACCTCCACAAAAACGGATGCCAATAATGATTAAAAAAAAACCACACACATCAAAGCTGTCAGTTACATCCCAGAACCTCAAACACTCGCACACATGAGCACTGGTAATGACAGGAAGACAAAAACAAACAAAAAAACAGCTCCTTCTTGCACAGGGAATGGAGCTTGAGAGGTTTGGGCTGTAAGTGATACATTCATTGGCTGCTCTGCCTCATGTGCTTAACTGTGTGTGCGACCATTGCTCCTACAAAGTTCGTTTTTTGGAAGACACAGATACACGCACATCAACAACAACAACAAAACTTCAAAGGCATGATAAATGATATGGCACAAAGCAGCAATGCATATGAACCAGACAACAGTGAAAGGGGCTACCTCAATGCACGGGGTTATTGCCATTCTTACGGCTGTACAGGTGTTTTATTACCTGAATCACCTCCGGGACTCCATACAAACACCTGTGACTGGCCTGCAATTTAGGAAAGAAGCTAGACAATAAACACACCTTCTTTTAAGCAGACATGATTTAGTGATTGGAGTGAGAAAACACTTTCTTTATCATCAGAAGATACGGGTGCAGTCTGAATGGCTCATGCGTTGTAAACATCCAGGGATCAAAGCTAATTATAGGAAGTCAATTACTTGGTGCCTCAGTATAAGACACTAAAGAGAACAAAAAGACAATTCTTTGCATGCTTAATTCAGGAAGTTCTTAGCAACAAATTCCATTAAAAATGAGGGTAACAGTCTCAACACAGCAAATATCTTTGATAAAAGTACAATACATTGAAAAATAAAAATCTTTATAGAAGATCTAATTTTCACACTGCTGGTCAAATATCATTAAAATGGCAGACACAGAGCCATAGACAAGGGTTTCTAATGAGCTATAAGCGGGCATCTATAAACATCAGTAAAGCTCTGTAAAGTATAATCTATAGTGAGCCTGTCATCACAAACATCCATCACTTTTAAAGTCAAACATGTGGCTTAATAATAATGTATATTTCTATTTTTTCTATAAATATGGAACAAAAAACAGTTTTAGTCAGCAATTTAAGATATATTTATTTATTGTGGCTTTAACATAAAGAAATGCATATTTACATACACTAATTGAAACCAGTTCTACTGTAGCTGTCCAATTTTAGTGATGAAAATGAGTGATGTATACAAGATTCAAGCATACCATCAAAGCAGTAGGATAAAATTATTTTCTGATTGCTTTCTGAATGTTTTTTTTTCTTCTTATAGTTAAAGAACTATTAAAAAGAACACTTGTTGCTCCCAGCGTTTATTATTTTACACAGAAAGCGCCTCATCTTGTATATTTGTAGATGTTGGCTATGTGAACATCATTCTAGAACCATAACATAATTAACAGTTTCGGATCAGATGATGTGATCCACATGCTGGTGTAAAACTTGGCATTTTGGAAAATAAAATCCATCTGTATACACTTTACTTATTCTAAATACATACGATCTCCTCTCTCTCTCTTGAATTGTTTCCCACAATAGTTAGCATAGTTTAATTTTGTTTCAAATTAGTTCCAGAGATTGCAGGGGATGTGAGAATACAAACACAAGCTTACAAGAAACCAGGACTTAATGAAGAGGCCTGTTGTGAGCTGCTATCATGTCATTGTTAGTTGGTCAAAATATACATTCATTCTTTTTTATATGGTTGGACAATATTACAACAAAAATGATGTTGTCTTTACCTCGACTGTAACGGAGCGAACAGAAGTGGGGAGAGAAGGAAATGCAATGTTTATCTGGAGGGACTGTTACACCTCACCGCGTTACAGTGGCCCCATACTGGCCAGGCATCTGATGCTCCTGAATGTAAAGAGACCATTGGCTTGGGATGGCCACTGATCTTCAGTTCTCTTGAGTTGTTGTGGTTGTTTTGTTTTCGGTTATCAGCAAAATTAATCAGCAAAGTAACAATATCATGTTGCAAAACACTACAGTAAATATACAGTATTTTGCAAGTGCTCAAAAATGGAAATATTCCCGGATGAGCTTGATTTTCATAAAGTATTGAAGTGATGACACTGCATGCGGGTATATTCTCTGGATGTGTTTTCTTTGGTGAGAAAGTGCCTGTGCTGAGGAATGCTGCTCACATCCAGTTATGTGTGCAGAGCACCTGGAAGTGGTTAGATTCTTGCTCTGGCCTGCAGATTTTTTGCTTCATGCAATCAGTGGTTGGAGCAAGTGGTCTTTATTTAGAGCAATTAAAATTCTTACACTCCCTTCTCATGGCACGCAATTACTGAGCCTCTGCTGTTCTCACTAATTGCTCTTGCTGAGGACATTGGTGGGAAGCCAGTGATTTTGATTGGTAGAGGATTATACTTTTTTCTTTCTCTGGTACCTGAAAAAAAAATCATTTGTAGACTCCTATGTGTAATTAGTGAGTCTTATGATTAATTGTCCTATAAACTTAGCCTCACTCTTGCTTTCATTTTACTGCTACAAATATTAATTAATGTTAACTCCTTTTTTTCAACTTACAGTTTTTGAATATTCAGCATTGGCTTGAAAAATGGTTTCAGGCTTCTGCCGCATTAGCATGCCGGGGCTTTGATATCACAAACAAAATATATATTCTGGAATTTACAGATCGGCTTGGGTCATAAATAATACTCACAGGGGGTCATCTAGGAAAGTGAGCATGCACTGATTTAAATAATGTGTCATCCCATAATGCACTGAGGGAGACATCACACACAGTTGTACAAAAGAACCTTCATGCTTACATGCTGCTAATAAAAGACATAAGAATTGGATTCATGCAAAATTATGTAGTTATCCTGCAGCTTGACTTTCAGTAGTTAAGTACACAGATACAACATACAGATGAGCTTATAAATATATTACATTTTAATGATGATTTAAATATCAATCAAAACTATATTAACACAATTGGGAATCACATCAAATGCACTTGATTTTCAGCCATTGGGTGATTCTTTATATCCTCCTCAGTCTCCATACTAATTGAAATGGGTGTTCAGATTTTCATGTGAATGTCCTACACTGTAGTTTTTTTGGTGCTGGGACCATATATATATATATATATATATATATATATATATATATATATATATATATATATATATATAAATCCATTTAAATTGTGTGGTTCTGTTAATTTAAATCAAGGGAAGTAATGTTAAAACTTTACAATGCATCAGTAAGGCCTCATCTAGAATATTTGTGTTCAGTTCTGGTCACCTCGCTACAAAAAGGATATTGCTGCTCTAGAAAGAGCGCAAAGAAGAGCGACCAGAATTATTCCGGGTTTAAAAGGCATGTCATATGCAGACAGGCTTAAAAAATTGAATCTATTCAGTCTTGAACAATGAAGACTACGCGCCGATCTGATTCAAGCATTCAAAATTCTAAAAGGTATTGACAATGTCGACCCAAGGGACTTTTTCAACCTGAAAAAAGAAACAAGGATGAGGGGTCACAAATGGAGATTAGATAAAGGGGCATTCAGAACAGAACATAGGAGGCACTATTTTACACAGAGACTTGTGAGGGTCTGGAATCAACTCCCCAGTAATGTTGTTGAAGCTGACACCCTGGGATCCTTCAAGAAGCTGCTTGATGAGATTCTGGGATCAATAAGCTACTAACAACCAAACGAGCAAGATGGGCTGAATGGATTCCTCTCCTTTGTAAACTTTCTTATGTTCTTATGTGATTAAGTGGGTTTGTGTGTATGTTGGGGGTGGGGTATGTATTATATTTTCTGCTATGTTTTAGTGTTTTAAATATACACTAAAATCAGATTGTATCATTAGCTGTTCTAAATAGTTGTATTACATTGTAAAGAAATGTCTATTGACACTAGCTTTCATGTATTTCTCTGCAATAAACAATCAATTAATTAATTTTTATTTTATATAGTGCCTTTCATGGTGGACCGCCATCACAAAGCGCTTTACAAGATGCAGTAACAACAAGAAAATCCATAACATTTTAAATACAGAGAAATATAACATATATATATATATATGCATATACAGTAAAAATATATACATATACATATATATATGCTATACAGTATATATATATATATATATATATATATATATATATATATATATATATATATATATATATATATATATATATATATATATATATATATATATAATACATTAAGTACAGTGGAAAGTGCAAAATACATGATAGTAACGTAATACATGAAATAGTAGCAGGAACACGGCAGCTAATAGCAGATATCAGACTTAAAGAGCATGGAAAGCAAGCGAGAACAGATGGGTCTTGAGAGTTGATTTAAAGCGAGCGACGGTGGGAGCATCATGCACCAAAGCTGGGAGAGAGTTCCAAAGAATCAGAGCCATGAAGCTAAATGAGCGTTCTCCAAGTGTGGTGCACTTTTGCTTGGGAATAACAACCAAGCCAGAGTCGAAGGACCTCAGCCTGCAGGCAGGGACATAGCGGGTTAGCAGGTTGAGGAGGTACTCGGGGCCTGTGTGATGAAGGGCATTGTAGGTGAGCACGGCAGCTCTATTCAGATTCTTAAGTTGAGTTTTAGATCCTACTAGAAGGAGTTCAGATTTGCTAGTGTTCAGCTGAATAAAATTGGCAGACATCTGGCAGGCAAAATTGGCAGGCAACAAAGACATTTGAAGACAAGCAATATTAATTAAGATCTGAAATATTTATTGTTGCCATTTGTTATTCATTAGAAAATGAATGTATTGTAGTCTGCAGTAAAATCAATAGCTATCTTTCTTTACTTTTGGAGATTTAACAATATTAAGTCACATTCTACTGTACTGTAACATTTTTTGTGATACTATGTGACAGTATCAGTGTTCCAACTGACAATACAACTATGTGTAATTGATACTGAGCAATTCATTTTGTAGATACCGTGTCAGAAAGTATATATATATATATATATATCACTGATATTTTACAACATTTCTGAGGCACTTATAATTATAACTTATATTACATATTATGGCTTATCTAGGCCACGTCACAGCTATATCATGCTATATCACTGACTTAAGCAAAAATGATTAGTTTATTCACGTATTGGGTCGATTGACTTGATTGCTACAGAAAACCACCACCTTACAAGGATATGTAATGCTTACTGTTTTGCCTACAGTGTCTTTCTATTCCTTCATCTAACCTTTGAATTTCAGATTAATATTTCATTTTATGAAGTACATATTTATCCCTTGTACACCATTGAGCACTATATAATGCTCGAAATTGACTAACCATGAATGTATTGTTAATTTCATTGTATAAAACTGAGAACTTGATTGTAACTCAAACAATATCTGAGAATGGTCACATTGTTGCTCTTACCCATAAAACAGTGGTGATAATGCATAGGTGTAATTGCCAGTGTAGTGTGATAGACTGCCATTATGAATACTGATGTATTTCTCCAGTTGTGTGAAAGCCTCTGGTAACACCCTGGTGAATGACAGGAAAAACATTCTGTGGTCAGACCAATCAGCCTTCACTATGTTTAATATTTATGGAAGGATAAGAGAAACAGCTTCACGAAGTACTGCACCCAGATTATGGTTTGTAAACTGGCCAAGGTGCTGGTAGCAGATAATGATTTGGGCATGTTTTTCTTGGCATGAACATGTACAACATATTCCCAAGGTCCTGTTGCTCTACCATACCTAAGCAATCTAGTTCACCAGGATTATTTCAAGATAAGAAATTATTTATTACAGAGAACGTTTTCAAAACCTGTGGTCCTGAGCGCAGTCGAGAATATAATTACTAATATCAGCAAAATAAAATCTAGTCTACACATACGATTGTCAGCGCAACAGTTATTATAATGTTGTAGCTCTAATAATAATAATAATAATAATAATAATAATAATAATAATAATAATAATAATAATAACACACCTATAAAAAAATAAAAAAGGGAAATACTGTTCTGTTTTATTTCTTGCTGCCACAATATACAGAAAGATTATTTTTTTCAGAGTTAGTTGATATTTTAATAATTCAAGCGTGTGTTTGTAATACTTTTTTCTGTTATTACAGGAACATAAAAAAATGAATGAATGAATAAATGAATTGCCGGATGACAGTTGGGAATAAGGCTTCAAGTTAGGAAGAGGGTATGAGATGACAACTGGACACTGGTTCTGACTAGTTTACTGTATACAACTACAGTAGGCATTTCAAGAAACTATAAAAATTAAGTTTTATTGGTGTATTTTTGGACTGGAACTCTCCAGATTTTTAATTGTACAATATTGACATGAAATGATGGAAAACGACCATTATTCAGAACATTGAACAGATTTATGTTTTAAAATACTGACATATCTTACTGGGTTTTCTGTCGCTCATGGTGGTCTACTTGAAAAGTATTGAGCAAGTACAGTTATTTATATATAAAATAAGTAGCGATACTAGTTAAACGTGATGTGTAGTTATCATTACATTATAATAGTTGTATGTACAGGTCAATAATTATACTATCCTTTTTTAAAGTTAAGTTAAAAAAAATGTATTAGTACTAAAAGGAAACCTAAATCTTACATTCGTATCCCACGTCTAGCAGTGAAGAGATAGCTTTCATTTTCAAATCACAGTGTACCTACTGTCTAACTAAAAGCACGAGGCCACATATACAGTTAACTGGTAGGGAATTATATAATTATTTATCCTTAGGGCTAGATATCCCTTTCCCACAACATATTTAATTCCCCTGTGATATATAATTTTCAGTTGTGAAGTTGAATAAACTAGGCTTTACATAACATTACAGTATTTCACAGTAATCTACTTTACATGGGTACGTCTTAAAAGTTTCTATTAATGATTTATCGTTAAGATGACCAGATTTACATGAGGTTATCGTTTTCATAAGCGTGTTAGAACTGCAATAACTACCCATATTATTGTTATTATTATTTCAGTAGGCCTAATTATTGCCTTAACATTACATTGTTCTGTAAACCATGCAGGCCGAAATGTGGTAAAGGCTTAGGCCTGTTACCATGTGACGAAGGCCCATATTTGTGAAACTAGGCTCTGCACAACCGGACTATAGTATGAAAGTTAAAAATAAACAGGATTTTTTTTTCCAGCCGTATCACAAGCATAATTAATAATCACTGTTCGAACATTAATTCAAATATAACAGATAAGATTTTCATTCGGAATAAGGTACACAAAAACAGCTATACACAGAACAGTCTGGATCTAGAGTCTTGATGTCAGTGCTTTTAATTCACCTTTGAAAGCTTCTTCAGCTTCACAAGCTTTTGTATATTTCTGTTTGTTCGATTGTATCTTTCTCCTTAGCTGGGATTGAACCGTTGAATTCATCTTAAATTTGAGCATTTTTAATTAGGAAAAAAAACTTAGAAAAAAAACCTGAGCCAGGGATAAAACCTCTAAATCTGGAGGGAAAACCTCTGATCTGGCAACGTTGCACGGGAATCGGTTCACGTACGTGCAGCTACGCGCTTCCTCCAAGATGACCAGCTTCCTGTTTCCGCCCACCGAGATTTACAGCTCCAATTCTTTCTTTCTTTATCACAAGGTCTCAAATGTGCAGCTTGTTTTGATTATTAAAATGATATCTAGTACTATCCATCTGTTTTTTTGTTCTTTTTTTTGAGTGCACATTTGAGACCTATATACAAATGGTAGTGCATGGCAAGTAAGCTTTATGAAATTATTTTGTTAGCCACAACACTATCTAAATGTACTATTTATACATTTCCCAACATGCAGAACACTAGTAGGAAAGGAAATATTTCTCCCCTCAAGAACAATATATAGGTCACATAAGCCTGACCTGGTCTGAATGACACCCAGGAGCTGGGTTATATTCATAATGAATT
This sequence comes from Acipenser oxyrinchus oxyrinchus, assembly GCA_030684275.1. Lineage (NCBI taxonomy): Eukaryota > Metazoa > Chordata > Actinopteri > Acipenseriformes > Acipenseridae > Acipenser > Acipenser oxyrinchus. The sequence goes on along the minus strand of CM060257.1, from coordinate 13,799,811 downwards.
GAGTTAGACAGCAGTGTATCTAAATATCACACTGTTCAGATAATTAATAAAGGGTCCTTTGAGTACTGAGGTTATGAAATGTATGGGTCTAATGGGTCTCATTAGTGTGTGTCTGTATAAGCATGTAAAATGCCAGGGAGGGTTCTATTTTAATGATTTAAAGTAACGGCTGTATTTAGGCCTCCTGACATTAAAATCTATGGAATAGACTCCACTGTCCTTCTCTGATTACCTATTACATGATTTCAGGCTAACATAGTTTATTATAATTTTGCGATCAGCTTTAATGTTCCAAGACCACAGAGATATCTTTGCTGTTTGCTGAAGTGAAATGGAAAAACAGCATTTCTATTGGGAAGGGTGTGCTGGGGGCGGCTTTATTTTTAACTTCAGCCAAAGCTGTTCCTACCCCCTGCCCCTGCACGCAAGACTGTAGGGCCCCTTGTGCTGTGGGAAAAGGGTGTGTAGGGAAACACACAATAGCACAAAAACTAGCTGTTCAGCTCCACCTAGAAACAGCTATGTAGCTATGTTGGTATGTCGACAGATGAAAAATACAAAAGGGCAGCTACAGAAATGATTTGAATTCAAACCACCTTAAAGATGTTCAATTAAGGCATGTTTAATGAATAAACATTTACAACTGCTGAGTAAATGGCTGTTTTCAAAGAAAAAGAAGACTATGTTTCGTTTTTATAGTCAGATTGATATTACTTTTATATTTAAAATCGTATTGTGTTTTTCAAATAGTGGTTAACAACGCATCCACTATAAAAGTTTTAACTTTTTGAAAAGATTAAAAGTTTAGTAAAATACGGAGCCAGTTTAGGATTTATGTTGCTGTTTACTGTTTGAATGTTTACACCTTTACAGCCTTCATATAAATTGAAACCATGCGAACTTGATTAATTAAAGCAGCCACACTGGACAATATGATATGGAGTTTCAGCTCAGGAGTTCAGAATTAAAGTATAAAACAAAAGACTGAAACAAGTCAGTAACACAATACGAGTTTGGCAGACCTTTTATTGCTCCCTAAAGAGGCTTGAAGCCAGAGCAGCTTCCTCCAGCAGACCTTAAGTAATGCAGAGGTATTAATATCTTTAATCTCTGTTATCAATGTTACAAGACTCCAAGTGAAGTTATCACAACCTCAGCGCCAGCTGCTAAAGCGCATGCATGCCCCTTGCTGTTTTTAGAGACAAAACGGCTATCACATTATTTAAGCTGGCTTTGTGATCTCTGATGTACTCTGCATGAGACTGACATCAGCTCCAGCTGCAGTTCTGAGGTTAAAAACATGCTGCTCATTCGGTTGATCTGTAGGGTTTTAACCTGTTTCAAATATAACCACGCATTAAGTCTAATATGTGCTTCAACATCTTTCTGTATTGTATTCGCTGCATTGGTTTTTAACTGTCTAATTCAGTACACAAACTGTTATGTAAATATGCTCTTGAAAGCAATAATTATAAAATAGCAAAGGTAAAGGTCTGTACCATAACATTAAAAATATATATCACACAAATAAAAAAAGGATTGGTTTGAATATAACAAGCATCTGGAGTCAACACTTCGCCATATGGACAGTGCTATCTGGGTATTGAGTTCAGCTGGTACAAAAATCTTTTAACTAACATACTTCATGTGCTTCGTTTCACACTTGAGGTTTTACATCCACGATAAATAGCACGTGTATAAAAATTATAATACTTTTTAAGATACCAATATTACCAAAGGCTACAACATTGTTGTTGTAAAACACAATTCTATAATTTACAGTTGTGTACAGTTTGTCTGCTTAAAGCATGTACACTTTTTATTTATTATTTATTTCCATAAACAGTTCATAAAGCTTTCAAACTGTAATTACATAAGATTAACTTTATTATTAACTAAAATACAAAAAACCCCAAAAATCCATAAAATTTGGAAATGCTTTAAAATGTATTTCTTTATTTTGAATAGGTTATTCATTTAATAAGATAGAGTAAGTGAAACTTTTTTTTTTTTTACTTTAAATCAACATAACTATATAATGATGAACAATATACATTTGATGCCACCAATAGCACTACATCTACACAAACACAACATCAAGTAATATTGGGGCCAATTCACACAAATAAGTTTTTGAATTAATTCAATCAGCCTTGCAGTTCTATGTCAGCATTTTCACTTAAAAAAATTAAAATGATTCAAATGTTTTCAAGTCAAGATCTGTCAGAACAAAAAGTGATATTTATAAAAGACATTTTGAAGATACAGTATACTGTACAGGTGGACCTTAGCCAGTGATTTTGAAAGCTGCCAGTAATGCCACTTAAAAAAAAAAAAATTCTTATAATGACAAGAATTCTTTGACTTGACAAATAAAGCTCACAATACTTGCCTTTCAGGATTAGCTGGGAACACTTGTCTATCATTTCTGGAAGACCCTAGGTCAAATTTAGCTTAGGTCATAAATTATTTTGTTTGATGGTCTACATTCACTATTGTAGTGGAAGGCCAACCTCATAAAAAAACAGAAGACAGTGACGCTCTTCTTTTCAATTGGTATTGTTGGTGTTTCATGCTGAATAAACCTGGTTCCATCCACTGAGGAAGGAAGGCTCTGTTAGAAAAGGCTCATAACTCTCAAGAAATCTGTGCATTCCCGAGCTGTGTATGGACTGACAGAAGGATACTGTACAGTACTTAAAACTATTCCGCATTCCCTAAAAAATATACCTCTCCCTTTTTCTTCAAAGTTATTTGCTAGTTATTAGCACATGTTTTTGAGTGAAAAAAAACAAAACAAAACAAAACAAAACACTACATACAATTTCAAACACGAAAAAAAAAAAAAAAAAAAGTCAACTTAAGGCTACTAACAAAATGAAATGTCTGTTGTTGATTTCTGACTTGGTAACTTTATTTGGTGCATTTTATACAAAATGAAGACTCTATTGCTTTTTTAGTATTTATTTTAATTCAATGTTTTATGCTGATACATTGACGGCGTTTACATGGACAAGTCATGACAGTTTTCCTCACAATGTTTTTGCCGTACTTTTCAGGAAATGCGTTGCTATGCTGTTCTGATTTAGGAAAATATTACCAATTCATAGTAATTTAGGGGAGGGGATATTTAAATGTCTGTGTCTGCCCAGTAATTAGGAAAAGAACGACTCTGAATATCGTGAGGAGAGCTTCATGCGTTGCCATGAAGATTAAAAAAAATTAACAAGAGAAAATAATTAACTTGTCACGCACATTCCGAATTATCACACATTACTTGTTTGTGTCTCGTTACCTTTCCAAAACCCACACACCCACACACACACACACACACACACACACACACGTATATAAAATAAAACTACTAAGTACAACTACTAAGTACTTACAAAATAGATATGCGTAACATCTAAAGGTTTTTTTTAATTAAAGTATTCTATAAATGTATGTGGAAAATGTGGGAACACAGGGGGTTACACTACAATACAATACGGCCTATATGAATATAAGATTGAGAACAGGGAGATATGTAAAAATACATACGAGGTTCCTGAGCAGCTTTGTGCACTGGCAGTTCTATAGGTGGAGTTCCAGGCTGAGCATCCTAATGTTCCTGTACACATCTGCCGGTTCCTATACCCTGCCTCTGCTCCGAAAAGCCAGTGACTGCTGGTCTGCAGCTGCGGTAGAAGTGCCAGGCGCAGAATCCGCTTAACACACACACATTATAATGAAACGTGGATGTCTTGTAATATTATAAACATTCAAACAAAAGTATTTATTTAAAGCGATACGGTACATTTATGTTGTTTGTTAACTATATCCATTACTTATTGCACAATGTGCCAACTGATGCTAACAATTCATTCCAGTTCTGTGCGGTGGAAGAAGAGGTGGAGCTCTGTTGTTCCTGGGACATCTTAAAAGAATTATAGAAAGAAAATATGAAATTGCTACATATAGTATACATGATTTATATATTTCCCCCAAACAAACTTCAAGCTACAAACAAACACCAGATTCACAAAACAATCCCATTTGGAAAAAATGCTTCAAATGATACTTTGTAAAAAGTTTACAAAATAAACTACATTGTATAGGTGTACTGATACTTGTATTTTCTGAATAATTACCTTTACGGAATTTGAAGTTCATCCTTTTTTCCCCACTTTCCATAGTTTCCTTAGAAATGTGCCAGCTCTGCAGTGCATTGTGGAATTGCAGTCCTGGGCAAGGAGTTATGACTGATTAAAGTTGAGAAGGCAATACTTATCCCAGCTTCTACAGTTCAAGTTTTAAGAAAAGGAAAGTTCAGTACGGCAATAAAAATGTCAGCACCCCGGATGGGATGAAAATTCTCTTCCAAATGGCTGTTAAAACACACAATGTGGAAGGTAATTACCATTGATTGGGACTCAATTGTAAAGGCGATGGAAGGGCAGCTTTTCTTGTTTTGAAATCAACACATTAATAAATAGGTGTTTTAATTTATTTAATATCTGCTGACAAATACATCATCACAATTCTGTGCATTACCTCTCTCTCAATAAAACAGCTAACTGCCTAAATAGAACAAACACTGTAACAGAGGAACACATGCACTAGTGGTGGTATATTAGGAAATATGCCAGTCCTTACCCCCAACCTGCTTATTCCTTCTGAAGCCCGACGGCCTGACAAATACAGTGTGCTTTGATTGGAAATCTATTAAATATACAGTTTTATAAATATAACTTTTATGTCTTAATACTTTATATCAAAGCTAAGACCTGGCATGGAAATGAAAGACGTTACCAACCGACTGTAATAAAGAAGGTCAAGTATGTGCCTACATGTTTTAAGCAAACTATTAAAACTACAGTGAAGCAGTAACAGAAAGCCATTACTCTGAATGCCTTTTAAACTTCAGAATGTAATAATTAACGTTCTGTGGCCTACTTAATAGTCATTAACCATGCACTATAAAGCAACTGTGAAACTTCCCACCATGAAAAAAGAAAAATAAATGTACAAAAAGTCTTTATCCTGTAATATTTGAGATTTGTATCCCAATAATTATTAATATTATTATTATTATTATTAACTTTCCTTAAAATGAAAATGTCAAAATGCGCAATAATCCAAGTGCAATGAAATGTTTGACAAAAGAGAGCATGAATGCCTTGCCCAACGACCATGGACGGAGGCCGAAGGTTATGATTGAGTGCCTTTTAAACTGTTGAATTTACAAGTGAAAGCTTGTTACAGCTTTTTTATTCGATAGTAATTGAAAGTAAAAAAAAGACTTGAATTTTAGGGACGGATTAATGAAAATGATCTGTGTTAAAGCATTGGAGTCACAAGAATGTCAAACAAACTTCAAAGCACTTCACTTTTCACTTCAAGTGCGGTACCGATACAAATATAAAAACTGATGAGTTTCAAAATTCAAACCGATTGCTGTTATATGAGGTGAAGTATATTCAAATCAGAGAAAAGGCTTGGTTTTACTGTAAAAAAAAGCTTGGTTTGGCATGACTTGGTATAAACCTATGAAGAGAAAGAAAGAAAGAAAGACAGGCATGTATTCTTTATTGTGCTTTGATTACAGGGATTTCTGAAAAAATGCACTGGAACCACAATAAGCAGAACAAAGTTAGTCATCGTGAGGTGCTGTAGTAAAAGATTCCTATATCATGTTCCAAGCAGAGTGAGCCGTTGTATGACTGACTAAAGCTGCACCATTAATCCCAAATCTGCTCAGTCCAGAAAAGGCATTCGAATCCCAGGATGGGTTTGGATTGCAAATGCATGGTTTTTATTTCAACGACACTCCTGAAGCACGTTTGACATCTAACGCAAGGTATGTTGGGGAATCTGGCATGCATTACTAGCATTTTAATGAGCCAATCACGTTGAATGTAATTAACCCAAAACAAACTCTTACAGAGGACATTTTGATGCATTGACATCCCTGCTACCTTTGTTAGGGAGTTTTGAATGCATGTACACAACATTCACTCTTTCCTAATGTTTAAAGGATATAAAACCAGCCTTGAATGGGGCTGCTGGGCACCCATAAAACTCAGCAGGTCTCAGTTCAGCTCAATGGCTGCAAAGCGGATAATGAGGACTATAAAAATGACAGAGGAAGAATGAATGTGTGTTGGATTCGTTGCCCATAATTCAGCAGTGCCTCTAAGTAGCTGGAAGAATTAGACAAAATGGTTTTCTACAGCATTGATCAGACCACATCAGAGAAAATATTAATGTGCAGGGGACCCGGCTTAAGCTGGTAGTAATTCTCAATTTACCAAACTAGCGTCAAATTAGAAATCCTCCAGGTTGATTTCTTTTTTTTCTCTACATGCTTTGGTTATGTCCCATAAAAAATTAAGAAATGCACGGTTTCATTATATTATCAATGTTTTTACCTAAAACTGAAGTATGTAACCCTTTACCTATGAGTCACAAGAGTATAAGCACCACACTACTGGAGAGGGGATATTTCAGTATCTCTAGGATGTCAGAGAATTACAATGGAAATGCTTCATTGGTTTGTGGTCTAAGGATGTTGATGTCAAGTAGACAGACCTTTGTGGCTATAGTGTTTGCTTCAAGGTTATCTTTTTAAATGAACTTACAAGCCTAATTCTCTTTATAATAGGCAAATTAGACTATTTCTCATTAGTAATTTTTAGTTGTGTGGCTGGCTGAACTCTAATGAATATACAGCAGCTATTGGTAAGTGTATCAGATTTAAGGCTATTTACTCCAAATTGTCTTGATGTTTTTCAGAAAGGAAAAACTCAAACTCCTATGATAAAGTTACCAAATCAGACATAAACATCCCATGCATCTAATATTGGGACTTGTAAGTAGTAGGAGTTTTTAAACATTTTTTTATTAATTCTATTGCGATATGTTGTTTTTCCATTCCAAAAAAAAAAAAAAAATGGTGCTGATGACGATTTGGAGTAAACAGCTTGTTGTTGGCATTTTAACTGTGAAGAATGCTATGGTTTTGTCTTAGATCTTAAAAATAGCCATCTAAATAATACATGTTTATTTCTTCCAAAACCTGTATTTACAATGAACGCTGATCTTCAGCAACCTCAGAAAACCCTGGTTTGACAAATGAATACAACACACATTATACAACAATTTGACAGATGACAAATGTCATCCAGTTATAAAATCTGAAATAAGGGCAGAAAAGATAAGACTCCTGTGCTTTTAATATTCACTGGGGATATTGGAACATTATTTCGCAGATCCCAAATATCTATTATGACCTCCATTTATTAGTTTATTTTTCATGAGTTATAATCATTGATAGTGGTATATCACAGCATCAGCCACCTGGGTAAATGAAAAAGGCAAGCTTAAAATCCCAGGTGAGTATCTAACTATAACTGAATGAGTCTACAATTGTATCCGTGTGCATGCATCCATTTTAATTAAACCAAAACATGTTTTTATAAATGCCAGTCTATTAATTATATGCATATAGTATGTGCAGTTCAGTAACTAAAGAAACACATTCTTCTTGTATTCCCAAAATGGAGGTACACAGACGTTTTTACACATTGTATCCTTTTCAAGTGGTCGTTTGATGACACATTTAGAGGTGTGAATGCTATTGTTGTTTTTTAATTGGGGAGAAGCAGATATTCAAGCACCACAAAGTAGCAAAATAAAATCTACACTTCCTTCCTGTTACCATATCACTTCCTGAGGTCAATTTCCACCTTTAGGCCAAAGGACCTCATGAGTGAATCACTCACAAGAATGTATCAGGAAGAGCTTTCCAAGTTTTACAAACCTCTGGAGTGGTGCTTGATAACAAAAAACAAACAAACAAACAAACAAACAAAAAAACATCTGCATATTCATGATACATATTAGGGGACCTGTAATAATATAGCAAGACATTTGCTCTGGAAGCCTTGGTTATTACACATGTAATAGCTGCTTGCAATAGGAAAGGACATTTAGTGAGCATAAAGCTTTACAATATTGTTGACTTGATGTTATTACATGATTTTCTATTCTGTTTTCGTGTTATTTTTTCCATTTGTTGGTGCAAAAAGGATCAAGGCAAGGACCCTTTGGCAACACGCATCAAAGGAAAGCTTGTAAATGTCACCAAAACAAACAAAAAAAAGCCCCAATAAAACACAAAGGATTTCAACTAATTCCAGTGGCAATGGCTTGCTGCCAAGTTCCAAGCAGAAATATATTGTCGACAGTGACACCGCACTATGGGCTGAAGTGTATTGTGCCCATTCCACGGGAAGGAACTGAATGTGCTGAAAGACAAATCAAGGTGATAGTGCCAAGGCACCAGAATTACACATTTCCTCAGCCTGTTTTCATATTTTTGTAAGGAAATAAAATTACATTAAAAGATTAGGTAATTCAAAATACACTGCCAGCTGTTTCAATATTTGTGCATGTTGTCGCAATTGTGTCTTCAGCCTACATTTTAAATATATATTTCTGTATTGTACATAAACCAATAATACATTGTATGTTTTCAGATATATGAATGCAGCAGAGGCTTTTGTGAGCTTCAGTTACACCTAAGACTGTGTTGTGTGACTTGGTCCATTTTACTGCAAGCCTGATTTACCACATTCCATAAAGTTTCATTCAGTGTTCATTTACAGATTTTACTCAACAGTTTTTTTGTTTTGTTTTCTGTTTTTGGTGCCTGGCTTAGAACTGCTAAGGCCTGGTTGCCTCTCACATTGTTTGTTTTTGTACTTTTTGCTATTATTATTATACAAAGTGACTTACAGAGACTTGGGGTGAACTATGTATCACTTACAATAGGACCTCAGCTTTACGTCTCATCGGAAGGATGGAAATGCATTTTTGTAATGCATTCTAAAGGGTTTTACTTTTAATATTTAATTAGAAAAGCGGGTGCTGTAAATAGAATTGTAGGTTGTCTAGGTTGGTAGATATCTGAGACTTTACCAGACACTTAAATGTCAAAGGTCATAGACCATTTATCCCATCAGGTTAAAGGTTAATATCTCCACACATCTGAAAGACTTTTTGAGTGTCAGAGACTCAAGAGCAGCTAATGACCTCACTTGGTGCACCAAGGTCAGAAGTCAAGGTTACTTTTTTACTTCAAGGAAAATGTAATTGGGAGAGCTTTTACTTAGATCACTGTAATTGTATTAGATAGGCATCATGTATTTTTCTGATATGTTGTATACTTTTGTAATATACCTGTAACTGGGTACCTGCCCCTTTATTAATGTATATATTATTGAGTTATTGTTATGATTTATTTCCATTTTTATGTGTGTATATATATGTGTATTTGTTATTTTTGCTATTGCTTGTTTTGGATCGGCAGGGAGGGGGTTAAATTCCTCCTTGCCAGAAATACATGTGAGAATGTGGCTGGAGCCCTAATTAGGTAATTGTTCATTATTAATTAATTGGGCTTTAGCCACATACTACTTGTGTTTCTGAATGCTTCTTCCTGGTCTGGCATCACCACACGAGCCAACCTGTCACAATACCATTTTATAGTTAATTTACATTGAATGTCACTGGTTATATATCCACAAACTTGTGAAATATAAAGGAAGTGTATTGTCAACAGTGTCTAGATAGAGTGCGTCGAAGGCTAACCTAGCATGGGAATGTAGTAAACAGGCACTAAGGAATTATATTTTAATGTGAAATTGAACACTGTGAGACAAATCATCTGTAATAATATTGTATATCTTGGAAAGATTTTCCACTGAAGAAATATACAATTATCATGCATTGCAAAATTCATCAAAACCAGATTTTTTTTTAGACACTGTTTCAAAATATTTACAGTATCTCAGAAATCAGCTGATGGAACAAATAATATAAAGTTTCTGTGCCAAATTAAATATAAAATGTCTACTGAGAGCTCCAATTACCGATAATTGGGTTTCTGCACTCTACTGTATTAACATGTACACTCAAAATGAAATGCCTTAGTCTGGAAGCTTAACATACCACCTGTTTAAAATAACTTACTCAAATTACCTGGGTAAACCATTTAGTTCTCAAATCAAACAAAAAAAAAGTTTAATAGTTTGTATCACAGGTATAGATGTATATGAATTATAGTGAAAAATGCTTTTGAATCCAATTTTCTCTCTTAAATCTGTGACCCAGAAATAAAAAATAAAATACCAATATATGAACATCATTTAGATCTTTTATTTAACATCATGTAAAAATAATACAAAATTTTAGTGCAATGGTCTATCGGAAGCCATAATACTGGTATAGTATTTCATGTTAAATTTTAAAAGTCACATATTTTTCAATTTGTCATTTTTTCGTGACATGTAATTCAATCTGTTAACTTAACATTAATCAGTTAGGTTTCATTGGACTTTATTTTTTAATTCTATAGGGTAATGCAAAACTTTTGCTCATGGTTGTATACTCAGTCTGTCATGAACTACTATATATATATATATATATACAGTATATATATATATATATATATATATATATATATATATATATATATATATATATATTACAGTGTACATGGTGAATAAATAAATAGACTAATAAACAGTAACCACTGTCTTTCTGATCACATACAGACTGTTGTAGGTACCCAGATGCTATGTTTGTCATTTCATTATCTTAACCTTATATTCTTTTTTTTAATCTGTTTTACCTTTGAAAGCGTATTGATAAATCATCTAAACTTCCAACTGCGCAAGCACTCCTACTGTGTTTATATAGTGCCTGAGTAAAAAAATTCTAAAAACGAGTCACCCCACTTCATTCTCAAATCTAGCTCTCAAATGAGCTATTTCTACGCCAAAACCAAAAATGCCAAAAATTCTGTAAAAGTGATTAAGGTGAAAATAACTTCAGCCAGGACTTTTCCTTTTTAAAAGGATTGATCTGAAAAAAAACTTGTATTTTCACATTTATAAAAAAAAACAAAAAAACTGGAGGGTTTGCTTTTTAAAAACCTGTTCTTTTAACATTCAGTCTGAAAACTGTAATTGATTAAATTCTGAATATGCTCATTAACTGAAACACATCTCATTTGCTAGATCTTTTCAGAATGTATTCTTCCAAGGTTAGTATTTGCTAAATGAGAATTTAAAATATTGGCTTGGATTTTTTGTAGTCCTACTGTGACATCATAAGCATTTATTATTAGAGAGTTACCAGGGCTGTGTTCGGGTGGGCATGAAACATGGAAGGGACCTGGATTTGGATATTGCTGCAAGAACCTAGAGCTTTTTTCAATATCTAGCTGTTTAATTCCTAATCTTAACCTTGATCCAGTTTGTGTTTCACACCCATCCACTGCATTGAACTATGTAAACAGGAGTAAACCAAACATTGTATGTTTTACCCCGAACAGCCATGTGTACTTCAGCCATAATACTTAATTCGTCAAAAGTAAGAAAAAAACCATTTTAATTGAGAATCCTATTTCTAGGTTCTATGAACCCTAGTCTGTGCTGTGTTTCTCAACAGCACAGACATTCTCCCATTAGAAATGCATTACACAGGGAAATAAAACCGTTATATGCTTACTGTTAGAAAAATCTAATATTCAATGATTTTTTTTTCTTCTTATCTCTGAGAGTAACTGGAAAGTTCAGTATTGGAAGGGCAGGTAAATGATAAACTGTATTAGCTTGCTGCTGACAGAAAAATCTTTACTTGGCATTATAATGCAAACAAAGAAGATACACTTTTGGCTTCTACTCACCAGCTAATAAAATTATATAAGCCTTCAATAGAAAATACATAATTTAATTCAACAAAATAAATAGAAAAGATACACACCAGAGAGAGAAAATGAAGAGAAAAAAAAAGAAGTCCAGCATTTGTTAGTGATTAGCCAGTTAGCTTGAGCCTTTCATTAAACATAGCATTAGGACCGATTATGAAACAGCATTTCAATGCTTTTTAAAAACTATGGGTAACAGACAGTTCTTATCTCAGTATTTTTATGGAGCTGCTTTTTTGCCAGTAGGCTTTTTATTTCATTATACCTTTATAATTAATAGATAGCATACTGTATGCAGCATGCTAAGATATCACTGTCAATCTCATATAATGGTTCTTGAAGACAATCTTATTGCACGTAGTTTTATTGCACCAAGTTTATTGAAGTAAAATGTTATTGATGACTACTTTGTAAGCAATACATTTTCATTGACTTCTTCAAGGAATACATACAAATAAATCAAAACTTCAATATTAACATATATACATTCTGCATATATGTATGCAATGCCTTGTGTTACAAATGAGTGTTTAACATACTGTAAAACCCTCTATATTAATGTCACAATTAACAATATAGGACAAACAGTACATCTATTGTATTCCATTTTATACTGTTCTGCGCAAATGGCAGCCATTTAAATCAGCGATTAAATGGACATTAAACAGTACTAAAACACCAAAGTGAATGAAATATTAAAGTCAAACTAAATAATAACTATTACCCCCTTTCCTCAAAAAAGTAAGTTGCATTATTAGAAGTGAAAGGCTGTAATTAGTATCCTCTGCCAACATTTCAATGCCATATTCTTGGAACACCATGAGAGCAAATAAAAACTAAACAAGAAGCATGTACCCACGCTGCTGCTAAGTGATTTTCACGCAGGGGTGTTGTTTTGTATAGCCATTCATGGTAATTGGCATAAAACCAAACAAGACCAACAAAATAGAAATCATTAAAATAAATGCAATGATATGTTTTGTTGATGATCTGCATCACACAGTAATGATATGAATATGGACTGGTGTACACTCCCAACTGTAAAACACTTTCTTCCAGTATAACATAGTAGTACATTCGAAGAACGTTGCTGTGTGGCTATTAATCAGGTCGTCTTCAACCAATAGTAGACAGATTTGAGGTAGGAGCTGGCTGTGGGGGTAGGGAGCGAGTCTGTGATCAATTAGAAATAATGTTAACAGAAAAATGTATAGTAAGGGCCTTTCAATTTAAAGGTTAAGGTCTAGTGTTTTTCATTCTACTAAATTATGACTAAAATCACCTGGGCTGGTACATGGTTTTTGTATAACAAGAATTCAGTATGTTATTAGTACATATTTCATGCTCATGTGGCATGGATTATGTAATAATAATAAAAGAAATTATAAATAATGTAAATTATGTTGACATTTACATTTTCAAAAGGTTTATTTTTTTCTGTGATGGTAGGTTTGCCTCTTATGGTAATATAGGTTTTGGATTTTAAAACATTGAGTACTTTTCCAGTAATTTAACATGAAGTGTCACAAATACATACAGTAGCAAACAGCGTTGTGCTTTCTTCCTGTATGTTTGGTGTTTTTTTTTTAAAAGAGGCTGGATTGTTGTCCGCATCAATCTGCATTATCTTTAAAATGCATTACTCTTCAATGTCAGGGGGTCAGTTGTCAAATTATATTTCATTGGGATGTTTACCCAAGTTTTACTGCATGTTGATGTTTTCTAGGACAACACCTTTGATAGAAAGCATAATTTGTCATAAATAAGCTTAGAAAGATTTTGAATATCTAAGATGTATTGTGCAGATCATTTTCTTCTGCTTAAGGGTTATATTATGCAAAGAAAATCTGTTTATATTTATTTACTACAATATAGCGATGCTTGCTACCTCATTGCCAAATAATATACAATGCAGACTTTTGCAGAACAATTATCTATTAGTTTATTAGTTTTAACCTACTTATAAAATACCTTTTAGGAATATAAACAGGAACATAGTGTTGTTGAGGGGAAAAGGGTCTGCGTTCAACACAAATGTTTATAACATTCCAGCGTGTGATAAAATCTCTTCAGCAGATGCATCTGTCTCCTATGTAGTTTGCTGGAGCATCTTTAAGGCTCTGTGCCCATTTATTTCTTGTAATTGCCATAGGTACATACACCTCGGGGTACCCTAATTCCCTCTTAATTTCAGCCACTGCAAGAGATACCATCTGTCCTCTCTGCACTCTCTTCACTTTATTGCCACTGCAGAAATGAACAGTTTAGCCCTGCAGAACACACAGGCAGTTGAAAGGGTTTGTCATTGAGGGCTATTTCCCCTGCCTTTGTCTGCAGTGTTTCAATGAAGGGAAATTAACTGCCATTGGTAGATATATATATATATATATATATATATATATATATATATATATATATATATATATATATATATATATAAAATATCTATCTATCTATCACAAATCATCTGAAGAGCCATTACTTATCTGACTATGTAGCAGATTAACTGAAAAGGGATTTACACTATTTTATTACAGAATACAACCCGATGGACATTTTCTGACCAAATATAGAGTTATAAAGACTAATACGTATAAGGAAAAATAAGGCAGCCATCAGCAGTAGCCTAGAGATGGCAAATGTGTTCAGATATATAAGCTCTTCTGCATTTGAATGGGTCCAGGATTCAAGTCCAGAAAGTGAAATGTATAGTGATTATCATTTTGCCATTTAATATAATTGTTATTGATTTAGGCAATACAAAAAAAAACCCCATCCTGGTCTGTGGTCAGAGTTGAAGTCTCCCTGACATATTTGTATGGAATTAAACAGGTTTTAATTAACATTTTTGTCAATATTTTAAACTCTAAAATAAATGACAATGTTTTTTTTCTCAACAAAACCTCACCTAATAGCATTTAATAGATTTATATTGATAACAGGCTTGATTGCATTGTAAGAAACTTTCAAAACACCCAGAAGATGGCAGTAGAATGTTTAAATTGACTCGTATTGCATTTTGATAGAAGTGAATAAAGTTGACTCGTCAGATGAAACTTAAATATATATATAGAAGAGCCTGTTATTGATGTGATACAGCCATCTGAAATGTCTTTGTATTTCAGATACTTTGTATCAAATGGAAAGTACATCCTGGTACAATCAGCTATACTGTTTAATTATTCTTATTTAGCTATAAGCAGCTATTCAATAGGCTATTATATATTTACTTCCGCCAGCAATATCTGCAGTCCACTGTGTTTTACAACACATTATTCCCTTCATAATAAATAAGTACATACTCTTGCAACCAAATATAATCCTCTGTTATTTTTGAGAACTTACAAAAAAAAAAGAATGTTATTAATTATGCTATACAAACCTGCAATGTTAGTCAATGTCATCATTTCCATGACAATTTTAAAATCTTTTACATGTTTCAAATTCTGTACATGTAATCTACTGATTTATCTCTGTACTTTTTGGGTATTCTATTTACGGGTTTGTAGATGAATTGTTTGTTTTAATTGCCATATTACATTGACATGCTGTACTTTCAGGCAGTCTGTACATGCACACTATTAGGTGATTCCACCTCAGAAATGTCTATGGGATCATCAGGCGAAGTTTTAACAATCAATCCAATTTTGCTGCCGATGTGTTTTTACTATCTTAAAATATATATAGCCGTCCCTGTTTTTTATAACTGAGAAATGTACAATACAATTCATTCTCGACAAAACTGTTTTCCTAGGGCTTAAAATGCTCCCTCCTTTTTTGGAAGCTGCTCATGTTAATTATTAACTTTATATTTGTATACTTTATAGAGCATTGTCCAATCATTATTGATCAATTCTCAAGTTATTACATACCGGTTTGCTTAATATTTCATGATAACATACAACATTCCTTTTTCAGAATGTGAATTAACAGTAACCACACCAGTGTTTTCATGTTTGTAGTATATTATTAAAGCAGATGAATAACAGCTCTTCTTAACATGATTTCTAAACTTAAAACTCTGAATACCTGGACACGGGGAGTAAATTCAGCTGAAACAAACTATCATTTATTAGCTAAAGAATAAGCTTCTGTAATTTAAATGCAATTGCTTTAGTGAATCATGCTGAAGAAAATCTCTTGTGCAGTGCCTTATTTCAATTTATGTTGGGGCGTCAGAAGTATGCAACGCTCCTTGTAATTTGTGCTACTTATTTTATATTAACATGTCATGTAGTTTTGCCTGGAATTTCTTTCTTATATATATTTTAGATGTCTAACTAAGTCATTAAAGGTTGTTTTCCTTTATTAAATAAAGCAGATATAAACATATAAAACAGGCCGGATCTATTTTAATTATCTAAACAGTGGAAGCTATTTAGCCATGCTGTCTTTTCCCCTCCCCATGACTGATTCTTACATAAAAATGTACATATTATTAACATAACTACACAAAATAAAAATACCCTAAAACAGCGTCAGAAAAAGTCAGGTTTATAAATTAATATCTGCCATTAATTAGATCATTAAAATAGACCTGTTAAGTAAAAGCAGAGGTGTTGTATTTGTTTTACATAAAAGTACAATTATTTGGTGTGAATTGTGTTTTTGTTATAATCATGTTTTACAGGAAGGTACTGCCTTCTTAATTTCGTAAGGTTGTTTTTAAAAACACCTTTAACGAGCAATAAAATGGAATCTGCCTCATACTATGTATGTGCTTGTCTATTTGTTTGACTGGTGACAATGTTATCTATCTATCTATCTATCTATCTATCTATCTATCTATCTATCTATCTATCTATCTATCTATACATAAACTTATCAAGAAGCCAGACCTGTGTATTTCCTCATTGAAGCAGTTTGTTTATAATACTGGCATTTTTAAAAATAAAAGAACAATTTTAAAAAGTCTTTAACAAAACTCCAGGCTTGGTTCATTCTAAACGGATATTATATATTTGTAATTACACAATTTCATGAATACATTAACATTTGGATCAAAATTCTCCAATCTGTCAGGCAATAAATGGTATAAATGGTCTAGATTTGCGATAAATAATTGTCCATTAATACCCTGGCATGGTGCAGCAAATTAAAGTCTCGCTTCAATGAGCACAGCTGTAGCTCCCTGGATTTAAATACTGCTGGGACAGAAAAGTGTAAACTTTCCTTATTAACTCTTATTTTTACTCCATTTTTAATTTGGATTTAATGATATTAAATCTTTTGAAAAAAACCCAACTTGTTTCTGTTTGATGGGAAGCCTGAATTCCTACATACTTTTATATTTTGCATTTACTGAAGATTCATACTCTTTGGTCAACACTGAATGTAATAAATGATTTTACTTATTTGAATGGGTCAGCGTTTCAAAACGTAAGCCTTCATTAAAATATTGAATGCAATACCAGCGGCTGTTTTTTTTTTTGTTGCTGTTCTTGCAATGAGCAGTTCAGGCACACGGATGAGTTAGGTTTGACACAGCATTAACATTTACAAACCAAAAATAATAAAAAGTCATATAGTACAATTCTGTGCACATCATTCATGTCTTCCTATCAGGAATATCAAACCAGTAAGAGCTTCAAATCTCATTTCAAAACCAGCTCCAATCACCCTGACACATTATGCAAGCAACACTTTCTGCATATCAACGATCTTCAATTGTGCCAAAGTCTGTGCTTAATAACACTGCTGAGGAAAGGAGGAGGGTAACAGTGCAAAATCTGGAACAAACTGAGCCATGAGCAAGATTGTCCAGGAAATGAAAAAGCAATAACATCTCACTCATGTAGTTTTAACATTAAAAAGCTATCATCAGTCTTATCTGCATCTTTACTTGAAAGAGAAAAAAGATTGTACTTTTTTTCCTTTGAATTTATATGGCCGCATTTAGCAGGTCAAATTCGTGATATTTTTCACAATTTAGAGAAAAACTACCAAAAAATAATGGGTAAATGATGTTAAATAAACAGAAACTGAATGACACAGAATGGTTATTGAAGCGCTGATGTGCACGTTTAATATATAAATTCTACTGTGATTCTTGAAATGTATTTTTTGTTTACAACTGTAAGTCGCCCTTGATAAGGGCGTCTGCTAAGAAATTAATAAATAATAGGTTTAAACAAGACAAAACACAACGACAAGTGGCCAAGACAAACAGACATGGGACAAAACAAGTATCGTGCTAGTCTAAAACTAGCACGTGTAGCAATTGTTTTCTCTTTTAGTTTCACTTTCTCTTTACTTCCCACCTCTCATTCCGTCTCTGAACACACCAACCCTGTGGGCGTGAAAACTCTTTTATGCAGCTGTGCCGGGACTCGCTTGCTTAATCAATCATATACTTGAATCCTGGCACAGTCAGCATATGAACTAATTTATGGAATCCTCGTGCCCCAATAGAAATACCCACTTTAATTTGCACGTGAAGTGATTGTGCAATCCCCCATGCCCAAATACAAATATACATTTTAAATCACCCATGCTACATAACCCACACTCCGTGCACCACTACATAGGCCCCTACGTACAAAATAATAACAACATAACAAAAAATATGCACGGGGTTGCAGTATTATTATTTTGTTTTTTACATTTTTTTAAATTAAATTTAGTGGTCGCCAATTGATTTTTACCCCATTTTTCTCCAAAATTGAAATAACCAATTATTTTTAGGTTCAGCTCACAGCTACCACCCCTGCGCTGACTCGGCAGCGGCAAAGACGAACACATGCTGTCCTCCGAAACGTGTGCTTTAAGTGGCCACTTTTTTCACTTTGCAGGCCCACCATGCAGCTACAGCGTCTGGGGACAACACAGTTCTGGGCAGCTTACAGGCAAGTCCACAGGCAACCGTCCAGTCTACAGGGGTCACTGGTGTGTGGTGAGCTGAGGACACGCTGGCCAACCTAAGCCCTCCCCACCCGGGTGACGCTTGGCCAATTGTGCGCTGCCCCTTGGGAGCTCTTGTCCACGGTCGGCAGTGGAATAGCCTGGATTCGAACCGGCGACCTCCAAGCTATAGGGCCCATCCTGCGCTCCACTCAGAGCGCCTTTACCGGATGTGCCACTCGGGAGCCCCTCACTGCAGGATTATTGTGTATAATCTGTTATAGAGCACTACAGGTTTTAATGAAATGAGTATCATTGAAACAAGCATACTTAGAAAAACAACACTACTATATGGACAGGTTTAACTTTTTCAATCAAATTATTTCTTCCATAAAGATTTTTATTCTAGTGGCTTAAACAGATAAGTTATTATTGTAATATCGGTGTGGCAGGGCGGCTGGGCGGTGACGTCACGGCAGAAGCAGGAACTAAAGCACTGACACCAGGCACTGCAGATTCAAAAGAAAGATGCGGCTGGCTGCTGTTTTATTTAAATACAAAAAATAAATAAAATATTTAAACACAAAAAGACTTGCTCACAGAGCAAAATAAAAGGTTTAAACAGAAACAAAATCACGAACACAAAATACACGATCAGGCTGGGCAAATAGCCATCACTGATCCTTTACTGTTTGGTTTTGTTTTGTTTGGTTTGGTTTTGTTTTGTTTTTCTCTCTCTCCTCTCGCTTATTCTCTCCTTCTAACACCCACCCGGAACATGGAGAGCTGCAGGCTTTTTATACCGTGGCCTCACTGTAACAGCAGACGCTTTCTTTGTGTGTATTGTTTTTTTTTTTAACTAGCTGGCAATTATCCTATTACCCCTCGGCCACAATCTGCACAAGTTTATTAAACTGCTGTGGATGGGGCTACCCATCCACACTACTAAACAAAACAAAACATTCGGCTACGCCGTCATTTAAACAAAACAATAACAATAACAAAACATACAGCGCTCGCCACTATTATCGTTTGTTTATTTAGCAGACGCCTTTATCCAAGGCGACTTACAGAGACTAGGGTGTGTGAACTATGCATCAGCTGCAGAGTCACTTACAATTACGTCTTACCCGAAAGACGGAGCACAAGGAGGTTAAGTGACTTGCTCAGGGTCACACAATGAGTCAGTAGCTGAGGTAGGATTTGAACCGGGGACCTGCTGGTTACAAGCCCTTTTCTTTAACCACTGGACCACACAGCCTCCACGCCATCATCTATACATTGAAGAAGAAGAAGAAGAAGAAGAAGAAGAAGAAGAAGAAGAAGAAGAAGAAGAAGAAGAAGAAGAAGAAGAAGAAGAAGAAGAAGAAGAAGAAGAAGAAGAAGAAGAAGAAGAAGAAGAAGACTATTACTGCAACAAATGCAACTAAAACAAATGCAAAACAATACCAGACACTGCACTTGGGTGGAGGGGTACCCCGTTCTCAAAATAAACAAATACATTTAACCAGCAGGGCTTACTACCGCCCTGCTACAATCGGTTTAGTTCACATATGTAACTGGTTTTAGAGGGGGAAATATATGCATGTTGGAAATTATCAAAATGCTGGTGTATTGTTTATTTCTTGTTAGTCTTTTTAAATATTAGCATCACCTTCTACAAAATCTGAAGTACCCCATCACAGCTATAGGGGCCAAAAAAGCTATTAAGGGTATAATCTTCAAATAGCCTTTAGCCTGAAGCTGATGTCTTACTGATGAAGCATGGTGCTTTTCTTGTATGCACACCATGACCTCTTTAAATTCACATAATCTAATAATACCAAGCTGCATACATTATCTCGCAATCTCGATGCTGTGATGAGGAAGCCATCTGGTCTAATACCACTGCGGCAGATATAACATTGCATGCTTGGTCTACTGTATACAAGAGAGCATATTTTAAAATGTCAGGATACATCAGCTCTGTATTTAGTATTATTTACATTCTGAAAACTGATTGTGCTGTGTATACATCACGATTCAAAGCTTGGTCATACATCTAATACAGTCAATGAACCAAGCCTTAAAAAAATGACCAGAATTGTAAAGTATGTTACTTAAAGATACATTGATTTTATTTTTTGTGGACCCTATAACATCTATATGTTGTGATGTAAAGGATGTAGGTGTTCAATGTCTAATACAGATATGAAGCTGAGTGTTTGAAATATATTACTCTGCATGGTTAAAGTGTGTATGTGAGTGATGATGATCCATGTTAGGACCACAATGCTTCCGGTTTATTCCTCAGCCTTACGCTAGAGTGCTCTAAACGTTTGTGTTGGTCTACATTTTTCTGTCTCTGTTGCTGTGTGTAAGAGTTGATCACATTTCTTTTGTGTTGAGTATTTGCCGTCCTCATTTTGCAAAGTTTCATTTTCTTTTTTTAGTGGTGTTGCTGTTTCACTATTGGGAAACCCATATCTAATTCCTATTAGTTATTTCATCTATAAACATGTCATAAAGTATGCTATAAACAATCTCTGATGAATAATTATAGCAGGCTATAACGGTACACATATGTAACTTAGCCAAGACAGCATCTCGCAGCAAATCCATAATGTACACATACTGGACACTTGTGAAAATGATATTGAACACTGGGATTGTGCTTCTCAGTGAATGTCTATTGTCATCTGCCAGTATTATTAATCTGGTTGGGTTAGGCTTTCTTTGAAGTGTTTAACCGACCTTATAAGAGAATACTGTACTCATGCCTGTCAGTTTTTTATAAGATATTAAAGTGTTTTTTTAATGCGTGTCTGTTAAAAAAAAAAAAAAAAAAATTTAATTAAGTATTGCTATAGACATAAACTCATTTCCAAAACCTATTTTTCAGGTTGCCACGGAGACCCCCTCATGAGATTGAAAATACAATTGGCTTCTACATCCTGTTTGTCCACACTTCCAACTGTTCAGAAGAGGCATTATATTAGTGGACAACCTAGGGTAGGCTCTGGTCTTTATCAAAACAACTTTTTACAGGCAAATGACAGGCCCAATTATTTCTTATGCAGTCTGCCAGTTCTCAGGTTCATAAACATCCTCAAACATTTGTAAAAAATTATAGGCCAAATGATTTCTCAGCAGGGGGCTGAGGACCCCTTAGTTAGGAAACCTACAGACATACCTGAGTGTATAAAATGTATTAGCCTTAACCCTTGCATGCATGGAATATTGAAAATAGCTGAAAAATAGTAGTGTTGGACACATAATAAATGTATTTTTCATTGAAAATGGCTTTATATGGGGAAGAAATGACAACCTCATATGAGGTCATCAGGCACTTTTGTCTTCCATATGTCCCCATATAAAGGCTAGAAGAGAATTTTTCTTTCCATCTCCATATGAGGTCACCATGCATGAGACGGTTAACTTAAGGGCTATTACACACAAAAAGAAAAAAAAAAATACAAATTTTTATACAGTATTTGATCAAATAAGCAATATTCATTATATTTAAATGGCAATTTATTTGTAAATACAACTGTAGATTAAAACAATGGAAATACCAACACAGCTCAGCGTATTATATGTTTTCCTCTCACAGTTATATATTATTTCCTCAGAGTCGCCAATGTCTAGTTACATTGTTTGATCAGCAGTTCAGTGTAAAACATTCTAAACTAAATGCATCCTTCCATTTTTGTCATGCAATTTCTGTAACCAGGAATGTTTGATCATTATAACTTTAGTTTTAATGAGATGCTGTACTGTACATACAATCCCAGTGGAAATCCACTGCTTGCCTTACCTAGAATTCTTCCACACATTCTCCACTGCATTTTGAGACAGTAAATAGCTTTTCAATAACAGAATGTTAAAGAAGAACATATAAATGAGAGATTATTTGACTATGGAGAAACAACACTAAGGGTTGCAGTACATTGGAAAGTTAAAGTGACCTTTTAGAAATACCAAATGTCAATAACAATCATCATGCTGTGTCTTTATTTAATGCAAACGCTGCGTTATAAAAATAGAGACACAATAATTCACGATTCCAAAAAATGAGCCGTCATTTTCCATGAATTTCAGCCAGTAAGGTTAGATCTAATCATCAGTTAGTTATTTTGGTCAATTTCCTAATGAAAATATATTTTGAAATATTTATAACCCATCAGATGGCGAATGAAAACAGAATCAAGGCTCTGGATTTATTGTGATTTATTGTACATTCACAGAATGTCAAAACTATGTATTAGTAAACCGATATTGTTGAAAAAAGCGTATTACCTTAGAGGCAGGTAATACGACCACCAACTTATGGGATATGCCTGCCTATTGGTAGGTATTCACTGAGATCTTATATCAGAGCTGCCGATAGGCCCCTTCCTGGGGTGACGTCCTCGGTCCCGCCTACTGAGGGATTAAACAGTCAACCCACGGAAGCCATTTTCTCTTTTTGCATC
The DNA here is from genome assembly GCA_030684275.1 of Acipenser oxyrinchus oxyrinchus. NCBI lineage: Eukaryota > Metazoa > Chordata > Actinopteri > Acipenseriformes > Acipenseridae > Acipenser > Acipenser oxyrinchus. The sequence goes on along the minus strand of CM060257.1, from coordinate 13,776,759 downwards.
GAACGTGTGAGGGTGACTGATGTGACCTCCCTTGTTGGTCATCTTCTCTTTCAGGGAACCAGGGTTACAGTAAGTAACCTAACGTTCCCTTTCAATTCGAAGATGACCACCACTTATGGGAAAGTATACCAGAGCCTTCAAGAGGGAGAAGGAACAGCAGCAGATGAGGGACGCATCAGAACCGCATAACCCAAGGTTAGCAGTTCAAGCGTGCAACCTCAAGGAACCTCGTGACTAATGAAGGCAAAGAAGGAGCTATCACATTTAGGCGATAGAGCCTGGAGAAAGTATGTGGCTTAGCCCAGCTAGCCACAGTACAGATATCAGACAGCGAGGCCCCTTTGAAGAGGGCCCAAGATATAGCCAACCCTCTGGTAGAACCCTCCTAGGTGGGGGCAAGCTGGCACTATCATACGCAGTCGTGTCCATAATCCAGTGCGACACTCGCTGCTTCGAGAGGGGCTGTCCTAGGGTCAGTATCTCATGTCAGAATGATGCAGAGCTCTTGTCCTATCCACGTATGACCTCAATTCCCGCACCGGGCAGAGGAAGTTAAATCTCCAGTCCTCCTCCGAAGAAAACGGAGGTGGATGGAAAGACTCCAGTTCCACAGACTGGTTCATGTGGAAGGCTGTGATCACCTTAGGGAGGAAAGCAGGGTTTGTATGCAGTGACACCCTGCTGTCATCGTTCCAAATACGCATACAGGAGCCGTGCACCGACAGCGCCTGTAGCTCACTGACCCGCTTTGCGGATGTGAAAGCCAAGAGGAAGGCTGTCTTCATAGACAGCTACTTCAACTCTATGGTGTGTATGGGCTCAAACGGAATCCGATTGTCCTAGAGCCCCTTGGCTCTGGGACAATCGGAGGAGCGGGGGGACTGGGGCCCCAAGGGCCGCTCACGGTTCGGCCGCAGCGGAAGGAGCCTTAATCCCCGTGGCTCTAGCCAGGATATTGTGAAGCACCAGGGGCTGAAAAGCTGTGCAGATGTCACAAAAAGCCTCATCCCGAGGGCCAAAGTGGCATGCTGGATACCCAAGCACCACACATATAGGGTGTGCCCATCCTCCTGGGGCATGTTTTCCCTACAAGCATGGAACCAGGGCATGCTTGCCATCACTCCTCTAATACCACCTGGTATATAAGCCTCAGGCACCGCACAACGTGCCTGCACGGAGTGCAAAGCACAGTAGCACTTAGGCACCACGTGCACCAAGGTACCGAAGCACCGAGGGCACCGCGTGCACCAGGTTATGTATGCACTGAGGTACTAAGTACCACGTGCACCAGTCAACACCGTGCAGCAAGAGCACCGGACAGCGTGCGCACCATGTGCATCGAGCACTGTGCACCTAGCACTATGTGCACTGAGTGTATCAAGCACTGCACCAAGGTACTAAACGTCTAAGCACCAGTATAGGTAAATACACAGCCCCGGTGGAGGAATTATACGCCTGACTGGCTGTTGTTTTTTTTAATTTTTTTTTTAACTGCACTGCAGCTAAATCCACAGCTCAACGCAGGCAAAGCGGGGTTGTGTGATCGGGTCAACAGCCTAGCCCCGGAGGAGGAACTGCATTCTCCCCAAGAGTGTAGGGTGAAAAGAGAACACACGTGCACCTTTAATCAATACTGCACATGCAGTCGCAAACATATAAAAAAGACAGCCTGCAATGCAAGCGAGGCAGGCTGCTGAAGAAAGGAGAAGAAAGAGGCTTTATTTTAGAGCCACTGATTCCATGAAAGCGACAAGCCAGTATTCAGCACGAATGCAGGGGTCTTACCTTACCATCTTGAGAGGCAGAAAGAGACATGGCTTCCGTTGGTTGACAGTTTAATTCCTTGGTAGGCGGGGCGGGGCGTCACCCAGGATTGGGCCTATCAGCAGCTCTGATATAAGGAGCTCAGTGAATACCTACCAATAGGCAGGCATATCCCATAAGTATGTTTTGGTGGTCATCTTTGAATTGAAAGGGAACAGTGCACACAGGATAATCAGTGTGGTAAAGGGTCCCGAGAACAAGCAACGGCTCACAGAGAACATGTGTTCGAAAGAATTTAGCAGAGACATTGTCTCGTCTTTCTGCACCAGGTAAAGAGCGTGACCCATCTTTCTGCACCTATGCCAGAAAATCATGGAAACTGCAGGTTCAGAAAACATGCTGCATTATTTGCAAAGCATTAACCAGTGAGCCAAGTCTACTGTGCATCAGTTAGAAAACGCAGATGTTAAAAAGATTAAATAAAAAATAAATAACTCAGAATGTGAATTTAAGTGCTTCTACAAACACCTTTTGTTGTTTCTTGCTGGTTCTGAAACATTAACATGGTGATAAATTATTGTATTGCCCAGCATCTGTTATAATAGACTACAATGGCTGCTTTATTTTCTGCATCAGACTACTATCTTATGTCCTGAAATCAAATGCTAAAGACAGTATTTATATTACTTGCAGTATGGTTCCGTCTTGTTTTTTTTTTTAATTTATTTTTTTCCATTCAATATGAATTTTATAAACTCCACCTTGAAAACAAACATTTTTGATTAAGCATGTCACTTGATTATTGACAATATGCCACACATCGAAAATAATGAACTAATGGTTAACTATATATATTATTGTCTGGTGCATTGCTTTTGTCATGTCAGCCAAGGGCCTAAAAATAACTTATTGACACCCATGTTTGAGCAAAATGCCCTTTTCAGCATTTGTTAGACAAAACACTTTGCATCAGATACTTATACTGCAAGGGTTATAATAACATATTACACATTAGGAACACCCTTTGTTTTTAAATAAATTGGTGATTTGTGTGTGTGTGTGTGTGTGTGTGTATATATATATATATATATATATATATATATATATATATATATATATATATATATATATATCCTTACAGGCTGCCTGTAACATGAATTACACCAAAGCATTGATTATATATAAAGGCAAACTGATGTTCTCGCTACATTAGTGTAGCCCATCAGGTTATTAAATGGAAAAATAGGTCACAAGAGACCCAAGGTGTTTCAGGTAAAGGCTCATACTAATAACATGTTCCCATGCACTGCTAACCACCAAGTTAATATATTTTAAACAAGAGTAGATTGATAGGTTTTATGAGTGACATATTGGGGTCATGGTCGCAAATCACTAGGACGCATGGTGGTAATCTGATTAGAGTCTTGGAAATGGAAAATGTCGGTTATGCCCAATTGTAATAGGAAACGAAAGGTCTTGGTACACTCCTTGCTAGCTTTGCCCACTGCTCATGTGAACACATTCTAGTTAATTATTATTTCCACAAGCAAGGTACAGGAAATAATTGTATCACAATTTTTTTAAACCTAATTATTTATGCAGCTGCTATTCCCTAAGGGCCAGTCCAATTTGTCCAGCACAGAAATAAGGGTCTCCCAATCTTTTTTCCACAAAATGTTGAAAAAAAAACCCAACAACAACTAACATGTCTAATGAAAAGAACACACAGGAAGCTTATTATTATTTCATCATTCACACCTACTGGGATCTGGCAGTGAAGGAAGAACCTTTATTTGTTCTGAAGCATGCTATGGTGGGTTGCCACTTTGAGATTTCCTCTCCATTCATTGCATAGGAATTTGGCTCCCATTTCCTGCAAGAAATGGCCCAGTATTCAACACATGCAGTGCCAAGCTTCTATTTATGTAACCACATACTGGGACTGATTCATGTAGAACAAGCTCTCACTGTAAACAGTATTCCATTAATGGACTATAACAGTTCATTATTCAAACACAGCAACATTTAATTTAGATGCTGTTTAATGATAAATATCCCTTAATGAATTCATAAATAAAAATAAAAAAAAAACAAAAAAAATAATTTGGTTTAAAAAATCCACACCATGGCATCAATCAATCAAATAAAAAAACAGTTTTAAACATCTGATTTAAACATCTGACATTTTACAAGAGGCAACCCAGAAGAATGATACCTGCAATTCCACAAAAGTGATTTGAATCCCCTTTGCTATAGTTACAGTATATATATATATATATATATATATATATATATATATATATATATATATATATATATATATATATATATATATATATATATAAATCTGTCTTCAAACTGCCCAGTTTAAAATAATGATTAAGATTAAGGTCTCAAACTTTATTAACTGACTGGTTTTCGCATTAGGAAATTCATCTAACTTACTGAATCTAAACAGGCTATAATTATGATATGTAGGAGGCATTCCACATTTTCAGATTTATTGATTTTCCCCAATGATTTCCTTGACCCATCAGATGCTATTTAAATAGATGTAAGGAATTTCATCTATTGAAAAAAAAACAAAAAAAAAACATATAGACTATTCATCTTCCATGAATTCCACTGTACTTCATCATTTTTTAAACTTATTTTCACTTGTTTTGCCCATTGTTAATTATATTTACCTAGATATATAAGACAATAACATTGTGTGTAGACATTTGAAGGAACTTAATTGTAGTATCGATATTTACGATGGACAGGAATCTGTAAAACATAATGCAGCTGAATTGTAGATTGATTATTACAGTGAATCTTGAATTAAATTAAGAGCACTTTCCTCTATATTGGATATTACATATTTTAGACAGTTGTATTGCTTGCTACTTCCATGATAAAACACTCTGAGGGTTTAAGACAAAATAACTGAGCAGAATTTATTGCTAAATAAACACAGAATTTAAAAAAATGCTGATTGTGCAGAACCCGTGTACAAGTACTTGCAATGAGATTTGATTTAGCATGTTGTCATCAGTAATGCGTTTTTATATCTATGGACTTGGATATGTATGTTGCACTTTATTACTACAGTGAATCACTTCAATGAAAAAAAATAAATAAAAAGAAATATGATATTTTCAAGCTTGCCCAAAATCGCCACAAGTTTTACTGTTCACAGGCAGTTTTAGAACTTTTTGGTTTAGGCAAATGTATCTAAATGGAATCTTGTCAAACAAAGTCATATAATGGCCTGTTTATTAAACACATATGAATATAAATTAAACAAAAACAGGTATTACAGTTACTGAAGTGAAATGAAACTTTTTGACAACTGCAGTCAATCAAATGCCTGCTGGAACAACATGTTTTAGCATCAACAACAAAATTAATGTGCGTTTCCCAAGAAAAGATAGTGGCTTAATATGCTGCCAACATTAAACAGTGAACCAATTTACAAACACATACTGTTCTCCAAATGTGATCCATAGCTTCTGTTCTGTGCCAGTAAACACATTTAGATATTCATATTACAAATATTCCATTATCTAAATCATTTGGATTTCAGTAGGCCTATGTTCTAATTCTTTAATTTGATAAATAAATTATAATTCAAGTAAGGACCTTTTGATAAGTCATGGCTCGAGTCCACAGTGAAAGCATCATTTTAGTCTACTCCTTCATTCTTGCCTACAGCATGCAGACTGGCATCTGACTAAAACACTGTGTCTAGTCTGTGCAGATGGCTTCATCACAGTGGAATGCCCCTTAACTCAATGAAGAATCATAATAAATTAACAAGCCCCCCTCTGCTTGATTTCATTGCCATACAGACATGCTCAAGATTTTTCAACACTAACTAGTTAACATGCACTCAAAAGCATATGCATTTATTTTATGATATGGAGTCTTGTTTCTTGTGCTGTGCAGAATGCTCACCTCACACTTCTGTTACCTTTCCACATAGTTAGTCACTACTGGTACATGTGTTTGGGTTGGTTGTATAAACGGTTAGTCCTTCATAGATTTCACAAAGAAATATGTATCACACAGTTATGAAGGTACACAAAACTTTATTATAATCATAAAACTGCAGTATGAATATAAAAAAAAAAATTGTACAATGACATAAAAATGAATAACCTTTGTAGAAATAATCCTGTCATAATGTTTTATGTTGTTATATGACTTGGAAAAAAATATTCTCCATAAAGTTTTTTCATTCAGTAGTACTGCATGCTGAGTTCACTTCAACAGTAGCTAGATGGTCTACAGTACATGAAAGTAATCAAATTCCCAGGTGGATGAAGAAACGAGCATGACTTGGGATAGTTGACATCCCCCAGTAATAAACTTTTTTGATATGCAATTGAGGAATTATATGTACTGTAACTGTGTTATAAACATGTATAACATCATTTGGTATTTTGTGAACTATGTAGACACTTTAAGGGGATCCAAATCCCATTGTAAATGTATTGCTATTGAAAACATTCATACTACAGCATGATATATTGTGGAAAAGGATATTTCAGGATCATTAAATACAGTATATCATTGATAATGATGCATCTCTATGCCCTGCTATACTGCTACCATTCTCCTCAATTCTACATATTATATAACTCAATATAATACAGTATGTTAATTCTTTTTGTTGCACAAACTCCAGTCCAGAGCTTGAACAAACAACATTACAGTATTACATTATAATCTAGTCATTTTATTTTATATAAAATTGCTATTAGCTTCTTCCCAGCATAAACTGTTACATTTACTTTTACAAAATGTACAAAAAAACATGACATAATTTAAATTCCATGTTAAAATATGCTTCTGAAGGTTTATTTAACACCCCCTAGTGCAGTTTTATTCATCATCTATGTAAAGCATTTTAGTGCCAATTTACTTTACATGCATGTGACTGTGTCCTTACAAGAATGCAATATCCAGCCCATACAAGTACAGACAGTATCAGGTATTTAATATTCTACTGCATATTTAACATTGCATGGGATTAAAGGTATTCCTCAGCTTGTAAAAGGAGTGCATCTGTTTGGATTGCAGTGCCAGTGTCCCTGGACAGTAATTTCTTTAAGGTTTCTCCATAGTATCCCCTCTTCTCCATGTAGTTGGCCTAACTGCTGCAGAAAAGCCACTTGGACCGGTTCCTATTGTGGCTGAACAAGTAATGTGCATCTTTTGACTAGTATCAGTCATTGGGGCGTTGTAAGCTTAGTTTAAAACTCAGAGCACTTATCCGCAAGATTTTTATTACATGAGAGTAGCTGTTATTTCATGCTAATATTAGACTCAGCTTTCACCAAGTTAAAATGAGATAATAGTGGTGGGAACCAACCAAGACGTAGCTTCGCTGTAATAGATGAGCCTTCAGTAATGCGGATTTCCTATTGGCCTGTGTTGATGGCTGAAGCGTAATGCTGGCTCCAGGGATCAGCCTATTTGCAGCCTCCCTAGCACATCAGCACACATAACGGCAGCGATGCTGGTCCAGGGATCAACCACAGTGCGGCCTCCTTAGCGCCTCAGTACAGCAACCACCTGGAATGGGATCCAAAACAAATTATTGCAAGTTTTTTAAGTTCCATTGATGTCCAACAAAAAAATGATAACTGACTACTATTACGATTCAGCCTTATTTGTTGTTTATTTGTATATGTATTATATTTTTGTAAAAACAAAAAAATAAAAAATAAAAGACATTTATACATTTATAAAAACAGACATAGCAAAAATGCGTTGCTAGCCATAAACCATGAACAAGCTGTATACAGTAGAAATTCTTGCTCCTATAAGAGTGTTGGAGTGTATCCTGCCCTCTCCCCTGTGAAGTTCATCTTTCTTGGCAGGCTTGATGCAATCTCGTCTACCTTAACAACCTGCCCTTTGCTTAATCACAGTGGCTGCTGCTTGTGTTGTTTTGACCAGGCCTCACTATGTAGTAAAATGTCATGTTCTCTACTGCTGAAACGTTCATCAAATCTTATTGCCCAGGCATGGTGCCAGCATTTTCTAATGTCAGAGGGTGGTTCTTGTTGGAAGATGGATGGGATTTTTACAGTGAAATGTTCCTATAACCGATTGATGATACATGTCTAATTTACTCTAGTCTGTGGATTTTAAAATAAGATCGCATTAACAGTGGTGATTTATCTAAGCCCTTCATATCTCACACCGAATGACAGTTTTCAAGGATAAGATGACAGGAAAGGGTTTCTTTTTCATAATATGGTAAAATGGTAAATTTCATGTCTGACATTTTTAGAGGCAGAAACTAGAACACAACCGGGCAACATTAAGTATAATCACTTCCGTCCCACTTTATAAAATATTTATAATTGTGTTATTAAAAATATTGATGATTACTAACAAGGAATAGCACTTTATTACCATGAATGATGTCATATTATACAGTAATTCCGAGGTCTTGTATCAATGCCTTCTTATAACACTGTCTAGCCTGTTAAAACTATTAACTGTATAATAATATGTTTCCTGAAGACCCTCCTGACTTCGTATTTATTTATAAATGACTGTATTTCCGAATAGTTTCCCATTTTCTCCACTGATATCCATTTTTGGACCACTTGCCCACAAAATTCCATTGACGAATAGAGCTTCGACATTAGCGTCTATTCAATGCATGTAAATGGCGGTGGATCTAAATACTTAATAGGACCCGTCTGGTGTTTTACATTTTTTACAGAGATACATGCACTGAATAGATTCCCATGCACTTTTGAATGTTAGATTTGTAGTCTTACACTCATTATAGTAATCCACCACTGTTTCGATCAATTAAATAGACCCCGTTGTATCAAACTTGGCAACTGCCGTACATTAACTGTATAATATAGACAATAGTGATGTATTTTATTATTTTATCTTTGATTGCTGTCCTCATGGCCATTTAAATCTCAATTAAAATATGGATACATGCTGGTAAATAAATTCATACATAAATAAATAAATACATAAATTACATAACTACATTTTATAGGTTTAATAAACAGCATGCTTAATATCAGAGCGAAATATTGTTACAATTTATGGCAGCTTTACGAGACGCTGTAAATGTGTTCTTTATAAAGTAGTATTACTTTGTGGCAGCATTAGGTCAGTAAACCTTGTCAAAATGTTTTAAAACTGAACAAATACCGTCCTTCAGAAATGTTTATGATCATGACTGGGAAGTTATGTGCAATTGCCATTTTCTAACAAAAAATACAGTATAGTATTGGTTCTTCAAACTACTGCTGCGAAAATGCCTTTGTCTCAATTTCTGACGATAACCGTACCTTGGTAGTATAGATAAAAACAGAGGAAGAGAGCTAGATTTGTAAGAAGTCATTACATCCGTCAACCACCAGGGGGAGGTCAACAAACATCACGTTCCTTCCTCAAGTAAGAGTCTAACCAGAGGTGGCCAAATTGTGGTTTGCAGTGCGGATTCCAGTGAAAGTACGAGGGTGCCAGTCGGAATAGGAGGAAGAGTTTGCTTTCACTGAAAACAGTGGTAAACCTGTGTCTCATCTGCAACAAATCGCTTACACTGTATTCTGTACAAGGCGAGAAGCCTCAAACGTGAAACAAATTACAACACATTTTCTTCCGAATATCCTCCTGGAGCAGACTTTAAGGAGAAACAAGTTGGTCTCTTTAAAATCACGCCTCAGCAGTCAGCAGATGCTCCTTTCGGCGTTCTGTAAAGACGCTGATTTAGCGACTAAAGCGAGTTTTGTATGGCATGGAATATCGCTTCTGCCAAACATCCTTATTCACACGAATGAATGTTTTTTTTTTTTTTTTTTTTTTTTTTTTTGCGCTAGACTAGAGAATGCATCTTTAAATGTTATATTGCATGTCTAAAATTAATATTATATTTACATATTTTATGTCTCGTCAAAACAAACAAAAAATACCTACAGTATAAACAGAAATAATGGAAAACACCATTGTGTTACATTTAAAGTTGAATACACTGTAGATTTACAGTACAATAAAAATTACACAGAAACTGTAGGCTCTTCAAGATTCCGTTATAATGTTCGCGAGAAGAACAATGCTAGTATTTAAAATGTCTTGCTCACAAACATTTCATGTTTTACAGTACGTATCTCGTGGTTCTCAGCGATATGAAAATTTTGGTATGCGGCTCATAGGGTCAGGAAGTTTAGCCACTCCTAGTCTAGACCTAAGCTCAAGCCCATGCTTTACTGATGGATGGCAAAGGAATTTCATCTCACAGCTGTCTGATACAGAGTTATCACTCTCTTCACACACTGCTGCACTGCCATCTTTAGTCAATATGCTGGCTGTAAAACCTTTATAATAGGTCAAATGTACCATTGAAGGAGTTTCAGTCGAGGTGGCTATATACATTTACGTTGTACACATTGTACGCTGTTGTATATCGAACTGCTCACCAGATTGGGATGAAACTAGGTTGGTGTGCTTTGGCACAAGATCATGGCAACTTAAGTTGTGGTCTCTAATTGGATGAACTTGTAAAAGTCTTCACAGCTGCTTGTGGTAATATGAGGATAAAGAAGTTATTACGCCTGATTGCCATGTTGAAGGCTATAATGAAAGCAAGCTATGTTACCTACAAAATGTGTTATGTTTTAAGCAGCTATTCATTTCTAGAAAATAATCATAACAATTGGTGAAACAGATGAAACCAGTGCACTCACATACAGAGAGGGTTCCTTATAATCGCATGCAAGTTGCACAGCCAAATGAAATATGAAACGTCTATCGGAGTGTATGATAAACATTGCTTTGGTGAAGGCTGGTGTAAAATCAAGGCATTCATCATGTTCACCTTGTGTGGCGGACAGACAGGCAGGCAGACAGGTAGACAGATGGACGGACACCATCAGTACATAAGGGTCCTCATTTTTTGAATGAGGACCTTGAAAATGTCAAAATAAAACAGCCTGGCAGGCAGCATAAACAACATATATTTTATATTTATAGTGCATAATTGGTTACAAGCTACACATCTAGGAATTGTACTGATTCATATGAAATATCAGATCTGCAGTTACATTGCTATGTTTAGAAATATTAAGCACATTTGAATGTCTGCGGTTTCCAGAATATTGTTATTAAATTGCTTTGCAGTGCACACCCTTAAAATCCTAACAGTGTGTTTATTATTTGAATGACATTGTTGCACTTTTAATCTATGTTCAGTACAGCTTTTCTCTTACATCCAGAACAGCAAAGAACTAACTGAATAAAAGCAGTGTAATATATATATATATATATATATATATATATATATATATATATATATATATATATATATATAAAAAATCTAAAACAGCTAGCTTTATTGAAAAACAAATCTTCCTTATCATCTAACAGTGGTATCACCCGCGCTCTGTGGATAATTTATATGTTAATGCTACATTTCACACTGTGTACCCAATTTATCTCCAGGTTCCAACTATTTTATTTAATTGTTTTGTGAAAGAAAAACAGTTACAGAACTACAGATACCAGCATGCATATTTGCAGTTTTGTATCTTCCACGTCTTTGCTTTCGCTATTACAAGCCTGGTCTTCTCTACACTCTGCTATGCTTTTACCATGGTATACCACAGTAAGGTTGTCTCCTCAAGATGGGGTCTCAAGTTTCAATGTGGCCTCGGCTACTGTAATAAAAAGCTATGCTGGACTGTTGGTAGTTTGAAGGGTAAAAGGTCATCCTAGTGCAAATCAGAACCACACCCTATCTCTGAGCTTCTCTCAAGTGTGTCGTAAATACACCAAAAGCGGAGTGTAACATAGCAAGGCAGGTACTAAGAGGGTTGAGGTGTATTGCCTGGAGAGAATCCCCACCCATACAATCTACACCCTCAGGTTTCCTCTGCTATCATTCCATGTTTTTATATACTGTGGTTTTTCACATGCACGTGGCACGACAGAAAGCACATGGATATCAATTTTTAAATCATTAAGGATATTGGTCTGTATACTTTCTCTTACTAATGAAGCAGGAAAGCATGTTTGCAATGTACAGTATATCCGATAAATGCAGTTGTTCTTGACATGCAAAAAAAATGTGTTGGTATTTTGATGCAAATGTATTGAAACAGTAATACGTTCAGTAGAAAACACGCAACATAATCTGTTGTGCCTTGAAGGTACCCCAGATATAGATTCACACAGATGTAATATATACTTTCATTTATCTATTCTTAGTTTATAAAAGAATAATTTAATTTGCGGGTCTCTGCTGGAAATCAATTTTTCCAATATTTACGAAAATAAAGCAGCAGAAGAAAATGCCTCGGAGACCTAACGTGACAGTTGAAAGCAATATTTTGAGAATTGCTTTAACGTGGCATTAGGTTATCATTTTTAAGCTGTTACTTTATTACTTGTTTTCTCAGTCTGTTAGCTCAGCTGCTAAAAGCCCACTGTTTTCAGTGTCTGGCAGCAATGATTGGTGTTATGCAAACTGATCAATTCAGAATTAATTCCACAATTTTGCCACAAGGGGGTGCAGTGCTACAGCCAAATTAGCAGCTGCAAAGGGACCAGGCTTTGGACAGCTCAACCGCATACTTTATATCATATGCAATAAAATAGTAATATCTTGGAGATAAAGAAACTGACAGTCCCTTTAGTGTTATTTATAAGGAGGCACATGGAATGGTTAAGGTAGACTTTTTCCATCTTTATTCATAATATAACATTTTTATTTAGTTATATTTAGTGGTATTAATATGTATTACTTAATAGGTATAAAGCTTAAAAGGTATCCAATTTGTTTGATTGTTTTTGTACTGCAATTAAAACTAATACATAACTGTCTTTCTCCATACAAAGAGAAAACTGATTTGTTTTTTATTAAGTCAAGAAATCCAGTGTATTAAAGATTATACAGTAATACTGAAGGCAAATGAACTGCTTTCAGTTTAAGCAGTTTGAGCGCATAACATCTAAAGCCACATATGCATAAATACTGTTAGCTCATACGTATACACATTGGGGATGAATCTAACAAATGATCCTTCATGAAAATCTGCTGTATCTGAAAACCAATATGAACCGATGACAAAAAGGTGCTTATGCAGGCATCTGCAACACTAGCAATATGACAGCCATATAATTGACAACATATTGCAAAAATTACTGACCAGATAAGTAAGAAAATATAATAATGGTTTAATAAAACGTTCAAGTGACTAGATTTAAGACTTCCTGTGGAAAAAAAAAACACACAAATTGGCAGCAGTTTAGCTTTCTGTGCATTTCAATGGGATGAGAAAGACATCCATTTTGGTGAAGAGGTCCCATCTATCGAGCTATGAAACCTCTTTCAACAAATTGTTCAAAGAGCGGCATTGTTACCAGTGTAATCAGGGAGAATGTTGCCTGTAGATAAGTATGTGCTGAAATGTTCAAGACTGCAGAATACTGCTTTGGAATACTCGTGTCAGTGCACTTTGTAAAACAGAATGCTATACATTATATTTAGTTACGGTTTAAAATATATATTACACTTCATTGGCCTTTTTGTCTGTTTTATCTGTTTTATGTAGCATAAAGAAAAAAACATTAAGCATGGTTTATGAACTTAATTGGGTTCTAAGACTTGTGTTCATACTGGCATTTGTTCCTTTTAATAATAATAATAATAATAATAATAATAATAATAATAATAATAATAATAATAATAATAATAATACAGTAGTTATGTACTTGTGAAACTTAATAATTAGATTATATAGAATGATGAAAAGAGACTTCCTGTATTGCAAGAGTAAAAATACAACTTCCTTCTTGTGGTGACATTTCTACAGAAATATGTGGCAAGTTGTTGATCAAGAGTGATGACAATTTTGACATAGATTTTATAAGGCCATAATCCCAGCGGAAATGTACATTTTAACAGAGTGAACAGTCAAATGCTGATTGGTCTTGGGCAACAAGCGAAAATAAACTTGAATCTGGTCGTGATTCTGTATTCTTAAATCAAAGATACAAAGATGTACTGGGCCCTTCATGTTGCAACAGGGAGCATGATGGGAATGAACCAGTCAACATGCACTCTTCAAGCAAGCTTTTTTAATCACTGCACCAAAGAGTCAAGGAAAAGAGCAGTTAGAGAGCTTTCTTGCTTAAAATGGCCTGACTTCCTAACAGGCTGCCCTGGACTATGAATTGATTAAGCAGGCCATCCTCCGGCAGTACATCACCAAGGAGACCTACCGCCGCTGGTTTTGAAGACCTCCGGCTACCCGCCCCCACGTGGTGGCACAACAGCTGCAGGACCAATCCGACCGGTGGCTAGGTCCCACAGAAAAGATGGGCCAGGAAGTTGCTGAGCTGATTAACATTGAACAGTTCACAAACGTGATTGGGGACAGAGACCCAGAATTGGATTACGCTGCACCGGCCCACCACGCTGGAGGCGGCCATCGACTTGGCCGAGGCCTTTGAAGATGCGGTGTCGCCCTCCTCAGCATTGACCCCTCCCCCTCCCAAGAGCTCCCCAGTCCACCCCCGTCTTCACCAAGACCATCACTGACACCCGTTCCGGCACGTGCCCCAACAGGCCATCTCCCTCCCAAACAACGGAGGCCGAGGTTGTCCTCTAGCTAGGGTATAACAGAGGTTTCTCCAACCCCAGCGCTTGCTCAAGGGCAGCTGACAGGTCGGCTCCTGTGACATCCTCGCCCCCGGTCTGCTGGAGATGCCACGGGCCAGGTCAACTTCAGCGATTTTGTCTGTATAGGGCAGTTACTGTACAGGGTAACCCAAGTCTTGGGCACAGGTCCTCTTGTAAAACAATTATTGGCTCATGGGTCTTTATGAACCGAGGTGATGCGGTTGGCACACAATATACCTTAGCTTTGTTTCTTTGGACTGTGTTCCCCATCAATAAAGTACGTCCCTCTACCATTGTTGTTATTGGGGTTGTTTGCACCTGTACCTGTGACTCTGTGATGTCTGTTCCATCACCACACCCACCACACCGTCACAGTGATACAATGACAACAGGAAAGAGCATGCATAGCAATCATGTTTAAATTCATTTTGTGATGCAGTATTTCTGTCTGTGTACAAAGAGGAGATGGCGGAGGCTGAAAAGGAAACAGATGCATAATTCCAGACAGCACTAAAGAACAAAAATTAGAGAAAAGATGAGAGGAATACATTTGTCCAGCTCTGTGTCTGTGAATTGGCAAAATGAATTAATACTACTCTAACCAACTGCGTTCTTCTTTCTATACAACAAGATTCACGGGGTGTGAGCTGTGGGGTGTAAGGATAGGCCAGAAGAAGCAGAAATGAGCAGTTAGTAGGACAGAAAGTGGGCAATGACTGAGGGCGATGATGCCGACACATCCCAGGGGCAAAGGTGTCCGAAAACACATACGAGGGTTATGACTCAGGGAGCCGCCCCTCAGAAGGAAGTCAGTCCTTGTAGACCGGGACACGAAAGCAGAGGAGAGAGATGGGTACCCAGCATCTGAGACTTCTGTAAAGGGGCGCTCGTTAAACCCCCAATTGGCCGAGACTTCATGCTGCCTGGGACCTGAAATTAGGACAAGGCATGGAGGTTAGTATGGGACTCGAGCACGAGTGGCCACGTCCTGAAAGAATGGCAGAATAGAACAGAGCCTCGGGTGAGATAAGATAAGCGTAGGAGCTGCGACAGGACAGAGTATGGCCGGGGGTCCGCTCTGACTCACATGGTGAGAACCCCCCTGAAGGTAAGGGAGGCGGATGCCTAGCCCTGAGGTCGGGGAAGTGAGACTCACTTGCCCCTCATAGATGACTGATGCAAAGGCATGTATGAAAGGTGGAGGAGGGGAGGAGGAGGAAAACGAAACACTAGACAGCGAAGATGCAAGTGATCAGGACTTAAATAGAAAATAGATACTAATTAACAGGAAATTAGAAGCCCCCAGCTCCACGCCACCTGAACTACGCAAGCTAACATTTAAAATCAAGCGATCAGTAAGTCAGTACCTCACTGTAAGTGGAAAATGTCTTCTTAAGTCACTTAGAGAAAGACAAGATAAGTAAGAAAGTGTTAAGAGAGTCCAGTCAAAGTACCAAAGTCTATGCAACTGCATTAAATTGACAAGCAACAAGATTTAAAAACAAAGTTTATGTGTATAATAGACACATTAAGATGTATAGGCACATAAGACACATGAAAAATCGAAAGCAAGCACAGAACCTGCACTCAAAGCAACCTGATAACACCGACAGTCATTCTAAAAGCATTCATTCTTAAATGTATAAAGTCTATATCAGTGACTTAGAAAAAAATAAACACTTCTCCTGAAACTGTGGAGGTATTAAAGCATTCAAATAATTTTTGCCAAAGGTCGTTTTAGTGTTGCACAAATGCTTAAGGCTGTTTTACAATAAATAATGTTTTAGTACCAATAACAGGCTACATTTTTTCTTATTTTTCTGAAGAGGTTTAAGTAATCAGGGTACCTTCATGACTATTCCTATTACCACACTTTACGTTATGTTCATTTCTAATTGTATCTGTTTCTTTCATTACAGTAAAACCTCCTTGGTGTGTGTGCCGCATTCCTGGGTATGTGTTTCCTCTGTGATTGACAGCACTGTCTGTCTTCTGGTCAGTCTGCCTCTCAGACTCAGCAAATGGGGCCTACATGACAGGCTGTGTAAGTGAAGAGCACATAAACAACAGCATCCACTACAAAACAAACAGTGCACTGATAAGAAGCATTTAGTGAGGAAACAGAACCCTTTGATAGTCTTAAGCAGCCCTTTTCAGCAGACACACACAACCCCAGTGACAGTTTTCTTCCAGACTCACTCTGGTTTTACGCATGCTTGATTAACCACGTGCATTTTAACAAAATGTATGCGCATGCCAATAATTTCCATTATGTGTCACAAATAGATTTTCACCATAACGATACTAAAGCAAATATTTACAGTTTTTTTTTTTTTTTAAATTGGATTGTGACCACAAAAGCCTGGAGCACTGTACTATAAAACAACAACACGCGACTCTGAGCTTACCGTATTTTGGGGAAAAAATAAATACACAAACGAACAAACAAAATATGTCAAATGTTTGTAGAAATTTAAAAAAGTCACTTTAATAAATCGGTGTACATTTATCTGCTATTTAATTGGTTTAATACAGTTGGAAATACATAAGGTTGTGCGGGGGGGCAGGGGGGTGTGTGTGGGGGGGGGTCACTGTTGTAGAAAGTTCCATTAATCTTTATTATTGCTCCATAAGCGACAGGTAAAAGAAGTGTTTATAGGCTTCTGTTACTTAGATGCAATACAATTGACTGTACTTGCAAACAATAACAGTTGTATCACATAAATATTGCCGAGCTATATGTGTGAATCACTATTTCTAATGTAGCGCATCATCACATCTGTGAGGATTTTTTCATTTTTTTTTTATTTCAGATTATCTTGTTTCTGGACATTATTTTTTTTTTATTCATAGGTGGTAATATTTCACCAGGGTCATACAAACAAAAAAAGAAAGAAAAAAAAAAGAAAAAAAGAAAAAGAAAAGAAAAACTGCTGACAATCTGCCAGGAGTGTTGTGGGCTTGTAAACATTAAAGTGTGCCAGTAAAATTTTATTATGTGTTGAAAAGCCATATAAAGTCCAACAATGCAAACTCACACGTTTTTACTGTCCCCATCAATGTTGAAAATGCTGTCCATAGTAAAATTTTATTAGCATGCAATAGTTAGTAAAGTGATGAAGTCAACGTTGTAAATAGGATTTTAATAGATTTTACTATGTGCATAACAGCAGGACTTAATATACGGAATATGATATAGCAACCTACTTCAGAAATGAGCATGTTACACAAAGGAAGCACTGGGCGGGTTTGTACTGCATGCTTTACTGCCAGGATAACACAAACTGAGCCGTTTCCTATTCAGAATGGGTTTCCGGCATTTAGCCTTGTGTCCACCAGGTCGCGCTGCAAGTCCAACAATTTGTATGAAACCAATGCACTGCTATACAATTAAGCATTTTAGGATTACCAATTAAATATATTAGAATATCTTAACCACAGTATTACATTATGTAGGTTAATGTATGTTGTAAATACACTTCGTAACATTAGGGTGGACAAACGTTTTTTTAGATTTCAGCAAACAAAACCCCAAATATGTTAGTATCAAGTTGTTTTTTTTTACTTAACTTAAACATATCTGAAAATAAAATAAAATAAAGTTTTAAAACGTTTTAAACTGTTTTTTAAACGCACCAAATTCGACTACAGACAGAATGTTACTAACATAATGAATTTACAGTTCTCCAAAAATGTTTATTTTCATCTGTATCAGTAGGTCAGGTAAACAACAAATGACAACAACAAAAAAATAAAAATAGGAAAATCGATTTTGTTTTTAGCATCCTTTATGTGTTTTCTTTTATTTGGTGATTTCTATAGTAAGCAGGTATTCTAAACAAATCTAATTCTATTTGTATTTATTTATTTATTTATTTATTTATTTAAGAAACCCCGTTCTTGGTTTTATCAGATAATGCACACAACAGAAATGAAGTTAAAGACCAGTCTTGTACGAGATCACGCTGTACACAATAATGATTCAAATAATGTCATTGTTAATTTAACGTAAACATTATTACTTCAACTTACCAAATTCTGTCACTCAGTTTTTGTAAATAAGTATTTTTTTTCCTTGCAAGCAGTATCGTTATCTGTTTTGTGTGGTTAAATAAAAACGTATTTTACTTATAGGACTACGTGTTTCCTTTGGATCTCTCAAGACATTACCACAGTATTAATAGTTTCATTCTTTTTGACAAAAAAGGATAAGGATAAACAGGATTTGAAAACTGACAAATAAGTCAACGTGCATCCTTTATATATATATATATATATATATATATATATATATATATATATATATATATATATATATATATATATATGACAGATCCTCTATTTAATTGTATTAGTTTCTTCCTGTGAGAGTCAGAGGTTGGAACTGCAGGTGTAAAATACATGCATGCCACAGCCAGCAGCTGAATACTGCGCTTTCTTGGTGATTTGATCCAAGTTCCTCAGAGCAAGGCCTAAAGCCATGGGACCATCTGGGCCTGAGGTGGTTGGGAAAGAATGGAATGACTTAATGAATTGCTGTAAATCAATGCGTTTAGTGAAGGAAAAGCCAGTTACTGGGGTTAACTGCAGCACTGCACTTAAAAGCAATATCCTACACTTGTAAAATACTACTACTACTACTACTACTACTGCTACTACTACTACTAATACTAATAATAATAATAATAATAATAATAATAATAATAACACCAGTAAAAATATGGATACATGAAGTTGCAGACTATTTATTTATTTATTTATTTATTTATTGCCTTTAATGTAATTCTGTACACATAGGAATAAATACCTGTCCTTGCTATTAATAATCTAGAGCATTGCAGCACAATTCTGCCCTGGCATATTTATTTCTACTAACATAAAAAAAATAAGTAAATATCAACTGCATTACATTAACCAATTTTTTTTAATGTGTCAACATGAAGATGTCTCATGAAAATATACCAGGGTATCATATGGAAGCTGAATAGATTACTCAGAGCTAGTAAATTACAATGTACCATTCTTCTACCAAAAGGTAGCTTAACTTTCCATACTAATCTACATATAAATGTCAATTCCTAAGATTTAGGTATATACCGGTATATTTGCTTTTCCAGAGCAGAAGCTAACCTTTGAATGTTTGCAGGTATCCTTTCATGTAAAAGATGAAAGTAGCGGCACAGAAAATAGCCAGAAAAGAACAAGAAAATGATCTGATATGCCCCCCCCCACTCGGACATTCACTGAAACTCCAGAACAGATACTCGCTAAGCTCTGTCAAAGCTTAGCCCTATGCTGCTCATTATCTTAGTAAACAAAATAAAAACATTGCAATTAAAAATTACTCTTTTAAACTGGAAGGTATACTTTAAACTGTTTTTAAAAATCTGTCGGACAATATTTCTTGAGTCTTTAACTCCTATTTATTCAAAAAGTGAGCATTCTATTTTAATGTTATAAGACAAAAGACAAATGTGAAAGTGCTTAAGAGCCAGTGAATTCTATTACTTTATCGTTTGTTCAAGTTTTTTGTCAAATAAACAGGTGTTTTTCTCAATGGTTTGCACCATATTTTGTAGAACTCGTCTGTGAAAGTTTGCTCTATATCCACTTATCCAAATAGAAAAACTATAGAATATACTTTATGCTAAGCAGATATGACCATATTTCTTAATAAAACCCTTATTACATACATGTCTTTTGTAGTTAACAGTGACATCTATGTTACTCCTGGGAAACATACTGTTACAACAGTCAATGGTTTGTCATGGTAAGTCATGATGAATGTAGCTTTAGACTGTGAAGAATTCAATAAGTTTTCAATAAAAAACTCATTAACTGACCAAATACTTATGTGGTTTCTTGGTACATGTTGTGAATATTTGGCTGAAACCACATGCTAGGAACTATGTCTCATCTCTTAAATGATTGCAATTAAATTGAAGCGATCAAAGCAAGTGCAGGACAGGACACAAGCCACAAGCCCTTTTTGTGGGTATAGTGCTCAAACACTGGCATATGTCATCTCAGGTCATCATTGTCTGGTAAGGATGTGACTTTCACAGCAAGCTGAGAAATGGGACTTTAGTTAGGTTGGGTTGCTATCTGTGAAACAGGGTTTACAAGTTTATGAAACCTGTGTTGATGATACAGGTCTTCCCTGGAGGTAAATAGTAGGTACCTGTTAATAGCACACTATCTTATCATGACATAATTTATGGTTTCTTACAGCCAAAGTAAAGCTACATTATAAAAATGACAACATTTGATTTATCACACAAGGCATATAAATGCATGTTATTACCAGCACTCTCTCTGTGAGCTAAACCTACGCCTATCGCTTACCTCTGATCACAAACAGAACGAACATACAAGTGATGTAACTTCTGCTTTCATGTACTGTATCAGCATTTTAATACACAGTAATAATGCTACATACTCCAGCAATTTTTTTATGGGATTTACATTGATTCTCAACAGGCATTCATTGAGCAAAGCGAGCAAAACAAGTGAAATGCATTTTTTACAAGAGGCATGTTAAAGCAACACATTACTGGTATGCAATGTTACATGGTACCGGATCAGTTGTTTGAAACATGAATGGGGCTTTAAAGCTTGTAAATAAGTTAATAAGACTAATAAATGATTGTACTGTCTTACTTTCTATTAATCCAGTGAGTCTATTTCACCAGCAAGTATTGTCCCTAATTTACCTATCCAAACCACGATAAAGGGCTAGGTGTTAAAGGCACTTACTGACCAGATCCCATTTACCAGACAAGCCCACTGATATCATGTATTAATGGCTGTGCGATCCCTGTGTTCACTCAAAGGGCACTGCTGCCGTGATGTATGACCAGCGTCAGGTGCAGAATTCCCCTTTTTTGATGACTAAAGGCCTTTGAGATGAAGGCATGCCACCTCCACCACAGTAGCATGATGAATAACTGAAAGCAGCAATTTGCCTCTCCTCTGTCTCGTTAAATTTGTCTTGCTTTGTGGGAGCTATCTGTATTTAAAGGTGTAGCATTCTCTGTTTTCGAACAATGCAACTCATTCTAAAATAAAGTATTTGCTGGTTGAATTCCTTCTGAAGCTGTACATTTAACACACCCATTTTGTTTAGATGCTGTGTTTTGCTGGTATCTTCAGGGTATGTTGTTCCATGACCTCACTGACCAAAAATGGTCAATTCTGCACAATATGAAGATTGATGTGCTTACTGTAATTCACGAGTAATGATGTCAGCACAGCTTACAGCACTAATAGGCTTTATTATTATCTCCACTTTGAACTGACAAGTATGTAAAATCATATAGAAAATGTACAATTAAGACTTACAACAGTAGTCACCCATTCTTGTATTGCTGTACAGTAAGGAATTTTTTTTTTTACAGATAAACCAACAATTTGGCCCACTCAAACATCACAAAGAATTTCTAAAATGAATAATAGGTGAATAATTTTAGATGTACAGTATTTAAAAAAAAAAAAAAAAAATGTGAGTTAATGCTGTGTTCAAATCTTTGGATACAATCTACTTATTATGAACTACAATTTAAAGTTAAAATTCATCACCTGCTACTGCTTTATGAATATCACGGACCATATTTACAAAATATTTACCACCATGCAAAGTATAATATCTTCTATACATAAAATATAAAACATGAATGTTAAAAAGCTTCAATTAAATAACACAGGAGGGTGGTTTAAGAGGTCTTGTGTGCACCTTAGCTGTTTCTTGTTAGTTCTGTAGCAATAGATTTATTTTTGTTTGTTTGTTTTACAATAAAAGGTGAAAACTTCACCATGGAAAATGGTTTATGACAATGGCTCTTGTCTTTATGCTGTATTCCCCTTGACATTTAGCAAATACGTTTTTTATTAAATAAAGTTTATTTTCATTCTTGAAATAAACACTGATACTTTTATATAAATTAAAATCCCAACATACGGGCATTAGAATGTAAATGTGGTTTGAATTACCTGTGTGAAATATAATGCTGCTCCCATTACATTTCAGGGTATGAATGATATCCTCAATCTAGTCTGCTGACAAGCTGCAAAACATACTGTGATGAACAGGGAACCTTAATCTCGATACATAGCACAACTAGGCAATCGATCAAGGATGTTTTCAGATGAGATAATGTATATCACAATGAAAAAACAGCAGCAACAACACAGAAAATGTGTTTAATATGTTTTGTGTCATACCGCCATTCTGTTCAATGAACATAAGAGATTTGTGTCTTGATGCTCAGAATGGCGCCTAGCAGACTCAATCACTCAGTGCAGTTCAAAATCAAACTTCTATTTTAAGACCTGATTTATCTTAACATGTGATGCAAATGCAGACTTCATAATCCATATTCTTTTTCAAATGTGCAATAACAATGAAAGGCATCCCATATAGATCAATAGAACTGACACGTCCACATAAACAGAGGCAGTCAAAGCAGCTCTGTGACCCTTTCGTGAACTTTCTGGGAGACGAAAAAGACCATTTGAAATGGCAAAGGTCAGTATTCATGCTGGTCACAAGCAATAATTAGAATTACCAATGCAAAGAAGAATGGCAACTGCAGGATGCTCATTTGAAACAAAATGCAATTATGTTTTTTCTTTTTTTTCCCAGTCCTTGCCAGATAAATATATATAAATATATAAACATTATGCATTCTTTTTGCTTACACAGAGAAACAAATGTCTTCACCTAAGAGGTGTCTAACACAAAACAAAACACATTTTAATAAATAGACCACAGACCAGAAAGATTAAGCATCATGCAAATTACATCTGATAATTTCAAGGACACAGATGAAGATTCAAATGCTCATGATATCTCATTGACATGGACTGTAAACTAAAGATGCAATTTAATGATTTTATATCATTACACTAGTACTATATATGCAAGAACATGCACATTTTACATTTGCAATCCTATAATCTTTAAAACACATCAATTCTTTGTTGCTTTTACAGCCATGTTCTCAAATATACACCAGTAGCTCAATTCATTAGGATAAAGTATGCTTTTGTTCTCATGTTTGGTTGTCAGCAGGCTTTTTTGGGAGCAAATGTATTTGTCCTGCTGAATCCACCCTAACACCATACAAATCTAAATCTTGGCACAAAGACAGACAGTTCTAACACACACAGTAGGGACACTCTAGATGTCTGTCAACAAGACCATGTTCTTAGACCTGCAGAACTGATTGTTATCTCATAGCCAAATTATTGCAACTTAAAATAGACAGCTTCTTAAACACTTGAAGCAATGTAGGTACCCGCTTCAACACAATAACATGCCTTCCAGAACAAAACAGTGGTGAAAGTCCTATTTCCTATGAATCTGTAGTTTGGGGCTGATGACAGGATCCTTTGCATTTACTGTTTGCAGTCAATGACAGTCAATCTGTTTTCCAACTGAACATATATCAAATGCCACTCTACTGTGAGATACTAACAACATCTGACAGCAGCACACAACGCCTAGTTTTATCTGTCTATACAAGTTTACAGTAAACTATTTGAATTTCAGCTGAATGCAGAGGAGTCCTAATCATATTTCTCTATCCTTTACCATGCTTTATTATACTTTATAGTACATTTGTATTACTGTGGAACTCTAGGTTGGGACACAAAGTTTAAAATCTATATATAATAAACATGAGGAGTTGCATTAACCATTCTTAAATGTTACATGCTCAATCAAGTGGGTAAATAATTATGTTTCTTTTCTACAATGGTAATCCATGTAAACAATCCTCTAGTGAGGAAAGGGAACTAGCTTTTCCAGAAAACATTCTTTCCCAATTTGTTTCAACTGGGCCTCTTTTTAGGGTGGTTCTTTTAAACCCCCATTTTATTACAGCTTAATGGGATCAGGGTGCGGATGTGAAATTCTGAAAGGAAAACAATGGTTGAATAATACTTTCAATAAAACAAAAGTGTATTTCAACTAAATACCCAATAAACCCAATAAATATTCAACACTGAAAGGCTGAATGTTTCAAATCTGATGAAGTTCTAGCAAGCACAATTTCTATAAGGAAATGCTTTAATTGCCTTTCAAGGACCCTAAGTACAGCTTTTCTCTCTGCTTTTTTATTTAACATCCATACGACTATTTAAAATGCTACAAAAGCTTTTGAATATTTATTTTAACTACAGTTTATAATAATATAACATTATGTATGTAACATTTATCAGAATTAATTAATTTTTTAAAAAAAACCATTGCATTGTGTTTTCAAGACAGCTTTAATTTTTTATTGCACATGTGCCAGATAGTTGCAACCAAAGGAATATTTTTTTAAAGTAATCACAAAGCAAAAAAAAAGATTGCAAATCCAATAGTTGGGACACGCTCACAGAACAAACTCAAGAACAAACCTTGCCAGTGGTTACTTGCATGAACCACTAGGGGGAAAAGCATCCCATGATAAAATCAAATATCATGCTCCTTGCAATAGCCTGGGCTAAGGTAATCTCCAACAAAGCAAGGATGGTTAAGTACTACAGTTAGTCCCCTCATCTCTGCCCCTTGCTGGAAATAAATTAATAGTACATATGTATGTATGTATGCATGCATGTATGTATGTATATATGACATTGTTTGTACAGATCATTTCATTTCATTAAACATATATGCTTGTGTAACAGGGCAATGTTACATACATGGGGTGTCAATGAATAATACTGATTTAGACACAGAGTAGTGGGTGTTGACATGCCACACAGGCTTGCAGATTTAATAAACACAGGCCCCGATGCTAGGGTACCAACAATGGTAATCCTAGCGCCAGATTTAATAAAGAAAACAAAGCTAAAAATAAAAGTTTGCCCACAAATGGTGAGCGCTAGTCCCACTAAAAGGAATGTCATGCTCCAGGAACCTACTACACTATTAAACCTCACTGTACTTAGTTTGGGATTAAATCCCCTAAACTGACCTACTTTTGTGCTCCCGGAGTCCCGGCATCCTCACGGCAACTCCTGCCTCATCAAACGGCCTCGGCTGGGCAATGCCTTCACGAGCACCGTCTTGGAGTGGAAGCGTTTCGTGTAGTAGTTCTCTCCATGGAGCGGACGCGCTCCTCCTCAATGTCAACAAGCACAAGCTTCCGCTCAGCACTTGTCTGTATGGCTGTGGTGTTGCAGTCGCCCCGAACGTTAGCGTTGCTGCCTTCTTAAAAAGACGTAAGCTCTCTGGGCACCCCCTCCGCCCCCCCTCAGCCAATCAGGACCTCCCAATCAGCTCAACTCTGGGCAAGCCTTCCTGTTTACCAAAGCAACGGCCCAGCTGAACCAGCGACAGGGTCCTCCCTGTCACAGCTTGCCAGAAGGCTGTGTGCTGTATTTGGTAGCTATAAATGACAGTCTAAATGGATATGAAACACACATCTCAGTGACTGCCCTATTGCTGTCTATAGTAGAGAAAAAAACATATTTTTTTATTATAAGTTTTATTGAAATTCAATAACAGCTGTGATTTTGGCCTACCTTCACCAAGCAGTGAACTCTGTAGTTATTATGATGTGGCTATGATTTTACCATCAATCAGGAGAGAGCAGGCCACACTCTAACCTTACAGCACTGCCTTACAATCTAATTGTGCCAAAGCTTC
The DNA here is from genome assembly GCA_030684275.1 of Acipenser oxyrinchus oxyrinchus. NCBI lineage: Eukaryota > Metazoa > Chordata > Actinopteri > Acipenseriformes > Acipenseridae > Acipenser > Acipenser oxyrinchus. The sequence continues at coordinate 13,750,708 of CM060257.1, read as the reverse complement.
ATCAGGTTTCAGAACAATCAATTTATTTTCTCCTGTCACAGGTTTTGGCCTACTGCACATCCTTTTATTATCAGCTTTATCTTACAAGCACTTTAACTAGAAAGAGAGGAGGCTTTTCTGTTGACCGGTGGGCCATGTTACACTGTGTTCCATCATTTGTTGCTTGTGGTATCTTAGCTGACAGGCTTAGCTCTGTACAGCTTTCGAAGAATGGAGGAGAATATTATGAGACCCCAGAAGAAATATCTAAACTGTCATTAGAGAAACTATACGGAGTTCATCACACTCTGGAAATGCAAGTGTTTTGCTGTTGATGAAGAAATAATTATAACATACTAGCTGAAGTACCCAGTGTTTCCCGAGGAAATTCAATATTTCAATATTTCAATATTTCATGCATGACAAACTGGGGAACAGTATGGTTTCCTATAAATTACCGATCTTGGGTGTCACACAATGCTCTCGGACCCCTTTTCCATTCTTTTAACTTTATTATTTGGTTTTTTTTGCCATTTTAAATTTTTTTTTACATTTTTGTGATTTTTTATTTATTCATTGGTTTTGTGGGTTTCTTTAATTTGAGATACATGGCTACTGTAGAGATCCAGCAATGGGATTACTAAACAAAAGCACCCAAAACATAGCCCTCGACCTTCCCCTGGATGAAAGAGAAGGCCATGCTTGGTTGCACTGGCTCCTGCGAGGTCCGAATGCATAAAGGACAGACAGACAGACAAACTTTCTTCTTTATATATTAAGATAAATATAGCTGTTGCAGATATTCATTTTGTTGTATAACACAGTAGCATTTTATTTTACAAAATATTTTTTTCATTCAAACAAACTGCTACCAAAGTCTCTCGTAGTTCCTAAAAACAGATTTACCTGTAATATCATCTATGTGTTCTTTTTACAACGCTACTCACTTAGAATTTAATACTGGGTCTGCCTATTATTAAACACTGACTTCCCTGTATTAATGAAATGTGATTTAATGAAGCAATTAGTGTTCTGTAAATCTATAATGCATAAAATTCCATGTCTCTGTGGCCTAATGCCTGGCAAATGAGGCACTATATACATGACCTTGTTTAGAAATAAAGGGATCCTTACAATATTGAGTTTGCACTTAGATTAGCACATACGTCCTTCCATGCTCATTTTTGTTATGTAATGCAAAAAATGTTGATTTGTGGCAGTTTTATTTCTGTTAAATATGCCAGCAATAATCATGAATGTACCTGAATAGTCATATTTCATAAATTAAATGGAATACATGTAGACCGATAGAGATAAGCTACCAGAGGCATGTAATCCAAACATCAAAGGGCTCTTCTGTGCTTTTTATAACCTATTGCATCTGATACTGACAGGACTGAAAGCTGCAGTCTTGGTACTGCAGAACCTTGAATGCACACATGTGAGTATTTAGCAAGAGATCAGAATCAGAATCCACTCACAAGTAGACAAACACATACATCATACACACATACATAGATACATAGATACATATATGCATATATACTTACATACATACAGTATACCATATTTATAAATGATTATACTTTATTTTGTTATACCACAGTGAAATCAAAGCAAGCATAGTGCAAGCAACTGCAAGAACTGAGACATATGGGAAAATACAACAAAATTGTCATGCAAATTTATCAAGGCCAACTTTTGTAAGGGATATATGTTTTTTTTCAAATCATCTGTGTAAAGCTTGATTACACCATCTGCCTTATAAAGATGTGAACATGCTCCTGTTACATTGTGCTCTCTTTCTGGTAACCCACCAACTGCAAAGCCTTTCAACCATGACGTTCAAAAGAAAATTACAGAACCCTTCTGTAGCAATGATAAATGTAATAGCAGACACACCAGATTACTTAATGAAAAGGAATGGCACTCATCTGGACTGTTGATTGAAAAAAATATATATATAGTTTCCTTGATTATATCCATGGTACCAACTGGTGTAGAAAAAAAAAACCCCAAAAAACACCTGTTTCCCAATGTGTATAAAATGTATTTTGATTTGCCAAAATACAGTAACTTACAAAAAGTATGGACCAGGTTCAAAATACACAATATTACAGTATATCCTAACTTAACTTGGATGCCAACAGGAAGACGAACAAAACACATTTCAATGGAAATTGGCATGCTGTAGTGATGTTGTATTATATAGCCTACTTATGTAACCTGTTATATCCTGAAAGAAGGAAATGTTAGCTTATCAGTAAATGCCTCATCAGTGACAGAGGGTCACTGAAAGACACGGTTCCTCTAGTATTACCACATGTTGTATTAATGCTGACAATTATGCAAATATACATATATATATATATATATATATATATATATATATATATATATATATATATATATATATATATATATATATATATATATATATAGATAGATAGATAGATAGATAGATAGATAGATAGATAAACAATGATATACGTAAAAGCAAAAATAAATTAAAAATAGCATAAAACCAAGAAATTCTATTTTTCTGCATTGCGTTACAAGATAGAAGTACATTTTTTGTAAAAAAATTTGGAATCGACCATTATTTTTCTCATTTCCCCTAATTTGGAAAGCCCAATATTTTTTTTATTTCAATCCGCTCACCGCTGCCACCCCAACACTGACTCGGGAGAGACGATGACATACATTCACGTCCTCAAAAACGTGTGCCCTCAGCTTCTTTTCACTCTGCATGCCCGCCATGCAGCCACTTCAGAGTTACAGCGTCGGGGGACCCACAGCTCCGGACAACTTACAGGGGTCGCTGGTGCGCGTTGAGCCGAGGACACCCTGGCCGACCTAAGCCCTCCCCACCCGGGTGGCGCTCAGCAAATTGTGCGCCGACCCCTGGGAACTCCTGTCCACGGTCGGCAGTGGAATAGTCTGGACTTGAACCGGCGACCTCCGTCAAACTAAACAAGACAGCATAATTGCATGTCTGACGTCTTTTAAAGTCATGACAGGATAATCAGGGCCTGACAGTAGCTGCAATGTGGGTAAATGTAGAATCTGCCCTGCTTCCTAATATATGTTTTTTTTTTATTTATTTATTTAACTTACATCAATCTTATATTAACATCAAGATGTACAGTAAAATATTGCCACTCTTTAGATAGCTGTGATGCAGTTCAAGTCTGCGTTTTGAAAAAGCAGTTTCCAAAGAGTTATGTACTGAAAGTTACACTGCCTGGGCAAAGAGCCATTGCTGGAAGCGTCATGCTGGCTTGGGTTGTGGTTCATTCCCCTGGTTGACACAGGATTTTCACTAGGGCTCTCCGCCCAGCCTGGGTGTGCCTAGGTCACAGCCTCACCACTGGTGGGAGATCCTGTGTTTATGGTAGTAGCAGCACTATTTATGTTGGCTTTCCTAATGATTAGTCCCCCTGTCGCTACTCCTCGTGAAATGATTACAGCAGGCTTACTTTACAACAGCCAACAATATTAGTATGGTGACTTATTTAATTATTTTACTTTCAATTGATATATATATATATATATATATATATATATAGAGAGAGAGAGAGAGAGAGAGAGAGAGAGAGAGAGAGAGAGAGAGAGAGAGAGAGAGAGAGAGAGAGAGAGTTGTGCTAGAAATTTCAATATGGTAATGCAGAACCTTATTCTATAAAAGTCTGTAAAATAAAATGCTGTATTGTAGGTGAACATTCTGATTGCTGTCATTACCAATAAGTCAATATGGGAAAAAGTAAAAAAGTACAGAGCTATCTGAAGACCTTAGGCAGAAAATTATTTATGGTCATAACGCAGGAGAAGGTTACAAGAAGATTTCCAAGCATTTGAGTATCCCAATTTCAACTATTGTTTCTATTATCAAAAAGTACAAGACTCATGGTACTGTCACAATGCTCCCTCGGTCTGGAAGAAAGAAGGTTCTTTCACCAAGAACAAGCAGAAGAATTGCAAGGAAGGTTAATAACAATCTGAGACTGACTGCCAAAGGTATTCAAAGTGAATTGGCTGCAAGTGGGACTGGGGTTTCCATTTCAACCATAGGTCACATATTGCATGGTTAAGGTCTCAATAGTCGCAGGCCAAGGAAAAAGCCACTTAGGAAAACGTCATAAGAACAATCACTTAAAGTTTGAAAAATGGCATTTGAATGATGGATCTGAGTTCTGGTCAGAGGTTTTGTGGGGTGATGAAACAAAAATGTAGCTATTTGGTCACGCTGATAGTCGTTACATTTGGAGAAAGTCTGGTGAGGCGTACAAAGAAAAGAACACCATACCTACTGTCAAGCATGGAGGTGGTAATATCCTTCTATGAGGCTGTTTTTCCTCTAATGGCACAGGAAATGTAGTTCCAATACATGGTAAAATTTATTCCATACCATACCAAAAGATATTGGCCCATCATCTGAAACCCTCTGCTACAAAACTTGATTTAAAGCAACTGGACGTTCCAACACAACAACAATCCAAAGCACACATCAAAATCTACTTCAGAATGGTTAAAGAATAAAATAAAGGTTCTGGAATGGCTTAGTCAAAATACGATTGAGAATCTTTGGTATGAGTTGAAGAAGGCTGTGCACAAGAGAAGTCCTCCAAATTTGAATGAACTGGAACAATTTTGCATTGAAGAATGGTCAAAAATCACTAAAGAATCATGCCAAAAGCTCATTGACAAATATCCTAATTGTTTTAAAGAGTTTATTATTGCTAAATGTGCCTCAACTAGCTATTAATTTCATTTTCCTTGACAGGGCATGAATACTTTTGAATTAGCATTTTTGGAGTTTTGCAAAAAAAATTGCTGAAATAAAAAATTGTAAAGATCTATTTCTTGTAACTTTTTTCCCTCATCCACAAAAGCAAAACTTTTGCTACAAGATTTTGTTTTTGAGAAATTTCTAAAAATGATAAATTTCCATTGGGGTATGTAAACTTTTGACTACAACTATATATATATATATATATATATATATATATATATATATATATATATATATATATATATATATATATACACACACACACACACACACACACACACACACACACACACACACACACACACACACACACATCCCTATTCACAAAATATTAAGGACTGTTTTAAAGGAGTGTTCCTTGAAAAGGGTTGAACATTCTCATAGATTAAAATGGTGCTTTGAAAAATGAGAATAAACTAATAATACCTCCCTGTAACAGTCGAACTGGGTTCCATGAACTGCAAAATTGACTGTATTGATCAACATAGGTTTTAAAACTGTCCTTAACAAATCAGGGCCCTATATTTCTGTATGCCAACACCACTGAAAACACTATGACATGCACCTTGTTTAAAACAATGCTGATGTTCTGGAAGATAAAACATGGGTTCACATAATCTTGCTTCCTAAAGCTTAAAAACTTCTGACCTAGACTTGGTTTAATTATGCAATTTATAAACTGTGACCAGCTCATTAATAATAATAATAATAATAATAATAATAATAATAATTATAACTGTTGAGCTTAATGTGGCTGTGGTGAAAGCAAGCATTTCAAACAGTTTAAAATGAATTACTTGTTTTGATAAATACAAGCGTTATATCATACCAGTTGTCAAAGCAGTCTTCAAAACTGAACCCCAGACAACTGACTCTTCTCAACCCAGGGTACGTTGCCTGTGGCCTTCCAATGCTGCACATTCCAGCACTTATCTTTATTGCCATTTGTTCTGGCATCTCCTACAAATCTCTGTTTTACATCAACATGGTGGAGTGTCTGAGATTCCAGGGCTGCAGTTGTTGCGTGTCATGTACAGTTGGAGAGGGTTTTTTTTTTTGTTGGGGGGGGGGCGGTATTTTTATTTTTTGTCTCCATTTATAATATGAATGTTTTTAAATGACCTGTCATCTAGTGTTCTGGACTATAGGGCGATGGATATGATTTTATAAATGAAATATAATTAGATAATTAATAATTGTATTTTGTTTCCCTTTCACTGGGTTCATAGGAATGTTTCAGTGACAGCAATGTTTAAGCATAACACACATGCTTTTGAGAAAGTTATATTTAAACATTATCGTGTGGTGTATATACTTCACTTTAAAAACAACTATTCATCATTACAGACAGTTCCCATATACTATTTCCAAAACCCCAGACTTCCATAAATATTATGATCAGATATCACGGTGGTGGCAGTGTGACTGAAGCAGTGATGCCCTTACGGCCCAAAAGTGCACCTTTTCTCAGTCATCCGATGCTTGAAGTGCCTTTTTTTCTCAATGAGACCCTGCCCTTTTAAAGTCCTCTGCACGTTACTGGATTGAAATGATATGGTTTTGGACAGCTAATTTGTTTAGGCTATACTATTTTGTGATATCACATTCACATATCATACTTTTGATGCAAATTCTGTAATACATACTTTGATTGCTTCTCCTGTTGTTTTACAAATGTATCGTCAGTGTAGCAGCATATTTTGGAAATACATATTCTCTGTTACAAAAATGTAACTCAATATAACATCCAGGAATTGAAAGCTAATCGTCTTTTAATATGTTATATATGCATCCTCAATGCGACACACCTCACCAAAAGTGAAACAAACACTGCCAAAAGCTTGCAACAGAATACTTTTAAGCCTACAGTGTATTTTTTTGTGGTTCTACCACTGTGGCATTGAGCAAATGAAATCTACACGATTTCAGGGTGCAATAATTTGATTTGCCAGTAAGGGGAGCCCCCTCGCAGCTAAGCGGCTAAATGTGAGTGAGAGGACAACAAAATGATAAATACAAAGAAACGTGGCCCTTCAAGGGTTGTAAAATATCTTCAGTTATCAGTGAACGTGTTCCTCTTTTCAAGCAAAATGGTTTCTAAATACAAAAAAAAAAAACACGCATCACGCAAACAGACACTTTCTTCAACTCAGTGGAATAAAGTAACTGTAGTGTATTGCAATACTTAGTAAGCACTTTCCCCAAGGCCATTCAGAGCTAAAGAAAAGTATTTTTAAAAAAAACTCCAAAAAAACACTAATTTAGACTGCTATATGGTGGGCAAACATAAATCTTAATGAAAGGGGGAGCGCCTATGAAACGGTAAATTAATTACATTACTATGGTTTAGTGTAAAAAGCTATCCTATAAGACATAATTATGGCTATTATCAAGAAAAATAGGAAGGAAAGCTATAATGTTTGCACGTAGCCGACACTTGATTGGATATCATAGCTGTCATGATCATTGTGACTTGGAGATGGGTGATTTCCTCTTACTTATAACTGCTGACAAGGTCAAGTTATGTTTGCATTATGATTCATTCCTACAGCAATTACAATCTGCATTTAGACTTTCAACAAAGGCTGGTTACAGTTAAGGATTACAGCATGACTTGGCTGGCTTTGCTTTCTTTTAGCGCTTGACATACACGTAAGTGCACCTCTTTAATGACCTCTTCTAAGCTCCCTGTACATTCGGGCTAAGCACTTAAGAGCAGTGAAACCCAATTGGCTATGTAACATAAATTGAAGTATTATACTTAAGTGACAGAATGAGAATAACACTTGGTGCATCAATACATCAGTAAGTTTACCCCAAGATCTTCCTATAATAAAGATAGTTAACTATAAATTAGCTTTTAAAATAAGATGCTTTTCAGATATGTAACAACAGTCCTACAATTACTATGGGGCCAGAATAGATGAACGTCCACCTGATCTTGTGATTTCATTGGAAAGTACGAAAGGACACAGCCACTTGAATTCTGCAGGTACAGATATAATGCTTGGTGGATTCTGATGCAAAGAAACAAGATTCAAATTCCATATTGGAGAAACAGAACTCAGAGGCATACAGTTATGGCCAAAAGTTTTGCATCACCCTATTGAATTAACTAATTTGCTTCATAAAGTCGAATGAAGCCTGCTGAATAATGTTATGGTAACATATTGAATTAGATACCGCTTTGTAGTTTTCCATATACTCACCAAAAAAGTGACAAAAATTGAAAACATGTGACATTTCGAAATCTAACATGAAATACTGTCCAACTATTATGGCTTCCGGTAGACTTTTGCAGTATCATTTTGTAGTTTCTTTGATTACATGGTGTTAAATATAAGATCTAAATTATGTACCTTGCGCTTTTTTTTGTTTGTTTTTTAAGTATGTCTCAATCCTAAAATTCTAGGCTTTTGGCCAGAGCTGTAGCTTGACAATACAATAAAAGATGAATAAATTAATAACAACAGTATAGGCCTAAGCTTCCAAATGCTATCCAGTGAAGTTCAACAGAAACTGAGTTAATTAAGCTGCTTCCATTATGATTTAATGCTGCCTGTTTCAATTGTCACCCAGGGGAAATGCTGCAGCAACAGTAAACAGCAGTTTATTATTATTATTATTATTATTATTATTATTATTATTATTATTATTATTATTATTATTATGATGATGATGAAATGTTTAACATTATGAAAATTTCAGGCAAGAATAATAATGTTAAAATGTTATCAGAGGAATTCTGTTTTATGTTTTAAAATCTGTTTATTTTATTGGAGGTGCAGCAATTCGTTCTGGTACTTTCTAGATTAATTACCACACTGTGGTTAAGTCCTTCAAAGAGCCTTAAGATTTTATTAACGAAACATTTGTTTCATAAATTGGGAATTAGAATGTAATCTCTGTAATCTAACTGGTGAAAATGAAAACCAGATGTGCACTACAGTTTCATTTTCCTTACTTTCATTGAGTTTATTTTGTATTAGCTGATACATTAACTGTACGGTATACAGTACTGGCATTGGAGTTGTTGTACATTAGGAGGGAGATATTACTTGTGGGCAAACCAGGATAATGAGTGAAAAACAATAGCAATACAGTTAGACTTCTGCCTGTGTTTTCATTTGATTTCTTTTTTATTTAGATTGTTTTTTTTTATTTTTTCTGAAATCAATTCAACCAGTATCAGCAATGTACTTGCAATTCTATAATGAATGGGTATAAAGAAAATTCACAGATATTCCAGGCTTATTTTAATTATTTTATTCTTTGGCCTTGAATACATTTTAGCGGTTTACCCTAATACAAATGTACACACTTTACCCCCTCATTTTACTGTCACATACCACAACATCCAGCAATGAATTGATAATGGAATGTGTAGTTGTTTTGATAATCAACAGAATCACATATTGCTGGATGTCAGTTTTATTTAAATTTTGGAGATAATGTAAATAATTATTTTACTGTTCAATATCCTTTACATGGTTTTTTTTAATACTTTGTCTTCGATTCCTTATTTAAGGGGTGTGCTGGAGCATAATTCCAGTCTGTGACAGAGCCACAGCTGTCAGTTAAAGACTGAGGGAAATGAATTGGTAACTGAATTGTCAGCACAATTGGATTAAATGTACATACAGACAGTGTTGTGTGTGTGCGGCCTAACCCCACTTCCTGGAAATAACTAAATAAAGTGAATATCCAGACTGTTTATCTAACATGTACAAAAGCAATGTACTCACTTTACCACATCAAAACAATTACAGACCAAACACAACCTGCAGAGTAATTAAAAAAACAAAATTCATTCCAATAAAGTATGATGTACAGTACATTAAAACATGTCTTAACAATGATGTATCATTTGCAATAATGATGAAATTACTATTTTTAACTTGGTCTGTCCCTTTATCAGTTCTGTATATCTTTTGTGCTTTCTGCATTCCAAGTCGTAGCATTAAGTATTGTTGCACAATTCACGTTAAACTTGTAGTGAGGGTGACCTTAACCTTTAGGATAAGGAGAACAAAGAGTCACTCTTTCTGAGCTGGTTCATGACTTTGCTGGTGACCGGGTTGGAAGCTATAGCACAGAGACACCAGTGGACTCAGGAAGTTTCAGGATTCACATTGCCATTGATTGGAGACAGAGCACAGAGTAAGAAAAATACAAAGGGTTCATTTAGGGGGAGAAATGCTTAGACTTGGTCACAGGGTCCAGGGCTACTAGCTAAAAAGACACATGCAAATACTAAAATAGCTTTACATGGTTGTAGCCATATGCAAGACTGAAGATAGCCTATCATGTATGCTGCTTGTGATGATGTATTTTAGCCATGAGAGCCACTTCCCATGACCATCGTCTACAGGCACAGTGCTTAGACCAGAGATCTAGCAGTTTATGTCTTACTGCCCATAGGAGCTGGTAGAGGCTAGTGAGGCGAGTGTGCATATGCAGTGGATAATCTGAATATAATAGAGAGAGAATACTGATGTAAAGCAAAGACAAGGCTAGCGTGCAAGACAAAAAGCCAGGAATCCATAACTAACAAACAAAAACAAAACAGAACTCTTTAATTGTGTGGCCTTTGATCTGGGTAAGGACAACATTCCAATTCCTGAATATTCTTACATGATTGACTCAGTTGGCAACTGATCACTCATTAAATCTGCCTTCAGACATTTCTTGTTACTGTATGCCAGTATCAATACAAGGAATCTACAAATATCTATGGACATTATCTTTCAAATAATGCATCTGTCTTAATTGTAGGGGTTCACTGCACTGCCAGGGATATGACCACTCTGTGAACTCTTGCATTCCTAAAAACACAGCTATCTGCAGTCTGCAATTTGTCATTTTGGAGGTTGACAGTAAAAGGTCATTTACTCCCATTGCTGGAAGCAAGAAAATACTCAGATGAAAGTGTATATGAATGAATATCTCAGAATTAGCAAGGGACATTTGCAAGACAGTAAATGACACAGCAAACATGTATTTTAATAGTCACCTGTGTAGATCCTACAGAAAATGTATTCTGTGCTGGTTAGATATTTTGTATATATTTTTTAAAACATGAAATGTAATTGTCCTACTTTAAGGGAGTTCATGTGTTTCAGACTGCAAAACAATCTTGATGAAGCTTCTATTACACACTACTACATATGTAAGTTGTCTCTTTATTTGTATTCTACCTATTAGAATGATTTCCAAGTTCAAGTAGAACAGAACCAAGAAACACTGACAGTATTAAGAGCAAGCCTAGCAGCGGGGCTGGGGTAATAGCTCATTTCCTGGCCATTAATTCAGACATCATGCAATCACTCACAGGAATCCATTTTCCTCTGCTGCTATTTTGGAGACTGCTGCTCCATTGTCACCAGTGCAGGGGACCCATGACTCAGTCAAACGAGCCTTCCTCTAAATTAGAACACCTCTGACATCCCGCAGACGGGATCAGTTTGCTAGTAGCAATCTATCATTCAGCTTTAGCACACTGGCATCAATTGATTTCCGACTATAAACAGAGCATCTTTGATATAAGGGCAGCTGGAACGAATAGGCTTCTTGAAGAAACAGAAGCTTGTGTCTCATGGGCAAATGGTCAAGTTCCTGTCTACTGCCTCCCCTCACAGGCTGGCATGATTTAGCTCAGTCCCATGCTTCCTGCCATTATTTTGCTTCCGAACCACAACACAAGCAGAGACTGGTGCCTTGACACCACAAGCTCATCACTAATGATTCTTGCGGCTCATCTCTCCTTTATGAACAATTAACCCTTTGCCTTCACCCATCAAATTTTACCTCACTAAAATAACATTGTGATGCAAACAAATAGGCCACTAATAGCCAAAGGTTAAAAGGGACAGGTTTGGTATACAGTTTTCTCTGTTACAGTGCATTACTTTACTGCTTGTTAAGAAAGAAAAAAAGAGCACACATGCGTAATACATTGTGGTAAATCACCAGAACCTCATGCAAAACACATAAAGGTCCTCTTGGTACACAGACAGGACATGGGTTCCAGTTGTGGTCGTGGTCGTGGTCGATTTTCACTCAGTGATTTTCTCGGTAATGGGGGTGGGGTGGGGAGTGAGGGAACAGGGCTGAAGGAGTACAGCAGATCCAAGCTTATGAACAGCGCACCTTGCAAGTCACCCGCTTCAGTGTGATTGAAAAGAAACAGGAAATATAAATCAGTGCATATTATACAGGTATAGTTTCAGAAAGGCGTGTTTTGCTAATGAATGAAAATTGCTTCCTCTGAAAAGATTTGATTTTGATGACCTGGTTTTCAACCCAGTAACACTTGCCTTGCACTCATGGTCCCTTCTAGATCTGCATTTGAAACCAATACATTATCCTCATGTGCATGAGTGCAAATTATTCTTGTAAGAGATGAGTGACCACAGAACGTGGAACCTAATGCCTCATTAGCAACTCCTTGGGATTAACTACTCCCATCACCCCTGGTGGTTTCATACTCTGCTGCCTCTCTGGGATTCATGGTGAAAAACAAGATCCGTTTTGGTATTACCGCATGACAAAAAGGAAATTAGTTTTTATATATATTGTTTTACATTATACTCTATTGCCGTCACTGTTGCTTAATAGAAATCTCAACCTGCTTATAATATTTTAACCAGCTTATTTGCATTCTAATACTAAATACATTCCAATATGCTTTTTTTGTACATATAGGACATTTTGTTCATAGGATAGTACATAAAATCAATGTATACCGTACATTTATGTTAATTAAATGTCAGTATATTAAGCAGCTTGTTCTTTACTGGGCTGTAGTTGAATCTCAAATCTAATTTTGGTAGCTTTGCAGAGTATTTTCAGGATACATACACTTTCATATAATCAGACCTCAACTCCTATAAACATTATAAATCAATTAAATAAAAACTCCAGAATTGGTGTTAATGCTGAGGCATTATAGTGTTACCTACCGCAATACAAGGACTGTGGTGACACTCTGAATGGATACTAGTGCTACAGCAATTCAAAGGGGTTTCACATTCAATTTATAAGGGCATGAATTATTCTTAACACTAAATGTTCCTACCTAAGTGCTCTGGGTTTTGCTTATAGCAGCTTTATAAATTCATAAGGTTGGGGGAAGATATTATAGTACACTTATGGATGTGATAATATTATTGCCATTACAATTCCCCTTTGAAATTATGATGTCTAATTAAGGTTAGTATGCCATGTACTTTAAGAATAATACATCTGCATTATGTTAGACAAGCATTCCCCCAGTCCATGACCAGAGCAGGTCCTCAAGGTTCTTAGCATCAGCCACCATTAAGTACTATTAAAAAGAGTCTGTTTGCATTCACCATGGTGGAATAGTGAATAAATACCTTAACTTATTATGGAATATTTGATCAGTTTTGCAGAGAGTTTATTAACTAGATTTTAATTCACGGCTTACAAGCAACACATAGATAGCAGGAGGTTAAAGATCAGTGTAGTATACAAAACGTTCAAGGTGAACTAATTGAGGAATTAATATAAATACATTTTGACTGGATTCATTTGTAATTCAATAGTAAATAATGTTAATGAATACAAAATTAATTTAGAAACGATGGTGCCAATTATAATGTGTTACATACTTGTCAACTATTGTTTTTACATGATTCTCTTAAACAATTTGATCTTGCCTGGGGCTGTCTATTTTAGCTCCTGTTTTTTTAATTATATGTTGGTTGCTACTAATTATGATGTACAGTACACACAAATGTTCAGTAAACAGCATACAAGTAAATGATGTGATTTATGATCTCAATAAAACACTGATACCTGCTTGAGGGAACTAGGAATTCATAACTGGGTCGCTACAAAACCACACTAGAATGGAAGGGCTGGGTTAGAGATTTCAATGGACAATTAGCTAATAACACTATCCTTTGATTTCAGAGAGAAAAGACCAGACTTGATGTGGTGTTCTAGTGTTTGAAAGGTTGTGGTTTGGCAGGGGTGCCTGTAGCTTTGGCAAGCTAAGTACTGCTCTTTGTACGATTAATCTGCTGCTCCAGCCTCATAGCCTGCCAGATGAATGCTAGCTCTTTCTTTGTATAAAGGGTTCCACTGCAAGAAACTGTATCTTTGGCAATGCAGCCCTTTACTGTCGATTGCTTTATCAGCAACCAGCCAAATGGTGTTGGGGTTAAGGGTTAACATTACCACCTCTGAATTGACAGCGGGAGTGTTGGTTTCCTGGCCAGGGTTCTCTCAGCCTTAATATTAGTTTAAAATTAAAACTGTGAGGTAGGTTGGCCACCTGCCTTCTGAAAATTAAACAATTTTCTTAATAATATTTGTTGAATTTTTATCCTCATCATTTTATTTTTAAAAATAGCAAGTTGTTATATATAATGAGGTTAATTTAATGTTGAGATACAATAACAATAGACAATATACAAAACGGTACGCTGAAGTAGACAATTTCTCTAAATTTAACTACATGCTCCAATTCTTGTTTTTTATGATTTAGAATATTACCAAGCATTGACTTATAATACAAAGGAAAGTGTAAGGAAGGAATGTACTGTATTATACATACAATGTCCTGCTGTGTCTGGATATCTTAATCCAGTTGTGAGGGATATCCTGTGCTTTTTGAACTGGTCAATGAAATCTTGATAATACAATACAAATGTATTTTTATACAGCACACTTCACGACATGGCATCCCAGAGCACTGAACACAATTAAAAACAAAACAAAATAGCTTATATGTACAGTACACTCCAGCTGCACCAATTATATAAAAGCACATTTGAAAAAAAATGTAGACATAAAAGAATCAAATGTTTCAACCTGCCTAATGTTAACTGGAATAGAGTTCTACAAACAAAGAGCACAACAGCAAAAAACTCTGGCTCCAGTTGATTTAAGACCATTTTTTGGAATAACTAAAAGTTCTGAATTTTCTAATCTCAAGGAACAAATAGGAATATACGGAGTTAGTAGTTCTTGAAGATAGGATGTCCCCAATCCATGAAAGACCTTATAAATGTTTACGGCAACTAAACAATTCAGTAACTCACTGATTACCAATGTAAGGACAGTACTGTAAGCAGTAATATATTGAGAAAGATGAGAATGAGACAAATATGACAAAGCAGTCCCTTACATAAACGCCATGCATTGCCATTTAAATGCTATTATAATACTAGTGTATTACGCACACTAGAAGAACCATTAGAAAAACCATTTTACACAGCAGCCCTGATATTGTCACACCTGGTACTGATATCGTACCATAGTACTGCAATGGATTACCAGTGTGTATCAGATCATTATGGTGCTGTTGATATGACTGAGTCATACTGTATATTTGTAGTTACCTTTTCATTGACCTTTAGTACAGAACCACTGTCAAGGTATTCTGGAATATCACCTTGATCTTCCCAATCCCTGGATGTCAGTCCAATTGATTACCAGGGCAGTGTGTGCAGGCACTGTGGCTTATTCTAACCGGCTTGTGCTGGGAGGAGAGCATAAGACTGAACAGGCAAAATGTTGCTAAAGAACAGCAAAAACATTTAAATAAATACCCTTCTTGGAACGCTTGTCATCCCAACTTAGATGTGAAATTTTGTGAAAGTGCTATTTATTTCCATGGTGTATCTACACACAAAAGTGAAAAAAATAACACATATAAGGGCTACCTTTACAAGAGAGACAATATCTACACCTCATGCCATTCGGCTCCCAGGGAGCTCCCTCGGGGATCTCAGATTGCTATAACAGTGTATGTTTTGTGACATTCCCTTTTGATGGAGGATATCATTTCGCATGAGACTTCACATTACAGCTAGACTGGGAGGATTCAGGTCACTTTGGTTTAAGCTGGATTTCAAAATGATCTCTAAGGACATTATAGCAGAAGACGAGCATTATAGTAAGGCTGGGTTATATGGTAGAAGCAGTACGTGAAAGCAGACATGCTGTACAAAATACATAGCAGTGAGAACAATATTGAAAGTCTCATGCTGCCACTTGCATAAGGTTTAGGGGGGAATGCTGGTAGGAATGAAAGCAAATACAAGCTGTTATTCTCAGACTAAAGGCAGTATAAAGGCACTGTTAGTATTATTTTAAATTTCAACTGTTCATTTTAATCACATTATATATGGATAATCTGTTTACAGTATCTATGTATGTCCAACTGATTTTAGAATGCATGACATGTTGTTTCAGTATAGCAAATAAGCCTTTTGTCTGTCTACACAGATTGGCAAAAGTTTGGTGTCCTGCTGATTGGCTCTCGTTCAAGGGCACTCCTGGAATAGTTCCCATTGGGCTCCTACTGAGTGATACATTGAAATGTGACAACTGCAAACTGAGACAGTTAGGAAAGCAGTGTGAGGAAGTCCTAGCGCTTATTCAGAAATCTGGCTGCCAACAAAATCGTTTTACATGATTTGAAACAATCCCATAATGAACTCCTAATTATAACACATAATGGGGAAAAGAAGCTTGTTTATATATGCATGCTATCTGCTTGTCTGTCAACTGCTGTATTTCATTATAAACTGGTATCACATTTTTACATACCATGTTGATTTCAGCCCACTGAAATCATACTGTATTGATTTTAGAATGGCAAAGTATACTGCAACACAGCACTCCAGATAAGGTGGGTCTGGGAGTAATGCACTGTTTAATTTTAACACTGAGAGAGTAAAATGGATTTTCATTGGGTAAAATGCAACATTACCTTGAAGTCATGAGTAATCTCGATAAATACTGTACAATCTTTAATGATAATGGGGTAGGCATGGCAGTGTGATAGTGATATTTTACAAGCTTCTGAATTGCTAGGTTTACACAATTTGTATACAGTGATTTAATATGCTGTACACTGTGAACATACTGTAAAAACTTAATCGATTAACATTATTAATGTTAACTATGGTATCATGTTTGTACAGTCAATCAGGTCTGAAATACAGTATTTAGATCAGACCTGAAATAGTCAGTAACGGTAGCATCTTCTCCCAAATGATTACGAGTTACAAACCTGACCGGGAGGAACAATGCCCTAGCACAAGGTATGACTGATAATATGTCTGAGCCAGTGGTTTCACTTTTTTTCTTGTACTGTAAGAAAGACAAGCTTTAAGCATATACCTCTAATCTCAAGATGACCATAATAAACCTGGCAGTCATTTTTAGATCTGTCTATAGTAGAAGCATGTGCATCGCAATCCTGTAATTTAAATAAAACTACAATTGCATAAGATTTGGTTCAAGGGCTTTCAATATAAGTGGAGGAGTGCGTTCAGTATTGCATCCACAGCACAGACATGATGGGGATGGGTGCTTATGAAATCCAGTGAGCTGAGATACAGTGTATGTTGTCTGTATCTAGGGCTTATACAGTATTCATTTAATGGCTCCACGGAATTGCACAGCAGAGTCTGCAGAAATACTGCCTATTCATTTTGCATTCATATACATTTATAAAGTCCTTACTTGATCACTTTAGGCTCATTTCAGATGCTCTGTAAATTCTTCCAGTTCTACCTTATACAACCTTCATGCGGTGTCTGGGAGAAGGAAAGGTTCTATGACTTAGGAGGACGCTGTTTTGCTCCCAGTGGGAGAACAAATCTTGAAGATATTATACAGTACTATGATTTATTACCAAAGGATTCCAAGTAAATTGTCGCCAATGTAAATTGATAGCAGGGCATGCAGATTTGCAAACAACTCAGATATAATAAATGTGTTTACCTTTATTGTGTTTACAAGAATAGTGACCAAATACCCCAACATCTGTTCCTTAAAACGTTGTATATTCTGTTGTGGATGTATCTGTCTGGGAGATTGTTATATATTCACTTATCTTTATTTTAGATTATTTACTTTATCACTAAACTTAGTAAACACATATTGTTGTCTATTTACTCTACATAATACTACATCTGTGGCGATGATCCTATAAGATTGACTAGATCCTATAAAGCAATCAATAACAGACTAATTCAGTTTTACTAAATTCTGCCACTGATTGACACAAAACCGTATGTGCAACATTGTATATATGCATTCAAATGAGAACATTTTTAAACATTTAAATCAATGCGGAAAACAAACAAACCCCAGTATCAAAAAGCCAAAGCCTGGAGGCCATGTTTTGAGGATATTGATAAAGTATTATTGCAATGTGCCTTAACATCATTCATAACCAAGACTGTATTGTGCCCGCTTTCTTTATTTTAAGAACTGATGCTCTTTTAATTCATTGATTCAGTGATGTGTTGCCTCAGTGGCTCCGTCAACCAGGACAAACATTATTAAAACCATCCAATTACAGCACAGTATTTATTATACCAAGGGTTGTTAAGCACATAGGATGTATTCTCTACTGACAAGAATAGTCCTTTCACAACACATAACTGCAGTAAAAAAAAGATTGGCTTTCATTTCTATATGCAATAAATACCATACATGTAGCTTGTGCCCTTGAATATGCCAGGATCTGCTGTGTGTTCATTAACTTGCCTATAGCATATCCAACTACATGTTATCATTATTTAAAAAAAAAAATAGGAGAAACATATAATGTTATCAATTGGTTTACTATATATGTGTGTATCCACTGCAAGAACTAGTCTGCAATTATATTTTGCTATTAAAATGTTAACACCTATAATATTTTAAATAATGTAAAGCTCTCCATGCCTTTCAAGTTACCCATGCATTTTTGTCTATATAAGTTTTTCAGTGCAGTTGTGTTTCCTTTCTTTAGGCTTGAGGGAACTTGCTTACTTCATGACTTTAAATCTACAGTATTCTGAAACATCATTTCAGCTTGTGTATCAAGATATTTTTGTTCAAAAAGCATAATATTCTACTATAGTATATAATCTGGAGCACCAGTGAAATTAACAAAAGAGAAATTTTAAATACTATCCATTTTGAAAATGCATGACAAATAACTGGCATTGTACCTTTAAGATATACAGGTGTTTTTACTGGTATTTTCTATAATGTTGTATATATATATATATATATATATATATATATATATATATATATATATATATATATATATACTATCCCGCTTAATAAATTCAATTATTCTCCACTCTTTATTATAGCCACATGATTATAATTGCACCTAAAAATAAAAAGTAAAAATACTGTATGATGTTTTTTTCAGATTTAAAAGATTACAATTACAAAACAAACAAAAAAACCCTACAGTATCAGAAGGCATTTGGTATAACATAAAACAGCAGTGACATCCTTCATATATTAAACTGACAGAGCAATGGTGATTATTGCAAGAACAATGCCCTGCATATGTCAAAAATGTTGAACTAATTTATATCATATTTTCCGTTCTTATTTTCACAGAGGACATAAACTGCGGATGCAAATAAAAAAAAAAGAAAATAAAAAAGCCAAGTTCAGCTTTTCCCTGACTGAAGATGCAGATCCATCTGTACAGATACAAACGTGCATATGGCCATCATTTGTCCAACATCTTACATGATGTGAAGGCTTTTCACTTGGAATGCCAGCCTATGTGGCAGATGATGTATGTGTTTCTTCAGTGCTGTGATTACTAGCACAGAGCTGCAGTGCAATGCTCTTCACCTCATCAATTCCACAAGCTGCACTCCAAGGTGGGTGAAGAATTTGCAGCAAGATGGCTTCTGACATGCAGCACAACCAAGGCGTACTGCCGTGAATATTATACACTAGATGTTGTTTCAACCACGGAATGCAACCAGACCTGTATGAATTGGGGTGGGTGAAGAAAATTAGAGCCAGCGTCAGTAATTAAAAAGAATGATTATATTTTTCCAAGATGTGCAGAAAGGGCATTTGTGTTGATCTCTTTTATGTTTAGATATACCAATGACTAGAATTTAATCTTCAAACACCTTGAAAAGGAAACACAAGTTTGTATTAAACAATACGGCCACTTGAAGAGGAGCACTTGAGAGTATATATATATATATATATATATATATATATATATATATATATATATATATCTATATATCTATATATATATATATATATATATATATATATATATATATATATATATATATATATATATATATATATATATATTTTAAAAGATCCATAAGGGTCCACAACTACCCTGGAACTGCCTGAATTGTTTCTATATTGTGTGATGCGCAGGTGTTCCAAATCGAGCGTGTGTATGAACATATTTACATGATTTGGTATACTTTTCAGCCTTTATGAGCACATATTTTACAAATGTCATTTTATAACGAATGGATGCATTTTCACAATTAACTCGCTTAATATGGGATTTCACAGCTTTTTAAAAAAAATTGTGCAAACACAATTTTTTATTAAAATTTTTACCACTCACTTTAATTATTTTTGCAATGTCCGTTTAAGGCCACTTATACAGAAAAAGACTAGAAGGACTACTGCATAAAAACAACAGAAGTCTCCAGATTCAACCACGCAATACTGAAAATGTGCATGTTTCAATATAAAGATCATTTTACTATGCTTCGGGCCTAAGGTTAGTTTTTTTTTAGATTGGAACATTTTGCTGCCACAGTCCTCTACGGAGGTGGTTTGCTTTTGCTCTTTGCTTCCCTGAGGAAGGCAGAGCTGACATTACAGATTGCATCCTTTTCTTGCGACGAAAGCTCTGGCTTCCAGTAGTTTGTGAACCAGCTGACAATAAACTAGGAGCACTTAAGTAAACAACGTAAAGTAATATATAGCCTTCTCGGAACCTTCAGCCGCAAATCCCAATTCGGACAGATAATGAGCAGCACTTTTACTTTGTAAGGAATCATTAATCAGAGAAATGATCCTTGCTAGTTTTGAGATGTTTTACTTAATTCGGTACCACTGGCCTGCTGCCCTACTAGTGCCAAAATTATTACTTCTCACCCAGCAGGTGATAAATAACAACCTTAGCCATGATTAATACAGCACATTTCTCAGCCAGGCTAATGTTAAAAAAAAGAAAAAAAAATACAAAACAAGTGGGTGATAATTGTTGTGAGAGCCATGGGAGCTGTGCTCTGCTTGTAACAAGAAAAAAAAAATATCTGCAGGAAATGAAGCACGCACTGGCAACCCAGCTGATCCTAAGAGGCTTCATTAGGCACATCCCACTAGCACATGTCATTTGTACGTTCTATTACCCTTCTGCTGCAGCAAGCTTTAAATATCTTTAGATAAAGTGTCCTTTTTAAAAAATCTGCCATACAATTGGCAATACCACTAATATACGAAAAACTAAAAATAATCCTCCACATTAACTCTGATTAGACATGTTAAACAATTAAAATAATGATTTACTGTATTTGGTCTGTAATAATGGAATTTGTCTGTATCTGAAATATTTTTGTAGTGTACTGTTTAGCCAGTGCATCAACAACTACTGTACGACAACCTACAGTAGCATTACATCCTTGTCCTGAAGAGTGGGGCTGCAGGGCCTTTCAAAAACATGGGCAGGATTGTTTGGCTTGTTATTCCGGTGAGTTTACTCCTAGAAGCAATGCAATTATTTATCATAGTCTTCCTGAGACAGTGATGTTGCATATCTGTGAGGTGGTCAGATCATTGATTTTCCTTACAGTAACTTTATTTACATCAACTGTGTGACTTGTGACAAATATATATTGTGGCTTTGTTAAGCAGATTATACACACACACACACACACACACACACACATTTTATATATATATATATATATATATATATATATATATATATATAAAGAGAAACAAAGAATTATATTTTAAGGTCACTCACTGCATAATTGATCTAGCAATACTGTAGATGTAGGTCAACTGTTTCAGGGCACTGACACATTTAACATGTTATTTGCATACGGCAGGGGATATGTAATTTAATGACAGTAGATACTTTGCAATGCCACATTAAACACAACTTAGTAGCATTATGAATGTTTCTACAGTAAGCAATGTATGACAGTTCAGCAAGGGACAGGATCACAAATGTTCACGACAGGACAGTAACATTTTGCTTGTCACACCACAGCAACATGGTAAGCAGCCATGTCAGATTACATTTTCTTGGCTTAACATGACCATGTGATGCACTCTAATTCTTTCCTAACTACCACTGCACACTGTAATGTATTAAAAAAAAAAATTATTATTAAAAACATGTTATTGAGCGCAATTTTCGGAGATTGCTCTGACATCGTCTGCAGCTGTAGAGTTTATTTTTCTAACCTGAGATTCAATTATTATTTTTTTTAACATAAACAATGTAACAGCATCAGACCAGTCCATGTGGAGGTCATGTGTATCTGTTACTGAATATGACCTGGGTCACTGATGATCACGCTGACAGACACTAACCTTTGCTAAGTTTTAGGAACAGACTGGAATTTTAGCTAATTGCTTCACAGCTTTAGGACAAATACAGCTTTGCTCTAATTGGGTAGTGTCTTAAGTTTACAAAGTGCCAGGAGCAGTTTGCCTAAACAGATATGCATTGTACTGACGTTACTGCGGAGCCAATGTTGTGGCAAGATGACCTGGACAGCACTCATAGGTCAATTGGTGTCAGGCTGCTGGGGATCCAAATTGCTTTAAGGAGTAATCCTAAACAAACCCCAGTGTATCCTAAATAACCCAGTGAGATACAAAGATAAATCGAGGTACTGAGCAGCTCCATACACCTTCAAATAATTTACAGAAACAAGATATACAGACCAGACCAGCCTGCGGTAGAACAAGCTTTCTTCTCGGTGTGGTGACCCAGCACACATCTGATTTTTAGAAGAGAGACATCATTTGAATGCAAATGTGTAACCGCGGATAATCACCTTGTAAACACAAAGCTCCTCTTTGAGTGTACACTTGTTAAGGCCTGAGAAAAGAGCAGCTTTACCAGTTTGAGGCTATATCAGCTAACATGATAATCCTCTTATGTGTAATGCAAATTGTTTGCCCTTTGTTCTACTGTGGTGTAAGCTGAAGGGCTCTGTGTTGCCTACATGTGTGAAGGGCCCAGTGCAGAAGCTTTGTGTAAGATCAGAAGACAAGGAAGTGTACTTTTTATACATTAGGTTTTAATGCATTGCATGCAGATACAGTGGAGTCCAAAGGCTTTTCAAAAGTGTACGACGTGAAAGACACAGCAAATCAACAATTCCCAAATGGTAAATGATGTTTATGACCACAACCACGTGAGTAGAATTAGTTACATCATACACGATAGTCAGATTCAGATTTAATTAAATGTTTCCTTAAATGCATCACCTTTAAAGCTGCATTCTCTTCGTGCTTGCAACCAAATGGATCATTCTCTTTTTTTTGTTAAAAAAAAACATATCTGGTTATTTCATTTTTACGATAAATCTCGAAAATGTTTTCTACACAATGTCATAGACCGCCATGTGCCAGTGGTATGTACTGTTGTGTTGCAGGTATCATAGTCTAGTTATTTGTGTGCCTCATTATAAGGCAATGGAAGAGGATCTTGCAGCTGTGAAAGTTTACATCAAGGAAGAGCCTTTTGATAAGCGAGAGGTTGAACTTGTAATGCTGTCTTTGTCATGGTCTTCAAAGTAGTTCTGCTCTATCCTCCTGCAGAATGACAACAGGTTACTGTAGTTCTTCACTTTCTCTCCCAATTCGTCACTGTTGAGCTGAGTTGTAAGAATTGTGAACAGATGTCCAAAGACTAGAGCATCCAGTTCAGTAGGCCTGAAAACAAAGAACATTTTAGGGGACTCTTTTTCTTTTCTGGTTTAAAATACTTTTTTTCTCTAGTCTTGAAAAATCCTATCAGGTTCAGACCACAAGTCAAAACAATGTGCATTCTCAAGACAGCACCTCAGATGCCCAGTCAGCTGCTAGCATTTTTGTAACTAAATTAAATGAAACCTCCAAAGGTTTCACTGATGCATGCAATCTAAATTTTTATTACTGCAATTTATTATACATTCCCCAAGCTTGTGACAAACCCTGCTGCCATTAACAGAGTCATTATAATTTCCCAATGCACTAAAAATTAAAGAAAATATATGTGAACACAGTCCACTGACAAAAAAATGTAAGTAGGGTACAGTATTTTATCATTTTGCCTGGCTACCCTTCACCCATCAGGCAAAATAAAAAAGAAAAGGGAACTAGAAGTCTGTTCCCTTGGTCTCCCCTGCAGCTAGCATGCATAACAAAACCCCCCCTTTGAAGGACGGGTGCACTTCAAACAGGAAAATGCCCTTCTGGGCTTTTCATCTGCCAAGAAGCCTGACACCAATGAAAATGAAACCTACATGGTGGCAGTCTTTGGTTCCATTTCTTTTGTACGAAAGGCTAAACAAATGGAAATAAACATGACAGCAAAACCAAAG
Organism: Acipenser oxyrinchus oxyrinchus; assembly: GCA_030684275.1. Taxonomy (NCBI): domain Eukaryota; kingdom Metazoa; phylum Chordata; class Actinopteri; order Acipenseriformes; family Acipenseridae; genus Acipenser; species Acipenser oxyrinchus. The sequence continues at coordinate 13,726,552 of CM060257.1, read as the reverse complement.
GAAGACAGTGCATGCTTGAAACATGTCCCTGTCTTTACCTATGGACCCCTCCCTCATGAGTTGACCTTTTGCGAACTCCAACCAACTGAGGTGGTCACTCCATAGGCATCAACTATAAATTTGCTACAGGAGAAGCTGACAAATCGAATTTATGGTATATTTAAAATGCACTGGAAAAAAAAAAAAAGACAACGCACGTCCTGATAACATTGTTTCTGGACATGCCAAGTTGTGCAAATGAATAAACAACGTGTTACAAGACAAGTAAGTCCTCCATTATTACATTTGCTGGATATTCTTAACTTATGCATAGAAATAAACTTACTGTTTGTTGAAGAAATAAGGCTGTGTCCCCAGTCGCTGTGACAAAGCTTGGCAGCACTGACTTACATCTTCATAAACCTTATAAAGAATGATTGCAACAAACAACATGTTTTAAGTATCTCTTAGGAGGCAGACTCTACAGTAAAACCTTTCTTGGCTACAAATCTGTACCTGATTCAGGACTTCATATTTTAATTGTAATGTGCCAAGGGGAAATACTTGTTTTATAGACTATTACTATTGTTATTTTTGGGGCTGTATGTATACGACGACAAATTATTTTTGAATATTTCCAAGACAAGGACAAGGTACACTACTGGTCAAAAGTTTTAGAACACCTCCATTTTTCCAGTTTTTATTGAAATTTATGCAGTTTAATGTCTCAATGTACTCTGAAATTAAAGCATAGAACAAATAAACAATTGGAGATAAAAAAAAATCATGGAATCGTTTTGTTTAACAAAATTTAATCTAAATTTTTGACTCATCAAAGTAGCCACCTTTTGCAGATATAACAGCCGAACACACTCGTGGCATTCTTTCTACAATGGAAATCAAATATTGTTCGGAAAGTTCTTCCCAACACTGTTGCAGAAGATCCTACAAATGTGTTGCACTTGTAGGTTGCTTTGCTTTCACCCTTCTGTCCAGTTCATCCCAAACCAGCTCAATGGGGTTTAAGTCTGGAGACTGTGCTGGCCATTCCATGATTTGAAGCCTACCGTCTTGTTCTTTTCTTCTAAGGTAGTTCTGACATAGCCTGGAGGTATGTTTTGGGTCATTATCTTGCTGTAGGATGAACCCCTGACCAACTAGGCGTATATCAGAGGGTACTGCATGGCGCTGCAAAATGCTGTGGTAGCCGTTTTGGTTCAGGGTGCCACTCACTCTGTGCAAGTCGCCGACTCTGGATCCAGCAAAGAGCCCCAGACCATCACGCTTCCTCCTCCATGTTTGACAGTTGGTGTCACACACCGAGGAGCCATCCTTTCGCCTACTCGACGGTGCAAAAACCCTGCGTGATGAACCGAAGATTTCAAATTTTGATTCATCGGTCCATAAGACCTTCTTCCAGTCTTCAGTAGTCCACTGGCGGTGCTTCATGGCCCAGGCAAGCCTCTTTTTCTTATTTTGCCATCTTAGCAATGGCTTTCTTACAGCCTCTCGACCTGTCAAACCTGCAGCTCGCAGTCTTCTCTTCACAGTTGAAACTGAGACTTGCTTACTTCGACCAGTGTTAAGCTGTGCTTGAAGCTGTTGTCCTGTGAGCCGCCTATCACGCAAGCTGTTGACTCTCAGAAACTTGTCTTCTGATTTTGTTGTGGCTTTGGGTCTGCCAGACCTCTTCCTGTCAGAGTTTCCTCCAGTTTCCAAGTGCCTTTTGATGGTGTAGGAAACTGTACTCACTGACACCTTGGCTTTCTTTGCAATTTCTCTAAAGGAAAGACCTACACTTTTAAGGGTTATAATGGTCTGTCTGTCTTCCTTTGTCAATTGCCTTTTTCTCGCCATTATGATAGCAATATACTACTTCCTGCAGTACAATACTGTCCAAATAATGCTTAAGAGGGTGTAGTAACACAGTCTGTTCCAACACTGCTTTTATACAGACAGAGGGTTTGTAAGTAATCAGCAAAAGTTGGGACACCTGTAGGAATTGTTAGCATCAACTTTCAAGGCTTAATTTACTTCCATTGCTGCAGAACAGCTGTAAGTTGTTAACCCATTACTTATTCCCTGAAAAAGGCCTTTTTGTATAACTCTGAAATGTACATTATTTTTCAGTTTTTGGTAACCTAAACTTTTTTTTTAACCTCTGGCAGTTTACCGCTTACCTTTGTACCATTTCAGGTTATTCACTGGACTTGAACTGCTTAAATTTCAATAAAAACTGGAAAAATGGGGGTGTTCTAAAACTTTTGACCGGTAGTGTATGTCTGTAAATAACAGACGCCACATTAACCTGTATCCAATGCATCTCATAAAAAATGCCTATGGGCATGAAAACATGAAGGGACAATAGCTAATACTTACTGCGCTTAGGCAGGGAGCCAGGTTCAAGTAATAAGACAAGGTGGCATTAAGACAATTAATACATTTATGATTTAAAAAAAAAACAGCCAGCCACATATTAACCATTTCAAGCTGAAACATCTACAGCCCAACTAACCTGATCAAGAGTCTTCCCTGCCCATCCAATCGCTTTCATCTTACGTCGAACTTCCCACTGCTTCTGATAGGCCAACACATGATTCAGAGGCCATGTGTAAGGAGAGCTAAATCTAGGCCTGGTGATCTTCCAAAATAAAAAAGAGAACAACTTGAGTCCCTATTTAAGATCAAACAAATCATCAAGCATTTACAGTGTACCAAACAAATCATTTCAAAGATATGTAGCAGAAACACATTCCAAGGAAAACAAATTTGAATGACTGTATTGTATTCTTCGTTGCTTATAATAAGCCTGTCAAGAGAACTCAATTTAAAATGTATCTTCATTGAACAGCATACACATCTACAAGATATAAAAAAGTCACTACTGAAAGAAAAGACAAGAAAAGGACCACATATCTTACTGAAAATGTATGTGATATATGTGCAGGCACAGTAAGTGAACACTGCATTACTAATGCTGTAAAACACAATATATCATTTATGAAGTGGGAGTTGCGATTGTGAAGAAAGCTCCCTTTCATTAAATTTTAATTAAGATAAATGCTCTAAAAGTGCTCACCTCCTTTGCTGTATTTTCATCACACCACTGTATGTACAGCTGCAAAACAAACCAGGAAAATCACAACATAAAAAAAAAAACCCAGAAACGAATGGACAATACAGAGCAGTATAAAAAAGTACTCCTACCGCATATCTACGCTTGATTTAGAGGGAATGCTTGGAATATTAAAAGGTCGTTACAAATATTTAATTAATGATGTAGTGGGGGGTGTAGTGATTAATTAGTGTACAACTACAGAAAAGGACATTTATTGTTAAAACTGTATAAGGTGAAATAAGAAATGCTAGGTGAAACTAATTAACAGTTGGGGGGGGGGGAATGTCAGGGTGACCCTTTTCATTTTAAAACAAGTCAACAGCACTGATTGCTCATTTAAATTCCTGATGAAAATGATCAGTAAAGATAATTGTCTGTAATCAACAGATAGACTGATGTATCAATAGCTCTAAATTATTAATGTCCTATTACTACTGATATTCATACCCATGGTGTTGTCCTACAAAAAGGCAGCCTTTAGACACTTTACTAATGTTTGCTGTATCTGAATACACCAACACTATTTATTGCAGTCCAAGGTGGGGGGACATACACGAGGTGAATGGCAATGTCATAATAACTTCTACTACAAATCAGGCTGGTATAAGATACAAGTTTGTTATAATTGATTGTGACATCATAGCAGCAACTGTATCACCACATCATGGGTGTTTTCATAAATTGAAATTGATCATATTGGTTTTGTCAGTTCGTCAAACTGACTGTTCATAAAGTCCTGTTTAAAACGGACACTCCAAAAAAGTGATGTTTATCTTTTACGGATAACATTTAATCAGTATTATCTATATTATATATTACCGTAGATATATAAAAAAAAATGTATGGGGCACTACAGCTTTAAAACTAACAAACCTGGTAGTGTCTAAGACATGATCTAGACCATTTAAAGTAGGTAACAATATTACAGGTTGTTTCTCTTGTCTGAGGATCACTCATGAGGAACAGAAAATTCACTGTACAAAAGAGAACCCCAAGGTGGGGCCTTAAAAACACATTCAACCTCTTTAGTCTGTTAGTATAAGAGCAGGCAATGTCAATTGCTGGGAATAAAAAGAAAGAAAAATGTGTCATAAGTTTTCATTCATCCTGCTGCTGAAAGCAATAGCCACATACATTTGTAGAAGTTACTTTACCTCAGCTGTCAGCAGCATATTATTCACAAGTTCCATGTAGGCTTTCATCTCAGCCTTCTGGACTTCACCCAGTCCATCACTAAGTGAATGGCCCTAAAGGGACACAGAGTGGGAATGCACTAAATAATACAAATCAGTTCAGCTGTGGGATGGCTCCAGCTCAGAACAGATGCATGGCTCTTCAAGCAAACAGACCAAACCCATTATGAAGTGTTGTAAACAATGCGTTCATTGATGCAAATATATATATATATACATATTATTATTATTATTTATTTCTTAGCAGACGCCCTTATCCAGGACGACTTATAATTGTTACAAGATATCACATTATTTCACATTATACAGATATCACATTATTTATTTTTTTACATACAATTGTAAAATAAATAAATAAATAAATAAATAAATAAATAAATAAATATATATATATTATATATATATATATATATATATGAAATATATATACAAAAACAATTAGAACATTGGAATAATAAATGACTGAGTAGAATCTCATTCTAATACAGCCAATTTACAGCATACGCAGCTCCTCAGTTTAATTTCATTTCAATTTCCAGCACGGTCCTAGCTTTTTAATACAATCATTTCTCTTATGTAACAATTTTGTCTTAAGCTACCACAAAGCGTAACTGTTTCAATCTTTAAGTGTAAATAGAAAACATATAATTAAGTGTTCCGGGTCATGTTCAATGGAATTTTGTTCTCGGTTTGTAAATATCTATACATAGGACACCATTTTGCTTTATTTGACAAATTTCAAAACTTGGCAGTGGTTGTAAACATTCATAATTTTTATAAATTGTCAAATCAATATGTGTGCCAGAATGTGGCTGAGAATGATTGATGAAGTGGCTTTGCAGTTACTGTGACCAAACGCATTTATATAGATGTAGTTTTTCTTACCTTCGCCTTGATGAACTGGACTATAGGACCGAGTTCCGATACGACTTGATTACCGACGTGTATAAAAGGGACTTTACCTGGGGGGGCAAAAAAAGAAAAAAAAAATGGCATTACCCGCTTACAAAGCTCTGCAGTCAGAAATGGAACAAAGTGTAAGAGCCCCATTGTATTCTCTATGCCTCAAAGCAGAAAGAAATGAAATTGTGTCCAATGACTTTTCACATTACAGCCACAGCGTCAGTTACAATACTGCCCCGGGCCTTCACATTAAAAGAAACTTGTCCACCCACAGACATTTTAAGCCCAATACATTTCAGAGAATGCACCATAGTAAAATTGTAATTTATTAAACTTTTTTTTTTTTTTTTTTTTTTTTAATAAATATAAAACTATCACCAATTTCATCTAGATCCGCAAATCAATAAACTTCACAATATAGCTTTATAGCGTTAATATTCTGTCAGAAATGTCTGTTGGTTAAAGCATAGATAGAAATGAATACATCCCTGATTGATGAAAAACACACAGATGCATGAAAAATCTTAACTTTCTTTTAAGTCATCCAGTAAGTATAATTTTACTTGCTCAGTCAGGCCACATTGGTGATCCGCAGTTTCAGATTGCCCAGGTCAATCAGTTAACTAGATCGCTAAGGCCGCAAATCTGTTTTCTGCTGAGCTGAAATTAATAATCATCTTTCAAGAGCTATGAAAGATGGCCTATTATGTGTGAGGACTGGAAAAAGTCTGTTGGCATCCAACAGTGTGCTCATATTTCCTATAAGGAAATTAAATCTGGTTTTAATAGGATTTTACATAAATGCAAAACAAGGAAACCCCTCACACGCGTCAAGAAAATATATGCTGCGTGAAGAGGGTACCCTTAAAACAGGAAACTACCTTGTAAGTTATCATGTCAGAATTAAGAAGAAAAAAAATGAAAGCTATCCATTTCAAACAGAGAGTACATACCAGTAGGTTAGATTTCAATTGATAGATATATAGATAGATAGATTAAAAAAATTCAAAAAAACCTGTTGAGAACAGGCTTAAATACAAATAGTATTTTTCTTTTTTTCTCGATGCATGGAACCTGCTGTTTGGCCTAGTTCACTAAGAGTTCACCCTAACAGCAGGTTCTGTCATGGTCCCTTTCAATAGATTCATTCTCACAAACTCACAGGCAGCCTTCGGGTAATGGATGAGGTGCAATGCTCCAACAAAGACCTCATCTGCATCCATACGATAAAATGTATGACAAAAGAGATGCAGGTTTCTTTAACACAGAGGTCTCTGAGGGTTTTCCACTTGTGTTCCCTATATACAAGAACACTGCGTTTATTTTGCTTATGTACACATTTATTTTTCAAACTGTTATCTGTTACTTTATTTTTTTTTCTGATGTAGACAAAAGGTTTAAATTAATACAAAATAATTTATTTCAGGATGTTTCAGACAAAAGCCCTTTAGCTGTGTAGAAAGACTTTTCATATATATAGTTTGCATTATTATTATTATTTGTATTCACTTTGTAGAAAGGTTTCTGATTCCATTCCCAAACTGTGTCTTTATTCGAAGATTTTTGGACTTGGGTCTGGGGTTATTACATTGTTAAGCTATTTCCATACACAGCAGAGTTCAATTAAAACATACCTGTACAAACCTTTTGCAGTTGCATGTCTTTGATTATCCAAAAACACATTAAATGTAATTTAAAAACACCTTTCATTGCTCTAGTACAAACTGCAATACCTACGTGGTAGAGTGCTGTGAAGAGACTGCACCAGTTATCTTCAGTTCACTGCCTCAGCTGACCTTGCTAGAATATTATAAATCAGGCATGCCGTGCCAGCATATGAACAAGACCATTGCTGGAGGCCAACAAACATAATCTGCATATTAATCAGATTTACTAATTTACTACAAATGTGTTTGCAATAAAAAAATAAATACCAGTACTAAATATTCCACACATCCTGGTTTATATTGCATTCTTTATAACCCTAGAAAACAGCCAAGTGTTCAGGAGAGTCGGACCATTAGAATCACTGCATCTAATGGTGTCGCTTAATAGCTGGAAGCTGAAATATTGTTGCCATGGCACTGTAACGCCAGTGCTCCAGTGCACAGAGGGAACAGCAGACTTACCAGATGGAGACATGTACTCTGCATTGGCCCTACAAGCCACCTGGACTGGCAGATTGCACATTCGCAAATACGCCTGGCAAGAGAAAATACAAAAAAAATACATAAAAAATTACCTGACAGCAAATTCAAAACAGTGCAATGAAGCAGACAGTGTACTGCGGCGACACATGTCTATATAGCTAAACATCTCGTGTTCATATATTTGAAATGTTGAAAACGAAAAGATACATAAAATGCAACTTCCAAAAATGTGGAAGTGGCTGCAAATAAAATAAAAACAAAACAAAAAGATCAGAAATCCTCAAGTTTGGTTTTCTTCAATTTATCATTATTTTGTTTGGCAAGCAGAATGTCATTGGTTCCCTGAAGAATTATAGGACTGTACTGCAGAAGACAAACAATTTACTGGCACTTTGCCTCACTGAACAGCGCTGCCAGCCTGCCACCAGCTATTAATTTTAAGCCATACATGTTTAAGCCAGTCAGCCTGAAAAAACTTATTTGTTGGGGCACCAGCCCATTACATGTAGAAAAAGCTGCCCATAAAGGTTTTCATTTGAAATAGCCATGTCTCTAGTATTGATGGAAGAAGGACATACAGTACATATTTGAAATGGTAGGACATGTTAATTTTCTGAAAAACTATAGATCATTTAATTATGAACCCTTATTAAAACACAAAGACTATTTCAGATTGTCGAGTTCAACTAAAACAGAATAATTACCCTTTAAAACAAACCAAACCTACATGCCTTAGTCTCTGGCTGCCTTTTATTCCCCTCCTGACAGGAAACTGAAGTTTAATTTTGGCCAGCCTTACTACATGAATTCCCTTTACAGCAGAACCCTAAATTAACTTTAAGGCTCTGTAGGTAGCCTGAGGTAAAGTGTAAAACTGCAGTAGTGTGCAACTCAATGCACCTTCAAGAGACACAGCCTAAATTATTCTGGAGCAGGAGCTGTGTTCGAGCCAGCTGACAGCTCTGGCCCTCAGTGGACACAGTGAGCACAGGGTCCTGTTCCAAACAACTGCCACAGTATTCTCAAGATATTTATATTATTCAAAGATAAATGTATTGTCAATTCTGTGTCTCAAAACGCTAGATATGTGTGTTGCTTCACTTCTGCAGCAGCCAAAGGTCACTTCACCTCCCTCCCTCCAGAAAGGAATCTGAACAAACTAAAGCACATGCATTATAAATGCCATTATTATAAAATCTATTTTTCTTTATTTTGTCACTTGAAGGAATTTTATTTATTTTGAAATCATGTATATTCCTTTATTTTATTTTTTATGGAATACCAGTTTCTTTAAAGATCAAAAACTAAACTGCATATTGTGGAAACTGATTCATTTCATACACTACTGTGTAGATCGATATTTGTTTTGTACCCATTGTCTATGTTTTTAAGGTTGCTTAATTTGTTGTTAAGCAGAATACTAAATGTGTAACCAATATCCCACAAGCCAAGAGATCCTTGTCATTAGTCTTAAAATAGGATAGCATCATTTAAATATTTGGTCACGTAATACCTTTTTACTATTTTAATTAAATATATATATATACTATATATATATATATATATATATATACAGTACAGTATATATATATATATATATATATATATATATATATATATATATATATATATATATATATATATATATATATATATATATATATATATATATATATATATATATATATATATATATACAGTACTGTGCAAAAGTTTTAGGCAGGTGTGAAGAAATGCTGTAAAGTAAGAATGCTTTCAAAATAGACATGTTAATAGATTATATTTATCAATTAACTAAATGCAAAGTGAGTGAACAGAAGAAAAATCTAAATCAAATCCATATTTGGTGTGACCACCCTTTGCCTTCAAAACAGCATCAAGCATCAATTCTTCTAGGTACACTTGCACACAGTTTTTGAAGGAACTCGGCAGGTAGGTTGGCCCAAACATCTTGGAGAACTAACCACAGTTCTTCTGAGGATTTAGGCAGCCTCAGTTGCTTCTCTCTCTTCATGTAATCCCAGACAGACTCGATGATGTTGAGATCAGGGCTCTGTGGGGGCCATACCATCACTTCCAGGACTCCTTGTTCTTCTTTACGCTGAAGATAGTTCTTAATGACTTTCGCTGTATGTTTGGGGTCGTTGTCATGCTGCAGAATAAATTTGGGGCCAATCAGATGCCTCCCTGATGGTATTGCATGATGGATAAGTATCTGCCTGTACTTCTCAGCATTGAGGAGACCATTAATTCTGACCAAATCCCCAACTCCATTTGCAGAAATGCAGCACCAAACTTGCAAGGAACCTCCACCATGCTTCACTGTTGCCTGCAGACACTCATTCGTGTATCGCTCTCCAGCCCTTCGCGAACAAACTGCCTTCTGCTACAGCCAAATATTTCAAATTTTGACTCATCAGTCCAGAGCACCTGCTGCCATTTTTCTGCACCCCAGTTCCTGTGTTTTCGTGCATAGTTGAGTCGCTGGCCTTGTTTCCACGCCGGAGGTATGGCTTTTGGCCGCAAGTCTTCCATGAAGGCCACTTCTGACCAGACTTCTCCGGACAGTAGATGGGTGTACCAGGGTCCCACTGTTTTCTGCCAGTTCTGAGCTGATTGCACTGCTGGACATCTTCCAATTGCTTGAAGGGAAGTAAGCATGATGTGTCTTTCATCTGCTGCAGTAAGTTTCCTTGGCCGACCACCGCGTCTCACGGTCCTCAACGTTGCCCGTTTCTTTGTGCTTCTTCAAAAGAGCTTGGACAGCACATCTGGAAACCCCTGTCTGCCTTGAAATTTCTGCCTGGGAGAGACCTTGCTGATGCAGTATAACTACCTTGTGTCTTGTTGCTGTGCTCAGTCTTGCCATGGTGTATGACTTTTGACAGTAAACTGTCTTCAGCAACCTCACCTTGTTAGATGAGTTTGGCTGTTCCTCACCCAGTTCTATTCCTCCTACACAGCTGTTTCTGTTTCAGTTAATGATTGTGTTTCAACCTACATATTGAATTGATGATCATTAGCACCTGTTTGGTATAATTGTTTAATCATACACCTGACTATATGCCTACAAAATCCCTGACTTTGTGCAAGTGTACCTAGAAGAATTGATGCTGTTTTGAAGGCAAAGGGTTGTCACACCAAATATGGATTTGATTTAGATTTTTCTTCTGTTCACTCACTTTGCATTTAGTTAATTGATAAATATAATCTATTAACATGTCTATTTTTGAAAGCATTCTTACTTTACAGCATTTTTTCACACCTGCCTAAAACTTTTGCACAGTACTGTATATATACAGTATATATATATACACAGTACTGTGCAAAAGTTTTAGGCAGGTGTGAAAAAATGCTGTAAAGTAAGAATGCTTTCAAAAATAGACATGTAAATAGTTTATATTTATCAATTAACAAAATGCAAAGTGAGTGAACAGAAGAAAAATCTACATCAAATCAATATTTGGTGTGACCACCCTTTGCCTTCAAAACAGCATCAATTTTTCTAGGTACACTTGCACACAGTTTTTGAAGGAACTCGGCAGGTAGGTTGGCCCAAACGTCTTGGAGAACTAACCACAGTTCTTCTGTGGATTTAGGCAGCCTCAGTTGCTTCTCTCTCCATGTAATCCCAGACAGACTCGATGATGTTGAGATCAGGGCTCTGTGGGGCCATACCATCACTTCAGGACTCCTTGTTCTTCTTTACGCTGAAGATAGTTCTTAATGACTTTCGCTGTATGTTTGGGGTCGTTGTCATGCTGCAGAATAAATTTGGGGTCAATCAGATGCCTCCCTGATGGTATTGCATGATGGATAAGTATCTGCCTGTACTTCTCAGCATTGAGGAGACCATTAATTCTGACCAAATCCCCAACTCCATTTGCAGAAATGCAGCCCCAAACTTGCAAGGAACCTCCACCATGCTTCACTGTTGCCTGCAGACACTCATTCGTGTACCGCTCTCCAGCCCTTCGGCGATCAAATTTTGACTCATCAGTCCAGAGCACCTGCTGCCATTTTTCTGCACCCCAGTTCCTGTGTTTTCGTGCACAGTTGAGTCGCTTGGCCTTGTTTCCACGTCGGAGGTATGGCTTTTTGGCCGCAAGTCTTCCATGAAGGCCACTTCTGACCAGACTTCTCCGGACAGTAGATGGGTGTACCAGGGTCCCACTGCTTTCTGCCAATTCTGAGCTGATGGCACTGCTGGACATCTTCCGATTGCGAAGGGAAGTAAGCATGATGTGTCTTTTATCTGCTGCAGTAAGTTTCCTTGGCAGACCACTGCGTCTACGGTCCTCAACGTTGCCCGTTTCTTTGTGCTTCTTCAAAAGAGCTTGGACAGCACATCTGGAAACCCCTGTCTGCCTTGAAATTTCTGCCTGGGAGAGACCTTGCTGATGCAGTATAACTACCTTGTGTCTTGTTGCTGTGCTCAGTCTTGCCATGGTGTATGACTTTTGACAGTAAACTGTCTTCAGCAACCTCACCTTGTTAGCTGAGTTTGGCTGTTCCTCACCCAGTTTTATTCCTCCTACACAGCTGTTTCTGTTTCAGTTAATGATTGTGTTTCAACCTACATATTGAATTGATGATCATTAGCACCTGTTTGGTATAATTGTTTAATCATACACCTGACTATGTGCCTACAAAATCCCTGACTTTGTGCAAGTGTACCTAGAAGAATTGATGCTGTTTTGAAGGCAAAGGGTGGTCACACCAAATATGGATTTGATTTAGATTTTCTTCTGTTCACTCACTTTGCATTTAGTTAATTGATAAATCTAATCTATTAACATGTCTATTTTTGAAAGCATTCTTACTTTACAGCATTTTTCACACCTGCCTAAAACTTTTGCACAGTACTGTATATATATATATATATATATATATATATATATATATATATATATATATATATATATATATTCTCATTTGAGACTCATATTAGATAAGTTAATAAAGTATCTGTTTACCATTTGAGAAATATAGCCAAACTTAGACCAATTATTTCTGTATCTGATGCTGAGAGACTAATGCATGCCTTTGTTTCATCTAGAATTATTATTTCATATTAGGATTATTGTAATGCACTTTTTTTCTGGTGTCCCAAAAGGCGTAGTATCCGCTTGCAGCTTGTTCAGAATGCTGCCGCTAGAATTCTGACTAAAGCCAGAAAAAGTGAACATATTACCCCTGTTTTGGCCTCTTTACACTGGCTCCCTGTGCAGTACAGAATTGATTTTGCTGTTAACTTGATTAGCACCTAGTTATTTGCAGGAGTTACTGACCCCATATCTTCCAAACCACACTCTGAGATCACAGGATGCAGGACTGCTGGTTATTTCTACGGTCAACAAAAAGCAACACGGGAGGAAGGGCTTTTTCTTGTAGAGCTCCTAAATTAAGGAATGCTCTGCCTTCGTTTGTCAGAGAAGCTGGGACCATTATAGTTTTCAAGTCAAGACTATAAACACACTTTTATTAAACAGCTTTCTTATCTTAGTGTGTTTTAATGTAACTTTAAAATTGCTGCTTTTGCATTATGTGAATACTGTTATTTAAATGGTTTGATTATGGCAGTTGCATGTGTGACAGGCTATACAAATGTACTATAGCGCTATATAAAGCGCTATATAAATGCAATAAATAAAACATTAGGGACAGAGGCTATTCTACAGTATTAAGGATGCAGTACATTACAGATTTTTTTTCTCTCGAGATTAATGTTTTATAAAGTCATGCATGATCACAAAGATGCACATTTTATAAAGTAATACATTAGCAATATTTGTTACAAAATTAAAACTTACATCACGTAACCTGCACAAAAGCTAATCCTTTGAATATTGGTCTTCCACACTGGTGCTTGGTATTTGTTACATTTTATGTCCACACTTAAATAAATAAATGTCTGTTTTTTGCTTTTAAATTGTATGTTAGAATTTAATATAGGTATAGAATGTGTCAGGAATAAATTGTGAAAAAGAAAAACAATTTGTCTAAACTGTATATAATTTAATATCTCACACCTTTTGTTTCCCTTGCAATTCCTCAGTATATATTAAAAACCTTTCCATGTTATTTCTTGGTTAAGTGGGACGGTACAGCAATGTCAATAAAATACACTTAAAACAAAAAGCTAAAAAAGAAGCAAAATATGAAGGATTGCAGGGGAAGATTTAAAGATCCATAAAGCCTGCCCACTGATTAAGACACTCAGTGCTCACTTCTGGGACCCAGGTTACATATAAAGCCCCGATTGGGGCATGCCAATGATTTCTGGTGGTTTCAGCGTCGACCCTAATGGACATCACCACCGTAACCATCACTAATGCACATGTATTCAGCAACCTCAGCTAAAAAAGGCATGCCCAACCACCACCACCTCCCAAAATTACAATTAATAAACAGCAGGAACTGTGTGTTTCCTGTATTGGTAGACAGTGAAGAAAGATTTCTTTATTGATACTGCATGCATACTTGGCCTTATAACATCCATTCCCAGCTCCAGCACTCCAGTTCTCTTCTACAATAATGAGCACTGGGCAACCCAGAAAGCATATATATGTGTGTGTTTTCTATTTCAGACAGATTCACGAATATTCATGATAATTTAAACATTAACATATACAGTATAGAACGGTTTGCTTCCACAGTATAATAATAATAATAATAACTATAAACATCTTAATTTTGGAGACAAAAAGTAACAGAAATACTAAATTAAATGACTGTGTTTTAACCACTATCTTTTCTAGATTACATTTTTAAAACAATTATCTGCATGACATGCATCTACAAAAGATTCAACTTAATGTTATTCCTCATCAGGCCCTATAGACTGAATTCTGTTCATTCCATCTATTGCGTGATAGTAATACACACAGCTTAGAGGCATGTAATACACACAGCTTAGAGGCATGTAATACACACAGCTTAGAGGCATGTAATACACACAGCTTAGAGGCATGTACCAATACTGAGATTCTTTAGAAACTATACACTGTCAGATGTAAAATATCAAGTTTTCTTTCTGCAGTTACAAGCCATGTCGTTTCGCTATATTAGACTGCACACAGAACAACATTCTCATTGCTATTCTGAATATGTCCGGGTTTATGATAAGTAGTATAATTACCCATTTTTTAACTTTTCTGGTACATGGAAGGACTGGCAACTTTTAAAACTGAAAACCATGAATAAAACTGTCTCTGTAATAATCCATTTTTCATATTTAATGGTTACAGACTATGCTACTGAAATAATGTGTCTGAGGTTACAAATGAAAACCACACAGGGTCATTCTTTATCTGGGAGACAGATTAAATTCCAAACCCTGTTACTGTAATAGGCACACTTGTAGTTTAACATAAATTAGAACTCTAATTATATTAGCTACTATTTTAAACAAAATAACAGATTCCTTAGAACCCGTAGATGTAATTTATAGCTAAGCCAGGTTCATTTTCCAGAACAATCAATTTCACACTGCAGCAGAAGGCTAATTTAATGATGTAACAATTTTTCTCTGGAATGCTGCAAGGCTGGATTCACAGTTATCACTGAAAGGGTCTCAAAGATAAATGAAGACACAATTTATTCAGTCATAATTCTATATTGAAAATGCTATAAAAAGGTGTCCATATGGGCATCAGTAAAATGGAAAGGGACTATAATATATTTTGGCCTAAAATATTATGGATGAGAAAGAGGTTATTTATTACTCATATTTCTTAATCACTAGGTTGTCTTTTAGACAGGGAGAAAATTACGAGCTTAAAAAAAAAAACAAACACATTTAGGAGTCCAACAAAAAATCCATGCATATGTACTGTAGCCTATAAATTTCAGTGATCTAAAAGTTTTGGGCAGTTCTGTATCTATTTTCTTCTTGTGAGAACACTGGGATTTAAAACACAGGCCTCCAGTAAGGGCTCAACAATAGTACTTTACCCACTGGCTGGTTCAAAGGCAAATCTGTCCCTTGACCAATTTTTGATATTCAGTACATTAGAGTAGGCCAATTTCTCCATTTGCTATTGCAATTCATTCCATTTTACCTGATGCTAACATTTTATTTGCTTGATAAATTTTAATGTCATAGATCACATGGTAGTAGTGGTGCCTGATTAGTAATACTGCTCTCCTGTCCTTCTTCAAACCATTTCATTATTTCTTAGGGGTATCTTAGCAGCTACTCTGCTACCTTTGGAACTATATGGTAAAAAGCAGTACATTGAGTGCTCTTCTTGCTCTAGACCAGTCGTGGCCAATACAATAAACACTGCAATCCATTTTGGAGGATCTCAACTGGCTCCGTGATGCACCAGTAAGTTATGACCAACAATTATTAGCAGGACTTAATATGACAGTGTCCAATACGTAAGATAGCAATAATAAAATAAAACAACCACAACAACAAAAACGTAACAAACGCGCAATCAAAGCATTTTTAATATTAAGCATAAGTAGTTATAAAACAACTTACCAGCATTTTTCATACAAGTCTTCAACCCTGGTGTAGGCAGGGCTCTACGCTAACATTTTTTTAGGCACATGCGCACCTAAGTTAAAAATGTGAATAACAAAAAAATACAATTTTCCTCAAATTAATGGTTGAATATCTACAAATCTTTTTTTCCTTCCTTTCTTACATAAAACTTGTGCATTTCAATACTTTTGCATCAACAAAATTATAATGGGCAACTTTATTTCCCAACTTAAATGATTTTTAACTGCCTGGTAGCATCTTTCTCAGAATGTGCTACTTGCCTGTGTATAGTAGCGGGATGGTCTGGCTGACATTTCTGGATATATGCCTCTCCACACATTGAGCACTGTTTTGAAGCACTGTGTTTTAATATAGTTTTACGTTTGAAATTGTGGCTCCCTGTTAAAAATGCAGTTTTGCCTGCCACCAGTTCCCCTGCATCCTGACAAAACTTGCAAAACATGGATTTTTTTTTTTAACATTGCCAAACTTAAGCCTGGGAAAACCTTTTAGCCACTGTGGGTTGAACTTGTGTGTTTTTTTGCTACTTACAACTGTGAACATGCTGTAACTAACAGATCCCTTCTCGAAGTTCCCTGTTCGCTTTCATCTTCTGACATATCTTCATTGCTCATTTCTTGTAAAGACACCGAGATATCTGAATTTTGTTCACTGCGGTTTTCATTTGAAACCTCTCCAATCACATGAAAATAATTTGTTATTTTCCTCATCTTGGTTTGACAAGTTTTCAAACTGTCTGGAAACAATTACCAATCACACTGATAAATCAGTGAAATTGGCAGGGTATGGGATTTGTAGTTTTTAATTTGTGATTAACAGTGGGCAGTAGACTACATTCCCTTAGTACACTGAGCAATGAGCGTTTAGATACGACAGTTTTTTTTTTTTTTTTTAATACTTTCAGCTGAAATAAAATCACGTTTATTTTTTATAGCCAATATTTAGGAATTTCTAGTCGCACACATGTGCTTAAATTAATTTATGTTCGCACAAGCATTTTTTTTTGTCTCATGCAGAAACTGTCTGGATATTTTCATCTGTGCTACTGGATGACACAGAAGGCTCTCCCCATCAGCCGTGACAAAAACTGTTGTATGCTTATACGTTAGTGCTTGTTCTGATATTTGTCCCGAGATCCACCAAAAATCCACATATAGGTGACCATGGCTCTAGACCTTTTAAACAGCTATTAATATCACAGTTGTATATATATATATATATATATATATATATATATATATATATATATATATATATATATATATATATATATATATATATATATATATATATATATATATATGACCAATTCTCTCATATTACTGAATTACAAATGGCACATTGAAATTTCGTACTGTTTGATATTTTATTTTAAAACACTGAAACTCAAAATCAATTATTGTAAGGTGACATTGGTTTTATGTTGGGAAATATTTTTAAGAAAAATTAAAAACTGAAATATCTTGCTTGGATAAGTATTCAATCCCCACACATTAATATTTGGTAGAGCCACCACATTAAGCCTTTTGGGGTAAGTATGTACCAGCTTTCCACACAGTGTCGGAGTGATTTTGGCCCATTCATCTTGGCAGATTTGCTCCAGGTTGTTCAGGTTGGTTGGACGACACTTGTGGACCGCAATTTTCAAATAGTGCCACAGATTCTCAATGGGATTGAGATCAGGACTTTGACTGGGCCACTGTGGGACATTCACCTTTTTGTTCTTGAGCCACTACAATGTTGCTTTGGCCTTGTGCTTGGGATCATTGTCCTGCTGAAAGGTGAATTTCCTCCCAAGCTTCAGTTTTTTAGCGGACTGAAGCAGGTTCTCTTGCAGTATTTCCCTGTATTTTGCTCCATCCATTCTTCCTTCAATTTTAACAAGATACCCAGTCCCTGCTGATGAGAAGCATCCCCACAGCATGATGCTGCGACCACCATACTTCACTGTAGGGATGGTGTGTCTTGAGGCATGGGCAGTGTTAGGTTTGCGCCACACATAGTGATTTAAGTTTTGGCCAAAAAAGCTCTATCTTGGTCTCATCTGACCACAAAACCTTTTCCCACATCGCAGCTGGGTCACTCTCATGCTTTCTGGCAAACTCCAGACGTGCTTTCAGATGGTACTTTTTGAGCAACGGCTTCTTTCTTGCCACCCTCCCATACAGGCCAGTGTTATGCAGAGCTCTTGATATGGTTGACTGGTGCACCATTACTCCACTCCCAGCCACTGAACTCTATAGCTCCTTCAAAGTGATTGTTGGCCTCTCTGTGGCTTCTCTCACAAGTTTCCTTCTTGTTTGAGTGCTGACTTTTGAGAGACTGCCTTTTCTTGGCAGTGCCTGGGTGGTGTGATGCAGCTTCCACTTCCTGATTATTGATCTAACTGTGCTCACTGGGATATCCAAACACTTGGATATTATTTTGTACCCTTTCCCTAATCTATGCATTTGTATTACTTTATCTCTAACTTCTGTAGAATGCTCTTTGGTCTTCATTTTCCTTCATATTCACAGCCTGACCAATGATCCTTCAACAGTGGGTTTTTTATCCAGAAAATGTGACAGCAACTTTAATGGTTCACAGGTGGAGGCCAATGGTAAGGTAATTGTGTCCTCGTTAGGGTAATTTCTTTCATCGGTGTAAACTCCACAGCACAGGGGTTGAATACTTATGCAAGCAAGATATTTCAGTTTTTTTATTTTTCTTAAAAATATTTCCCAACATAAAACCAATGTCACCTTACAATAATTGATTTTGAGTTTCAGTGTTTTAAAATAAAATATCAAACAGAACAAAATTTCAATGTACCATTTGTAATTCAGTAATATGAGAGAATTGGTCAGGGGTCTGAATACTTTTGCAAGGCACTGTATATATAGATAGATATACACACACACACACACATACTGAGTATCAAAAGAAACTTATCACTATTATAACACTTATTTTTGAAAAGTTGATTGGGCACTGGATATGGAGTAATTTCAGCTGTTGAATTGCAAGCTTGAATAAAAGCAATAAAGAAAATCACAGAAAAAAAAAAACAATATGCCACGTCTGTCAAGAAAGTAGCGCCTTCGTGCAATCGGCATGCTAGAGGCTGGACTAGGGCAGCGTACTGTGGCTCACCGTCTTGGGTGCTCACAGCCAGCAATTTCAAACCTGGTGAGACAGTATAACCTGACACACACTGTCAATGACAGGCCACGAACTGGGAGACCAAGAGTCACAACACCTGCCCAAGATCGACAGATCATTTTGCAGCATCTTCGTGATGTCAATTGTTAATCAGCACAATACAAAGTCACTGCACTGTTCTAAAACAGAGTTTGTCATTTTTCGATCACATCTACTGAATTTTATCCAAATATGAGTGATAAGTTTCTTTAGTATTATTATTATTTTTTTTTTTTTTTGCAGCAACAAGAACATATATTTTATTTTACCTGGACAGCAAGCGAGGAAGCATGATCTGAAAGCAATATCTGATCATCTGTAAAACAGAACAAAACCAAACATCTTTGAGACACTGCATTGTTACAGGTAATGCAACTATAACCACTATTAAGAAAATATGCAATCTATCCAATTCACAGTACAAAAATACCAACAAAAAAAAAAAGGTTCGGGTGGATTACACACTTTAATGTATGAAGAACAAAAGATAATCTGGATTAATTCAAATATTTTAAGTAACAGCACTGTGTAAAAAAAAAAAACTTCATTAAATGAATGTTGCAAACCTTGTCTCACTGTCACAAGAAAGAAAGATGACAAGTTTGCTGCAATAAAAATTCTATGGTTTGGGGACTGGGGGCTGGTAACTATTAGTCTTCATTACTTTGCAGTCTTCCGACAACTGTAGCATGCTGCTGAGCCCCAAATGGGCGCTATAATGTGATCTTATGATATATGAAGAGCTGCTAAAGGGAGCCTGAACAATCCTGGTTTTTTTTTTGTTTGTTTTTTCCCAGTTCCTTTTTTTCTTTGCCAAGAGCCGTGCTTACCACAAGGCTTCAAAATAGTGCTGCCTCAGCTGTTGGTGCAGTAAATCAACCGAGTCTGCAACTGCATCATTTAATACTGCCTACAGCGGCTAATAGAATGGTTCAATAGCAAAGCAAAGCAGCACCTAATCTAAGCTATGGAAAAAAAATGGCCAATATTGGCCTTCAAATAACAGCTTTTAATACAAAGACATGAAAGAACAACCTCTGCACTGCTTATCTGCATTAATCTTTCCAGTTAATCCATGTAACACTGTATAAAAATGTATTGTCTTTTGTTTCAGTGCAAACGCCTGCGCTGTTAACTGCAAAATGAATTACTCACCCTTCAGAGGCTGATACAGTGCTGCATTCTCAGGCCATGGCTCTGCAGCTGAATGAAACAAATGGAATGTGTAATTACTGTAACTAGGACCTGCATAGTGCACCAGTGTGGCACGAAAAAGAGACATTACATTTACAAGATCTTGAAACCACATGTGCCCAACCTACAGTATTAAAAAAATGGCATACTGTACGTTTTTTGCACCGTAAATATGCTATGATATACATACTGCACAGTAATATTGGACAATATACAGCATATGTTGTATTCTAAAACTTTATCAATGGACAATGAATAATATTTTCCCATTAATAAACAGGCATTTAACTTCTAAATATACATTTTAAATATATACAGTATTGCCCACATAACCCTAAAGTTGAAAGAAATATTAAATATAAAAATTGCAGAACTTAACAGTAAAACAGTAAAAAAAAAAAAAAAATACAGGGTGTCTATGGCTTTCTCCATATGTAACAGACTTTTTACCTCAATATGCAAATTATATTATGTCAGTGGTTAACGTCACAGTCACCAACCCTTTCAGCATGCCGTGTGTATACTGCATAACCCTGCAAATACGAAGTCACTACCTAAAATGGTCTTTGTGTAAGAAGCTTTGCCAGAGGGTAACCATGATCAAACTTTACCTAGAGAATCAAAGATTTTTGTGTTCCAGGTACAAGGCCAATATTGCAAGCATTAGGGAACCAGTAAGTCACATGATCAAAATACAAAGCCAAATTTGGTAACGTCAAAATGAAGGGTACAATTAGATTTAGCCACAGTTACAATAACACTGAAAATATGAAGTCAGAATCTCAAAATGGTTCATTAGATACTACCAGTTGAACAAGCCATAAGAGCATACGAAACGTTCCGAATGAGAGTAGGCCCGTGGCCCTAAATTCTGATCTGGTTTGTGGTTCCTTGTTGTTGATTGATTTTAATGTTTTAGCAGTAACAACATGGCTTAGCAATCCATTCCTTACACTGACCACTCTCTGTTTATACTCCATGTCCCAAGTCTGTTTACTTTCAATTTACAGCAGTATCCTTTGGTTCTGGACTCTGTGCTGTGCTTGAAATAGTGACTCTGATTAACTTTGTTTAACAATGTTGACTCCTTTGTGTTGTTCTCGCTGAAGAGCTTCAGTTCCCTCTATCTTCATAACTCATACCTTTTAACAGTAAGATTAGTCTAGATTCTCTTCTCTGGACTGTCTCCAAAGCTCACATTTACTTATTGCAAAACAGGGACCAAAATTGAAAAAAAAAGTTTTCTAAGTGCATTCTCACCACTGTATAATATAACCTAAATTCTAACTTCCTCCTTGATTTGTAACCTTTTTATAATTAAGTATTCTGTCTGTTTTCTAAATAGCTTCATCAAATGGTCTGGTTGCTGACAGCGACAAGACTACTATTACACCAAGAACTTTTTTCAGGTCCGTTCCAGTTCAGTCCCACCGATTCTGGTATTTGTATCTAACATTTTGAAACCTGCCTGCTACATTTATTAACATTAAATCTGCCAAGCATTTGCCCAGTTCTGTATTGACTAAATACATTACATTACTTGTGCTGAACAAAATGATTTAGGAGACAGCTTGTAGAGCCCTGTTTTTTGGAATGGGTTTTCTATGTAGTAGTCTAAACATTATAAATTAAATATTCAGAACATAAACACGAGGCTATTTAAAAAAAAAGTGTTACACTTAAAATGTAACTATTGACATTGTGGTATCTTCCTTGTTGATGCTGATTTCTTCCTTGTACCAGCTTCATCTCCCAAAACGTTAAGTATATATAAATTAAATACTAGCACACAAAATAAAACTAATACTTACCTGCATTAATGTTTTATTGTTTGTCGAATACTCTGTACTTTCCTTTTTTAGACTTATATACTGCTTCTGGATTGTTCTCCTGACTCTTGCAAACTGTAGACACACCTCTTTAAATAACAGTAAACTACAGTACTGCAAGTATTTTCTGAATCCGCGTAAAAAGATGTTGTACTAAATCTACATATTTCACAATATTGCTGTTAGTGTCAGAGACATAACAAATTATAATCTTGTTTTGTGCACAGAACTGACAAAAGAGGCGAACAAATATACATAAAATGAAAGACTATAATGTCATTACCTGCTATCTGGGAGACAAACGCCTCTGCAGCAAGAGACATGGCGACAGCTCCAAACAATACAACAAATTAAACAATTCAGTAGTTCTACCGAGTGAAATACTGTTCAAATGCAGTGCACAAGGTTAAGGGCACAGAAGGTTTCAGGATGTGAGTGTTGCAATTGACAGGCATAACAAGAGCGACGTGAGCAACTACTTCCTGGTGCAGCTGCAGACTGATGAACAATACTTCCGGGTTAGTTTTGCATTTATTTGTATTGACTTTTCTACAATGCTTTCTTCCTTTCATTCGGCTAAACAGGTTCGTACGGAAGCGTCCTAGTGCCAATTAATAATAATAATAATAATAATAATAATAATAATAATAATAATAATAATAATAATAATAATAAAGTGTCTTCTATGTAGGACTTTATATCTGTTTTTGGTCTTTTACACCTTTTTAAATTTCATTTAACATATTTTACAGTCTTTTACATCTTTGTTAATGTAATTTATGTGGAGTATATAAATGTACTTGTTATTTCTATAATAATTATTTACTGTCTGTATAAGTACAGTTGGTAGAAACAGAGCACTGTCGCTTTAAGAAGCATGACTTAAGCTTTTGAAGGACGCAACCGCGCAGGGCAGTCTCGCGTGGGGTGTGTGTAGTGGCTGCTGACTAGATTGACGTTTTAAGTTTAAGCACGCACCCGGTCTCACAAGGGAAGCGTTAACACAGTAACGTCTTGCCGAGGCTCTGGAAACGTTACCCAGTTAACATTTAGATGGATCTACCACCATGCTTTGCTTTTTAAACTATAACAGTTTTTTTTAAGTTCCCTTTCAATTCGAAGACGACCACCAACAACATTATGTATGGGATATGCCTGCCCATTGGGTAGGTATCACTGAGCTCTCTATACCAGAGCTGCAGATAGGCCCCTTCCTGGGAAAATGCACTCGGTCCCGCCCTCCAGAGGAATTAAAACTGTACACGCATAGCCCTTGGTACTTCAATATCTAGGTGTGCATGGTGCTCATTGCACATGGCACACGGTGCCCAGCGCTATAGCGCCAGAGTACAGACACGGCGTCGCACGGTACATGGTGCACATAGTGCCCGAGGTACTTGGTGCATACATTGCACATGGTGCACATGGTGCTCGGTACCCACTGCTACAGCACTAGCGCACGGGTGCACGGTGCCTCACGGTACTCGGTACGCACAGTGCACACAGTGCTATAGCGCTAGTGCAGGGACGCATGGTGCCTCACGGTACACGGTGCACGTAGTTCTCACGGTACTCGGTGTGCACGGTGCACATGGTGCTATATATTTATTATAGCTCATGGTGTACCCAGTGCAAGCAATGTTTGGTGCACGCTGTGTTCAGTCGGTGCAGAACACACCAATGATGTCGAGCAAGACCGGGTTCCACGCCTGTACGTCTTGCAGGGCCAACATCCCTCAGGAGGACAGGCACACCCTCTGTGCACTGTGCCTGGGCGTCCAGCATGCCACCTTGGCCATCGAGAGAGAGAGGTGGCCTGCCGTATCTGCGTGGCTTTTCTGCCCCAGGTGAAGGAGAACAGGTTGGAGAGGGCCACGAGGGCGAGTTCCGCATCCTCAGTCGCCGGACCGTCAGCGGCTCTTGGAGCCCCAGAGCCCCTCCTCCATGAACTGACCCAGGACCCCCTGCTGGACATCCCCGGCGCACAGGCCTCCCGTAGTCCCTCCCCATGGGTGAGAAGGATGAATCAGTCTGAACAAGCCAGGCACATTATGGACCTCAAGGCACAAATGGCCCACATCCTGGAGCTCCTGTCTCGACAGGCACCTGTGGCTCCAACTGCACCATTAGATTAACTATATTTGAATCTTGCACTGAAGGAAACAAAATGTTCATATATAACAATTATGCCTCTGAGTGACATATTCTTGCTTTATAAGGCCTATAAAATTAGGGGTGTTAAAAAAATGCCTTATGTGAACATTTTTATTTTTCAGTAAAGATACTTTATTTGAGTTAAATAAAAACAAACATATTTGCTTCATGTGAAAATTGATAGTATTCAATAAAACATTCAATTCTTGAGTTAAATTAAATGTGTTGTTATTTATTTAATTATTCTTCACAGAATGTTACATCTGACCCCACCCCCCATTCCAACTGACCATGGCCATGGGGTCAATTGTAATATCGAGACCTTACATTTCAAGTCCCCTTGCCATATGTATATCTGCTCTTAAAACAGGATAACTATGTGGATTGTTAGAGGAGAGATGTACTGTACATTTTGTTTTTTGTTTTTTTATCAAAGTCTGGTCAAACTAGGTTAAATCATCAGTGCATAATGAAGAGAAAGGTAAAAAATGTTACAACTGTCCCTGGTCTCCCCTCTGCAAATATTTATCATATGCAATACATTGGGTCTGTACATTTTTTTACTTCTGCAACTTTGCAGTGAACTTCTCATGTTGTCTTGTGATTGATTGTTTGTTTCCAGTTTAAGTTTGCAAAAAATAATCTATAATTAAATGTACCTCTGTTTGACAATAGTAAAACACCCATCAGATCGCAATTGACTGAACTTGTACCAAAATCTGACAGCGTACTACCTTCAACGTGATAACATATCACTTTCTGACATTACACAGATCACGTTTTTGTAATGCTGCACCACATTATGACGGTGTACCACTTTCTAACACTACACCGCTATGGGGCAGGATTAGACAGGTTGTACTGTGTATTTGGTTACTGTCTCTTTAAATAATAAAAATGCAATAGAAAGTATAAAAGCCAATGCATTTTATTTTCCCCTTGTATAGTCTAGTTGTGTCTGGTACTTTGGTATAATAATGACTACTTTATATTTATTTTATGATGTGTTATTGTTTTAAAATGTTAATCTTCAAGAGCAACTTAAAAAAGGACCTGCGTTACCTAACGCAGGTTCTACAGCACTTGAATAAATGTGTTGTTATACCACCTTAAAATGACAGACGCAAGTGACGCATAGAATTTAGATTTAATCTGCCCCATAGCCTACATCACCAGGAGTTATATAGCCAAAGGTTATTTTTGGAAAATGAAATTAAAGGCTACATCAGTAATGTGGCTTATATGTCCTTTTGGCAGGATTTCATCAGCCACTTATCCAAACTGGGATAACCACAGATATGATACACAATATAGGGAGAATTGATTTAAAATGCTCTTACAACTGTGACTTTTCTTGGGGGTCAAATCAACTTCTTTGGGGTTTTACATGATTTGTGAGTGTTTATGAAGTTATGGGTGAACCTCAGATTGTTGGAACAGTAACTTTGCTCTTCAGGCTTCTGGACAGATGTGGGTTTGACAAAGAGAAGGGGGGGAAGGTAAGCTACATGTTGTAAAACAAACAAAGCTAGCATGATTACATATCTTAATCAAAACTTCCCATTCGTGAAATTCCGACCTTTTAATGTGTGTAGGCGTATTACTTGTTAGACAACACAGGTAATCACCTGTTTGTTTATTATGTGCTCAAGACCATTTGGTGCATGGATGACTGACCTCACATTAACACATAGGCCAGCCTTTTTACATTGCAGCATGATTTCCAAAACAGGAATATCAAGAACTTGCAACAAGTCAATTTATTTGCCCCGGCAGATACATTTTCACCTCTTTGAAATGATGAGGTGCATTATTTTAAAGCATTTCAATGTAGCCCTAATAATATTAGTAACCTGCCCTGATACCTGTTGTCAACATAGCTACCATTATACTGTTGATTATGAAATACAGGTGATTTGGACCCTTAATTTAAAGACTGCTCGTTTTAAAATGTTTATTAATGAAATAAAGTTTGATATTGTTGCAACTTTACTGTTGAAGACTTATAAGCAGACTTCCACAAACAACACTAGTCCTAAATAACTCATAGGTTAAATCGTTTTGGAAAGGAATCCATAGTTTCAGATTCCAACAAACTCTAACTTATGTGTGACTTTTTTATGATATTCAGAGAAATTATAATACAAAAATATATATAATTAAATCTGAAATAGTCATTTTCAGTTATTTTTTTTTAAAAATTGTAACGGTTGATTAGGCAGTGGAATAAAATGTCTTCTTCGTTTTAATTTATAATCCTTTGGCACAGAGAGCGTTTTTATTAGTTATTATTAAAATGGTCTAGTTTCAAAAGATGAGATTATAAAAAAAAAATAATAATTTAAAGGACTTCATAGCCTCTTTCAACCGAAGTTCTTCCAACCAAAGAGTGCATACTTCCATTTTGAGGATATTAATTTTGTCACGTGTTGTAAAAATAATATTGTTTAAAAATGTAAAAAAAAAAAAAAAAAGTAAAAAAATTAACAATATTAAAGAAGTGTCTGTTGACTTGGAAGTTTTAAAAAAACGACACGATAAGAATGTGTTAGGCTAAAGGTGACCATTCTACATATGCGTTAAATAATATAATGTATATATTTATATTGGAATTTAGTGTATTTGTGGTAAAAGAATATCTGAAAAAAAATTATATGTTTTGTGTTAATATCCCAGTGCAATATTTTCAGTGCAGTCTTGCATGAAAACACTTGAAAGACCCTATGTAAAGCGAACTTCTAAAAAAAAGTAATGTCTTGTATATTCTAGCACTCTGAGTTTGCTAAAAGAAATAACATTTTGCACAACGTTTCCGATTGATGTTGCGTACATGGTAAGACTGTAGGTCTTCTCATTCAATCTGGCTTGCTTTTACAGTATGAACTTTTGGTGAACCTGCATCTTGGCGAGTGGGCGGAGAGGGGATGTGCACTATAGCTAACCCTTCCACAACCCTTCTTCAAGCGGAGCAAATATTCAAAGGTTCTTCCGCTCCACAAAAGTTAAACCTGGATATCAAACAAGTGCAACCACTGTGGCTTTCACAATACAGTGAGATTTCCGAACACTTTTTTGTAATTGTTCTTATGGTAATCCTAAACACAACTCAGATCATCAAAGACTTAACGAAGTATTACAGACAAGGATCAGAGGATGACAATGTAAAAGAAGACAATGGGAGGCTGACATCAAGGGCCAGTACAATGGGCATGCATGTTTCTCACATGCAATCGCGTGCGGGGGGGGTTCTGCTTAAGGCAAAATATCTTTACCTACATCACATCTGCAAATAAAACCGTTTCCAAATCAAGTGTGATATATGTACATTCTTGCAGATGCATTTTTAAAACGAATCTAACTAAAATGTGAATAACTATTCGGAGCAAACCAGGACCAAGGCGTGTCAAAGGCATGTAACATATACTTTGAACAATTCCGATATCAAAGAGACATGGGGAGCTTCCCAAGGACAGCTTTATAACCTACCGATCCTTTGAAATGCCGCCCGCAGCATGGCGTTCCTGTTTTGTTTTAGTACAACTCATTAACACAAAACTACTCAAGAATGTTGACTATTTGGCTTTTCAGTGGGAGATGTCGGGATACCCTGATTGGCACACAGTAATTGGGTCTATAAACGCCATTTGACACAACATGCTACTTGGTAGGTAAATAATTAAAATGATGAAGTGATTTTTGAAATATGTGTCAATATTCTCTTAATATAGTCCACGTGTATATATTATTGTTGTACTTTGTTGATAGAAAGTCCCACGCATGTGTGTGTGTTTGGAGGGGGTGGAATGGTGTGTGGGGTGGGGGTAGGGGATGTCCTCAACAATTTCCTAGTCTCTTTCTGGTATTGGGGGCAATATTGTTCAGTCATTCGAGTTTTGATTACCAATAACTAGTTTCTTTTTGGGTTGTCATGATTATTGGTGAGTCATGTGGTTTTCATGACTGATTCTAAAAATCAACATGATTTGACTGTTGATTGAAGGGCGTGGTTTGTTTAACACTGTGTACTTATAGCGCCTTACAAAAACAACAGAAAACAAATGCTGCCAATCTCATTTTATTAAAAAAAAATGCTTACATGCGTTGGTGTTAGATTTCACCTTTAACAAAGAGGACTGAAAAACAACACTTCCAACAGAAGAAACTGAGTGATTCATATTAGATTGGATGGATTTTGAATTACATATAAACAGAGCACATATAAATCTTAATTCAGTCTCTGAAAAATACGAACTTAAAACCAGGATTTAATGTGTCGATAAATAACAGGCACCTATGGTTACTTAGCAGCAAGTTAACCTTTTAACCTGAGACATACATAGTGCAAACTTCCCATGGCGTTTAACCTGGTGCTTCTGAGATTAGTTTTATATTTGGATAGTTTGAAGAGATGTATAGCAGCTTTCAATAGCCCTTTGGTTTGGTTGGTAGACAGTAAACTGTTTTTTTTTTTTTAAAGCAATTCGGCAATGCTAAGGCAGTACTTGTGTTTGACATGGAAACAATCATTTCAATTTAAGACAAAGTAAACATGCTGCCTGGGACAACTTTCATAATGAAAACAAAAAAAAACTATAAGTATAGAATATTTACAAATATACAGGAATAATTTAGCATCATAACGAAACATTAGTGCAATGATATATATATATATATATATATATATATATATATATATATATATATATATATATATATATATATATATATATATATATACTGTTTTTGTTCATTGACAAAAACAAAATAAAACAAACATTTGTTAAAAGATTATTGCAAACCTGTGTATCTGACAAATGGGAAGATCCCTGAATGGATGTATTGGTCACATTTTTCAAATTGTAATAAAATGCAGATTTTTTTAGCACTTACATAGGGAAAACGCTGCATTTCAAAAAAAAAAAAAAAAAAGTTGGTTTTCAGCATTGTAAATCATCACATTTTACAGCTTGACCACATGAACCCTCACTGAAAATAACCGGAAACATATATAAACACTTAAATATCATTGGCCTACATTCATGCATAACTTTTTGGAGAGCAAGAAGGAGATGAAATTGGTGAACTGTTTTCTGACGCAGAAGTGTCCGAGTTATTTGAGCTAAAGGGAGCCGAAACCGCAAGGCCATCTCTTTCCCTCTTTTTTTGTTTCATTCTCCGGTTCTGAAACCAGATCTTCACCTGGGTCTCGTTTAGCTGCAGCGTTGTTGCTATCTCCACTCTCCTGGATCTGGTTAGATATTTGTTAAAATGGAATTCCTTTTCCAGTTCTGTGAGTTGTTTGGTAGTAAAATTCGTCCGAGCTGTAGCGACAGTATTGGTCAATCCACATTCGGTCACTTTACCTGTAGTGAAAGAAAATAAACAGTGCTAAATACATGCAGTGATGTCGTTTTTATTATGCATGTAAAGCCCACTCGTATTATATATTTCATCAATTAACAAATGTATACATTTCAGCTGTTACACATACAATTCTCAGCTTTATAAAAGTACAGTCATACTTACTGTTTTTGGGGTTGTTTCTTTTGATTTTCATCCACTCAAATGTATTTGCTGCGACTGATGTCTCATCTCTTGGTGAATTTGGTTTTGGGTAACTTTCCTGAGAGGGTGAAAGACTTTGATAACTTCCCAAATAAATATCACGATCACGCTGTTCCTTATTGCATTGGTTGTAACAATCTTGCTCACCAAGGCTGTTGTAACCAGATTGTCCATGGTTAAGTGGAAATGATCCATTTCCTGGGTATACAGAAGTCATGTACTGAACCTGTGGCCCGCTGTCGTCTGGTTCGTTATAACATCCATATGTTAAACCATATCCTGCACCCTGGCCCAGGTAGCTGAACTCGGCCCCATTTTGACTGCTATCGTAAGGTATTTCTAAAGTACCCGGAGGAAACCTGATTGGTGAACGAGTGTGAGATCGATGCTGATCTTGGTAATTTGCACCTACGGGCACACTCCCCATACTCTCTCCAGGAACGGAATAAGGTTGCAGAGGGCCAGGCCTGTGTTCAGCATGGCAGAACTTAGCTGACAATGCTAAAACGTCTCCACTTGAAAAATAGTCAAAGTAAGTATTCATTTCCTCCTACTGTATGATCCGACAGAAACGTTGAATGATGGCTTGCCTGCTATTGCTGATCACTTACTGTACTTTCTAGTCTCAGATGTAAATATTAGCTGTGATAGTGAGCGGGCGTGGCCATGTGGCTGCATTGCCCAATCACTGTAAACTGTGGTAGCTCTACATGATGGCGTTGTGAGGTTTTCTCAGCAGTAGGTAGAAAAGTTTGTAAATTAAAGACTTCTTGATGGACAGAATGTGTTGCAATACTTAAGAAAACTTTAAAGAGGACTTATGCATGCGGGTAAGGCTACCTTCTACGCTTTTAAGGAATCAAGTGTGAGGATGTATCGGCTGTATTATGCTTCAAACAACATGTAGCAAACAAATCAAACGTTTGGTCGATGTTTCACGGTTGTATTCTGTATACTGTATTCAATGTGACTGAATTCCGCTTGAAACTGCTCGTACTGTAATGTGAGTTGGCAAACAACTACAACCAGATGTTTTTCGACAGCTTCTCCTGTAGGTAATCACAAGTGCATAATAAAACTAAATACATAAAATAATTCCGACTGGAGATTGATCACAATTCGTCAGTACACAGAGGTTTGTTACTATATATCATCTAAGATGTATATAATGGTTTTATTGTATTATATTTTCATTTAGTGCTTTTCAAGAAGCCTGTAGCCTAGTTAGCAAAATGGGTTTGTAAGCCAATAATGGCTGATAAACCCGGGGTGCGCTTTTAAAGGTTTATATATATATATATATATATATATATATATATATATATATATATATATATATATATATATATATATATATATATATATATATATATGTGTGTTTTAAATCCCCTTTAATACAATCTAGTTCACTTCGTTGTTTGCTGTTACAGGGTTATGAGAATCTAAGTGCGCATGGTTCTGTAATCAGTGTGATAAAGAAAATACCCAAGAGTTAATAAGCGTTATACAGAACGTCATTTGAAATCTTCCCTAACCATACCATGCATTTTGTATGTAGTTGGTTTTATATTTTACAGTTTTTAAGGAATATTAAATTTCTTTAGCGGATTATTTATATTTGAAAGTCACCTATAACTTAATACACTCGAGGGACCTTAAACAATAGAGAGATTCTCAAATAAAGGTACGTTTTTGGGGTATATATCTTTTAGTATAGGAAGCTGTCCTTATAGGATAAAAAAGGGGAATTGTATTCAGTACTTTTTAGTATTAACGCTATTTGATTGAGAAAACCTCTGAACAGGGATATCAGATAAGATTTCGAAGTTTGGAGTCTATATGAATACATTAATATTGCAAAATGTTTAACGGTGATATAAATTGTATCGTTATTTAGTAGGTCATATGTCTCTAGTTCCAATTTGAGCCCTATAGAGTCAGACATTTATCACGTTGAGGGATGGGATACAATCAATCTATAATAAGCATTTCAAATTATAGAGAGTGGACT
The DNA here is from genome assembly GCA_030684275.1 of Acipenser oxyrinchus oxyrinchus. NCBI lineage: Eukaryota > Metazoa > Chordata > Actinopteri > Acipenseriformes > Acipenseridae > Acipenser > Acipenser oxyrinchus. Next base: position 13,694,761 of record CM060257.1, on the reverse strand, counting down.
TGTATATTTTATGAGACCCTGACTATGTACAGTATAATTTAATGACGTACTGTTGGGGAATCTAGTGATTGGAACTTGATATTAAACCAGCATTCAAGAGTTTACCATTGTTTACCAACTTTTTTTTTTTTTTTTTTTTTTTAAGAAAGCATGATTAGGGGTTATTCAGGCACGTTATGTATTTGCTTATTTCTACTCATCCCATGCTGCTATGGTAGATACCTCAGTGCATGGGATGCACTGGTAGTCACTATGTTTTATAGTTTCAGATAAATATATCCACCACATGAATTATGCATTGCATCCTTTTGCCTTTAAATACATTTAGCTTGTGAATTAGTAACAAGGAGGATACCCATATTAATGCAAGGAATCTGATACCACTTTAAAAGTCAAATGACTTTGGTGCATATACCTGATTTGCAGACCGTGTAGCATACACCTATTATGTAGCATAATATCAGCCTTAAGCAAAAAATAAAGTATATAAGCAATACCTAATAATAATAAAAACACTATTCCATTTAGTTAATACTACATAAGTTTAGCATTTGGAAACGTTTGTTATAGTTTGATAAAGATGTTAGTATATCATTATATCATAAAAAAAAAAAACTGTTGAAACCAAGTGTAAACACATTGTTAAGTGAATCTTAATGGCATGAGTTTATATTTCAGATCCTCTTTTTCGTGGAGTCCTGGACGCATCCCAGCTGGCCTCATCCTACACGAAAGGAGGAGGAACTATGCTGTCGAGTAAAAAGTGCACAGTCTGTGATTGATGAACTCTTAATAATACCCCACTGACAACCGCGCTCCCCGCAAAGCCACGACCACTTCTTTCCAGCTGCTAATTTGTTGGAGTGTTGTTTCATATTAAAAGATTAACCTATCTTCTGCCATAAAGACACATGCGCTATCCTGTCGTGTTATTTGAAAATGTTGTAATCATTTTATTTCAGTAATCTGCATTAGTTGTGTTATCCGGGTTCATTTATGTCGGCCGCTGTGGTCGAACAATCCAAAATAAAGAAAAGTGTAGGCAGACCTTTTGTACATGGGCCAAAAAAAAAAAAAAAAAAAAAATACAAAATATCCAGTCCGTGTGCTTTTAGCTGCACTATATTTTGCAAGTGAAATGCTGAAAAATGTTGAATACATTTTATCAGCAATATAGTGCAACACATAACAAAAATATATTTACGATTTTGGAAGAACAACTTTTATTGGACTCAAATAGTCAAACGATGCAACCAGGTAGTAAAGTGTTCAAGTCCCTTTGACTTTATAAGGACGATTGAATAACTAAGGCGCCATGTTTGGTGATGTTAAATATAAGGCACGTAATTCAAACAGAGTAATGAAAATGAATACAATGTTGTTTTAAATATATATTATAGCCTTTGCATTCCTAAATGTATACTTTTAATTTAAGCATGCTAATAAAAAGAGTAAGCATATTTTTAAATTTCGTTTTAACTATTTTTTTTCTTCCTATTGATACCCAAGCCTTAAATAAAAATGTCGCGCAATAAAGATATAATACTTGTTTTATTAATATGATACGCACAATTAAGACACATGGTCAATAATATAAAATGGAGAGTGTGTATGTATACAAGTGTATGTATTACCTTGAATACAAATTAACAAAATAGATGCAATGAGATTTGGGGTCTTTTAGTATCAGTATTTTATGGAGTCTTTGTCTGTTATTAATAATGTACAGATATGTGGGCCTAAACATATAGTTATATGTATTTTTGTGTTCATTTCAATATGTATTATTTCACATATCTATTTAACGTAAAGTGTTGTTTATATCTATCTGAACAAAGAGCTTGCTGTTGCTTTGTCTAATAAAGAGAACAAAAAACGGGTGATGCATCTTGTCATATTTATTTTGGAACACATTGACATACATTGTATAATAAACATTAAAATGGCAACTGTTGAAAATCTGTTGTGCAAATATTTTCAACCAAAAAGTTAAAGGTGTCAGAAGGAATGTCCGTTGTGTCATTGTCAAGTATTGACAGCTTAGGCAAATCTGTTGTAAAAGGATCGATTGAAATAGTATCTAAATCCTCTAATGTTGGCATATTAAAACTTTCGGAACTATCGGTGACAGATGAGAAAGTCCTTGGATTAGTCAGCGAACAGTCAGTTTCATTGGAATTATGGAAGTCGTCGTGGTTTGCGTTTCCCTGAATGGGAGCAGGTTCTTTCAGTATATTTTCATGGTAAGGGTTTGATGCATCTGTTTCAGTATTTTCAGACTCTAGAGTCTTTAAAGCGTCCAGGTCCATCATTGTTTGCGAGCCTCCAGTAACAAAGGCGTTGTTAACACACTTGCTTTCTCTAATCCCTTTACATAGCGGTGTCTTCCCTGCTTTAAACCGAGATTGCCTTTTAAGTTTCATACGTCTGTTTTGGAACCACACTTTGACTTGTCTTTCAGTCAAATCTAAAAGAGCTGCGATTTCTACTCTCCTTGGTCTGCAGAGGTACCTGTTATAATGGAATTCTTTTTCTAATTCCAAAAGCTGAGTATTGTTATAGGTTGTGCGAAGTCTTCTCGAGTTGTCAAATAGGTCACCAGTGCAGTTTTCCTGAAATTCTTCGTTATCTAAATAAAAAAAATGAATAGATTATATATATGAAATGAGTGGATTAAAATGGCCGCCTGCCTTGGTGCACCATACAAAATGGCATAGCATACTAGTACAAGGGTATCCATGCACCTAACCCGACCTCAATACAACGTTTACCAGCCATTGTTCGATAGGTGCAGGATCATATGAGAATTTCAATAATGTAAACGTAAATGGGGTGTTGACATTTTTTCGTATTGCTTAAATCAAAATAAATGAATTATCATATCAGTTCTTGCTCCATTTTAATGATGTCTCTTCCATATATACAACTTGAATAATAACGTTTTTTAACTGCAGTTACACTGACCTTCATTGGAAGATCCAGAGGAAAGTGTGGCTGGCGGAGCATGCCTTTTCTTTTTTTGTGTTTTCTTCTCTTTCATCCATGGGTATTCCAAAGGCTTGCTCCCTAAGACTGCTCTGTCAATATCTTGCGAAGTTTGCGTTCTCTCGTTTTGAAATGTGTTTCCAGAGTTCAGAATGCCGTGTTCAAAGGGAGGAGGAATCAGTGTCGAATCTGAAAGCGACGAGTTTTTGATTGATGAACTTTGAAATGTCTCACCAAGAGGAGGAAAGGATGTAAGGCACTCCGCTAAGGACGGCTCGCTGTTGATAAATCCAACCTCTCTATCAAACCCGCTGTTCATCTTTGCTTACTCGGGCGTTTTATGAATTTTCTTACAAAATATTATAGGAAGTATATTTCAAATTGTATATAAAAATATATTATAAAACGGTTTAGGAGCTTTACCACTTATTAAAGTAAGTGTCTATTGAATTCACAGGGACAAGGTTGAGCTGAGGATGAATTTACTGTCACATGATCCAGTGGACCAATGACATGGGTGAGAATACAAACCCTAGCTTTCTGAAAGAATTCGACAAATCAAATTGTTATTCTTTATTTGTATTTACAGTCTGAAGCTTGTTAATTGTAAGCAAAGGTCGAAGAAGGTGTTAAAAATACGTGGTCTCAATGGAACCTGATCTTCAATCAATCACAAATATTTACTTGCATGGTAAAGGAAGAAACACACAATAAATTAATCTTATGCGTTGTCACCGGTCAGTCTGCAAAAAGAATGCACTGAAGCTGTGGGTTCAGCTAAACGCTGGATTTGGGTTGGAGCTGGGCCTCGAACAGATTTATTCAGTGTCTTTTGATACGGTAAACAACTGAATTCGAGTATTCTACACCAATAACGGTATATCAGCATCTATCTATCTATCTATCTATCTATCTATCTATCTATCTATCTATCTATCTATCTATCTATCTATCTATCTATCTATATATATATATATATATATATATATATATATATATATATATATATATATATATATATATATATATATATATTCCTTGTTAAAATCGAGTTGATAGTCATTAAACATGGCAAATATCTCGTTATTGTTTGATTTTCTCACGTTTAAGATTTAATGCATTCTTTTGTCTGTGAAATTGTATTGTTGAAAGATGTGTGGGAGTTTTAGCTTTTGGTAAGGCAACTGCTTTGCGTGGGGGGCACCGGAGCAGTACCAGAGGTAGACATTGTTGCTTAAATGTCTACCAAATTTCCCGTGTTTTGTCATTAAATATCTACCATTTTTCTTAGTTATTTTTTTTAGAAATTGGGAATTTAAAAACCTCAAATTGTAGTCCTTTATTTTACACATTTTTTTTATGTGTTTTCCATTTCAAGATGGCGTTTTGTAGTATTGTGAGAGAAAAACGAATCCATACTCTGGAACAAGTGATACATCGTTGTTATCAATTAAGGTGACAACAAATATAAAATAGCAGCTTAACCCATGTAAAGGTCTACCTCAATTTCAAACTACAATATAAATAAATAAAGGAAACCCTTCTGCATCTTCTGTTAACATCTTTATTTACAAAAAAAAAAAAAAAGCTTAACACACTAAAATAGAACATTATCATTTGGGTGTTCAATCGATGTATGCATTAAATGTATACTTCATAAAGTAACAAATTAATCTCAGGTAACTTTTACAGAGACATGTAAAATGACATGCTGGTGTAATGCATACTTTAAAAAAGGACCATTTCAGAGACAAATTCTAAGTATGTTTTCAAATAGTACCAGACAATTTAAATAAAGTTAAAACAAATGAACATAGTCTATTGTGTAATGTCACATTTCAGATTTACTATAATAATGACTTACAGATTGCTGCCAGAATTAACCCTTACATAAACTACAAACACCAGCCACTTTTACAACTGCTTTAAACTATTCTCTCACCTATTTCGAACCATTTCACTAAAGAAGAGGAATATAATGGCAAAGGACATTAATTCATCTGTCCAAGGCATGTTGCATAAGTTCTACAAATGTTCACATAAATACACTAAGACGAATATAAATAAATACGTGGTACAAAATTTCTTGTTTAAAATAATAAATACATATATAATCGAGTTTAATGCCTTTCATACATTCTTGGAAAAAAAAATACACAAATTAAGCTCTTCGAAGTGAGACCAAATGCAGACAAAAACATCACGTAATAGAGTTTTTCTTTTGTACAAAAACAGCCCATTATATCGGGTTGTAATACTGACATATCTACAGGACTTACCTTCAAGTAAAACGTTATCAAATGTTCAGTCCTTAAGTTTACATTGTGCATTGCACTTCAATATGCAAAACAGCTGTCAAGAACATCCCTTAACTGGTGCCGATTAGCCTCAAAAAGGAACACAGCTGTTAGAAAATGTAATACTAATACAGTCCTTTCTCTATGAGCTTAATTAAAAAGTACTTCATATTATAGTGAGGTAATACAAAGCGAGGACGCCGCTTCACAGCAATGACACTCCACTACAGATGCGTAAGTTTAGGTGCTTCCTGAATCCTTCCCTGAGATGTGTGATGAGAAGTCAGATCTGTATATGTAGGATGGGGGTCACAAGGTCCGTGGTGGTGGTTACCAGGGATCTGAGCAGCGCAGCTGTAGTCCACGCTGGCGGATGAAGGATGCGGGAGATGGCCAAGGTTGAACATAGGACCCGAGGCTGGCATGGAATCAACAAAATTCCCTCCAACATACACAGGGCTGCCTTGCAAATTAGGATTGGCAAAGCCACCATTGCCTTGCATGGTATGATGTTCATATTCTGATCCTGGGAACCTCTTCTGCTGTGGGAGGCAGCTACCCAATGGTGCTGTATAAGCTGCCAAGCCATACATATTTTGATGTGACTTAGCGAATGATGTTGGGGAATGAGCATCATAGTTAAGACTGTTCACATTTGGGATCTGGCTTGAATATCCAATATGATTTGGGCCACTTAATGGCGGGCTTCTGTCTGGGGATTGTCCAATGGGAGAGTGCATTATCCCCTTGGCTTTCTGATCTTTTTTGTACTTCATCCTCCTGTTTTGAAACCAGATCTTTATCTGACGCTCTGTGAGGTTCAATAAATTGGCCATCTCGACTCTGCGGGGACGACACAGATAGCGGTTAAAATGGAACTCCTTCTCCAGTTCTACAAGCTGGGCGCTGGTATAGGCAGTACGGACTCTCTTTGATGCTGGCCCTTGTGGACTTTTGTCATCACAAGTATCCCCTGCTTCAAAAGAAAAGAAAAATGACAAGATGACATCGTTACCATAAAATTCAATAACGATGCCTTTATCGTTACCTTAACCTAATAAAGATGATAAATGTATACAAATAAATATATAGAAGCACACAGACAGACACTTAAACCATTCAATTGAACAGAGCGCCAATAAAAGATGCATAATTGTATTATACATAATAAATGCAATAAGTGTCTTTTGTCAGGCATTACTAGTGTTTCGGCTTTATTCACTGACTGTACAACGCCAGGAACATTTTCTCCTGGCAATCTCTTTTTTAAAAATATATATTAATAATAACAACTTAAAGAAATATTCAGAAATATTACGTCTTTCTTTCACTAGTAATACAGAACATGATGTAGCCTATATTATGGTATTGGACATGCTCATTTTGAAGCTGCTGGTAAAATATCATTAAAACGTTCCAAAAACGGTGTTTAAAAATGAGATACAGATTTGCTAAAACAGATAAAGCAATTTTTAAACGACACGAAACACGAGACAAACGAACGTTGTTTCACCCAAAGCCCGTACACTCATGTGTTCATAAAGTAAGTGTATCCAACCTTATAAGTTGTTTATTTGTACTCTCTCTCTCTCTCTCTCTCTCTCTCTCTCTCTCTCTCTCTCTCTCTCTCTCTCTCTCTCTCTCTCTCTCAAAGGTGTATATACTATGTAAAACCACGTTGTTTCTTCGGGTTCTGCTGATACACATTCTTGTATGGACAACAGAGGATTCTATTAAAGGGGTTCAATCTCAGGTTGGTTGTTTACACAACTATTAACCTACGTGTCCCTTATGGTGCTTCATTTGAATCAAATACAGAATTCGAAATAGAAAGCAATCCCTTTGGAACAACAGTTAAAGACCTATTGGATCAAATGGTTCTAATTAGAACCTGAATGTTTTCTTAGAACGAAAGACCAAACGAGACTTGGAAATTCATTCCGAAGAATAAGCACGTGACCCTGCATCAGCATATGGGTTAATCATTTGTGTCCGTGTAAGATGTGCAATAGCTTTCTTTAACATTTGGAACTGTACTGTAACCCTGGGGCGAAATAGCAGTTCTGGACTATTTCCCTACTATTTTAGAGGACACTTAATAAGACAATCTTATTTTGTTGTCAACGCTATTGGTGGAAGAGTTTTTCTCGTTCATTTCTGCTTCAAAGGGCTGAACAATTCCTAAGCTATTATTAATTAATATGGACTTTGGTCCAGAATATTTACCGATTTTCCTTCTGAAGTGCAATATGTTCAAGTGACCTTTACATGCAATAAGGTTCCTTCCTGTTATAACATACGAATGACTATATCATTGCACCCCGATGATAATCTCGGGTATAATTCGAATATATTTCCTAGATTTAACTTGAGGAGCGGTATTGCACGCAAATACATAAATGCATACATAGATACATTTAAGAATTGTTACACTAGTCTCGTACAAAATGTAGGCCTATATTTCTATTTGCCCATACCTCCTGCATTTATTTGAAGCATTCCTGTATAGCCTATGGGAAAGTGTTATTTTTTTCTTCTTCAGCAAACAACAAAATCAAGCAGCCTAGTAAGAAAAAAAAGAAATAATCGTGACCATATACCGTACCTTGTGCAGCGGTGCAGTTACTTTTCTGTTTTGAGTTTTGTCGGGACTCCTTCATCCACGGGAATATTTGCTTTGTAATAACCGGGGTGGTAGAGTTAACTGAAGAGTTGGATGCAGACTTTTTTTTCTGTGTTGAAGTACTACTTGAGTTAGGCGAAGATGCTGGCAGAGGAGGTGCTTGCTGCTGTTCACTGATGTTAGCTGGTTGGCTACTGCCCTGGCTGCCACTTGTTCGCATGCAGCTGCCATTTATGTCACTGGATTTGTGGCTGGGGGGTCTAATAGTTGGTGTTTGTATAGTACCGGTACATACCGAACTCTGAAAATCGTTCTCAATAGTGGATGGTGGGTACGGTTGGTGTGTAGAATTGTAACTGTATGCATCAGATTTAGTGTAAGAATACCCCCCAAAAAGTCCAGAATTGTCATAGTAGGCGGCTTTCTGCATTGTGTTTTCTCAAAGGGATAGGGCCTGGATACCCTTATCCAATAGCATTGACTGTTTTATGTCACGTGGAGGGAATCTTCCAGTCTTTGTTGTGCTTCTGACCTGTAGGTGTAAGAAAACAAAGAGTTTCACTGAAAATATTAGTGTGAAAAATATGAAAACTTGCATTGTGTAAATTCTGTGGAATGCAAAATGTTATTTAAACTGTAAGTCTGAAAAGGTATTTGAAATATGCGGTTCTTCAGTCTGTATGAGGAAATGCTTAATAATGTATTCCAGTTTTACACATTTTACGTGTGTTGATTTATATAAGTAAATACTATTATTATTATTACTACAACTACGACTACTACGACTAGTACTACTACGACTACTACGACTACTACTACTAGTAGTAGTAGTAGTAGTCGTAGTAGTAGTCGTAGTAGTAGTATGTCATCTAATCATATGTTGAACCATATTTAAAATTAAAAGCAGTTATTTTTAAGGAAGATTGTCCTATAATCTCAAGCTTCAAAAATACTTGGCTTGTTAACCAAAATAAAATGCATATCTTATTTATAATATTTGTGTTTATTTATTTGTTTGTTCGTTTTTATTTGAACCATGTAATTCAAATCTCATTATGTTCCCATTATGTTCCAAGAAATATTACATTCATTAGTTATAGATATATAACAATAACTGCAAGCAACGTGAATAAGCAATATTTCACGAGTCTAAATGACTGTTGGACATTCAGTACACAAATGAAGCACTTTTCATTTTCACTTATTCACACACTGGTTAAAGACGTGATGGATTGAGCCTATCAGAAAAAGAAACGACGTTTTACTTTTACTTTTCTTGGTTTTGTTTCTTCGGCATATGGAAGGTTCAGATCACGCAACCCTTTCCCCTTTCTCTAGGGCACCACAGAAGCAAAATAGTTAAAGTATAACTTGGCTCTTTAAAATCTCCTTTGTGTAGAAACAATCAGGAAAATGCTTCAATCAGCACTTTAAGCCCCACTATTTCTTCTACAATACCACATGCACAATGGATGTCATGAGTAAGCCTAAAGCAAAAAAAGAGAGAGAATGGGAATGAGAGAGAGAGAGAGAGAGAGAGAGAGAGAGAGAGAGAGAGAGAGAGAGAGAGAGAGAGAGAGGAAGAATAATAATAATAATAATAATAATAATAATAATAATAATAATAATAATAATAATAATAATAATAATAATAATCTGTTTATTTTGTGTTTGTTTTCAAAAGGACACGCTACACTTAAATTATAGTCTATAAATACATATGTTTGTCTTCTGTTTTTAACAGACTGAAATTTTAGACTCAAACGAGTTCACCAGTCTTTCCCTTTTTATATTTAACGTGTATTCCAAACCAATTATACCAGACAAATCATTTGCTTATGGCAATTTCGGGTCGGACGGCTAGTGCTTGATTTATTGGCTAACGTGTGGGTTAATTAGTGGTATCTACGTATTCCCTGTTTAAATTTTCATAATGTACAGAAACATTGATGGGCGTTTAATTGGATCTTAGCATCCACAATATATAAGCATATACATCGTTAGAACAAAGACAAAAATCATTGATTATTTCTGTGAGAAACTGGGGCCAGTTTTTGTTCAGATGTAGCACATGCCTGTGAACTCTGCTTGAACCTTAAAAAACAGACATGGGCCATAAATCACTTGGACAATGGTCAAATGTTTCTAGGACCATCTTGTATATCTTTCTTAGCTTATAATTTTGTCCTTTCTTTCTTTTTTTGTACGAAAATGTAGTAGGTAGGCCTAAAGAAGAAACTCAAAACGGCAATAGTCTGTGAGAGCAACAGCGTGTTACTGAGATATATAGTGGAAACGGTGTGATTATTTGACCTTTTTTTTCTTTTACATTTGAGGTCTTATAGCATATAGGCAATCCGTGTAAGATTGTTGATTCCTAATAGATATTTTGGTTAGAGTACAATGACTATTTTCAGTAGGCCTAATGCAAATACGAGATGGGAGGGTCCCTACGATATGCTAATCCCAACGCAGTTGTGCACACAGTCCAACCAAGAGCATCAAACAATGGCTGCTAAAATCTGTAGATGTTAAGGGTTTTATTTATACAGTGCAATGTTCTAAGTGCAACACAATATCACATATAGCCAGCTGTTGTGTTATTGGCCTTTTATTGACAGCTGTTTCTATTGCATGCTCTCTTTTAAAATCAATACCTTATATAATGTAAAAGAATGAATTAGGTTTTTATGAGTGGGCAGCCAAAAACAGTAGTTATTAAACCTAATCCCTTGCAGTGCATAGCAATGCACCTGTCAGTGTGGGCTGCAGCAAAATTTATGACTGCTAGCACCATGGTCTTAAAAGCTTCACTAAGGAATGAAAAGAAAAACACTTCCCAAGTCTAGCTATCTTCAGAAGTATAAAACAGACTGAGCGTAGGAGGAAGACCAGCAAAAGAATCCCCTACTCCGCAAGTTCTCATTTAACAGACTGGAAGGGACGTTTATATAAATCCCACAAACAGCTCTAAGAGTGTCTATTTCCTAACACAGCTCTTGCAGATTTTCGCCAGAAGCGTCTCGTGCTAAGACAATAAACAAATACCCAGAAGAAGGAAAAACGAAAGAGTTTCAGCCCGAAGGATTATCCAACTGTTGGCAAAAATCTGGACAGAATTGTGGCGTGAACAAACCATGGGATGAAATGGACAATGTTAATGTTAATTTATTTCTAAATACCGTGTATATTATTTGGCTGTGAAGACTTCTTAAGAAATGTTGGTACTCCGCTCGTCTGTCTCGCTATGGAGGCACATGTATGTGTGGCCTAAGATGCTGGAAGGATATGTAATAGGGGCCAGTGTAACATGCGTAATAGGTTTTAAGCCTTTGTGTATTTCAGCACTCCTTTTTTTGTTTTTACAAATCTTCTTTTTCCTAATAAGACCATGCAAATTGAAGCATAAAAATCTCAGCTTGCTATTTTCTCAATACACTAGTGTTTGTGACAGATATTTAATGTAAAACATTCTTTACGCATATAGGGCGATTTCGGTGTTGCGGTTTTGATTATTCCAGTTGCGATTAAGGATATGCATTTTGACAACCTGTGTTGTAAATGCAGATAAATACCCGAGGATTCAAAGATATAACCCGGATGTCACGTAAGATAGCCATTTGTTGTAACAGATACAACGGTGTCGGTAACATGAAATATATTGCAATTAAATGTAGTTTTATTATTATTATTATTATTATTATTATTATTATTATTATTATTATTATTATTATTATTATTAGTAGTAGTAGTAGTAGTAGTAGCAGTAGTAGCAGTAGTAGCAGTAGTAGTTGTAAGTATTAAGATCGACCATAGACAATAAATATTCTTCACATATAATATTCAGCTTCTGAGAATAACGTTGTAACGTTGTGTTTGAAATGCATATTGTTTTTATTAAAATGGTGTGGGTTTACTCACAAACATGTGTTTGCAATGATTTTGTAAATGTACGGTATGTATAGTAATACTTCTTAACTTTTCCTATTAATGCATCAACTCTTACCCCAGAATTGTTTATTGCAGAGTGTTTTCTTTTTCTTTTTCTTTTTCAAAGTTTTCTCATTACTGGGATCCCACCAACTTGCCCCTGGAAGACGAAACAAATGTTATCAACACATGAAACACAAAATGTATACTGTCTAAAACCAACTCTCTGCATCTTACACAATATTGAAACTCATTTGTAATACGGTGTATACGATGGTATATTTGTGTTTTTCCTTTGTTCGTATATAATGCCGCTTATTGTCTTTTGCACACACTTTTCTTTTTGTATTTTAAAAGTAATTAAGTATTTAACTTAAACTGAGCACTTAGAACTCAAGTGTAGGCTATTTACAGGTGTCCAGTAAAAAGGAAACAAAATGGTATTCAAAATTATTAATGAGATTCACAGACTGTATTCAGTAGTCAAATTTAATTCATATTGAAGTGATATTTGTAGCCCTGTGTAAGTAGTAGAATTGAAACGAAACAAAAGAACAATATGGATGTGTTTGAACGGCCAGGCGCCAGCAGCCATAACTCATAAACAATGTAGGCTATTACAATGGCGGGTGTATATTTGATACATATACTTAGAACTCGCTCATTTTATTTTCATGTCATTACGTCACAACAAATTGTTACTGGCAACAACAGATACATTTTCTTTCGGTTATATCCTTAATGAAAGTTAATCAGGAGCATTTGCAAAGATGGGAAATTATCCAGGAAATGTATTGGATAATTGAAACAAGTTGGTGCTATTGCTTTAATCTGAGCAATACATTTCGTAGAAATAATAAAAATGGCAGAAGCAAACCTGCACAAAGGATAGTAGGCCGTTAAACCGACAATATTTAGCAGTCATAAGCCTTTTTCGTGACCTTTGGCATGTTCAGCAATAACTCACCGTTTAATGAACAACGAACGGAAGCGCTTCAAATAAGTCACAATGCAAACCTTCGCAAAACTTTTCAGCACTGCCTTGTGTTTTCCTACCCTGCTCTCAGGGTACAGCATTTTAAAACGAGTTTCCACAAGATGGTCATACTAACCCTCAAGTTAGAAAGATGAGAGATGAACTGCTGTGAGCCATAAGGTCTGCGGTTCAAGGCCTGCTACATTAATGTGCTGTTTAATCTATTCACGCGGTCATACGTCAGTTTTATACCTTTTCAATTTTTTTTTCATAGATATGTATTTATTTATTTATTTTTACTAGGGGTAAACATACGTTTAATACATCTATCTAGTAAGACACTGGTGGTCAAGAAGAACGCACGCGCTTGCTACAGTTTGTTTTAAACAGTTCCTGACGTGCGCTGATTTTCCAGAACAACGTTTGTCGCCCACGCATTATCATCACGGTAAGTTCTTAACTATATTAACATAATAGATTATGTTATTAGCTACTCCCGAAACTGCTCCCCAAACACCCTCTCTCTCTCTCTCTCTCTCTCTCTCTCTCTCTCTCTCTCTCTCTCTCTCTCTCTCTCTCTCTTATATATCAATTGTAAATGAGGTAACAGTTATGATATTGTTAGAGTTATTGAGGTCTAGGCAGTTTAAACTCTTTAGCATATGTCTGTTGCTGGGATACCGGTAGTAATGTTGATCCAGAAATAAAGGACTTAAGTATATATATATATATATATATATATATATATATATATATATATATATATATATATATATATATATATATATATATATATATATATATATATATACGTTCATACAATCTCTTAATAGATGTTATTTAGGTTTGGGACCGGGGAAGGTGTTGCAACATTTTTTTTAGGTGAAGTTATAAGTAAGTGTATCTTTCCAGCCAAATGAAATGCTGCTCGCTATAATTGGATTCAGTTTGCTAACTTGGCAGGCCAGTAGCTTGAAGCTATATTACTATGAAAAATGTCCAAAGCTTCTGACTTTCTACCGAAACGAAGCAACACCATTTTATCAGTACAGTGCAACTTATTTCCCATGTTATTATCCAGCTCGAACAGAACGCGGTGGAAGAATGATTAAAATGAAGGTTAATATTACCCTTCAAGAAAGCAAGGGATTAGCAGTCTGCCAATATAATAACTGCTTAACATGCCAGGTAGTGGTCTGGTTTTATTGAATAAATGTAACATATGTTGTTCAATCCAATTAAAGTTCTCAAACGTAGGCTCCTGAAAAGCGAAAGAACAGAAAGGCGACGACAAAGAATATAAAAACTCGGTTAATCTGTAACATCAAATTCCAAAGAGTCGGTCGCTTAGACACTGGAGAAAATAAAGCTTCAGTCTTGGTTGATTATCTGAAGACCTGTACTTATTTGTACGACCAACTGAAAAAAGAAAGAAAAAACACCATGCAACCAAAATCAGTTTATATTTCAGTTATAAAAAAATCATCATGTCAATTGAAATCACAATAGGTACCTAAATGATTAATTAAAAAATATTTTGTCTAAATATCGTCAAAATGTCAAATGTTTTCAGGAAGCGCAGGGTTTATTTTCTATCCCTTAATTATTAAAACCATCAGAGATGTGTGTATTACATTATTTGATATATATTTGTTAAAACAAGCAAAGTACCTAAAAAGAAAACGATCAAAATGGTAATCCAAACTGCTATACATGATTGTTAACAAATGTAATAATAATAATAATAATAATAATAATAATAATAATAATAATAATAATAATAATAATAATAATTTAAACATAAAATGATCTACATATATGGTAGGTTAGTCCATAGTTTACATAGCCGTATATCTTAAAATCACATAAATCAACCGCAACTACACTTTGACGATAAGACTGCAAATGAATGTGATTTACGATCTAACTTTTTAAATGACACCGTGAAAAGTTCTGCTGGTTCTTTCTTCCATTTTTATTTCGTTTATTTATTTTTCTTAACTAAACTGCAAAACCAGCTAAAAATCGACATCAAAATGTATGTGTAGGACATCAGTCCAGTCTAACCTTTTGAAAGTGCCCAGGTTGCTAAATTGATAAACTCTGCCTATACAGGATCATGTTTTGTTTTCATATATGTTTCCTTGGCTATGCTGGCAAAAGCGACGTTAATAAAGATCACCCCTTTAAATGGAATAAATCATATTTATATCCTCCTCATTATGGTTAAAGGTTGCATTTTGCCATGCAATTGCTTACCTGTGTATCCATTTATCATAAACCTGTGCTTCTCAGTCTCAATTTCTTCGCCTGCAGTCTCAAGAATATATCCTTCACCCTTTGTCTGCAGACAATACTGTCCTAAACCCGATCTTGCGGTTTTACAGACATTTCCATATACCAATGCAGACAGTATTCCCGATAGAATGGAAAGAGACTCAGACCCAGCTACCAATAAAAAAAGCGAATGCAGTTTTGTACCGTTGTTCTAAAATATTGCGTGCAATCAACCACACAGGGATAAAATGAGTTTACAGCACCAGGTATACTTTTTAAAGTCACAAATTATGATTTTGGTACTGTATCGGAAACCTTTTATAATGACAAATAAAGGCGCTGCCTTAAAATACAAGCATATTTGTTCACGTGATCTCGATAGCAGATTGTTCTGATTGAGGCAGGAACTCCAACAAAGCCCTACATCACAACGCAATTTTTATAAGGAAGCTCCTTCGGGTTACTGTGTAGATATTTATTGTGGGTTTTTATCATGTTTCTCTTTAAAAAAGTAATACACTGTGAAAAAAAGTTACAGTTAGTGCAGCTCAGCACAAAAAAAAGCATCTGCATCCTCAAATAAAATATTATGTTTTTAACGAAAATGGTTTATTCTAAACGGGCGATTTCGATTTACAGTGCATTCCCTTTGGACAGGATCTCGAATTGTGACATGGACACTTTACAATATAAAGTCCTTTCCAAAACAATAATTTAAAACAGAGAGAAACACGTTTTTCAAACGTTACAAATAAAACTGTGTATTGGGACTTTCAAACCAAAATGAAAAGCATATAAGCCGGTTTGCCATTTTAGGAATTACACTGATATTACTTTGATATTTTCCAACACTGGAACTGACATTATAGCTACCGATTTCAGTATTTTGAAGAGCAATGCTTCTAGATTTGCAAAATCTTTTTTTTTTCCTTTGTTTTATTTCATTTTTGTATCCTTTCATTCATTTTATTGTAATAATAATTTTCTTTTCTAGGAGACTGAAGCGGCGAGGATTCACTGCAGCTGCATTCACGGCGATTATTGATAACAAAATGATAGCCTACTACCTTGTCATTTCCGTATTTTATTACCACCATGAAATACTGAATTTTGAACAACTGTAGTTTTATGTACAATTTGGTACCGGTTTGAAATATAGTCAAATCCATCGAATAAAGTAATAAATAAAATGATTGTACTGCATTTACTGAGTAAAATAGGACTTGTTTTAGTCTAAGGTTTTCTTAATAAATAATACATGCATATTGTATTTGGGCTTTGTGAATGATTTATCTTATTCCTTGCACTTATTGATCAAAGTATTCTAAGTGTCCTAAAATCCTCTACAATTAAAAGAGGGGTATTGACAGTAATATATGACCCGAGGGTTTCATACAGGCAGTGTATCACGGTTATCTGAATAAGTTGATTTTTTGTGTGTTTTTTTTTTAGGTTTTTTTTAGTGTGTCTGTATCATTCACGTGCAATGCTATTCCGAGTTATTTAGAAGAAGAATGTCAATGACAAAAAAATATAGTATCATAGCATTACTTATATTGTTTACCTAAAGCAAACACTAACAGGAAAATGTGGCACATGCTTAATACATTTTTAAAAAGCGTTATAAATATGTAGTATGTTTGTGTTCCCGATTACTGTGCAAAAGAATAGTATTTCTTTTTTTTAATATAGTAAACAGAGGCTCACGCAAATGTATTAAATAAGGAGCGTCGCATTTTCAAACACTGTAATTTAAAACATATTTCTCTTAAAACAAGGTAAACAATCAAACAAACAAAAACTCCTGAAACATTGTGTTGGGTGATCATTGTTGTCAATGTAAGCTTAACATTATAAAGAGAGATCTGTTGAGGAAACTCGCATATTCCGAGCAGGAGATGGAAAAGAAGAAGGACGTCTTCGCCGGTGGTGAGAATCTTTCCATGCGGGAACTTGTCGCTTTAAAGATGCAAGACTTCTTCCACCGCAGCATATGTTCATAGGGCAATAAAAAGTGAAAGATTTACAGTGCTCGCCCGGCCCCCAACTGCATCGCACCCTTTTAGGAATTACTCGGGGTGATTTATAACAACGCCGGCAACTGTCAAACTGCTCAAATAATTCTTACTACCTTTTAAAAAGTGAACTAGTGATTAATGTCTTCATGCGTATTTGTTTGTTGTCTTGCTGCTATCATTGCACCATTAGTATTATCATTATTGTTATTGTTATTTGTCAGGGAAACCTGTTTTAGAATTGTCTTTGTACTTAAAGATGTAATATATGGTAACATTATTTCCCGAGGCCAACTATCAAAACATTGGCTGGTTGAATGCGCAATTGCTTTAAGCATCATGGATTTAAACACAAACGTTGCGTTTCGTCTTATACAAGAAACGAAAACAAAAGGGAAAATCAAAACATTAATTCTGTTTTGTACCATAAATTACAACTGATTACATTTATTCTCAAAATACTTATTTCTGTCTATGATTCTTAAGGCCGATCAAATATGGTGATCTACAAATATATATATATATATATATATATATATATATATATATATATATATATATATATATATATATATATATATATATATATATATATATATATATATATATATATATAGAAAATGGTATTTGCATTAGATGTACATTTTACAAGCCTATTTACACGTATTAAATATTGTATTTTTGCATTATTGTGTGCATATAAAGGGTTTCCTGAACACTGGGATGCATTTTAATCGTTTTTCACTGTCAGTGGTTCAGCAAGACACAATTTATGACCCCTAATTTCCAAGGTACTAAAGGCCCTTCTTCACAGACTCCAGGAAAAAGCAATAGATTCCCTGTCAGGCTGTATTGTTCGCAGTAAAACACAAGACCAAAACACTATAGCAATAATTAGACATTTACAACTATAAGCCCCTGTATGAATACATTCCTCCAATCTATTGTCAATATTGCATTTTCTGTTTGTCATGCTTTCGCATGATTCCCCCTCAAAAAATGTTTAAGCATAAAAAAGGTCACTATAACCGCCTATAACAACTCTAGACTGCCTAATGGAAGCACAGAGCAGGATTCAAAGGGCGCTATTTATCACCTATGTGACAGTTAAGATAATTTACTATCTCACTCAAAATGAAACTTAAATGTTTACCTACCAAGCTTCCATTTGTTCAGATGCTATACAAAAGAGCTGGCTAGTGCAGCGTAGAATATCGGACCGTGTGTATATTATATTCTTGGGATCTCTTCAGTTTTCAGGTCTGATAGAGTCCTTTGCTTGGCCGATTAATGACGACGCCGTGTTTCTAGGGGACGTGCTGCATTAATTATTAAGCAAGCCACGTGGTCAAATCAAGTAAAAACCAATTCTTTTGGTCTCCTATTGAAATCTTCGGATTCAAGCTGTGTAGTTTAAATACATTTTTGAGAGCTGTCTGGCACAAGAGGACAATCCTGTGAACAACATGGCCGTTTGAGAACCACTGTGGGTCTTCGGTCCTAAAGCGTCTGTGTTGTTCAATGCCGTGTCATTGATATCAGTGGCTATGCCTTTGCTAGCATTTATAGACTCGCTGTTATTTCAATACAAACCAATGCCATTCTGAAAAAAAAAAAACAAAGATTAGTTTCTATGTATGCTCCATAAAGACAAAACAGTCTACGAGACTGTAAAAGAGGCCTATGTTGTATAACTGTCTGCATAGTACCTAAAACTACACATTTTGCATGAATGCACTTATGTAGTAAGGCATACAACAATATGATTTAAAGCATATGTATCTAGTCCACAGCGGTTATGTGTGTGTGTGTGTGTTTAAATTACTATCACCATATCATGAACCACTCTGGTTTGTACTGATTTTATTGTCATGCACAAAATGCATAGCTATTTAAAATATGCATGGGAAAAATCTATCAGTTTACTAATGGATGCACTGTTTCATGGTGATAGCTATATGTTTTAATATACGAAATACACATACATACATACATACATACATACATACATACATACATACATACATACATACATACATACTGGCGGGCAGACAGCAAGATGCAAAATGCTTATGCTTATACTCCAGATAGCTATACAGCATAATGTTTGTTTGTGTGTGTGTGTGTGTGTGTGTGTGTGTGTGTGTGTGTGTGTGTGTGTGTGTGTGTGTGTGTGTGTGTGTGCAGTGTAGTGTATGTGTATTTTGGAAAGTGTAGGTTTTATTTCTTATTAGATGTATTTTTTCTATAAATACACAAAACACTTAAGATACACACCAAAACACTTAAGATACAATATAAAATTAGTAATAAAACAATACAGTGAGAAATTTCTGTTTTACTTAATTGCTGGAGCCCCCGTTAAGTTTAATTAAAGGCAAGGGACATATATTTGTTTCTGATCATAACCTATTATCTATGTACGGTCAATATAATATATATTTTTGTTTACAGTTTTGAATACTTCTACAACGACGAGTACTACTACTACGACACTACTACTACGACTACTACTACTACTACTACTACTACTACTACTACTAATAATAATAATAATAATAATAATAATAATAATAATAATAATACACAAGCCTTCGTTTTGTGACTGATTCTAACAGTGAGCAAGATGTTTGCATCTAGACAAATTGCTGGGAGTCACAATTAACAGAAGGCAGGAATTCCAAGTTCTGTGATGAACCGCCTGTCACCAAGACAATACAAACAATGCATTCCTCCCCGTGTTTGTTTTATATATCAAATCATTTCATTGTAGGCCTGCACTAAATATAAAAAGTCTAGTTAAAAACTAAAACTAAAACAAGAATTATAGCATACATTACTTTATAGTAATTCTATAATTAGCAAATTCGTTTATTTTACTTCTAAAGATCTCGTTTAATATCTGCTTGGCAGCCGCATTATTATTATTATTATTATTATTATTATTATTATTATTATTATTATTATTATTATTATTATTATTATTATTATTAGCTTATACAATTATGGTAATAAAACACTCTAGTCCTTGATGGGAACTGGTCACCGTTCTAACAAAAAGCTGTTAAATTACTCCGTTTTTTTAGGATCTCATATTTTGAATACTGTCGAAGTGTTTTAGGTGACCTAGTTTTTGTATAGTCAGAGTTAGCTATAATGGTTGAGGCAATACACACGTGTATGTATGTATGTATTCATGTATGGATGGATGTATGATTGTATGGATGGATGGATGACGTGCTTCTGTGTTTGAATATTTTACAATATAAGGCATTGCATTAAAAAGCATGTACCTAAATAAACGTTACCGTAAATAAATAACGATGTAAAAGTGAATACATATAATTTTAAACCTAAAAGTCCCAATTTATTCTGATTCAAATGGGAGTAAAGCTACATTTCTGTACAAACCGTGTATAGGATAACTGTTCTAAGATATATGTTACATGGGGTTCTGAACAACATGGCGAATCCTTGAAAATGGCATTTTCTGAAGTGTACGATTTTTTTTAATGTATTAGCTCATGCAATATATTGAATAGGCCTATACATATTTAGAATAAAAGCGTAAATGTATGAAAAATAGCTTTGTTGTTTAGTTATTTCAAATTCGAGGCTGGTTTGATGTACAAATCGAAACAGACAGAAAATACGTATGTTTGAGGGATTTTATTGTAGGCATTTATTTAGAGCTGCAAATGTTATTCACTGGTTAAAGTTCTCATATACAAAGAAGCACAGGGTTTATTTGCCTGAAGTGGAAATTATATCAAATTAGACGTCATTTTGAATAATCATTTTATTACAGCCCTCCTCTTTAGGAAACGTACTGATTTACAAAATAATGTTTTGCTGGAGGTTTTGTGCAAAACAACCAACCAAACAAACAAACAAACAAACAAACAAACAAACAAACAAACAAAACAAACAACGAATACAACAAACTCAAATCACATCGCTACTCTTATTTTAAAAAGGTCCCATTTAAATTAAGAAATATCTGTCGTGTTCAACTCCAACAAAGAAAGCTTTGGTTTTTTTGTAGAACATCTATCCTTGTGATGTGGGTATATTGGCTCAAAGTCTCATATATTACGCCAGGGTAACAATGTGCATTAGTGAGGGGAAAAGAATGAAAAAAAAAAACCTGTACAGTCCATATGCTAAAGAAACTCATTTACCAAAGCTGAATGTGAATCATGTCTGAAACAGAAAAGGCGAAGGGTATGGTTAGGGTCCAATAGGTCAAAGGGTTAGAGGTCATTCCTCCCGGCTGAAATACGGCTAATCGAATAGAAAATGTGTCCTCTGGATGAACCTGTTTCTGTAGCTTACAGCCGAACTTCAGTAAAATACCTTTTCAGCTTCTCAACGTGAAGGCATCAGAAAGAAGGCATCTTCGCAATGCGTGAACCCTGTGCTTTTTTGTCATAGAAACAATGATGAAAAGAATAGCAGAATATCCACCGTCAAAATCAAGACGCGGATATATTATAATGTCATGTGCAAGTCTGAGAACACATCACCGACTCGAAGGAAGAACAAAGAGCTGCTAAAATAGTCTACTCAGGCGATCACGTTCGATACAAGAGTTTAAAGGGACAGATTTTTATTTTTCAATGTAGTCTATCTCTCTCTCTCTCTCTTGCCTGAATGTTACATGTGTATATATATATATATATATATATATATATATATATATATATATATATATATATATATATATATATATATATGTGTGTGTGTGTGTGTGTGTGTGTGTGTGTGTGTGTGTGTGTGTGTGTGTGTGTGTGTGTGTGTGTGTGTGTTTGCAAATACCTAGCTTCAGTCCGTTTTAAATCAGAGCAAATTGAGACTTTTGAGTTTAAAATTATATTTTATTTCCTTTTACATGATTATTTATTGAAGGTAACGTTTATTTACGTACATGCTTATTATTATTGCAATGACTTACATTGTAATTTTTTTTTTTAAATCGTCTGTCTTCACTTCACTTGCAACGACCCTAGTCACATTTCACTCAATGTATTATACAAACTTCACTTCATTTGATTTTTTTTGTAGAGACAATAATATATAGCATCAAACTCTTAAACACTAAAACCACATGTTTAATAAAACATAAATCTTCCCAAAGAGGCGTGTATCCAATTTTAAATGTATAACATATCCAAACATGTCAGATAATGATTTACAATAAGTAACGCAATTCACAAGTTGGTGTGAATTGACTCTAAGGTTGTGTGTTTCTAAACAATCTAAAGATGACTACGAGCATCTATTGATCTATATTCATTTGATTTACTTAAAAAAAAACATTGGAAAACACTGTTTTTCTCTGTTATTAAAATATGACGACTTTCGAAAACTATAGATTGAAGTTCAAAACTGTCCCGTTTTGTCTGATTGAATATCACAAAATTGTACCCCCCTCGTAATTCTTTGAAATGCTTGCAGATGTTAAGCTCACAGCCTTTGATTATTTTCTTGATTATACTCTTTTTGGCTATCCCTTCTTCTTACACACACACACACACACACACACACACACACACACACACACACACACACACACACACACACACACACACACACACACACACACACACACACTATACACTTACTAACAAAAAAAACAAAAAAAAACAACAACAACAAACGGAATGCGCTTTAACCCTGAAAAGTGTAGTAAACATATAATTATAAAATAACAAATAGGGAAACTGACATTTTCATATGCAATTCCTAATTTTATTATTTAAAATGATATGCATCAGTTTTGGTATCTCAGTTTTGGCAAGAAAAAAAGCAAATGTAGATCACATAACACTAGCAATTCCATAAGCAGCACGATAAGCGTCACAAATATTTTGTTTTCTTATTTAAAAAAACAAACAAAAAAACAGGCCACGTTCTCATGCCTGCTCTTAGAACAAGAGACTGGGCCAGAATTACACAGAGAACATCAGAGTAAACAAGAGAACCACAATAAAGCCACAAATCTTCATTATAAAATTAAAAAAAGCAACACTGTCCAATACAATATATTTTCATTCACAGACTACTGTACCTCTTCGAAGCAAGTGACGATTCACTCATATCTTCATTAAAAGTTATGATGGTGGACGGACAAGATGGTATCAGTACAAAGTTCAAATATTGCAGCTTCAAATTGTTTTTTTTGTAGTTTTCCTTCTTACACACATGAGAAGAAACTAAGACATGTTTCTGGAACATGCATTTTCTGCTGGAGTAGTGCCTTTTATATACAGACGGAAACGTGGAGAAATGAATGTTCCTCCGCTTCTATAAAGTTGTAATATCAGACTGGCTCTCTTTTGGAACAGTTTGTAAATGCTGGCTGGATGCAGATGAAGATCTACCTTTCGTGTTTGGAAGTTTGTGATCTTTTTTCCATTTCATCCTTCTGTTCTGAAACCATATTTTGATCTGTCGTTCGGAGAGACATAAGGTATGCGCGATTTCAATGCGACGTCGCCTGGTAAGATACCTGTTAAAATGGAATTCCTTCTCCAGTTCCAGAGCCTGCTGTCTCGTATATGCAGTCCTTGATCGCTTTGGTTCCCCTCCGGTATAATTTGGATTAACTAAAACAAACACATAACATGGAAGTTAGTTAGTTGCCATTAAACTGATAGTTCTCTCATATATACGTCAAATTTCTCAGAAGTAGGCTGCAAAATAACACACACACACACACACACACACACACACACACACACACACACACACACACACACACACACACACACACACACACACACACACACACACACACACACACACACACACATATATATATACCCAACATATAATTCTGGTTCCCTTCATTTATTTATATATATTAGATAAATCAATACAATAAACGATCTGTTTTAATTGGATATAAATTGTCCATGTGTTATGCATATAAATATATTATTATATTTGAATAACATAAAAGCAGAAATAATTAAAAAAAAAACCAAAAAAAAAAACATGACCACACTGTAGTTTTAAATTCTAGAGAAAACTGGCCACATGGCTAGCGGCCTATTTCCATAGCAATAAAAATTTATGACGGGTGTAATTGGCAGCCCCTTTAAAAGCGCCCATAAATTTTGTTCAACGGTTCTTTACAAAAAGATGATATAACCGGCCCAAAATGCGTTGGAGGTAAGAAAGTGACCCTTACCCGTGGCAATATGAACCTTCTTCATCCAGGGATAAACTACTGCTGGCTGTTTGGCTGGTGTCGCGTTTTGGTTCTTGGCGTTCTGTTGTTGGATGCAGGGCCGTGGGGTGGACATTTGAACCGGTGGGCATTGCTCAGTCTGAGCGGGGAAATGGCTCGGTTGGTTGGGTTGCTCCTGCACATGACCCCGCGGCTGCACTGTAGAGCCCTGATCAGTGCTACAGCCAAAAGACTGCTCGTTGTAGTTGGAGCGTGAATAGATTCCGGGATGCTGAAAATCTGTGTTCTGCGATGGACTATAATACTCTGAGCCCTGGTCAGGTATGTAGCTGTTCTGTGAATATTCCTCGCAAGGTGGAAATTTAGGATCCACATACTTGGAGTTCACCATATACGAACTCATGGCCATTAATTTCTGAAGGTAGAAAATACTAATTTTTCTCGAGTTGTCTTTTTTTCTCCTTCCATAAAGCCCTCCTACTAGCTGTCAACTGAATAAAGTTAGGCACCCATGTGACAGGATTAGCCAATGGGGACAAAGGGAGTCTAGTAACGGATAAGTACACAGCTATAGTAGCAATCATTTTCATAAACTTTACGAAATATGAATATCATGTTTAATAAAATCATACAATTGAATACGAACTCTAATGAGGACTTTTTTTTATTATTTTTTTTTTTATAGCGAGTAAGTGACACGCCTTAAAATAATGTATCTTTATGCCTAATGAAACCAGCCCCCTATATATCACTGTAATACAATAACTGATCATGAATCTGAAAATAAATAAATAAATAAAATACAACTTTATGCAAAATAAAGATATCATATTCTACTGGAATTTTCACAAATATAGAGACACGGTGCTAGAGATTCAAAAGGTCCTTGCACAACAAGAGGTTAATAAAGAGCGAGTACAATTGATGTGGACCGTCTTTGTCATGCAGGGGTCATCTGAAAGTTAGTAGAATCTCATCATTCCATCCCATTGTACAGAAAGCAGGGGGCTTGGTAACTAATAACACGAATGAATGTATTAAAATATGGGTATAGAATGGAAAAAACATGGTCTTCGCTATAATTTTTGTTTCTGGAAATTAGATGAGAGAATTTTATTGTTGTGTGAAAATATGAATATAAACATTAATAATATCTACCATCTGCTAATTTATGGTCTTCCTAAGTAAATAAAAGAAAAAAAAAGTTTTCTTGTATAGCCTGTTATTGGCAAGTTCAATATTAAAAAAAGAAAAAAAAAAGAAAGAAAAAAAACACAAGCAATCAAAAAAAGACTGAAATACATTTTCAGGGACATGCACAATATAAATTATAGGTGAAGTTCTACTTTTTAGTCATGCTATAACAATGTAATTCTCTGACTGTATAACAATCATATACTTACATTTGAACACACTTAACTCGAAGTTTTTGCATCGACCATATACTCCCCTAGAATCGAATCTGTGACTGTGATAATATCACACAAAGTCGGTTCTACAGGGTATATATAGACGACGAAATGCAATTCTTAATAATAATAATAATAATAATAATAATAATAATAATAATAATAATAATAATAATAATAATGTAGGGTAAAATAAAACAATATGAACATCTAACAGAATACATGTTTCTTAATATCAATCTACGACGTTTGCACTTCCTAAAAGTAAATCATATTAAAACAAAACAACTGTTTTAGAATTTTAGAAAAAGATATGCATTTTCATTCAAACATGTGATGCACTTAATATCCATTTAACCACTGAGCACGACAAAACCACACATATTTCGAATCCATCCATCAAATTGTATGTAAGAGTTGTTATTATTATTATTATTATTATTATTATTATTATTATTATTATTATTATTATTATTATTATTGCAGGGTTTTTTTCAGTCATTAAAACGTCCATTCAGTCATCGGTATAACAATGTGGCTTGTATTTAGCACCTTGTGGTTTTGCCAATGCATAAAGTGCGGTTGATTTATTTATTGCCCAATTATACCCCAAATCTATTAATAACTAGGTTGTAACTGCAAACTAAAGTAAACGGTATATCAGCAATAAATGTAGCCTATTTGTTCGATATGGATGCATACTTACTTTGGGGGGTTTCTCTGAGAGTAAGCTAAAACAGAATACTCTCTATCAACTGTCCCAAGCTTTACTGGTGCGGTCGCGTATGAGGCAGAGGCTAAGGGGCATGGAAGGTCATACTAAATCATTTACAAACATATCACAAAGTTTAATTTTTTTTTCTTTGTCGGCAGCCGCGCACGAAGGGTAGAAAAGTTCATGAATTCTGCATGACCCAAGTGATAACCGATCATCTGATCAATCCTGCTGGCTTGATCATCATGTTATATTGTTGCACGGGGATATGGTGGAATCGCTATGGTAAATAAATGCGAGTAAGTCTGATTATAGATACAAATAAATACCATTTATTGTCTTTCTTTCAAAATAAACTTTCTCTTTATCTTTAAATTGCTAATTCCTCTGCTCAATATTCTGTTATATACCAGTAAGATACATTTCCGAATCTTGAAACTAAATGAAATGCTTGGATGGAGCTATTACTTTTAAACTATGACATATATATATATATATATATATATATATATATATATATATATATATATATATATATATATATATATATATATATATATATATATATATATATATATATATATATATATATATATATAACAGCTCCATCCAAGCATTTCATTTAGTTTCATGATTCGGAAATGTCACAATTCAGGAGAAAATATATTTTTGATATTTTTTTAAACCTAAGAAACGATTGCATGTTACGTCCCAGTTAAAAAAAAAAAAAAGATTTAATTGTTTTATATGTTTTAATAAGATTTAAATTATGCTGTCAAATACCTTTAAAATTGAACAGACTTATTGAAAACGGGCAAATAAAGCCACAGTTGGATAGTTCGGATTTTCAGATGTGACAGACGCTGTGACCTGAATTTCACCTTATTGCACGACTTGTTCAAGCGGGTCAAAGCCAAAGAGTAACCGGGGAACAAAAGACTTCCAATTTCACCTCTCGTTCAACTGCTTCCACAAGCACTTTGATAAAGCCCTTACATTTTGGTCTTGGGAAAGCAATACCAGATACCTAAATGCACGGGCAAAGTGTATTTGTTTCATTGTGTTTAAAACACCAGCCTTACGATTAGAAAACGCATTTTGTAATGTATCTACACAGACAGAAAGCAGTGGAAAGTTAAACATATGACACAAATAAAAAGCTTCAGTTTAACCTATTTAAAAAAAAGAATAATTTATGACCTATATATATATATATATATATATATATATATATATATATATATATATATATATATATATATATATATATATATATATATATATATATATATATATCGCATCTACCTATAGTATGTTTATGATTCGAGACTGATTTGGTTGTAGCGAACTTGTCAAATTAGCTTTCACAAGCGATGAGAGACAGATCGAAATGTCCTTATTACATCATACACATCATAAAACATAGCATCAATTACATACATGATAAAACACATACTTTGATTTTTTTCCAGTAAACTTTCTTTGTAAATCCTATTTGATACACTCAAAATAAAATATCTGTAGGGTCTATTGATACAAGAAATAGCTTTAAGTTTTTTTTTTTAATTTTTATTTTAGTTTTAGTTTTTAAATGTTTACCAGCATAGTAATTGTATCCTACATGAGTGCTGTATTTTTTAAAAGCTAAATATCATAATTATATCTAAACCATTCTCAATGTCTGTAAAGTAAAATAAAAAGGAAAGAAATTCACATGCATTTAGTTTTGGGTTGTATTCGCATTATAAACGCATTGTGAGCTTTAATGACAACAACATATCTTTAATTAAGTGCACCCAAAACCCATCATATATGGTTCACTGAAATGTGATTATATCTAAAAAAAAATCTAACATTACATCTGTTGATTAACCATCATGTCATACGCTGGGGGGCGCTGTATAAACCCGGAGAGAACAGCAAAGGCCTTGAAATATAATTGTTCAGATAAAAAAAAAAAAAAAGAAAAAAAAAAAAAAAAAAAAAAAAAAAGAATTCTAATATGCAATAATAGAACATTTTATGTTCATAAAAAAAGGATTATAAAACCACATGCAATGTTATAATGTAACCGGGTTTGTTTCCTGTAGTGTGTAATCTAATAGATGCAATAACGTTTACTTGAATTACGCATTGTATTGCTCATTGTATTGCGGATAACTTTCCATTCATTCTCATACTCTATTTGGTCATGTCTTATTGTTTATGTAATAAAAATCGTTTATTACAACCTATTGGATCGTCTTTTTGTACTGTAAATGTGAGTATGTGGGTAAACTCTGTCTAAAGAGAGCTTAAAGTGTATAGATTCTCTAAATAAAATGAACGAATTGAACCTTTGTTTTAGATAGAAAGTGCCTTTATCAATATACCACGATGATAATAAACCCCCAGCTCTGTGGACTCACACTATAAATAATGAACAATGACTATAATAACCATTAAAACAACAGAACGAAAATAAAACGAATATCCAGAAAATCAAATACACATAATCTAGTAACCGTGCATGCAAACATATCTATCTATCTATCTATCTATCTATCTATCTATCTATCTATCTATCTATCTATCTATCTATCTATCTATCTATCGTTATGATCAATACACAATCATTGCATACAGCAGTGTCCTTGTATTTATTTTTCTTCTTGAAAAAAAAGATGTATCTGGCTACGAAAAGTACATGCGCTATAGAGACCCAGTGACATCAAAAGACACCCTGGACTTCCTTGCAGCTTCTGTAATATCGCTATGAAGCAAACTTACTTTGTGCGAGGCTGCTGTGAAGGTGACGATGGATCCAGGGATACACGGCCATGGTGCCTGCAACCAGAGATTAATCCTCGCTTCCACTTTATTCCAAGATCGCTCCGAAATGCTTAACCATCTGCACTTGTGTGCTAATATACAATGTGAATTATATTTTGGCTTGTCAACTCCCTAGCCATAAAACAAAGTTTAATGGAATCACGTGTCATGCTACAGCCATTCATGGCAACGCTCTGTTGTGCCATACATAACATTCAAACTTGAAAACTTATCCATTAATGGCCGTTACATTAGTGTGTTCTTCAAATTCAGCCTATTCAGATTTTAAACGTAGGGTATGCAGGGCGTGCTGAGCTAGATTTAGTTTTGAAAAAAAATAAAGAATGTTCTTTTTAAAAGTAAGTAATTTAGTATAATTAAAACCGCTCATATTTTAAAACAAGCTAAACTTGATTTGAAAGCAGATTAGTATGTTTGGTTTTCAGTTTGAAATATAATGTCAAAACCTTCTGTACGACTGAATTTGTTCTACACTTCACAAACATTCACTTATGACGAGTTGTTTCGACTGCTTGTATTATTGCTCCTTTAACCTTCGTGTGTGAAATTCTTTTTAAACCGTTTTGTTGACGACCCTTTGATACCTGTAAATGTAAGGTAATAAAACAACAAAATGGCCGCCGTGTGAAAACGCCTGTTTGAGGGCAAGCGAGAATGTCAGTGGTCGTAAACACAGGAAGTCAAATGTCACTGTTTAATTAAGCATCTGATCACAAATACAAGTGAAATGGGACTGCTGTGCTAGTAATTAGCTAAATGCGAAACAAACAAACCAAAAAAAGGGGATTCTCATATCCTATGGGAAATAAAAGGTATAGTAAAAACAATTATAATAAAATGTTGAATGTAAATTTACCACAGAATAAATAAATCAATAAATAAACAAATCAATAAATAAATACTGCCATTTCGGTAACAATTATGTTAGCCTGTTGCCCCCGAAAAATATGAATTAACCATATATATATATATATATATATATATATATATATATATATATATATATATATATATATATATATATATATATATATATAATGATTTATGCCTCAGGTCGAGTAGATGAACAGCCTAATAGTCAATACCTTGATATTTATCTATTAGCCATACAGAGTAATTATTTATCAAACACTCCACAATCTTGTAGGCTGTGTGCCTCCCTTTGGTCAATTTGGTCTAACATTAAACTATTGCAGCCTGTAAGAAAAAATAATATAGAGGCCTACAATATTTATGCTTGTGCGTCAGTGACCACGTTTATAAAAGTTGTAAATATCATTATCGAAACGAGTCTTATTTGTATAACAATAACATGTGTCCACTTAACATGTATGGGACACGTGTAAGCCTACATAGACACAGCAGACATGCAATAACCGCCATTGTCTTTGTCGTATAGGTGAACGATTGTGAATATTTAGCCAGGGTAACCATATACTGTTTGTTTCTTTATTATATTTTTATACAGGCAAATGTTTGTAATTTTACAGAACAAATATAGTATAATCATGGCGAATTTACTGTCATTTACCAATAAAAAAGGTTGCAGTTGTATCATTTATTGTTAAGTGTTTAGCCTATGTTTTTTACACATGTTTTCCGAGTATAGCTGTATTTGTATTACTACAGCATTACTATTGTAACTATTGTTATCTCGGTTATGCTGTTTTCTAGCCCTGTGTTAGGATGCTCGGTATTTTCTTTTGACAGGGACCAGGAATTGAAACATTATGGATTATTATTAGACCCAGCGTCGGTGCAATTGAATTGCTTCGACTGTGCTATTGGTTTTACCCTTCTGCAAGCAACCTGAACAAAATGGTCAAATAAAGCTCAATCTACAAGGGATAATCTCTGATTATTTCAAAACTGTATATCCTTAGGAATAAGAGGTATTTAAAAATGTGCATCTGATATTCACCCGTGCAGTGATGATGTTGGTATAATACTTTGTGAAGGAATGTGCTCACATATTTAAGCTTGAAAATCGGTGGCTTTGTGGTTTTATCAGTTACACCAGTTTTGCACACAAACAAATATTATATTGTGTTATAAAACAGCACATGCCCTATCTCTGCCCCCCACCAATATAATGGTAGAATATGTAATCACGTGGTTTTAATGACCGCTCGTAAATCTCCCAGCAAGATAAAACTGTGTCGGATACTTGGGCAATAGCGCCTCCTCCTGGATAATCAGATACATTTCATGATATATTCAAAATCATACAAGTGTGCAAAGAGAGGTCAGAGGCAAATTGAAGCTATGGGCGAGTTACTTTGGTCAGTGAGTGCAAAGGTTTAATCACAGGCCTCTTCCAAATGAATAACGCGTTCTGTTTGTAAAGTACATAAACGTGCTTTGAATTTAATTATGTTGTTCCTTTTGTGTTTGCTTTATTCTCTACAAATTAGAAGCATTATGATCCACTCTTTTCAATATAGTTCGTGACGTGTGATGTACATATAAAATGAAGCCTATGTGAAGTTATGGTATGCACACGTCTAATGTATGCATTGCATACATTGCTTTCCTACGATGCATTGCCATATGTATGTGTAGGCAATACTTAGGAGAAACTGAACACAAATATTCAACTGTTCTCATGAGAAAAGTTTAGTTTTAGTTTAGGGCACTTTTAGTTTGTTTTAAAAAACAATAATGACAGTTTAATATCTGTTTTAACACTACAAGGACTTGGCATGTGTCCTATCATAAGGTATTGTCAGACTTTCCTTCCTTGTGGAGACTTTTTTGAGCCACTATAAACCTCCCCCTCCCCACACACGCACGCACACACACACACACACACACACACACACACACACACACACACACACACACACACACACACACACACACACACACACACACACACACAAACGTTTCTATTCCTATGTTTGTTGGGACTTCTCATTGACTCTCACTATCTACTATTTCTAACTCCAGTCAGACAAAACTCCAGGTTGAAAGTCGACAACAAACTAAATATTTTGGACTTTTTTTTTTTTTTTTTTTGAAGGCATATTTAATTCTTAAAAACGTGTTTTACAAAGTGGGGACGTCCCACAACGTCGTTTTTTCAAGAGTTACTATCTTTGTGGGTACATTTTCTCAAATTGTGTCCGCACATTGATAGTAATACACACACACACACACACACACACACACACACACACACACACACACACACACACACACACACACACAACCGTTGCCAAAATAAACACCACCATGTAGTAGCCTACATAAACACTGAACTGTGTTTAAAATGTGTCGCATAAGGAGTTATGTTTGCTTCTTAAACATTTGGCTTACAGCGCAGCTGGTGTGGGTTTACATGTGCGGGTTTTCAATACCATTTATATTGTAATTATCAAAACACATTTTCTAGATAACCTTCTCTCCAGAGTAATGCAACGTTCATTGTCGCTTTTCCTTTTTTAATCAGAAGCGTTTCATGCACAGGATGTTCCCTTCTCCCGCATTCACACCCTGGGACTGCACCGGGTATCCCTTGTCGCATTGCAGTAGAGCTGTAAATACTTCAGCAGCTGCCTGCCAACCAGCGAGTGAAATACTGTCTTTGTTCTGAAACACCCGACTCTAAGCAGCTGAAATCTAGTCCCTCAAAACTGTGCCTTTTCAAGCAGAGCGCTTAAATAAAATACCAAAAAAAAAAAAAAAAGAGCTCAACTTGATTCTGTTTCGGGCGCAGACTGATTTTCAGACAGCGGAACAATAGGCCTGTCGACTGCAGAGCAATTCAGAATAGACTATACCATTCCAATCCAGACTTTGTTTTATTACTTAGACCCAGGAAATTGGAAATAAGTGAATAAACAAATACATAAATAATAGACAAAATGGGTACAAGTGAAGCATTAACCGATAACCAGTTGATTCGATATAAGCGAATTAGATTGACGTGACAGTTAATGTATAGCGTCTTTTTCCAAGTGACTGGTTTGGAATGTTGGTTGAAGATTCCACTTAAACCTTCTTGGAATAATGCTATGCTGTACACCTACTAAGAGTACTGTAATTAAAACAAATGTGAATGAAACGCGTGACATCCCTCTAACATTAACACATGGAAGAAAATTCATCACATTTCCATATATAAGATACACTTTTGCATAGGACATAGGCAAAGTGTTAACTTTTCACTCATTTGTGGTTAAAACAAGATTATTTTTAGATCACACAGTAAATGATAAATGTCTCTTTCTGACAAAGGTCCTCAAAATTTCTAACAATCGAATCATTTCAGAATATTGTATTGCTTGTGAAAGTGCTCTGCAAAGCCTCATGTTGTTACATTAATAGGCTATGAGCTACCTGGTAGTCGTGGGCCAACACATGACACTGCAGGTTTACCTGCAGCCTATTATGACCATTGCCGGAGGAGATTAATAGTCTTTACCATTCTCTGTGTCCATTAATACCAAGCTAATTGTTTAAAATACATATTCGATTTCTTTCTTTCTTTCTTTCTTTCTTTCTTTCTTTCTTTCTTTCTTTCATTTGCAAGTTATCACCATTATCCAGAGAGTTGCAAAACTCAATTAATACAACTTACAAATATAAAGAAACCACATATGCTGATGTACAAAGACCTGTAGTAAATATAATGATACAAATATGAACGGTGCCTTCATATACTTGCAAACATTTTCTTAGTATATTTGTTTTTATCATTGGACAAAATAATAATAATAATAATAATAATAATAATAATAATAATAATAATAATAATAATAATAATATTTAGGAAATGACCCATAACCAAATCAAGTTACATTTATTTCCGATGCCGAACATCCGAGTAAATATATAGAGAGTAAATAAATAATATATCATATTTATTTACTATCTAAATATCTGTTAAAATAACCCGTCGTACAATCTCTGAACAGATTGTGCCTCTATCTGTTTATTTATTTATTTATTTATTTTTTTTACAAACTGTACATTTCGTTGTGAAAGACATATTTTGCCAAGGTTAATGTCAAACACGAAGTTTAATAATAGGTTATTAATGGTTAGATTTTTATTAACAAAAGTATTTTTTTATGTACAGGCTAGGCCAGGTAACAAAAGCAGGTAAAACATACACTTACCACTTATGCCAGTTATGGGGTGATTGGCGTAATCCATTTCCACAAAGCTGTAGTTTAACAGCAATCCCAATATACAACTCGGATTAAGCATTTTGTAGTAAGGCGGAAATATTTTGAATACTGTAACAAACAAGCGAAAGTACAGGAAAGTGCAGGCTATTCCCCCACTCGGCATGAAGGAAACCAGGTAGCACACTGTCACACTGATGCTAAAAACACTAATATTGAGAGAGAAGACAGAAGCGATAGGTTGAGAGGCTTTAACGGCAGAATGCAGTGAAGAAGTCGCTAGGGATATCAGGGAAAGGGCCGTGAAGACGCTCACTCCATGCACATGACCAATGCCATCCAATGATAGGCGTAACTTGCTCATAAAAAAGGTCTATTACCAAGTAGTAAATTTTCTTCTAACAAAAAGGAATTTACTGCAATTCCTTTTCGGTTTTGCGCATAATGGTTGACAACGCCATATACTCCCAAAAGTGCCCTGAGCATTAGATTACGTGTCAGTTGGTGGAAAATAAGACATTATACCAAAGTTATGTCAATGTGATGCATACGATACACATAGAAATAGAGATAGATATTTTCCAAATATTTAGACATATGTTATATGATTAGATTTCCAAGATTTTAAACACATTATTATATTTTTACTATCTAACACTGTATATAATCAGAATTCAAAATCTATTATTATTATTATTATTATTATTATTATTATTATTATTATTATTATTATTATGTAGCATATATATATATATATATATATATATATATATATATATATATATATATATATATATATATATATATATATATATATATATATATATATATATGAAATGTAGACATATTTACATTTTTTGCCTGTAAAATCAGATGTTTAATAACTAAGCATACATTTTATGCAACTGGTTTTATTACTGTTTGTTTTACTTGTTTGAGGGGTTGAATGTCACAAACAAGAAACAGAGTCCATTAACTCTTTACATAAATTCCACTTATATTCTGTATATTTACACTCTACATATATCACTTTTTAAGCTTTTTAGAATACTTAAAAATACTTTTGAACAGTGTTTGACGCCTTAACCTTAGTTAGGAAATGCATAATTTATTTTGCAAGTTCAAAGTTGGAAATAAATGCCAGACCATACCCAGTTTCAGAGGATCATAATTAATATAACGGATTGAATAATAATAATAATAATAATAATAATAATAATAATAATAATAATAATAATAATAATAATAATAATAATAATAATAATAATGTAATTGTTTCCATTTTAACAACAAAAGTATAAATAAGACGTTCACGCATTTGTTTTTATAATTATTATTTTTATATCTATAATCATTTTGTCTTCAAACTTATAGTGATAAAGAATATGATTGCAGAGTTTCTCTCCTCCAGCGGTCTAGTTAGTATTCATAATGACTAATGCAACCCAGTGGTCAGCGATGACTTGCTTGTATGCGATATAATCGCTACCTCTAAGCTTTTGTTGTTTCCTTTAAATCACTCGACAGAATGGAAGCTCACACTGCTTGGAAAATATTTTGCTTCATTTTACATTTACCAGTCCTGAGGCAAACAAAGTACCCCCTCTGTGATCTGAATATATATTTTTTGTTTCAAAAACCCTGTGAGCATAGAGATTGAGTTAAGATAATTGGCGGATTAATATATCTCACCATCGCTACAGGAGTACAGTACGACTGAGAGACGCGTAATTCACCGCACATTTTTCTATTCACATTTTACTTATATCTGAAATCTTTAATTTTTAAGCTAACTGAATAATATAGTGACCCAAATATTATTCACTAGCAGCAGAATTGTGCAGGTCTATAATGCCAGTCAGAATACTTTAATACATTTTTTTTTCTCCTCACAAGCGATTTGTAGGCCTAGCCGTTTGTATTTTGTATATTGAAACTTATAACTGTCTGAATTATTCTTGTTGTCACAACAATAAATATTTTAGGCTACAGTTTTATGAAAGAATTGCAAGTTTAAAAAAAAAAAAAAAAATCTGAGCAAAACCAGTTACCTTTTATAAATTACTTTGTTACAGTTTATTAAGTATAAAATATAATTCAAAATAATTACATATAAATTTTAAAAATATCGAAAACAAAAAAGTATAAGTAAGGCATTCACACATTTGTTTTGCAAAATTATTATTTTTTATATAAATAATCATTTTGTCTACAAAGTTATAGTGATAGAAAAAAAAACATGTAGATACCCGTTAACTTTAATCGTGTGATGGAGGTGTAACACAAATTCAAAATGAATCTTGAATTTTGATCAATTTCCACTAATACATAGGCCTTATTCAACAGGGCCTACGCATCATACACAATATAACATTTCACGTGCAGTTTCCTGGTAATTAAATGTTTTTAATTTATACAAAATATAATCATTTATTCTGGTTTCTCATTAGGAAGAGTATGGTGCAAATCATAAACATATTCCCTTTATTTAACGAACAACATTATTTAGTTTGAAGTAAGGCAATAGATAATTGAAAAGTGAACTCATAAACTCACATAGCCTACACCTTCCACGCAAACTGACAAACACACAGTCATTTTAACAGTGGCATAGTAAGGCTGTAAGACCCAACAAGGACGGTCTCCTTACACTTTAATCGTCTTTTCTGTTTTCACATAATAAAAATCGCATTTTAGACAGGTTTTAAAAATCAGTCAAGCAGTCTCGTTGCCTGCTTCGTCCTGCACAGAGTTGCCAGGCTCCATTTTAACCTCTTCTCCGTCTTCTGGTCGTGAAGATGTGAATTTTTCTTTATTGTTTTCTTTTTTCCATTTCATTCTTCGGTTTTGAAACCATATTTTAACCTGTCTCTCGGTGAGCCCCAGAGCGTGCGAGACCTCGATTCTCCTCTTTCTGGTCAGATAGGGGTTAAATAGAAATTCCTTCTCGAGTTCCAGAGTTTGGAATCGGGTGTACGTTTGTCTGCCTCTTCTTCTGCCAGGAGCTATGACAAAAGAAACACAGGAACATCTGGTTAATATAATAAAACACGATTAGACTGCAGGAGCCAATATACAAATAAATAAATACAAAAAAATACATACATACATACATATCTCGCTACAGGAGATTTATAATGATCCTATAGCTTTGAGATCCAAGTATTACCTAAACGTGATATGGGAATAAACAAAAACAAATATTACATCCAACCTTGAGGTCTCATCCAGGGAAACATCTGAGAAGGAGACGAGTTCTGATTTAAGTGCTCTGGTTCTTCGCCAGTAATACTACTGGACGATTTACAGTCAGGATACTGTACCAGCTCGGTCTCTTGCTGTGCAGTGAAAAGCAGCTGCCTCTGTAAATTATCGTATCCGTATAATTTACTGGGGTCACCGTGACACGTAATTCCACAAGGATTCGGTTGATATCCCGCATTCGGGATTGCTGTGGTCCCATGATGGTAAAATTCTTGAACTTGTGTTGGGTTCTGGAAACTTGCGCTGCTGCCATACATAACGGTGTGTCTGCTATTAACATCTTGTGAAAACGGGCAGTCGTAGTACGTTGGACATATTGTCTCAGCAGCCTTGTACTTTGAATAAAAGGGATTTACAAAGTAAGAACTCATCTCTAATTGCAAACAAAGTTTCTGAGAAGAACAAACAAAATAATAATAATAATAATAACTTTGATTGCAGAGTTTCTCTCCTCCAGCGGTCTAGTTAGTATTCATAATGACTAATGCAACCCAGTGGTCAGCGATGACTTGCTTGTATGTGATATAATCGCTACCTCTAAGCTTTTGTTGTTTCCTTTAAATCACTCGACAGAATGGAAGCTCACACTACTTGGAAAATATTTTGCTTCGTTTCACATTTACCAGTCCTGAGGCAAACAAAGTACCCCCTCTGTGATCTGAATATATATTTTTTGTTTCAAAAACCCTGTGAGCATAGAGATTGAGTTAAGATAATTGGCGGATTAATATATCTCACCATCGCTACAGGAGTACAGTACGACTGAGAGACGTGGTGCGCATTAAATTATTTTTTTTTAAACTTGCGCCACTCAGTGTACAATCAGAAACGCCAAAGAAAAGAAATCTATTATTTTGTTCCTAAGGAGCAAGGTGAAACTGGAATCAAGGGCAATAAGGGCAAGGAACAGAAATAAGTGAAATACACCCCACATCACACATCAACACTGTAATGAAAGGTTTCACATATACAGTACAATATGGAGCCTGTATCTGTGCGTAAAAACGAATATAGTATCGGTGGATCAATGAATGGGTTTTGTTTTTGTCATTAGGTCTTTATGTCTGTAAGTTAATTCCATCTAGGGGTATATATTATTGATAAACTATAGGACTACAGAAAAAATACAACGTTCAGAACAGATAGGGATCAGATTAGTAACAACAGAAACTCTTAATTCAGTCTGTTTAAAATATATATTATTGCTTGGAAACGCAAACTTTTAAGTCAATGGCAATTTAGTTTACCCTTGACTAGGTGAGGGCAAGGCAGGGCTGAGTCTGTTGGGTTAATTGCTACCTAATGAAAAGCATGACTATGAATACATTTCCCATTATTTCACCCTTCGGAGACGTCATTACTGAAACAAGAACGTTCAGGAGAGCGTGACGCTCGATTCAGCCTGGAATTTCAACGAGAGCCCCTGAAGAAAAACAAGTTGAAAAACAGCGCAGTGATATGGACACAAGCGACGTCTTTTAATACTACGTTCTCGTTGTTTGCACTGCTAATTATGACCAAATCCAAAAGACTAGATCTCATAAACTTGTTTTGAAAAAAAAAAAAAAACATTAATTTGATGAGCATGTTATTACTGAACTCTTCACAACCAATGTGTTGTATGTTATTGTAGGTTAATTGGAAGCATGGATATTCTCTGTTTGTCCTTGCAATAATTTTAATGTGTGCTTCTATTTGCAGGTTCCTGGTCCAGTAACGTGACATGACTATCGCATGTAATGCATGTCATACGTCTGTTGAACCTTGCACATAATAATAATGTAGCCTCGTTGTGCTATTTTCTTGTCATCCATTATTTGGGGGAGGCTAAACATCTTTTTTTTATTGCAGATATGGATACGCACAAGCGACATGAAGGAACGACTATAGACCCTATATACTATAGGCTACTCGACACACATATGTAACGTTCACTTAAAAACGTAAAGAAAACGTATTTTACATTTGATCATTTAGGAAATTGCAGGGAAGGACATGTTTGCATAGCTTGACAAAAACAGACGCCACCTGCAGTTTTAGCATTTTCTTTTACTGTCCTTTTATTTGTCGTGTCTGTGTTTATATGTCCACTTTTAATAACACAGACAAAAAGATCATTTTCATTGTGGTCTTTACAAGGCTATACACCTTTAGCTGCAGACGCTATTCATGTTTGTATCCTCAATAATGTGTGTGTAAAATGGGTGTAGTGTTTTCAACTGTTTCTTTTCAAAGGGAGACGATGGTCTACATTTAAAAGTTCATATTTCTTCTCATGCAAAAAGCATCAACAACGCAATATTGTAGTCAATATTCCATTCGATAATGAATTCAAATGTAGTTTATGTAGTTTATAGTCTAATTAAATGAGTAGCTTTGTTTGTTCCTTGTTGTTGTTTCGTTTTGAATCTTGATTATTTAATTTGATACTGAGATTTTAGTATAACGCTGTGAGTATATATATATATATATATATATATATATATATATATATATATATATATATATATATATATATATATATATATATATATATAAAATTGAAAGTGCGGTCTCGAGGAGTCGAGTGGGTCAAAGTTCAAGCATATTTTCTTCTACAGGAATGATCACTTATTGACGTCACTACTGTGGTATTATGACTTTATTTTTTCAGAATGGCTCACGATGCAAAAAAAGCCTTCGCTCATAATACCCATATGGGTGAATATTATATGTACTTTTGTTTATTTCCCTTGCAATGTGCCAAAGAAAACCTTTCGGCTCTATTGATCGCGTTTGTATTTCCGTTTTGTACAAATTCCTTTTTATGGATCAACGGCGCCCTCGGGTGACCAAAAATGTTATTGCTGTTATTAAATTCTCACATTTCCATAGAAGCATTTATTAATAAACAAATAAACAATATGCCTTTCGATAAACAGGAACGCTTGAGACCATTTAAACACTGAAATAAAAAATGACCCAGTAAAATGAAATAAACATATTCATATTGATTGATTTAAATGATTTTAAATAAAGCATGTTTTTCTCATATTCATTTCTGTAACAATAACAACTATTTTGAGACTACTACTACTACTACTACTACTACTACTACTACTACTAAGAAGAAGAAGAAGAAGAAGAAGAAGAAGAAGAAGAAGAAGAAGAAGAAGAAGAAATACTTGAAGTATAGGATAGTATTGGAATCTTCTATTTATTTTATTTTTTTTCATTACACCAGTTAACACAAACTGTTTTCATTTCATCCCCTATGTTTTTTTTTTCTATTCACACTTTAGTTATTAAAACAAAGATATAATTCTGCATAATTTGTCGATGTTAATAGCCTACTAGAATGTCCTTGCAGTAAATCATCAAAGTATAATCTTCATATTAAAGTAAAAGCAACTTCCTTTAATCGGCATAGATTGCTGGCTTTAAAATTCTCCTTTCTGGCCTTTCTGTGAAAATACAATGTATCGACCAGACACCCATTTACAACGTGTCTACATTTCTGTTTGTCAGCAACAGAGACAAACACACAAATAGGAAGGTTTCAAAGAAGAGTACAATTACGACTTGCACCCATAAACTCATTTAGACCAGACGTCTAGCCGGTTCTATGGCTTGATTGTACCCCGTTCCTTCCTGTTCTAATAGCATTGTAGGTACAGGCTTCACAATCAATAACAATTCATGCAATACCTTTCCAATCGTAAACACTTTATTAGCGGTGCACACGTAAACAATAGCTTCCAAATGAACCAGTAAACTGCACTTGTGGTTATTTGAAACTGTTCCTTTATTTATTTCTTTTTACCGTTTACTGATGACATACCAATAAACTTCCTCCTAAAGTACAGTTCACTTTTTATTACTGGCTTTTTTTTTGTTTGTTTGGTTTTTTTTTTTTTTTTGGGTGGGGGGGGGCTTGTTTGTGACAAAGCTAAGAAGACAGAATATGTTGTTATTTTATTTTCTATTTCACTTAATAGCTAAGTAAATCAAAATAGCATAGTTTGCGAAATGATGGCCCTGTTCTTCCACAACACACTATATACGTGTATTATAAATCAAAGAGGCCTAATCATTTGGTTAGTCGACACTAATAAGTAACAGTAAATAAGTTAAACTGTCATCATCCAAATAAAGGAATGCATTCAATAATGGGACGTAAACATTGTTGTAATTTTTTTGTTAAAAATAATGTTATAACAGACCGCACACTGAGCATGGGTACCCCCGTATATTAAAAAGGAAAATACATAACGTCTATACAATACATTAAATGCATTAAACAAATACATGCTGGACAAACTTAGTATAGGGCTATACTAATGATGTTAACTACGTCAAGTTAAATGTGTTTCTTGAAGTCTGTTCCAATTGTCAGAGAAAATAAAATAATAAAAAGAGGCTTGCATATTCGACTATTTGCTCACAATGTTATTGTTTGAAATTGTAATGCGGCAACATATTCA
This sequence comes from Acipenser oxyrinchus oxyrinchus, assembly GCA_030684275.1. Lineage (NCBI taxonomy): Eukaryota > Metazoa > Chordata > Actinopteri > Acipenseriformes > Acipenseridae > Acipenser > Acipenser oxyrinchus. Next base: position 13,652,648 of record CM060257.1, on the reverse strand, counting down.
CAAACAAATGCGATTTCTTCACTTTAAACGTAAAATGACCCACCTGGTTATAGCTAAGTAAAAGGGTTGCGCGCACACCAGTTACTCAACATTGCTTTAACCCTAAGTTGCAATTCTGTGGTAACTCTTTCCGTTTACATAATGATGCATGTGCTTTCCATGTGCCTAAAACCTTGAACTTAGTTCACAATCCTCTAAGTGGATCTTTTGTTTTGAATAGGGCCCTGGATATTTTCTTTGAAGGGCAAAATATAGGTTTCAGAATAAAACACTTTATTTGGTAGCTCTTTTCTAATATATTAACTATATTTATATATTTGTCGAACAAATATATTTGTTTTGCTGCTAATGTATTATTAGAAAAGACTATCCATTTATACACACATCGTTTAAAGAAATCTACACAGCTTTCATTTAAAACTTTTGATTCTGAGAACTTGGTCCATGTAAGAAAATCTTACATTTACAACATTTAATAAAAAATAAACAAACAAAAAATTACAAACAACCAATAAAAATCGATTATACAGCCGTGAGGATTTCAAGAAAAATACATTTCCAAAACAACATGTAAACATTGCCATTACCGACTCGGATCAGCGTTGTGTTGTAGTTCTCTCAGCATATTACTGTATATTGCATTAAAATTCCTCACCCACTGTGGATACCTGTCTTGATTAAAACATGCTGTAAATAATACCCTTTCATTTTATTCTCGTTAACTAAGGCAAATATATCTTGCAAATTCCTGACATGTATTGAATATAAATGAACCCCGCAGCCGATTCTTATCTATAGCCTAAGTGATTTAATATGCATTCATTTCAGTTTTGTGTTGGTATAACCCACCGGCAACCGCACTATTAATCTATAACACAATTTCAAGCGTGTTTCCATTCAGCATGCCATGACTATTTTTAAGTATAAACGCGATATTCATTAAAATAAAATACAATTAAAAATTCCTCCTATTCTAACACTGCAACAAAGCATGCGTGCAGACACCATATTACTTTCGCGTAAACCAGAATACTCTGGACAATATATAAAAGAAAACCAAATAGCTGCATTAACACAGACACACACACACACACACACACACACACACACACACACACACACACACACACACACACACACACACACACAACCGATTTATAATATATCACATATACATCCAGAATGGAGAGCCAAGTTGTAAGTCCTCTTACATTTATTTTCTAGTAAGTCTATTCTTGCGTCAGTTAAGATCCTTGTTGCCCCTCTCTCGGTTCATCTTTTTCATTTTCATTCTTCTGTTCTGGAACCAGATTTTTACTTGTCTTTCGGTTAAATTTAAAATTCTAGCAACCTCGTAACGCCGATCTCTCGTGAGGTACATGTTAAAAAGGAATTCTTTTTCCAGTTCGAGGGTCTGGTATTTGGTATACGGGCAGCGTTTCTTCCTTGTCGAGCGGGCGTGGATCCAATTTGCAGCAGGGTTGCCTGAAAAAAAAAAGAGAGCGAATGATAATGATAATGTTAGACCTTCACTTTTATTATAGCACTTTAGAACGAGAAATTAATACCGTCTTTTCTCATAAGCTTTAACGTGATGTGTTATACATAGTTATGTATGCCCACTATAACTATTTTATGCGTGCTGCTTTTCGGGCTATGTTAGGTGTCTAGACACTTTTATAGGTTTGTAAAACCTGCAGCTTTACACACCGCCCGTATGGTTCTTGGGCTGTAAATCACAGAGCAATTTCTTTTACTTACTTGGGTCAAGTTGCTGTTGGGTTTCCTCCATGAGCTCACTGTTGCTGGAAATGTCGCTGCTAAAAGGCTCTTTCGCTTTGGCTGGCTTGTCCTTACTTTCCGAAAAAGAGGCGCTCGTGAAGTCGGGGATGCTTGGAGCCTGTGCCTCAAAAGAAGAGCACTCAGTCCTCTTGGACGATGGCAAAGTTTCTGGCTTGATCCCGTAATGCCGACTGTTCGGGTGGAAGCCGGGAAAAGAAACCGAAGTGGAGAGTGGATCTATCCAGGAACGTACATATCTACTTTCTGCTGCGGCAAGGTGTGACTGGTGCATGTAGGGATGATACATCCCCGACACTGCAGCACTAGACTGAGGGTGAACCGGGGACCAAGACGTGGAAAACACCGCAGATTTGGGTGCAAAGCTACAAGAAGAAAAATCAGAACTGTCTCCCACACCTGATGGCCTTGAGGTTGTGCTGTGTGCTCCTTGTGCGAACCTTGCCCCATAAGCGTCCTCTGCTTCATGCCCCATGATAGCATCAACATAATAGTTACTAAGTGTACCACCGGCCGACATTTTTGGAGCCCTTCGTAGTCATATAAAAGGTTACACTGTTACAGATACCTTCCCTCTGAACAATCATAGTATTTTTGCAGACTGCATCTTCAGCGATTGGTTGCCAGGATCACGTGATCATATTTACCAATACAGTGAGTAAATCAATCCGCAGATTGTGGTATTCTTAATTTTGACATTTTATTCAAGGGACATGAACAGTGTAATTATAAAATAAATAAAACGTTACACGTATGAAGTTATCCAGAGTCACTGTGTCCTTTGAACCTTTATTGCTGTACATATGGCAATTTGGCACTATTTCTTTACGTAGATAGTTAAAAAAAAAATAGAAGCAAGAAAAACACGTTTATTTCGTTTAAATGAGTGTAAAATCTAACCGCCTCAAAAAACAAAACAGTGTTATGTTTTACACTGTGAGCTTGTAAAATAATCTCTATAGACCCGTCTGTTGAAACTCCTCGTGAAGCACATGCAACAACACGCTGTAAAATAACGTTGTTCTGTGGATTATTTTTTATATATGTTTCCAGTTTCTATAAAAATGTGTTTTGTTGAAGCGTGTGTTTGGCACAGAAAAGCAATCTTTGGGTACTGATTGTCTTTATTAAGGAGAACACTATAATGTTTTTTTTTTTTTTTTTTTTTTTATGTCTATCAATAAAACATTTATGAGGTGCATTTGATTATACATTAATGCGCCCTTAATAAAATGCACTCTTGGCGTAACAAAGTGGTTCTGCACAGAAATGATGTACATCTGGGCAGGTTGAAGAAAAGTATGATTCTTTATGTAGGCTATACATATATTTAATCTTTTTCCAATATTCTCTTTATGTAAACATACAGTGCTTTGAATGGTTGTCTAGCCTATTGAAATAAATACAAAACCTTTGTTTTATTTTCCTTTTCAAAGATTTCAATAGTTTTCAATAAAACATTTTTGCTGTTTTTTAAAGCATTTTTGTATTATTATTAATTATGTGTATTGTAACAGAAAGACACATCCAATCGTCACAGCTTATTATATTAGCTTGTTATTGGTAGAACATTTTCATTTTTGATCTTTCAATTCACTTAAAATGCACCGCTGCCAGTCAGTCACGCTTAGACTAAATACAATAAATATACTTTGTATTTGAGCTATCTGAATACTTCTAGTTGTGTTTTTCCTATATTTTTCTTCTAAATGTCTGAAATTTCGTATACACCTTAAGACGGACCTTTTGAAATACATTAAATTATAAACGATACACAACGTAAATAGAGCTGCTGAAAATATGGACTTGAAAACTGATATCACCAATTTAAATCTTGAGCTGAAACATTGCAGGACGAGTAATAACTGCAGCTCGACAACAGCACTGAGCCCCGTTAAACAAATTACAGATCAGAGAGAGAACCCTTGCGCTTGACTTTGTATTTTGGGACATTACGTTTGTTAGCCCATTCTACAGCTTCTATAAAATTTAACGATTCAAACATTTACTTTATAAAATATATGTCACTGACTTATAATGTGTAATTAGCATCATTTTAAGTTTATAAAATGTATGTTTTAATAAGATGTCTGTGTCTGCGCGTGCGCGCGCGTGTGCGTGTGTGTGGACTGTTCTCTTTCTTAATAACCCCTTTCTTAATAAAACAATGTACTTCTGTGTAAATAAAATCGTTATTGTTAATGCATTGGAAATATAGACTTTCTTGTTTTTATTTCCTGACTCTTTAAATATATTTCCTCCAAGGATCCTACCAGGGTACATTATTTTTAATATTTTTACACACACACACACACACACACACACACACACACACACACACACACACACACACACACACACACACACACACACACACACACTACGTTATTACTTTTTTTATTACACGAGATCATTTTTTATTTTTTTTATTTTGATGAATTCAGAGGGCGCTCAAAAGTTTTGTAATTGGTTAAAGAATTTTGAAGCATATCATTTTTGCATAAAGTAGGCTATGCCGGAAAGTTAGACTCCACGTGCAATGCCATACTGCTCTCTTATAATCCATTATGTGCCCGCATCAAAGTTACAAGTCCCTAAACATTCATAGAACATGCTGTTATTACCACGTTGGATTAAACTGAACCATTTGGTGTCTCTCAGTTAATGTGAGCCATAAATACCATGTTTAGCTTTGGTAATTTGGCTTTCAGTTTAACAAAGCTTATACAAAATAGAATTTGAACAAATCGGTTATGAGTGCAGATATATGGAATACTACTCACATTACAAGGCTGAAATATAGCGAGTACATATGATAGCCGAGGGAAGTTTGGTTTTAATTGAGATTTATATTAAAATAAATAAAATAAAATAAATACAACCTCAGGTATTATTTTATCTTATTTATTTATTTATTTATTTATTTATTTATTTATTTATTTATTTTAAATTATACAATGAATATATATGAAATGGTTCTATTTTGGAACATGAAAATGTAACACTTTCAACAGAGCGAATTTTTCATTATATATTGGTAACTTCTATATTCCTGTACGCACAGATTCAAAACATGTGCCACTTTTAAAATGATCTCCATTCAGATTGCATTGATTCCCCCGCAGTTGTACAAATCTGACTTGGATGGCTCAAAGTTAAAACATGTATTTTTATATACCTTGTATTTATACATGTATGATACATCCGTCCGTTTGTATCTCATGTGACCTGCAGTGAAATTGTATTAAAACAGATGAGTAGTTTTCCTAAATGAATTCTGATGTATACAAATGGCGCTATTCATGTTTCAAAGCTGTGCTTACATCACCTTTCTTTGTACACTTCCTGCACTTCTACGTCTGGTTAATATCTGGAGAACTAAAAATTAACCATGATATATCCTAAGCAGTCAATGTGTTTCTTAGTATAGTCTTTATCTATTTATTAATAGCGCATTCGTACTAGTAATTTTAGACAAAATGCAGTGTAATATTCAAAAGGGTGGACTACTGGCCTAAGGTTGCTAAACGGATAAAGTTCACGATTTTTTTTAATTGACACGAGTTTGTTCGAGATTTTTTTTTTTATATATATATATTTTAAAATGACTTATTAGTTTCTAAAAACTGCGTCGCCTCTAGTGGCTTTAAAAGAAAGCAGGCAATCAAAATAACAAAGCAAAATCAACTGTTAATACGATCACTTTTTTCTCTTTTCTCTCTCTCCCTCTTCTTTTTGAGTTAATAAAACTGCAGCTTAAATGTTTTGTTATACAGTTCTTTCGAAAAGCGGCAATAAGGATAGTGGCGCTTAAACAGTAATCTTATACTGTTCATTTTTTTTTCTCCAACTGAAAACCACGGTGAAACATAATACAGTTCAATCTATAGATGCTCAAAATAAAAACGTAAGAGAAAACAACATTATTTGTACATATCATTTATTGGAGTTTTCATGCCACAAAACATGCATCAGAGTCACATCCATAATACTTACCACATATATTATAATGGGGTATTTCTAAATCTGCTTAAGAACTAAACAGCAAATGAAGTGGTTTTCTATTCTAAAAAAGTGGATACCTTTAGAGTTACACATTTAATTGTGACTTTATACATACATTAAACATGTGCTTTCATTCATGTTTTGCAACATTAAAATGATCATAAAATGTACAGTTTTGTGAACAGTATACTGCTGGTAATTACCGCTACAGTATTGAGGTGAATAACATAAAACAAAAACTCCTCAGGATGGGTTGTGACATTACAATAATTTAAGACCAGGAGACAAAACCGGTCCATACCCTGTGTTTACACATATTTAAGTAATTGTACACGTAACTTTTAAATTCCCAAAACCAACTACAGAGAGACAAATAACACAACTGCCAAGTGACAAATAAAAGTCACCAATGTGTAAAAAAAAACAACAACAAAAAAACACAAATATTATTTAGTCCCCAGTGCACCTGGCTTACAGCTTGTATGTGCCCGTTTGTGCTCACGAGAAGGTCAGATTCGCGGTTAATTCCCGGATTCGGTTCTCCCTGCTCATCTTTTTCAGCTTCATTCTGCGGTTTTGAAACCAAATCTTGACCTGCCTGTCGGTGAGGTTCACACTTTGGCTGATCTCTAGACGGCGCTCTCGAGTAAGGTACATGTTGAATAAAAACTCCTTTTCTAATTCCAGTGTTTGGTGTTTGGTATAGGGGCACCTTTTCTTTCGACCGCTCTTCGCAGTTAGCCAGTTGCTTGTTGGTTTATGTGTTGTGCATTCTGTCAAAATGAAACAAAAAACTCATATAAATAAATAAATACACAAACAATATACATATGAACAAAGTAAGCGTTTAATTATATTATCAAGCTTTATTAACAAAAACATTTACACTTATTAACCCACATATGCGAGATGAAATATGTTAGTAATGTATTTTAGTTTTTATGACCTTCTAAAGGATATATGTCACAAAATCTTAGAGGTGAGGTAGGTCGTCAAATGTTAAACATATTATTTATTGGTTTAATATAGCCTGTGTATTGTGTATGATCATAGCCTAACATATCATGTGTTTATGTTATAGGTATGACATGATGTTGGCTTATTTTAACATACAGGCGTTAAAATTAAAATAAAACAACAAATAGGTTAATAAGTATATTCGCATGTGGTATTTTAAATAATCTTGTTTTAAAACAATTAAGGGGTTTAAAGACTCAGAATTGCTAGATAAACTAGCATTCATTATACGAAAAACATGTTCCAAATCTAAATGCTGGCCATGTAAGGCAATATTTTGGCAGCTTGCACAAAAATTTGATTGAAAGTTAACGTGTTATTTATGTGCAACTGTAACTTGGGTATGCAAACAGAAATGCATCCACACAGCAGTTAAACCCAATATTCAAATTCACATAAATATTATAATGTATTGAAACCTTAAATCAAAATATTTTTTGTTCTCCCTGTTTTGTGCTAAAACGTGTAATTCGGATATATATTTTTTAATTTTTATTTTAATAGACAATGATGGAACACGCCATGTTACTTTCCCTTTGAAGGTCCACTGATCATTAGTTTACGTGTCATTTGGTGATTAAAAAAATAAATAAAATAAATTATAAGACATAATATAGTTTTATGAAAGTGAAATGTCTATAGATAGATAGATAGATAGATAGATAGATAGATAGATAGATAGATTTAAAAACACATACACGACATTATGAAAAATGTTGATTATGATGGTTTTAAAATTAACTAAAGCTAGGTAATACTGTTAGACTGAACTGATATTACAATATATCATTTTCAATTAAAATGTAAACGTGTTGTGCTTTCCTTTGTATCAGCCTCCTGCAGCATTCTCTGTAAATACATTTTACTGCAGCCCGAGTAAGGATACCATTAAACATTACGACTCTTAGGGTTGTTTGTGTTAGGTTTTATATTGGGTTTTATGGTGCTGTTGCGTTCGTATTACACCACGACACGATTCAATCATTTTATTGTACCGACCTTTCGTTTCCTTGTCTGGTACTCCTGGGCTGGAGTCAGAGGCTTCAACAGAGCAGTTATTTTCATCCTGTGAACTCGACTTTGGTTCTACGCTTTCTACCGGATGGGGGGTCCTCGATGAATCTTGGGTACTGGGAATTTCAATTATTTTCTTTTCCGCTTCAGCATGAGAAGATTTGGAATGAATTCGAGTCAACTGCAGAATTGTCTTTGAACTCGTTTCTGAAGCGTGGCTGCACTCTTGTGTTTTCCCGGATGCGTAGGACTGGCTCAGCCTAAAATACCCCGGGACACGGATTTCGGGATTATCAACAGGACAGGATTCGGGTATCAGGCTCGCGTAGGCGGGAATTTCACAAGAGCTGACCTTTGCTCTCTTGTCAGAATACATACAGCAAGTACTTTCTTCTTTTATATTAGATGGAAAAGTGCACGTGGGCATCTGTTGGGTGGCGGGTTGTTCTATTCTGCACGCTCTGGTCGGATCTGCCCAGTTATCTATCTGAGGTACATAAGAATGGACATTCATGCCCATATTCTGGTGGTTAATTTCTCCCCTTTTACCAAGAGACGGCAATAGTCCACAGGTTTGCATTCCATAGGTTCCCATTTCTGTGCTGGACGGCATGTACATATTGCTGCTTGAATAGAAACTATCACCCCTGCAAGCACTGATCAAAGAGTCAACTAAAAAGGTATTAGCAGCAGGAGAGCTGTTGGGAAAGGACATTTTGAAGAAGATTTTAAAGAAGAGAGAGATGTCCTTTATAGGCTGACATATCTAGCAAAACAATCCCTGTGTAATTCACGATGCCTCTGCACTACCACATGACAACCAAACCAATGGAATTTGAAAATGGCCTTGAGACGCAGCCTCCCTTCGAGTCACGTGATCAGATGGTTCTTGGTTAAGATCTCAAATATGGTCTACAGCGACACCTAGAACGAGCACTTGAAATTGATTTCAGCTGAAAAAGACCATTTGAACCCAAGCACTATCTTTTATGGGAACACTGCTATTTTCAAATGCATATTTAGACTTGTTGCATATATGCTTTGAAATATTCCTATTAAAACTAACAATATGTGACTTGTTCTTATTTTAAGATTGCAGTATTCATTACATTAAAACTACAGTCAAGTCCAATATGAAAAGCAGTGTATATATATATATATATATATATATATATATATATATATATATATATATATATATATATATATATATATATATATATATATATATATATATATATTCTTTATTACAGGTCATACATTTTTTAATGTTACATGTTTAGAATAACCATTAAAATAACATTTCAAATTAACAGTTGTGTATGTGTGTCTGTGTGTGTGTGTTTGTTTCTTTACTTGAAAAAAAGGTGCAAGGCTTCCAAAACGCTTTAGTCTTCTTTACCTACGGTGCACATATTGAGACGTGCTATGAATTTGCAAAATACTAAGAAATAACGCATTTTTTTGATCAGCCTGTATTGTCAATTTGTCGCATTTGTGCAGGTTTGGAACATGTCAATAGTATTCAATAGTATGCATTTCTTTCAGTGAGCTTCGCCACTTCTGTTATAATGGGATGAATCTACGTTTTCTGTTACAGACCAAGTAAAAGCATTTGTGTCTGACATATTCGAGGTTGCTGAATTTATGAATCCATATTAAGGGGAATAAGGGTGATCAATATCATTCTCATCTGCATTCGTGAGCTTCCTGGTAATTTTCTTGCTCTTAAAGGTTTTCAGAGAGTTATATCTCCGGGTACGCAGTTGTTGAGGTATTTTATTAAGAAATCAATTGCGACTTTGTAAAGGATAAGATTAATAGTTATACATTCGCATAATGGTTCGCGTTTTGAATTATTGAAAATTATCCTATAGATTTTTTTCCTCCGTGCTGACTTAAAATGTGTATATATATATATATATATATATATATATATATATATATATATATATATATCAGCAGGAGGAACAAATTATAAAATTATAAAAACGGTATTTTGGGAAGCCAGGTTGTTTCATTGTTTCATTCATTGTATCGTTTTATATAATTTAGTTTATTAAGTATGTTAACTTATTTTACTATTCGATATGACTTTAAAAATAGAATGCCGAATTCTATTTAACTGTGAGGTTGTTAAAATAAAATAAAACTATTTTAAAAAGTTCCTGAGATTCGTGATTAGTATCCACATAAGGGTTTTAAACAACATAATAAATTATTTGGTACGTTTTTGTTAAAAAAAAAAAAAAAAAAAAAAAAAATAGAGAACCCGTCAAATCGGGCGGTGTGTGAACTGAAGGCGATATTTTTTTAAAGTGGAGACAAAAACAGCGCTGTTCACTGCCTCGATAGTCTGTTCAGATAAATGTCTCTCCTAGTGCCATTGAATGTATTTGATTTTGCAATCTCAACAAACCACTAATGTAGGTTCATTTTTAAAATGTATTTTAAATCTATAAAGAACAGTCATTTAAATGCACGTGTTATTCTGTCGGTATTCAGCAAAACGATTCAGCACAGCACCTCAGATAACCAAAGTGCGAAAATACACCGTATTCTGCAGATCCAACCTCGAAATAAAGATGAATAGTACACTTACTTGTGATGGCTACACTGTCTTTTTTTAAAAAAAAAAAAAAAAAAAAATTGGATTTCCTGTTCAAATATAACTTCCCTGTCACGTCAAAAACGCCTTAGCGAACAGCTGCAGCCTACTGGTATTTCTCTAAACATGTATGCTTTAGGCATAAAACAATCACTTCTTGCATTTAGGAAATACATCTTTCTTTCTTTCTTTCTTTCTTTCTTTCTTTCTTTCTTTCTTTCTTTCTTTCTTTCTTTCTTTCTGTTATGACGAATATGGGATAATCTCACAACAATGACCAAACTGCCCGTCTGAATTTTGTTGATTGGACCTTAAAAATACCGACTGAATGGAAGCCAATGCGTTGTTTGTATTGCTCAACGTCTGCCTGTATCATAAACTACATAACGATACATGATCATTTATACAACAACGGCGGTGACTGTGGTTTAAAGCTTGCCTCAAATAACAAAAGTGATGATAGAGAACACACTTCGGCCACCAAACTTGTGAAGTACGTTTTATAGCATAGTAAACTAAGATTGTGTTATCATATTATTTTGTGGTAGTCTAGTTGTAATCGTCAAAGAACTCTGCGAAATTGTTAATACAGGTTTTTATTTTTCAGTTGTCTGTGAAAAAAAGAATTATGGAACAAATAACAATAAAAAAAAATACTCCTCAAACACAAATATTCTAAGGAGGATGCTCTGATTATTTGTATTTAAAAATTAAATTAAGAACCAGCATACGTATTTAGGTGGAAAGGCATAGTATTTTCTTCAAATAAAAATAATGTGCAAAGGTTTTGAAATGTCTTTTTTTACTATAAATTCGAGGTGGTTTTAAATAGATAAAAATAAGTAAATGCTTTTAAGAAAACATTCTTGTAGTCGCTTAAATTAATCTAATAATAAAAAGCTGACGTTACAAATGATTTGACCACTGAAAATTAAGCCGATTATTTAAAAATGGTTCCTTGTGCTTGCCTTGAGCATCTTATTTATTGAACATTCTAAATTAATAATACGTGTTTGTGCGTGTGTGTGTGTGCGTGTGTGTGTGCGTGTGTGTGTGTGTGCGTGTGTGTGTGTGTGCGTGTGTGTGTGTGTGTGTGTGTGTGTGTGTATGTATGTTGAAACGCCCTCTTGTGGATTCAAGATATATTACATATACTTCGGAATTTCCTTCACCTTAAAATACAAAGAACAATAAAACCGCGAAGATTTTAGAGCTACTTACCTACAAGCCGGGTTTTTCAATACACTCACACGCCGTGTATAACATGCTCGCGCCATTTATAGACCATTTCAAGTATTTTGTGACTAAACATATGCAACTGTACATTTGGGTACTGTTTTTAACGAGATCAGCGAATAACACAAACCTTAATAATGGCGTTAAAAAAATCCATATAACTTTCTCGCCGTAGTTTTATTGTATTTACTGTATAAGCCTATTTATCTGCGCAACATGCAGGCGCATGCCACGTTGTCGCGTGCTGTATAGGACAGGATAGGCTACAGACAATTACATTATAGTTACTACACTTGGAACACCGATACGCTTTGAAGAAATACTCTTTTAAATGCGTTACGGTCCATAATGTTTAGTGTTAACTTCTAATGTTTTTTTGATAATGTGGGCTTTACTGCAGTACGTTGTATCCACAAACACATAGCTAATTTAGCGTTTAAAGAACAGAGACCTGTAATTTAAACTCTGTGTGTGCCCTGTTCATAGGATGAAAAAATAAATTCAAAAATAAAATTATTCAAAAATAAAATTATATATATATATATATATATATATATATATATATATATATATATATATATATATATATATATATATATATATATATATATATATATATATATATATATATATATTTGCAATAAATCTTAGGGACTTGACGTGCAGCTTCCAAACAAAGGATATTTAGCATAATTCACATTCCTGAGGGTCCCATCTTTTGAATACGGTGAGTGAAATATGCTATTAATTGTATAATTTTCTTCATAAGAAAACATACTCCAAAGCCTTCCTTTTATTCTACGCTGCTGTAGACATTTGCTTTTCCAATAAATTAACAACGGCATATTGTGGCGTAGGAGACTTTCAGAGGACGCTGTTATACTAAGAGAACAGCCACAAGAAGCCTATACTTATTCAAAAAGTTTAAAGGTGACGACCTTGACGTTATGGAAGTTCAAAGGCAAACACTTTAGCATTTTTTTATATACATCATTTGGTCTAAAACAATATCCCCTTTATGAAATCGAATAATCCTATACATGAAGTTAAATCGTGCTTCAATTGTACTCAAGGCCCTGATTCTCCAGGGCTTGCTTTGGGTGACACTGAGACCTTTAATCCTTTTTTTATTTCAAACTTATACACGACGTTGCGAGAACACGCGCACTTCTCGTGATACGAATCACCGTTGCTAATATGATTTTATATCCATCATATTTTTACTTCTGTTGCGGGAGATGATTTTGGAATGACCAGAAGGTGTAATAAGCCCTAACGAGCTATTTACAGCTCTGGCCTTTATTGCGTTGTCTAGACAGTTCAAGGTTTTGTAAACAGCCTAATTGTCACGCGGCATAAAACGAAGAAAAGATATGTAGCATAAACTTACTAAGGTCCCGAGATGGGAACTGTTCACCAAGATGTTTCTGTCATAAATAGTTGTTTTCCTCCGTCTCCCACGATCTTTGTAAACAAATACGACGTGTGTAACATATACCCACTCTTTGGACTTCTTGTTTTGACATACAGTTATGTTAAATAGCTAATATAGTCTCTACAGTTACAATTTATAAACCGCGAACAAAAAAAAAAAAAAAAAAAAAAAGGTAGTTGTAGGCCTAAATGTGTGTGGAGAAGCTACAGCATTTAAAAAACAATAAAAGATTAGTCATTGTTTAAATATTATTTTAATAGTAACATACAGTGTACATGCTTCTATGAAATCAAATCGTATACTTACTTTTAAAATGACACATCTAGCAAATTCTAATGCATACAAATGATGCCAGTTGGTTCTACGAATGCACAGAATTAACAAAACGAGTACTATATATCTAGTTGCCTGTCTTCCAATGTATGTGTGTGTGTATATATATATATATATATATATATATATATATATATATATATATATATATATATATATATATATATATATATATATATATATATATACACACACACACAGCTAGATATAAAACTAATACACAACATTATATAAGAAACGAACACGGTGATTGTAGCGACAAAGTCCTATAATTTAATTGTTCTGGCGTTGATAACATTTTTACACATGAGGGACTTGTAAAGTGATCTTTTTTCTCGAGGTAATAGGATTTAGTATCTAATACTATACGTTTGTGGGTTGCATAGTTGATCAAATCAGTCATAGTCAAGTTTTCTTTCACATGTTTAGGTCAGTTGTAATTTCAAATATACTCCAAAGCTCAAAGAATGCGTCTTTTCCCATTATTGCAGGTATTGATAGTAGCATATATGTGTCTGTTTTCACCTTTCTCTAATTTGTCAAAATAAAGGGTTTCCAGTAAAATACTGAAGCCGATCCCTGTTCAGTTTCTTCTCTTTCATTCTTCGGTTCTGAAACCAGATCTTCACTTGCCGATCCGTAAGGTTCAGCATCCTGGACAACTGCACACGCTTTTCTTTGTTTATGTACACGTTGAAGAAAAATTCTCGTTCAAGTTCTCTTATCTGGTACTTGGTGTAGGGGCATCGCTTTTTTCTTGATCTCGAAGAAGCTGAAGATGAAATAATGTCAAATTCAGTCAAGCACACAAAGGATTTATAATGTCATTATCGTCGAGGCTTACACTTAGAAAACTTTCACATGCAACAATCTGTAGTCTGCTAATAATCCATATGCTTTATTAAACACTTAACATTGGCATATTGTTTTTATATACTTTTTGGATTATTATGACGCAAGCTATATATATATATATATATATATATATATATATATATATATATATATATATATATATATATATATATATTTAATATAATGTCTTTAAAGTTCTGGCTTCTTAAACTAAAAATGGCTGGATCCCACGTCGCATAATGACAAACACAAATTGTATAATAACAGACTATATTTGAATATTCCCTTTTATCTAAAACTCTGATGACAATGTTAATGCTAAATTCGCAAATGTCGTATTGTAAATGATTAAATAAGATTATATTATATGTAGTACATTCAGATCAGTATGTTTCTGAAATATTGTTGAAGCCCTCCTAAACTGCTTTCCCGTCGTAAATATTTGTACAACAGTAAAACAAATCTTATAGGGGATATAAAAACCTTTGTATGCTTATAAAGATCCACATAAAATCAGAGCGACAAAGTGCTGGGCTTGTACCCTAACCTCTAGTTTTATGCGTGTACCTACTTGAGCCGCTGCTCTTTTCTTCGGCGCAATTAGATAAAGGAGATTCTTCGTCGATGTTTTCGGTTGTGGGTTCCTTCTCCTGGTCTGAAGACAGTTTATAAGGAGTATCTCCCGGGAAACTGGACTCTGCATTTTCTGTCGAATGGCCGGCGTTTGTCTTTTCAGGGGTATTACCAGCAGTCTCAAAAAACTGGTCAAATCCTTGAGGAAGAACTCCATTTCGTCCAACATTGGTGAAGAAATTGCATGATGCATCTGCGCTCCCTTGGTTACTATACAGGGGGTCATTCTTTCGAAACATTTCCGTTCTAGACGATGACTGGATTCGATCTCTGTGCATTAGATCGTCTGTTGAGTAGTAAGAAGCATAGTTGCCTCTATAATGCCATTTACTAGGGTGTTCAAGTCCATAGTCTCTGAAAGCCACGTCCCGTATAGGTTGAACTTGTGTTATATTTGAAGAATAGGGACAATTTATTTGACACGAAGTAGTTTGTGGTAAAAACGATGACACTGTCGAAAAATCTGGTGCTGAGACATAATATGTACAACTCGGTAAATACATATTTGAGGCACAGTTGCTGCGATCATCAAACTCCGTCATGTCTCCTTTTTGCGTTTGTGAGTATGAATAGCCAGGCCTGCGTGTGTTAAACTTTGCCCATCTATTGCACTATAGGCGTGTGGACAGGATCCGTGAAGGAAAAAAAAAAAAAAAAAAAGAAATCGGAAACGTAAACTGACGCGGATTTCATCTTGATCGATTCTTGAGATAATTGTGTCACGTGATCCGGCAAAGAAAATTACCATACATCAATATCAGGCATTAGGAACCATTTTGAGCAAGTCGTATGACACTGGAAGAGAATTCATTGGCTGCAGCAGCTTATAGAAAACCACAATTTAAATATTTAACATTTTTTCAAGCCTTTAGACTATATTAAACAATCCCTAATATTATTAAAGTTGATGATTTTAAAGACTCTACTTTGACTTATTCTCATACTACCACTGCTGCTTCCCAGTTAAGCACATTATATATCTATCTATATATATATATATATATATCTGAATATATATATATATATATATATATATATATATATATATATATATATATATATATATATATATATATATATCATTAATAACAAATGTTGACATAATTGTCCCATTTGTAACAGGCTTGGAAGTGAATTTCTAATTTTGGTCTGGGTGCCACAGTAAGACACTTCGACAAAAGATACAGAAGGTACTGAAACAAATAATGATATCAGATCCCATATACCTCAATGTTATAGAAATACAAATTCAGTTTCATCTGGAAAGATGACATGCAATAATTTTATATATATCAGGTAATAAAAGTATACACACACACACACACACACACACACACACACACACACACACACACACACACACACACACACACACACACACACCTAACATAATCACACAACTGTTTAACAAATTATAATAAACGAAATAGATTTTGAAATATTTAATTCTAGCATATGCATTATACAATACAGTTCATGTCGTATGCCATTTTATAACTGAGGAATAACAGGCTAACATTCAAATAAATAATCATTTTAAATAACAGACATGATGGCATTGTATTTGAATGGACTGCACAGCCCGACATCTTAAATACGTTTTAAATACTAGCAATTGTTATCATTGAAATGAGCTTTTTTTGTTTGTTTGTTTGTTTGTTTTCTTTTAGCAATCTACATCTACCCTCCAAGTGTGTAAAAACTGTGGCGCCATTACAATGCAATTATTATCCTATAGCCTAAATGCACATTCATGCAGGTACACATATAATATGCAGTTGGCTATAGTGACCCTGCATAAGGTTATTGTTATTATTATTATTATTTCATTAGATTGGATTGTACAGGCTAAACCAGCTTTTCATCAACATAAATCCCAAAACTAATTAGGACGCAAATTCCCTTTTGTCTTTTTATGTAAGTTTAATTTTCTTGGCGATAGGCCTATATACACCTTTCCTGCATTCAATGAAAACAAAAGAAAAACAGTACGTTACCTCACAGTCTTCATAATGGAGATGTCGATTTGGAATTCGAGCAGCGGGTTAACTTTTACGAATCGGACAATTACATTAAGACATTGCAATTTTTAAATAAGCAGACTCACTGTTACTTTTATTGTAAATAGTTAAATGAAAGCCATGCTTAGGTTAAACAGCTGAAGCTTCACACTGCCAAGGACAAAACAAATGTTCTGTCTTTGAACGTCTGTGGTCTGAGACTATGTGCACCAGCAATCGCTAACCGTCACCGATCAAATAATTTTATTACACAGACAAAAGGAAGGTCTCGTTTTATTGTTTTTTTTTTCTCAAAAAGATCACAATATAACCATTTAAAACACGGTGCCAGCACGTTTCTCAAATGTTACACTAATTCAAATCAGTTTTTTTTTTTTACATTTGTCGTTGTTAATGTCATGCCAATTTTTAAACTAGTCGATTGAAACTCTCACAAGTGCACTAAAAATGGGTTGCATTATAAATGAGTTCTTCAAACCCTTTGTAAGTTATAATAAAAGTGAATATTTAAAATACAAATAAGAAATGAAAAAAAGGATCAATAAATAAATGAACAATGTCTAACCAGGTAAACACGATATTCTAAAGGTTCTATTAGTTATAGCTGCAGTAGTAAAGGTAATAATAAAATCAGTGTTGTATATTGTCTCTTTTTTTTCTTTGGAAACAGACAGCTAAGCAACAACAAAAACCCTTTGTAGCGGCTATAAACAATCATTTATCGGCTTCTTTAAGCTATATAAAAAATGGCTTCATATGGTAAAAATATATATATTCTAAATAAATATATCTCATATTTCTATTACATAAGCTATTTTGATTTTTTTTTTCTTTTACAAAGTTTTAAAAACTGTATTGAATGGAGAATTATTATTTTTATTTTTTACCTTAATCTTAATATGTACTTCCTCTTCCACTTCTCAAACAGATCGCCAGGAGATCGGCCGGTTTCTTATTAGTTTTTAGTATTGAAAACCTATATGTTAGGCTCAGTGAAGAACAGTAGGCATTCCCGAGTTTTGTGCAACCCAAGGTAAGACACTAACTTGACCTTAACTTTGTAATGGCGCCCCGGTACCTGGAGAACACGAGCAGCCACTGTCTGGCTGCTGTCATCAAAAAAAAAAAAAAAAAAAAAAAAAAAATGACTTATTGCATTCGGTGTTCTGGAATTGTAGTCTATTAAATAAAATATTACTTCTCATCACTGCACGTGCATTTTTCTTTTCATTGTGCCGAGATACGCCAAGTTTTAGGAGATCCCTTTCTGTCTAAGGCGTGCTTGCATTTACAGCAGCCTAGACCGATTATTTTGATAATTAACATTATTCCAACATTTCCATATTTTCAAACTATAGTTGAAATATATATCCTGTAGCTAAGACAACAGGTTCTTTTTTGTTGGTGTCTTACTAGTGAAAAGGTTATTTTTCTAATAGTTTCAATATAAAATCCTATCTTTTTTTTTTAGTGTTTTTACCTGTAAATGGCGTGTGCACAGAAGCTGTACACAGAGACACCCTCCACCTAGCCCCGTCGCTGACACACACAGCGGTTGTCACTGAATGGACAAGAGTTATAACACATAAACAAACATTTTGTTTTCTTTGCCTAAAATATTAAACTGTTTTTCTTTGACACCTCAGGCAAGTGTCTGATTTAGATAAATGTATTTGTTTTCATTTTGTAGGACGTGTAATACATTTGATTTAACCATTTTGAAGTGAATGTCGAGCAGGATATTGAAAGCTTAATATTTTCTCCCACTCATCTTCAGTCAGATTCCCATTTATATCTTAATGATTTTTGAATAATATAATGAACTAATTAATTAATTAACTAATTAAGTTACTTTCTAAATAAACATTAATAAAAAAAAAAACATACCATTTTATTCACGAAAAACAATATAGGCTCTATATTTAATGTTTGGATTAAGTTAGTGAAGTCACTGTTAAAAAAACAAAAACAACAAAAAAGACGTATTTGTCTTTGTTTTGTCAACCGTGAACTTTCTCCACATAGACTGTGCTTGTATATGAGGGCGACCAAGCCTTTCACAAAATGCTCGCTCTGTTTTAGTCTATTTCAAAATGATCAACGTTCCAATTGAATAAGTAGGGAAATGAACTGCATCCTCTATATCACCTTAACATCGAATACTGTAAACTACCACCGAGCACATTTCTCTTTATTTCATCATCGCATCTGAGTTGTATCCTTATTATTTTCTCAATGTAGGCTATTGTTACTGGGACTATAAATGCACACTGGCAACATATTATTAACTGATTTGGAATATGGCGTCCAAAAACACAGAATCCGATTTTCCAAATTCAAATAGGCGAAATCATTGAATCAAATGTAAAGGTATAAGGTACATTTTATGAGAATGAAAAATATAATAATATCTTAAACAAGAAACACATTTTTTATGCTTGCCGTTGAAATTATTTAATACCTCACAAAAATCACCTTTGCACACAGACCTTTGCTTATTATTATTATTATTATTATTATTATTATTATTATTATTATTATTATTATTATTATTATTATTATTATTATTATAATAATGTTACTCATTATTTATGTATACCTTTCAATATATATTCTGTATTGGCTTGGCTTTCTTATGTTCTCCCATCTTCGGAGAGGAATTTTCTGTTAAAGAAGTTGTGTTGGGTGTGCACGGAAGCTGTACACAGAGACACCCTCCACCTAGCCCCATCGCTGACACACACAGCGGTTGTCACTGAATGGACAAGAGTTATAACACATGTGTATAGACCTATGTGATACAGATACGGACCATGTTGACAAAACGTACTTTGGAAGGAATATGTAGTTCCATAGACTTCATATTAGAACGTGATACAGTTTTGTGAATATTATCTTTTGAACAAAGTGTGTGTGTGTGTGTGTGTGTGTGTGTGTGTGTGTGTGTGTGTGTGTGTGTGTGTGTGTGTGTGTGTGTGTGTGTGCGCGCAGGTCTGTGTGCGTTCAAATGAGCGCGATAAAGTTAGATATTTCTGTTTATTAATACACACATCTTTGAAATCCTGAAGCAAAATGGAAAGCAACTGAACTAGACAAACGTTTCTAGCGATGCCTCTATCGGTGGTATTATAGCCGAGAAGTGTGTCTCAAGGTACGGCATATTTTCTTTGCGTTTGATCCAGGGTAATTAACTCGAGTTTTTTTTTTTTTTTTTTTTTTTAAACATATGAAGAATCGGTTTAAACGTAACAGAATGAAGAACAAACAACTTGAGAGACAGCAAATAGGCCCAGTTGTTTGGTCCTGTATTTACAGGTGTTTTCTCTTTAAAAAAAAAAACTGGCTTAATTGCAGACTGAGCATGCTTTGAAAATGGCCCTTATTTTCTAAGTAGTTTTACTTCATTGGCGCTTGTTATTTGAATTAAGCCTAGACGTAACAAAATATGTTTACTCCTTCCTGAGAATGCGCATTCTATAAAACTACGTCATAGATTTCAAGACTGTGAATCTGATATAGGCTAAACCTAGCGGGTCAGATCAGATGAGGTTTGAAATAAATCATTAACTGACCCTACTCCAAGCAAAAAAGGAAATACAAAATCCATAATGTCTAATAATTTTAAACATATCTTATTGTTTATTTTATTTTAATTGTTTGAGAATACTTTAGACACAAAACAAACAACAACACAATACAAGTGTGACCACATTCAACATTATTACACTGTAACTTGTAAAAGCAGGCCTACTAAATTGTGAATAAATTGTGATCAACTAAAATCTGCTGCATAAGATTTATGTTTAACTTTTTCATTTAGTTTAGAGATGTTGGTCACCTGTGGCTTCCTTGAGCTTCACAACAAGCGTAGCCATTTGAATGAAAAGGTGTATTAATACAAACTAACACCGTGTCCTTTATTATTATTATTATTATTATTATTATTATTATTATTATTATTATTATTATTATTATTATTATTATTAGTAGTAGTAGTAGTAGTAGTAGTAGTAGAAGTAGTAGTCGTAGTAGTAGTGTGTTGTTATCCACAAAACTATATTCCTTGATCTATCTATCAATTGATTTTTTTCACATGCAGATACACTTTCAGACTTGCATACTGAAGGCATTATCTGAAATGTTTGTCCACTTGACTTTGGATGATATGCTGTTTAAAAGTACACTTGGAGAGACCACAAGATTGACAAAGTTAAGGCAGTACAAAATACATTTAATGAAATTAAACCTTTAAACATATGTATAATTTTATTGATAACGGACAATTTATTTATTTATTTATTTTAATAATAAAGATAGTACTTCTTGCATGCTGATTACACACTTTAAAAATACATTGCTTGCATTTTCACTAATACTTATTTGTTTCTACTTCATTAGCACAAAATATTGACACATATAACAATACAATGACTGCGGCATAGCAGCACCTGTGAGGTATATTTTGTTTTCTTAATTTACATTAGTGACTTATAACATTTTAACACGAATATGAAACCGTGAAGCGATGCCCATTGTTAACGCTGAATCTGTATGGATTTTGACAGCTTTAATGTTGTCCTATTTTCTACAAATCAATTTCATTTTTTGTAGTGTCCAGAGCTCATTTTGAAATCTGCAACTGTTTTTGCAAATAACTTAGTACACAGAGAATGCGTGCTCACGCATTATTAGTCTTTTCTTTTTCATTCTTCGGTTCTGGAACCAAATTTTAACTTGCTGGTCGCTTAAATCCAACCTCTCAGAGAGTTCTTTCCTCTTCTGTCTGTTAATAAACTCGTTCATAAGAAATTCATTCTCAAGGTCAGCGAGCTGTAGTTTGGTGTACGGTTTTCGTTTCTTTCTTGATCTTGATTGAGTGGGACACCAAGGCGACTCTAAAACAAAGAAACAAACAAAAAAAAAACATTTTAATACCAGGGCTTAAACTCAAGATTCAAGACATTGATATCACCAAAAATACTGTTAACAAATGCATTACACAAATATATTTTAATATATAGCTACCAATATTCTGAAACATTTAATGCATTAGTTTTGCCTGTATAATATGTGTCATTAGTAATGAGCATGTGCATGCATATTATAAATAAGTGGTTGTTGGACTAAACGTCATCTTTAAAATTAGAAAACAGTAAGCATTCATACCATCAGATAAGGACGCTCGGCTACATGGCTGGTTTGAAGGTGATAGCATTGTCATATTTAAGTCGACAGACTGTTTGATGCCCTCGCTTATTGCTTGGTTACTGGTATGCAGTTCACTGTGGGCAGATGACCCGTGAGGCAGCCTTTCAAAATTAGAAAAATCATATTTGGCGGAGCTGGCGTTGGCAGAATTATGTCCGTGCTCGCTTGAGAAAGATGGAGATCGTCTACACGGTTCCTCTGGTTTGAGGCTTGCGTTCTGGAAGTAGTATTTACCGGTGTCTTCGAGTGGTCCTTTGTTGTGGTTGTTAGGGTTAGTACTTAGCGGTACAGAATTGGTCAAAAAAGGTTGAGAGTAGCCACTGAAGGCGCGGCTCTGTGGCGGAGAGGTGCAAGAACTCGGGGGAGTCCACGAGAGCGAGCACACCTCTCTCCGGGTGTAAGAAATCGGGGGAAGCCCTGTTAGCTGAGCTCCATTTCCCCGTAAATTTGGAAAATAAAAGGAGTCCGGGGAAGGGTAATTCAAAAGAGAGCCAACATAGCCAGAACTGAGAAGATTACGCTCACACATTTCTGAGGAGCTTGACCAAAGCTTCCTGCAGCCCTTTTTAGCTTTTACTCGGGAAGGGAAGATTGGTGACAGATGATTTGCTTAGAGTGCAGCACGTGTTGCCTCCTGCTTTTCCAGCCCCGCCCACACACCCCCTGGGTCTGCTGGAAGGACACCGCAGATCTAAATAAACTTGGACGCAGAAATTATATAACAAAACGAACGATTTGTAATAATTTATTTAAAAATAAACGGATAATTAATTTGCATATACAGCTATGGCCAAACATTTTGCATCAGCTAGAATTTTAGGATTGAGACATACTTAAAAAATAAAAAATAGAAACAAAAATAATAACTATATGCACATGAATTTGATCTTTTATTTAACATCAAAGAAACAACAAAATGATATCGCAAAAATCTACCAGAAGCCATAATAGTAGTACAGCATTTCATGTTAGATTTTTCTATTTGTGTCAGGGTTTTTTTTATACATGGAAAACTACAACGCGGCATTTAATTCCATTTGTTAACGTAGCATTATTCAGCAGGTTTCATTAGACTTTATTAAGCAAAATTAGTTCATTATATATAGGTGATGCACAACTTTTGGCCATAGCTGTATATTGTGTATATTAATGATACAATACGAAGGTCCTATTATAGTATTTTTGGCTCTTTTTACTATTTCATTAAACATATTCTTTACAGATATTAGCTTAAAGACTTTGTTGTTGAATATCACTCAGTGAAATAAAGTTAGAGAAAAACACACAGAAACACTTATCGGGTTACTTCCATTTTTCAAAGACTACAATCACTATGAAATGTTGTATCATATATATATATATATATATATATATATATATATATATATATATATATATATATAGACACACACACACACAATCTCCAACTAAAACCGCTCTGGATGTTGGAATAACATATTTAATGTAGGAATCCCACATTTAAGAAACTACTGTTATTAAGACCTGCGGCCGAAATAGATAGATTGATAGATGTTATTATTATCTCATCGGTTAGTTCTTATTTTCTAAATGTATCATGTATATGTTTATACACGGTACTAATAGCGGGATATTAGTTTGTTTTTTAGGCTATACTTTTTGTAAATGACTAAAGGCGGGGAAGTAGTCATTCAAAAATAGGACAGGTCCTCACACTTTTTGTAAAGGTGAAGCAGGTAGAATGCCTTAAAGCCTGTTAAAAAGAACATCTGGAAAGCTTTTCCGATATTTTACAAATTGAAATGCATTTGATTAATTTGCGTTTCTCCGAGCGCAATGAATAGTTCCGGTAGACTAACTGTATTTTACTTATACTTGAATGGATATATTTCACTAGATTGCATTCTATTTAATTATTAACGGGATTAATTAACAAAAACAGTGTTTTGACCAACATTCATATTTTGTTTGCTTCCCATATAATTAAAATTAATTTAAAAAAAAAAGTGTTCAGGACCCTATTTGAACTAAATTACAGTGACAAGGGATTACTTAAGTAGCCTATTTAAAATTAATTGGTATTATTTTAAATCAAATCTAATCCTCCACCACTTTTTATATATATATATATATATATATATATATATATATATATATATATATATATATATATATATATATATATATATATATATATATATATATATATATATTACTTAGAGAATTGTATATAGCCTATTGCACTAAAAGTATATGGTATTATACCCTAATAAGTAATTCTAGTAGCTGACATAGAAAACACCGTCTTCACAAAATAGCTCAGCCTCGTAGACATCATGGAAAACATAAACGTTATATTTTCTGTATTAAATACCGTATTATTTCTTACCTTGTTTTTTAAATCTTCACATACATTGTTTAATTTGTATCCGTTTATCTGCTGTGCGTTGCTAGAATCCTTTAGCAAGAGCAGACAAAATGCTAATTGTCAACAACCTCGCCGGAAAGAAATGCGACAGTTCAGCCTCCTCATTTTTTATGAGTCTAGTAAAGAAGTCAGGCTTACTAAGACTAGATATTTTAAAACTACATGCAAATATCTAGGGCCTATAAAGGGCACCATAGGCAAAAAAAAAAAATTAAAAACCCTATTCTTGATCAAATTTGTATCCATGTTTAACAAAGCGATAGTTCAAGGTCAAAGTCAAGATAAGAGTATAGGCTTATATGTTTTTTTTTTTTTTTTTTTAAAACACAAACCCATTAGCCATTAAGCTATATTCGCTTCTCTATGGATATAAATAATCACATGGGCTAGATATTGTGTGCACCAAGTATACATACATACATACATACATACATACATACATACATACATACATACATACATACATACATACATGCATGCATACATACATACACACATACATACATACATACATACTACTACTACTACTACTACTAATAATAATAATAATAATAATAATAATAATATATAAGATATATTATTTTCCTCGCTCTCCTAGCACCTATTTAAACTAGTTCTGTATTGCTTCATCACATTGTCTGATAAAGACTGAAGGGTGTTAGTTTTGTTCATGTGACTGTGCTGTGATTTAATTTGAGAACAATTTTGAGTTTCAGTGTGAAAGCTGTTTCTATTGTTAATATTTATGACAGTGAAATGATTTATTTTGTGACGTTTGGGTAAGCACGATTATCAAGGTAAAATCGATTGTGTTTAACACCTCCTGATAGCAAAGCGATATAGCGCGTCCGCGCTGAACACATTAGTCTGTCTTATTAGTCTATGGAACAGGGCTGAGACACAGGAGTTGCTTTTACAGTGTTCATCCAGTAGATGGCGTAGTAGGCCAATGAATTGCAGACTATTTTCGTTATTCATGAACATGATTGAAGTCAAGGTCAAAGACTACGAATGCGTGTCAATGTCAGCGATAAAAAATGACGTCAGGATACAGGGCGGTCTTTAACTACTTTAGGAATAATATTTAAAACATTATTTGTAAAACAAGAATATAAAAATCACTTTGCCCAATTTGATGGTAATAACAGTAAGCATACACACCTAGGGTAGGGTGGGGTAAGAGGCACCCTTTAAGGAAAATTCCATATTTGTCATATAAAGGAATGTACATTTATCCCCTTTCTGAGTATATCATAAATGCACACACACACACACACACACACACACACACACACACACACACACACACACACACACACACACAAGGCAGACATTTGTGTTTTTATTAATTTAAGGCCAGTGCATAATTAGCACCCACACAAACACAACATTATCATAAAGCCAATAGCTCAAATCATAATTTTAATACCCCCCTTGAACCTGCAGGCCTCACAGTGTTCACACCAAGCAACCAAATTGAAAACAAATATTATAATAATTAGTCATAAAAGTACAAAAGTTTGAAACATTCTCACATGTGGTTGTCTGTTAAGCTGCGAAACCTGGTAGCAGGTGCGAGAGGGAGGCAATCACCCCAAACGGATTATGGCTGATTACATCATTTCCTGTTAGCACCAGGACAAAAAGGCCTTTTACCCCACGTAGGCCTCTTGCCCCACTCTACCCTATGTACATAGACATACATGCTTACATACCTTGCGTGGGACTTTATCACTTCAAAATGTATTTCCTATCCCTTGGGACAATTCATCTCCCAAGCATGAACTGGGGGGATCTTTGCACAATAGACTTACAATATGTGACATTTTGAAACGTGAGTTCCCGAAGAAGATTCTTCAATTTCTTCCTAACTAAGATGAAAATAGTTAGTATAGTTTTTTGTTTGTTTTGTTGAGTAATTAAACGGTAGACCTGCTTTTTGAAAACATGTCTCCTAATATTTTTTAAACCATACAACATATCAAACGCAACAAGTCATGTAGTGAGTTTACAAAATGTTTCCTTTTTGAAGTTGCACTGCTATTCACAATAAAGAAAGGCAATTTAGTAACTTTGTTTTGATTCAAATAAACAAAGGTCAATTCCCATGCTAAAACACTAGAAGCGATGATCTTTGGAGCTATTTTACACGGTGTTGCAAACATTTATGCGAATACTATTCATATACATTCAACATTCGAAACGTGTTCCATCCACAATTCATGGTCTACAAATAGAAAATAGTTATGTATAAAGTCGTTCTACTTGAGAACATATATTTTGTGTATTGCTTTTTGGAAAAATAGTATTCTCGCGTACAAGGAATTAGCATCTTTTTTTTTTTAAATTGTTTGTTAAATTGCCTCAAGTATTTTAATGCATAACAATGTATTAGCGAAGCAAGCCTTTTGTGGACAACCTGTTTGGCAAACGATATGGATTATGTGTCGACTAACGTGGATATTGTTGATATTTCATCATTCAGACTTGACTCTCTTTGGAACAGAGTAGTTTTCGCTGTTTTAAAAGTAATCATTAGGAATAACAGAGACTTTAGCTTGTACACTATTTTATTCTTACATAATTCTGGTGTAGCAGCAATATACCGTTTTTGTATGATACTCTATAATTAATATTTTGAATATGAGGTGAGACAAAAAAAAACAAAATTGTATTATTTGATGTAGTTCCCGCTGATTTTTTATTTTAATTAAGACGCGATCTCTGGCAGTGTAAGACTGTGTGTAATGATATTTCCCCATGCCTAAGAAACTGCGTATTTTAACATTGAGGAGTTGTAAAAATAAAAAAAAAACGCATCACAAATGTGTGTAGAAATTGTAATAGTTAATAATATTGATGAACAGTCTGCAAAGCCTGAAGAAGCAGGCAGCGTGGAATGAAGACCTGTATTATCACCACTGCGCGTTTACGTCATTTATGCGGTTTTTAATAGTTGCTATTTAGACATACTCGTGGGATTCATTGTAGTCTATTGATTTTTAAATTACATACGTAAAAATGTATACATTATTTTTACGTTGTGTATGCGATTTATGTCTTTTCAACTATCGTATCCGCATTTCAATGATCTTGTCGACCTTTTTTGTTGACTTCTTTCTTTCTTTCTTTTTTATAATAACTAGGCCTCTGTGACTAAATAACTAAAAATAAAACGTAAAGAAGCTTAAATAAATACAGCCACATTTCACAAACATCAATAAACGTGGAACTGAAAAATGTACTACAATTTAAAATGAAGAATTCTGATATTTTCACGCGATTTTCAAGGACCCAGGGGCTCAATTTTCTATAGGCAGTTCACATTATTTTTTTATTGAGGATAAAGCTGAAAGAAACAAGATTGAACAATACAAATGAAGTACTTCATTGAAGCGTATACATACACATAAACAATCAAATTTTCATAACATGTTAACATTATATCACACCTTCAATGATTCTGTATTCAAAGAGGATTACACATTTTTGTGAAATTATATATATATATATATATATATATATATATATATATATATATATATATATATATATATATATATATATATATATATATATATATCATAAAAGAATATAAACAAAAACTAGACAATTAAAATGTATATGACAGAACACCCGTAAAAACCTGTAAAAAACTTATCTGTTTGGTAAATATGAAGCAAGGACTCAAGTTTGTCCTTCCAGGATGCTTTAAGGCGCCGACTTGTTAGGTTCGCGGTGATCAACATGGACGCTGATTTAAATGTATTTTACAAATTTAAAGGCTTTAGTTTCTGTCTTGTTATAACGGGATTCTATAGCCTCCATATCCAGTAAGTGTGTGTGTTTGTTTTCCTATAGACCACAATGCAGCATGTGCAATATATACCACAGACATGCTTTGATCCGGGTAGAACAGCACGATGCACACAGAAAAATGCCTCGTTGACTTGTTGCAGAGAAATCAGCTATAGCGGTAGTTCATTCATTACTTTGATCTAAGACACCAAATGCCATAAAAAAACAAATAATAACACATTTAGGTGACGATATTGAAAATGATACACAGGATGAATAGGCATGGATTGTGTATGTAAATAACTGGGCAATTATAAATGGGTTCTGTATTGCATTGTTTAATTACATGTACTTGCAATTCCACCAGTAGCCTAATTTCCATAGAGTAGGAGACACTGGAAACGAATTATTACAAGAACAATAAATAAATAAATATACATTATATATATATATATATATATATATATATATATATATATATATATATATATATATATATATATATATATATATATATATATACACACACACAAATTGTGGTTAATTCATATTTTTTTTTTTTTTTTTGGGGGCAACAGGCTAACATAATTGTTACCGAAATGGCAGCATTTATTTATTTATTTAATTATATTATATTATATTTATTTATTTTATTATATTTGCAATAAATCTTAGGGACTTGACGTGCAGCTTCCAAACTGCGTCATATATATATATATATATATATATATATATATATATATATATATATATATATATATATATATATATGATACAACATTTCACAATGATTGTAGTCTTAGAAAAATGGAAATAACCCGATAAGTGTTTCTGTGTGTTTTTCTCTAACTTTATTTCACTGAGTGATATTCAACAACAAAGTCTTTAAGCTTTGAATCCATTTTCTTATCCTTCACCCTACGATTTTGAAACCAAATTGTGACTTGTCTTTCTGAAAGGTCGGTTGATGTTGAAATCCTTCGCCTCTTATCTTTGGTAATGAACTTGCTAATAGCGTATTCGCGTTCCAGTTCTCTAAGCTGCAGTTTTGTATACGGCACCCTTTTCTTCCTCCCACGTCGATAAGCATTAGCTTGTGGCTGGTTGAACGCGATTTCCCCTAAAACAGAAAAGAAACAAAGAACGCATTATTTACCCCTGCTAATACTTGATCATAAGTTCATGTCCCTTTAAAAACAAAATAAGTACAGTTTTAAATGTTTAATATCAGTCCCTATTATCTCCACAATAAAGAGTGCTGAGCAGAATATAATGGGTCACTAAAGTCAGGCTCCTTATTATTATTATTATTATTATTATTATTATTATTATTATTATTATTATTATTATTATTATTATTATTATTATTATTATGTATTTCTTTCTTAGCAGACGCCCTTATGCAGGGCGACTTACAATTGTTACAATTACTTTGGTCATTATACCACGGCTTTCAGTCATTTAAATGATTTCAGCTCTAATGCTGAATAATTAAACACACAATTACATAAAAGTGTGTGTGTGTGTGTGTGTGTGTGTGTGTGTGTGTGTGTGTGTGTGTGTGTGTGTGTGTGTGTGTGTGTGTGTGTGTGTCTGCATTCCTATGTTTGTGGGACCTTCTCATTGACTCTCACTATATTTTTATTTACTATTTCTAACTCCAGTCAGACAAAACTCCACACAGGGTGAAAGTCAAAAACTAACTAAATATTTTGGCACTTTTTTTTGAAGGCATATTTAGTTATTGAAAAGGTGTTTTACAAAGTGGGGACGTCCCAACAACGTCGTTTTTTCAACAGTTACTATCTTTGTGGGGCCATTTTGTAGGCACATTGATAGTAATACCTGCCACACAAATTCATGTTTACAGCTTTCTTGCTTTGTATCATTACAGTGTGTGTTGTAAGCCGAGAGGATATCATTAAAGTGTGTCTTGTAAGCCGAGGAAGTTGCTATGTTAGTTGGGTGAGCCTGATTAAACCAAGTCCCCTCGTTGTCACCATTTTTGCCCAGCCCATTTGAAGTGACATTAAAATAAGTTGATTGTATATTAATTAACTGAGAGTGATAGTGTTCTCTTACTTCACATAATAAAGCTGTGAATGAAAAGAACACATCCAAAGGAAAAGAAAGTGGGCTACTTGTTTTTTTTCTCATTTAACTAGAATATACAGATGCAAGGTTAAATAAATGTATTCACAAAATGTTTATACCTGCAAGTGATGACTTCCAGATATGATGGGATGTCTGTGTTTGCTCTCTTGCACAATAAAATGGACTGTTCCAGCCCTTAGGCAACGTCCAAGGCTGGTAGCCCTCCATTTGTATTAGCGCCTCAGGCCTCGAATCACTGGGAGCAGCTCGTGCTGGTATCAGTGGTACCTCAATGTACCCAGGAATCCGCGGGTATGAGCCTGTGTAGCCTGGATAGCATGTCAATTCCTTAGTCCTCTGCGGTATTTCGTTACCGCAGTTTATGTACTCCATTGAATATTCGCCAATAGGCACATGTGCTGTTTGTTTCATTGCGTTCTGTTGGACTCCAACACCGTGGGGCATTTTGTAACCATAACAACTATTTCCAAATTGACAACCGTAACCGATAGACGTGTTGGGAGAGGCTCTAGAGTCTGCCCGAGGTGCAAACTTATTTACGGAATGCTCGGAGCTTAGAGGGTTTGACCGGTTTGCTATTGAGTATGCGGTTGACGCTGATGCAATCCGGCTGGAATGAGCTCCAAAAACAGAAGGCAAAACACTCCTGCACTGATATGAGGAACTATCCCCTCCCGCTCTTTCGATTACTCCTGCGTATGTTTCCGTACGCGCTCACAACAGTTGTCCACACATGGACATGGCAGAAGTCTTGACATACTCCGAGTTACAACAGACCATCCTCTGATGTGGCGAGATACGCTTATTATTATTATTATTATTATTATTATTATTATTATTATTATTATTATTATTAGTTGTAAACTAATTGCAGTACTATGACCAACGAGCATCTGGTTGGTTAGACATAGTCACGTGATATGCAAATCAGGTGACTAATAGCAGTAATTTCAGGACTACTTTCTTTAGTCTCTTTCCAAACTCTGCTACGTATATATTATTAAGCAGTCGGGCAACGTATAACACTGAATAATACGTATCCTCCATTCATGGCTGTATATATACAGCTATGGCCAAAAGTTTTGCATCGCTCTGTAGAATTAACACATTTTGCTTCATAAATTCGAATGAAACCTGCTGAATAATGTTACGTTCATATTGAATTACATACCGCTTTGTAGTTTTCCATATAGTTAAGGAAAAACTGACACGATGGAAAAATGTGACATTTCGAAATCTAACTGAAATACTGTAGGCCTACTTCCGGTAGACTTTTGCTATATTATTTTGTAATATATTTGATTATGGTGTTAAATAAAATATCTAAATTATGTTCATATAGTTTTTTCTTTTTTTCTTTTTGTCTCAATCCTAAAGCTCTAGGTGATGCAAAACTTTTGTCCATGTACACATTGAATTTAGAACGTCATAGAATGATTTAGAATGATTGATTTAGAATGATTGTAACAATGGCTTTTTATAATTATTGTTTTAATGGGCTTCACATAATATTAATGCCCGTGTCAAACGGGAACTGTTGTAGGTTACATGTCCACAAACCAATCTGAAATATACTGTATATATAAACAGAGAGCTTGTTTACTTCATTTTTGAAGATCTTTCAGGCCCTCATTTTTGAATAGCCAACTTGTTGCAACAGGGTCAGTTTCTTTTTTATTTGAATAAAATACTAAAATAGAGTGAGCTTTGATTTTTGCTTTGGAAATGGACCCTAACACACAATGTATTCAGCAATTTCGCTTCTACAGACAAACTATCTCCGACATCTACCAACTGCTTCAGGCTGACCTGGAAGGGGACGCACGGAGACCACAGTTTGCTTGTTGCACAAAAGGTACGCGGACCAACACATAATACGCACCTCTATAGTAACAAGTAGTGTGTGATCTGTGATGCCAACAACTACATCACACATCTGTATGCAAACTATCATTGCTCCGTTCATGACTTATTTATCCTCGCTAATTCACAAGCGGCAGCTGCGTTTCAGCGGGAAAACAAGCTGGTTGATGGGGCAACGAGCATCCATTGAAGCGGTGGCTACTGACACCGCTGCCTAACTCCACGACCCCTGTCCAAAAGAGGTATAACCGTACCTTTACATGTGCTGGTACTGTAATTGAACGAACATTTGGAATCCTCAAAATGTGATTCTGATGTATGGATGTCTCTGGGGAACACTACAGTACACTCCTCAGAAGGTTAGCAACATCATCCTGGCTTCTTGTGTTTTCGCTCAGCAAGTGAAACAGAAAAACATTTTTATGTAACTTAGTTTTGCTTGCTGGGCGCATGATTCGCTATTTGATGTGCGTTAGCCCACGCATGAGACCCAACTTCTAATCATGTTTTCTTGCGCAATCGCAGCGGTTCGCCAACGCTGTTATTTTTGCCCTAGCGATAGCAGCTGCGCACATATTTGCGAACTAAGGCCCTTAGTGTTCTGTCTGTCTATCTACTGTATCTTTAAGCATTGCATTTTCAGTACAGCGGTTGAACGATAATTTATTACCATAAATTGGCACTAGGACGCTTCCGCAGTACACAGATATGCTACTGTACATTTGCTTAATAATGTCCCCGTGAGCTCCGATGAAGCTGCTGTAAAAAATTAGACCTACGACAGCAAAAATATGACTACAATCATGCATAAACGTGTGTGTAATAATAGTGCTAATTAAATGTATCTCAACGAGACTAAATATGAATGTCATTCTGTTTTGTTTCATTCTTCTTCTTATTATTTGTTTATTAAGCAGACGCGTTTATCCAAGGCGACTTACAGAGACTAGGGTGTGTGAACTATCCATCAGCTGCAGAGTCACTTACAATTACGTCTCACCCGAAAGACGGAGCACAAGGAGGTTAAGTGACTTGCTCAGGGTCACACAATGAGTCAGTGGCTGATGTGGGATTTGAACCGGGGACCTCCTGGTTACAAGCCCTTTTCTTTAACTACTGGACCACACTGTAGAGAGAAAAACGTTGTCATCCTTCGAGAATGATTTTTTTGTTTGCTTTGTATTTCAACTCCCTATTTTGACACAGTAGGCTACGTTTGTACAGTTACTATTAGTAAATTGTTATGTTGGTTAATTCAGTTAGCTTTAGCTGAAAAACGTTTGGGGGAAATACAAATGTAATAACATAACTGTAAAAATATACGTAAATGCTTTGAACTTAATGTACTGTAAAGTGTTGTGCGTGTAAGAGTGTTTTTAAAGTAATAAATGTTTTGAACGTAATGTATAGTGTTTTGAGCGCGAGAGTGTTTTGAAAGTACTATAACCTCCTGCCCTTATTAATTAAATAATTAAGGTGGGTGCAAAACTGGATTACAATTACAGTAGCGTGTTGCTGCCACCACCCCCTTTAACTAACCGGGGAGGTGCGGTACAAATAGAGACCTTAGATGAGGACACACAAGACAAGGCAAAGACACAGGAGGTTCAAAGTCAAAACGGGGTTTTATTATACAAAAGGCTAAAAAGAGCATATAAGCACACACGTTAATTTAGCTGTAATTATGCTTAATGAAGGCAGAGAGTCTGAATAAATGTGTGGACGCTGGCCCAAACAAAAACACCAAGATAAATAAAATACACAATAACCAAGAAACAAAATAAATGAAAACACACCACTCAAACTATCCAGTCAGGTCGTCCCCACCAGTATTCAGGAATGCTCACGACTGAGCTATATTGCATCGCAATAGCACTATATTTAAAAATGTACAGAATACAGAAAAAGCAACGATTAAAACAACTAACAACAAAGACCCTTATAAACACGCACAAATTCGGCCAATGTACCAGTTACAATCTAATGAAACTAAAAGAGAGACGGGAGGTCTATGAGAAGGGTACGGGAGCTTATCTGTATTTCGGTATTGCATGGTTGTTCTCGGGAGGAACTCTCCGGCACACCGGCGTCTCGCACCGCCCAGAGGTCCACTTTAATCCTCACGTCTACACACCGTCCAAACTAGTATTCCACTGTCGGTTTTCTCAGCAGCTCTGCAACTGGCACTCGTCTCACGGTTTTCTCCAGTCCCCTCTGTTCTCAACTCTCATTCAAAACAACCGACCGCCGTTTGCTTGTTGTCCTGGCTTTCCTTCTCTCCCTTGCACTCGTAGCCCCCTCTCATTTATACACCCCTCCCCAATCAATGAATCGACACATTAAAAACCGGTGCGCATTCAGCAGGGTAAATGCATTTGCTACAGTGCGTTCGGGAGTGTTTTGAACGTAGAAGTAGTGTTATGAACGTGACCGGAGTGTTTTGAAAGTGACTTGTAGAGTGTTTTGAACGTACGCTAAAAACACTCAGAGTGTTTTGAACGTACTGTAAGATTTAATAGGTTCTTTTATTTCTTAAAAAGAATAATTCCAGTCCTCTTGGTGTGATTTTCAATACAAACAGTTTAATTCCAATGATACACAGTACAGAACGTAACCCCATACGAACTGCACGGACAAATCTTCAAACAAAACAATACTGTAGGTTTGACCCTACAGGACCCTTCAGCGTCGTCAGGAGAGCTTGATGAAAGAGGGTCTAGGGTCTAGGTTTAAATATAAGACATAACCAGCCCCCTTCTTGGAGTCGCCCAGCCGAAGTCTTTGAAGATGAAGCTGGCCCAGTCTTGAGACTTGTACCTGTGATCATAATCAGTATTTTAATTAGCTAAGCAATTCATACATAATCAAGGTTACTCAGCCCGTGGTAACAACTGCCCTCTATGCCATGAAATAAACCAGTTTGTTATCTTGTCTATGTGATAGAAGCAGGCACCAGCCCCAGATGTCTATTTGCGAGAATCTTTCGTTGGGTTTCATAAACCTTATGTTAACAACACTGGCAAAACAAAAGGGTCCTTGAACTACAAATCATTCCCAACATTGCATTACATTAAATACACTTTGAAACACTGTATATTCTTACAATTTAAAGTAAAGTTAGCCATGTATAATCTAATAACAGCCATCACATGTATTTCAGCTATACAGCTGAAAAATCAAGGGATATCCAAAAATAAATCGTCAAAAAAGTTCTAAATCACTTTTTGGAAGAAATTATTTGACTTTATCAGCTTCCTCCTAAAAGCCCAGGGCTATAGGGGTGCCCTGGTTAAACTTGGTATACAGACGATCATTTTCGATTCACCTAATTTTGCTTAATAGCAAAACTATTTTGCCGTTGTTAACATAAAGCAAAGACAGGCTAAAGAAAATCAGACTTGTGGGTTACCTCTATTTTTTCTTTTCTTTTTATTTTTTGAGTATATTAAATTTAGAAAAAATAGAAATACAGTTTATTACAAGGATAATCTATTGTTTTCCTGTATAAGATATATTGATAACATATTTTAAAATAAATGTGTAATGCAAACTAACGGGGAAACAATGTCACTGTGGCTTTGTTATTGAGAAAAATTACAGAAATGTTAATAAAATACCTTGGTATTAGGAAAAAAGCTTTCTGTACCGGTAGTTTGGTTACTTCGGGTTTTTAATGTAGCCAACAACAGCGTAAAGAACTAGCGACACAATATATACTATTTCCAACTGATTAAAATAGTTTTTAGAAAAAATGCATAATTTTAACAATACAAAAATTAATGACATTACTCACGGTTGTGTGACCATATTAAAACCAATACCACATGGCTACTGTACATGATACGCAATAACAGTAAATAACCTATATCCTACATGGAATATAGCCTATAGCGAATGGTAAGAAATATTGGAAGTTTATCAAAAAAAAAAAAAAAAAAAAAAAAACATGTAAGGGCCAGATTAATCTAGTATGGTCGTTTTCAAATATAAAAATGTCCAATTTTAAAAATAAAAGTAAAACATATATTATAATCAATTATATTTCCCAAATTACAATTTTATATATATATATATATATATATATATATATATATATATATATATATATATATATATATATATATATATATATATATATATATATATATATACATACACACAC
This sequence comes from Acipenser oxyrinchus oxyrinchus, assembly GCA_030684275.1. Classification (NCBI taxonomy): domain Eukaryota; kingdom Metazoa; phylum Chordata; class Actinopteri; order Acipenseriformes; family Acipenseridae; genus Acipenser; species Acipenser oxyrinchus. The sequence goes on along the minus strand of CM060257.1, from coordinate 13,616,138 downwards.
ACGAAACTTTTTTCCCCCCCTTAAAAATAATTTGTTATTGAAGTAGGCTACAGGCCTACTGTATTGATATTTCCGCCATTGCTGACTATAGTATGAAATATAATGACGTCTAAAAACATTTATGAACAACCTATTGAACATATTTGTATGTGGTGTTTGCTATCGAAATGCAAGATGATTTGGCAAACAAAAGAACATTTAAAAAATGAATAAGACGCATGTGAACTGTAATGGTCGGTAACGTTGTGTAACAACAACAGTAGAGTGAACAACAACGCGGGGAAAAACCACAATCAAGGCGAGTTTGGATTTATGTGTTGCTGCACGCGAAGAAGTTTCTTTTCCTTCTGCCTTTGGTTTTGAAACCATATTTTGACCTGATGAGAAAGAGAAGAAAAACAAAATCAGTTTTCAAAAATTACTAAATGGATCGTAGTGTAATTGTCAGATCACATTATAAAATATTAATCAAAAAGTCTCACCTGTCTTTCTGTCAGAGCAAGTTTTGATGAAATGTTTAATCTAATTTCGGGGGTGAGGAAACGATTTATTTCAAAAGCTTTTTCCAGCTCAGCTTTTTGATGGTTGCTGTATGGAATTCTCTTTTTTCTCTGTCTCGTGGATGTCTTTGGACACAAATATGGGAACCCTAATGCTAAAAGGTGAAGAACAATAATTAGGTTTCGTCACAGTGTATTTGTACAGATTAGGCCTTACAAGACTTTACTAAAGCGACAGGTGTAAGCCTACCTGCAAAACTGTGTAACATCACAGCTCTATTGATACCGCTAAATACATGTTTAGTCATATTTAAAAGACAGTATGCAATGCTTCAATGAATAACTTTTAGGAAGTCTATTGCATAGCCTAATCGTTCCTCTGTGGATATCTATTGCTTTTGACAAAATTGTATATATTCACGGTTTAAAATAGTGATTTTGGAGAAAAGATAATGTATGTATGGTTTATCTCTAGCATTCATTTATATTAAACAAAACGTCTGTTTATAACTTTATAGTACGATTTTAAACATAATATCCATGATATAATAATAATAATAATAATAATAATAATAATAATAATAATAATAATAATAATAATAATAATAATAATAATAAATCCACAAACCTAAAGCTCTTGGGACTGTGTGCATTCCACCTTGAAGTGACCCAGAAGATACTCCATAGCAATGCGAATTACCAAAGTGAGGCTTGGCAAGGCTTAATTTTGGTTCTGTGTAAAGCGGCTCTACCTGGCCTGGGTAGGCAGGTGAGCCACGAGGGTAGTCTAAAGGCCAGTGGTGATATATTGGAGAGCATGTTGGGTATTCGCTTCGATTATAGGTGTTCTGACAATGACTAGAGAATGAAGATATATGATTGTCTGCCGTTTGGAATTGGTTTGTAGAGCATCCGGACGCCTCAGGTAAAACTCCAGTTTGTTCTCTTTCTGCACTTCCACGGGATTCATGGTAAAAACCAAAAGAACTCCAGCCTGTTGTGGGATTTAAAGGAGGAGTCACAGAGGAACGAAAGTCTGTGCTTCCAGAACACATTTTTTCAATGGGCCTCATCCCATCTTGCAGTATTCTACCTTTATCGCTAGATGGCTCTAGCAGTTTGTATTGTGGAGAGCTGGGATCCATCCATACGATGTTGTAGTTAAGAGTATAACTTCTTTCAAGCTGCAAGCAGGCTCCAAGTTGTAACACCTGTGGTTTGAAATAGTTCCTCAAAGGGCTTTTGCAGAATAGGAAACCAAACCAGACGATCTCCGAGTACACTGCAATCTGTACTGTCTTTAAATTCAATCTACTTGATGCTTTTATGACTTGAAACCTACTGCAACGTGTAATAAAACTGGCACAGTCACTCTGCAAATTAAGCTTGAGTGAACTAACGTCAAGGACAAAGCAATATTACTGAGTGCCGCAGTTGTACCAGAAATCCCATGTTGACACAAGGTCACGGTTGATTACTGGCTTTCCTCTTCTTTTTCAATCGGTTCTTCTTGACCTGTGAGCCGCTACAGTGGTTAATCGCTTCAGATGTCTTATCTACGTGATTGGCGAATTCTTTAAATGTCATATGAATTGCATGTTATAGCCTAGGTGTGATATAAAGTGTGGAACCTAACATGAAAAAAAACTATAATCTGCAAAATATGCTTGCGTCACACAAAATACATTTATGGAGTTTTTTTTATGGCCTGCTATAACCCATAATGCTTTACAATTATACCTTTCGGCAAATTACATTAGAACACATATTTCGTCTATGGGGCCTCCGACATTCTTTGATGAAATAAAAGTCTTGTAAACATGCTTAGGCTAATGTATAGGTTTTAAACAGTCAACGTTTCCCAACATTTAAGTGAAATGGGAGTAAGATATACAATACACACACACACACACACACACACACACACACACACACACACACACACACACACACACACACACACATATGTCATGGTATTGTAAGTTCATGTGGTTCCATAGACTTTAAAGTATAATTCGAAAATGACTCTCTCCTCATTAGCATATTCATTTTTTTACCACCTCTCAGGAACGGAGACTTTTTCGAGTCCTATAAATTTAAGATGTGAGGCAGAACCATGATTAGTGGCTTTCTAGTGTCTCACTATACTAGTTCTGCTGCACTCATTTTTGTTTGCCCCAGTCCTACATAAACCAAGCCACAAGGGCATTTAAGCATATATACCACATGGGTTGTATTACAATTGATAAACATTGTATCATATAATTACGACCAGAGTGTGGATGATTAAAATATGTGTTGTTGTGCGTGTAAGAACAATGAACACATCTTTCACACTGGAAGTTACCATGTACTGTTTTAGTAAGCCAATTGTCATCAGATGCTATTGATTTTATACATAGAAGCGACTAAAGCAGGGCTTCTCAAACTCGGTCCTGGGGACCCCCTGTGGCTGCTGGTTTTCATTCCAACCAAGCTCTTAATTACTTAACTAGACCCTTAATTGAACTAATTATTTGCTTAATTAGACATTTTACTTGTTTTCAGCTCTTAAACAGTTGCAGTTCTAGTTACTTATCAAATGTTATAGCTAACTTGAAATATGCAACTGTTTAAGAGCTGAAAACAAGTAAAAAGGTCTAATTAAGCAAATTATCAGTTCAATTAAGGGTCTAGTTAATAATGAGAGAATGAGAGCTCGGTTGGAATGAAAACCAGCAGCCACAGAAGGTCCCCAGGACCGCGTTTGAGAAGCCCTGGACTAACGCATCCTTAATATTCCTGCCGTCAAAAATAAAATCTAGGTAGAGAGTTAACGAAGAGACGAAGTTGAGGATCATTGCAATATCCTCCATTGTTTCGAGACAATTCTTTTAATGTCATAGGAGACATAATTATACTCAGTGACAAAAGCTATAATACACACACACACACACACACACACACACACACACACACACACACACACACACACACACACACACACACACACACACACACACACACACACACACACACACACACCATTGAGCTGTTGAGCCCCCCATTGAAACACACGAAAAAAATAGACTTTTTTTTTTTTTTTTTTTACAAAACTCTCCTCTGTCAGATAAAAATACTGCTGGTGGCGCCAAAGTATGCTTAAGCAGATTTTCCCTTACCACCTGCTCATCCCCTCCTCTCCCTGCCCACACACACGCACTCCAACACACTGCACCACAGCCTTCTTCAAATCAGACGCGCACGCACAATCAACTCAGCCATACAGACCACGACACTACTGTGTCGTTTATTGTAGTCTACGACTATATTCAATATATATGCATTGTATTACTTCAAGATGATTTAGAAAAATGTAATAATATGTAATAATGTATTAAATGTAATATGTTTTTACAGGCCATGGCAAAATGTGTAAATGCACTAGATATGGAAACTATTTTGTATTTTCTGAAGTTTGGTATTTTTCAAAATTGTGCTGGTATGTCAAGCTATTAAATAATTTCAGGAAAATTTTGATAGAAAACTAGATAGTGCAGTATGGTTTAGAATTGTAGAAACCTGTATAGTGAAGTATGGTCTAGAATTGTAGAAAACTATAAGTGTCCCTATCACCTTTTCAGTTGTTTGTATCAATAAAAATGATCAAGTAATTATAGATTTACATTTTTTCTAGTCAATTAATTAAAAAATATCAATACATAACGCTTAAAACAAACAACAGCCTATTCAAATTGGGAATTTGTTCAAGAAGTGATTAATATAATTCATAGCAATCATTCATAATATAAATTAAATTACCAGATTAAAATATGCAAGCAATCCATATCTTGTTTAACATTACAGAAGGCTAACTGTTCAAAGCTAAATTTAACTTCCCCTGATCTCTGAAGTTTACTTTATGTCTATCGAGCGTTTAGTGTAGAAAATCAACGTGTTCCATTGATTATGAAAGATAGTCCAATAATTACAACCAAAAATTCATCTTCATTATCTTCGTTGTCATCAGCGTCATCATGACCAGCTCAATTAACATTGGAAAAGAATATAAGAATCAAACGCTTTGATGGTATTTATCACACATTTGTATACAATATAATTGAACGGTTCACATTATGCATAACAGATGTGTTTTAAAATATGCCTATATACTTTTTGCATTCACAATTTGTGTATTCTTGGGGAATACAGTTCTGGACATTTAACCGAAATGTATCCAACACGACTGGAATGATATAAGACTATTATTAACAGATTTTAACTAAATAATTTGAAAGCACATCTCTAATATGTAAATAGAATTTAGAACGGGGATTGCAGTAAAAATTACATAGTTTTGTAATAGATATACAATAAAAGTAATAAAGAATAAAATACAACACATGTTCGCAATCTCTTAGTTCTAATGTGGAATAAAATAGAAACATATTCAATACCGTACACAATAAATGCTATAATTATATTTTAAATTCCATGTCTACTGATATAAAATATCGGGGCCATGAAGTATTCGGAAGAGGCTCAGGTGTTTTATATGTATGTTGCGTGTAAACCAAATAAACTAACCGATGGGGAAGGAGTATACAGCCGTAGAGCTTTTCCATTTCATAAATTATTGTACAGATAACAGAAACAATTGGTTGAATTTAACATTTTACACACTAGCATTTGTTTCTTAACCTATAAGATTTGTGTTAAATAAATTAGTGATGGTAACGAATGAAAATAAAAACGGGCAAAAAAGCAAAATCCGAGTGTAATGATATAGCTAAATGAAGAAGGAAATGTTACACTGTTCATTCTATTAATCAGGCTGTCAATTTCACTCCAGAGGCCAAACCCCAGAGCAATCCTCGCAGGCTCTGATCAGGCTAAAGACAACTGCTCTCTTCTCTTGTTCACTTCTTCTCTATCTCTCTACCTGGATGTATTCGTCTGCCCACAGGCCGCCTTCATCATCCACTGACAGCCACTTGTATTTATTTGCTTATGAACCTGTTACAATAAATGATTATTCGAACAGCGTCATCCGTACCTTAATGACGAACACTATCTTTTTTTGATGAATGACATTTCGGACTAGAAAGGGTGCATGGGTCATTTTGACCAGTCATTCTCTCACATTGGCATTCCACTATTTTGCGCCTTGCTCAAAGGACATAATAACATTTAGAGATACTCGCAGGGCTGAATGTGAATTAGACCCTGCCGCAACTCATCATTAGCAAAGGACCAACCCTGCAACTTTGGCTTTTTGTATAAAGCTCAGATGATGGAAAGAATAAGAAAAGAGATGATTCTGATGGAAAGGGGGCTGCACAGCCCCGCTGCTGGTAAAAGGCTTTCGAATTTGTCAGACTCAGCTGGAAATGCAGTGTTGGAGGCCCTAGAAAATTCTCAACACAGTGGTCGCCTCAGCCCCAGACTCACTTCTGCATCTCTGCATAACAATGTAGGGGATGTTCCTGCCAAAGGCAAGTTCGAGATAGACAGCTTGTTCAATACTCATCATCAGAACAGCGACAATAATTCTTCTTCAGAAATTTCTTCGTCTGAAAACAGGAAGAAAATCACCCTGTACCCTGAAGTTCACGAGACAGACATGGACAGTGATGTCGAGGTGGGCTGTTCATCTCACCGCTCCCCAAACAGCCTCAGTGCCGCCCAGCACAAAGAAAACAATAACAAAGGTATTTGATCATATTTATATGTAGGATCTACTATTTTTGTAATAAATCTAAGTAATAATAATATAGCAGGTATTAGATAAGGCGATTACATTCTATTTTCTTTAAATATATCGTTTAGTTTCTGTTTCTTAGCAAGCAACAGCAAAACTAATAAGTACGTTGTGATCTTGTGAACACACACCATTTACAGCCACCTACGCTATTTCTATAGATTGATTTATTTTTTGTTATTGAATATGCATTTTTTTCTATCGAAATACGTTTACTATTAAACATTTAAAAAACATTGTTAATGTATATTATGATTGTAAAACACTGTGCTAGGCGTTGAGAGTATTCGCTTTGGTCATGCAAGTATTTTAAAAAGTAAGGGATAAAAGTTTGATGTTATATTTTTCTATTCCATAGAACACTTACTATAACATTTTATATAAGCCTATATAAAAAAAGTGATTCATATTACTATAGTTTTTTTTTTAAATATATATACATATATACTGTACACTGATTTACAGAAAAAAAGCTTTACTGGCTATTTATTAGTGTTTTATCATTTGTATCACAGCTTGCAACGTAAACTATACTGTAAAATATTGAATATTAAATGTAACTATATATATATATATATATATATATATATATATATATATATATATATATATATATATATATATATATATATATATATATATCATTCTAAATCATGCATTTCTTTTTCTTGTTTCTAGTTTTTTCAGATAGTAATTCAGCAGCCTCCACCACAAGCTCCTCTTCCATGTCCAACGTGAATATAAACGGTAATTCAATAGGCAGTTCATGTTCCAATAATGATCAGGTGAGAAGGTACCGGACAGCTTTCACCAGAGAACAAATCGGCAGGCTCGAGAAAGAGTTCTACAGAGAAAATTACGTATCGAGACCAAGAAGATGTGAACTGGCGGCATCTTTAAATCTACCAGAGACTACGATTAAGGTATATTTCAATCAAATGTGATTCTTAAAAAAATAAAAAATAAAAATAAAAAAATATATGAAAAATATATATTTAATAACATAATCTGGTTAAACACTCCAAGATAACAGAAATGGTCTAGGTATATTTTTGGCAGGCTATAACAACACCAAGTGTTAAAAGGGTTATAATATATATTTCATGCTCATTGTATTAATAAAAACAAAACAACCAGCGGACAGCTAAAATTATAATAAAAAGTCCTAGAATTATACAATATATCCCATAATCTCAGTAAAAATATTCTTAAATAATAGTAAAATGGCCCTCTTTGATATGGAGTAATAATTTCACTAGCCTTTATAAACAAATATGAAATAGTAATATATTAATATCTGTTCAGATACAAGATTAATAATTGTATTTTGTCCGAAACTCCTGACCCCGGTTATGTTGATATCCTGCTGAAATAAATAACTACATTGGAAATGACGTGCGATAGTGCAGTTTTGAAGACCCCGATTTCGTATTTACACGGAATTGCACAAATCCCGTATTTGGATGTGGATTCAAGACACCAAAGAGCAGTTGACTCTGTGTACGATATTTATATTGTACGTATACTTTATCCTTTTCAACACTATTATTTCAACACTATTATTTTCACAATAATATATATATATATATATATATATATATATATATATATATATATATATATATATATATATATATATATATATATATATATATATATATCCCATGCAAACAAAACGGAATCGGTATTTTTTGTAGTTTAGGCTATATAAAATAAATACTTTTTTACACTCATTTTAAGTTTGAAAAGAACACCCGTTAACTTATCAACTAGTTTTACAGGTATGTTACTTTGTCGTCTTAAACATTACCTTTGTGTCAGAACTGACGCAGCCAAGACCGTTTGTTGGTTATTTCCCAATGGAAGGTGTGAGGCTAGAGCCGGGTGATAACATTTTTATTTTGTTATTTTTACATTTTATTATCTACAATTTACAGATTAAAACGTGTCGCTAAATTTAAACATGGTCACTATGAGTGAGTTTATTTAAATGAACGTTCACCCTGAAAAGAGTCATTCAATAACTCCGTTGTCTTCCTTGTGCTTTGTCAGGTGTGGTTCCAAAATAGGCGGATGAAGGATAAGAGGCAACGCTTGGCCATGTCTTGGCCCCATCCAGCAGATCCAAGTTTTTACACCTATATGATGACGCACGCCGCTGCCACCGGAAGTCTTCCATACCCTTTCCATTCCCACATGCCTCTGCACTATTACCCGCACGTGGGTGTTACAGCAGCTGCTGCGGCGGCGGCTGCAACGGGTGCCGCTGCATCACCTTTTGCTACCTCCATCCGCCCTCTTGACACTTTTCGTGCCCTCTCGCATCCTTACTCCCGACCAGAACTGCTTTGTGGCTTTAGGCACCCAGGACTCTACCAGTCCACTGCGGGCTTGAATAGCTCAGCAGCAGCAGCAGCAGCAGCCGCCGCCGCTGCAGCAGCTGGTGTGCCACCGGGCCCCAGTTCATGCTCTTGTCTCAGTTGTCACAGCAGTCAGGCAGCTAGCACCCTGGGCTCCAGAAGCAGCGGTGCAGACTTTACCTGTGCAGCAGCGGGGCAAAGGTCTGAAAGTGGATTTTTGCCTTATTCTGCTGCTGTGCTCAGTAAAACTGCTGTAACTTCACCAGACCAGAGAGAAGAAGCATCATTAAACAGATAACTCATCTACCTGGTGGTTCAAAGGGGGTCTAAGTTAGGTCCAGACATGCTTCATTTTTATATTTATTTAAGAATGTGTTTATTTATTTATTACATTTAAATTGTTTTAAGAATATATATTGTTAATTGTTTGTTTATTAAGACTATTTGACCTCGTCTTGCATATCACAAATGCATAGAGATACGCAACGTGAATACGCAATTAGGTCACCAAGGTTGTGTGGCGAGTTTATAGAAAATATAACAAATGATTGATAAGCCAAAACTTAAGCACATGTTTGATGCTTTAGACAATTATTTTGTTGAAAATCAATAACCCTGTAGAGCAAGTTAAAGGCAATTGACGACTTTATTAATAATAATAATAATAATAATAATAATAATAATAATAATAATAATAATAATAATAATAATAATAATAATAATAATAATAATAATAATAATACAAGTTATTAAGTCCTCATCTCAGATCCTTATGCACATACCAGTTTTTCCAGTTAATTATTCAGATAATTACTGTATTTTGCTCTATTTTTGATAATTTCGATTATTTCCTGTTGTTCAAGATGAATGTATTTATATTTCCTTCATTATTTAACTGTTACTGTATTTATTATACATTACTGTTTTGTGGCTAATTTATCATTTTGAAAAAAAAATGCATATGGGGTATTTGAGCAAACGTGTCTGTGCCACTTTTTGCCTCGGAGAGCTACCACTGGTATTAAAGAACCTGCTCTACCAAACCACTAGCACTAAAGGGACTTCCCTGAACTTCCAACAAGACTCATCAAATCTGGCATAGCTACCGCCATGTCAGCTCGGATGCTAATAATGTGAAGATGATGACGAAAATTGCCAATCATGTACCTTGATGGACCTCCTTTGAATGTGGAATTGGAAAGAAAAACATCTTCCCTGCACAGAGACCGGCTGTCAAATACTAACAACCCGCGAAGGGAAGTCATTAGAAGAGACAGATAAGAGACTTAAAACATTGTTCTTGGTGCATAGAATGTACCGAATGTAATGTTCGTGTGTTCGTTACCTGAAGTGGTTTTGAAAAGCCACGTCCTCGTGGCCCAGTTCCTATTTTCATTTTGCTAACTTGGGTAGTCCTGGGTAGACTTTTACTGTTTAGCTGATGTTCCACTGATGTGAACAGCCTCGTTATATCAAACCCAGAGCCACTTCACTTTGCAGATAATGGGAATGCATACATGTATGGTAAACTGTATCCTTTTACACTTCTTGTTCTTAAAAAAAGAATAATGAAATGGAGCTTTCTTTTCTAAAACAATTATTGAAAAAAAATTAAATCTAGTGACTTATACTAAAAACATATTAATTGTGCCAGCTACTAAATTCTTTACGTGTTATTAAAACAACACATCTTTATATATTTTTGTAATTTCTGTAATCTCTTGCATGTTCAGTTAAAACATGCAATGGAAACTGTTTTAAAAAGAGTGAAGGCAACGCTTAATAAATGCGTTGCCGTACACATAACTAGGCTATGTCACTTGGCCAGAACGATAGTCTTTTTTTTTTCAAGCTTGGGAGTAAAAAAAGAAAAAGGAAAAAAATGTTAAAATACACAGCCAAATGTAAATCAATGGACCAATTTACAAAAGGCATTTTTAAAATCAAAATTGAAGAAAAAATAAACAAAGCACACCCGATTATATATAACAAACAAACGTTAGGTTTAGCGTTTTTACTGTTTAAATAATCGATGATAACGCCTTCACGTATATCAGCGACTACACTTTTGCTACGTTTTTATTGAAATGTTGATCGATCAAGGTTTTCGGTTTCAAAGAATTCAAATACTTGTGTTTTACCCTTAGTCCCCTGGGCGCGTGTGATATATGACAATGTATATACAGTCTTTGTGCTTTAAATATTACTGGCTGTGAACTTACTAACATATTTTAACATAAAAATGTGCAATATTACAAAAAAGCTTTGTATATTCTGTTATTTATTGATGGTGTTTGTTCATGGAAAATAAATATTATTTAAAAGGCTTCCTGCATGCTGCGCATTTTTATATTCATCTGAAACAAATAACACATTAAACATGTATTTTTGTTAAAATAATGAAAACAGAAACATTACATTTTTACACATGTATCTACACCACCAAAACAAACAAGCAATGCGCCAATAGACAGATAAATAGACACATAATAGTGCATAATAACAGCGTTTTTTTAAAAAAAACGAAAAAAAAACAGT